>CM061068.1:134349731-135067596 GCA_030762895.1 Sophora flavescens
GACTATGCTGGAGATAGAATTGAAAGAAAAACCACTAGTGGAGGATGTCACTTCATTGGAGCTAATCTTGTCTCATGGTCAAGCAAAAGACAAAGTATCATTGCTTTATCAACCGTTGAAGCTGAGTATATATCAGCTGCAAGTTGCTGCTCACAACTTCTCTGGATCAAACATCAATTGGAGGACTGCAATGTATTTGTAAGTAGTATTCCGCTTATGTGTGATAATACTACCTCAATAAATCTATATAAGAATCCAATTTTGCACTCTAGAGCTAAGCATATATAGATTAAACATCATTTTATTAGGGATTATGTGCAAAAAGGTATGATTGGTATTCAATTTGTACATACTGACCATCAATGGGCAGATATCTTTACTAAACCTCTTACAGAGGACAGATTTATCTTTATTAGGAAACATCTTAATATGATATGTGTGGATTAATTTAGGCGTCCAGCCTCGAGAAAAAGTTATTTTGTTAATCCTGCGTCTATTAGCTATGCTCGACTAATACCTATTTGAAGTTGTGCGTCTATTGCATTGCACGTCTATATGACGCGTCCACTGATACTGGTTATCGTGTCCATTGAATAGTTTCATACGAGTTAACATCTGCCTATGCTTAAGCATATTTTTTTGTGTTAATAAATGCATTTATTTTTGTCACAAGAAAAATTTATCCTTTATTCTCTTTGCTGAGTCAGTACTTTCATCAATCCCATCAAGACCTTTTTATGGTTCCAACTTACCAACGTTTCTTTATCATAATGACATGTCATG
Organism: Sophora flavescens; assembly: GCA_030762895.1. Taxonomy (NCBI): domain Eukaryota; kingdom Viridiplantae; phylum Streptophyta; class Magnoliopsida; order Fabales; family Fabaceae; genus Sophora; species Sophora flavescens. The sequence continues at coordinate 134,350,515 of CM061068.1, forward strand.
TCAAATTTTTTTTTTAAACCTTTGATATTCAAGATTCCTTTAAAAGTAATCATTTCCCTCTGAGAAAAACTTTACGCTTCCATAACCTCTCGAGCTATCTCTCTTTACCTCTCTCTGCTTTCAAACCCTAAGCTCTTTGATCACCTAAAGTGACTTCTTCAACCTTTAACATGGACAAGTTCAAATTAGCTATTGAGCATCATTTAAATCTTGGAGTGCTGCAAGACTACAATCTAGACATAAGCAAATATGTCAATGCAGCTGGGTGGGGAGGACTCTTCACTGAGAAGGTCTCTGTCTTTCCCAACCTAATCAGGGATTTCTGGAGAAAAGTCCAACTGACTGATACTAATTTCTTCTCAACTGTGCTAAGAAAGAAGATTACAGTCTAGGAGAAGACTATTGCTGATGCAATCTTCTACGCTCAGGAGGGTTTAGTTTTCACTGAGTCTTGGGTGGCTCTGAGACTATAGAAGTCTTTCTCATGAAGGGGGATACAGTCAGAAATCACACTTGGAAGGTTTTTGAAATGAAGGACATCGTTCGCATCCTTCATCAGCTACTCAACAAAGTGGTTCTTCACAAGGTTGGATCCAAGGACAACCTCTCCTCTCTTCACAAATTCTGCCTCTGTCATCTTCTCACAGAAACAAGAATCAATCTTCCAAGAATCCTGTATGGAAGATTCAGAGATGTTGTGATGAATAAGAAAAGACTCTCTGCACTTCCTTTCTTCCATCTTCTCTCAAAGATTTTCAAGGTTCAAGGAATTCATAAGATTCTTGCTGCAAAGACTCTTGAGGATCAAGCTAAGATTTTGACTGAAAAACCAATGTCTGCTGCAGACTTTGGAAAGATGAACATAGCCAACATGAACCTCAGTACCTATGCTGCTGCTGCAATGGCTAAGACTAAGAAGTTGATGAAGGCTAAAGAAGAGATGGTTGAACAAAATAATGCTGAAGTCCTAGGGGTTAAAAGGGTAACTAGGCAAAAGACCACTGCTACAAGGATGCCTGCCCCTAAGAGACCAGCAAGTGGCATTGTTATCAGGGAGCCTTCTGATGCCCCTGCTGCAAAGAGGCCAAGAAAAGTTATCCTCTCTCACAATGAAGATGAGGAAGCTGATGAGGATAGCATTCCTATCGGTTCAATTCTGAAGAAGTAGAAGACCTCTGTTGCTGCTGTTGAGGCCGTTATGCCTGTTCCAACATTTGTTCCAACAAAACCGAGAAGGCAACCTGCAAGAAAAGCCAGATCAACTAAGACTCCTAAGGTAACCATCTCTGCTAATGATCCTGTTCAAATAGCAGTAGATGCCCTAGTGTCTAGTTTAGAAACTAGGATAGATGATGTGTACATTCCCACACCCCTTTCACCCCAACCAACATAAATAACCACTTCACAATTTCAACCTATTATCCAAGCCGATGATCCCTGGTTAAATCAACTAGATGAAGGCATTTCCCCTGGTGCTCCTTTCCCCAAACCTTTGAGAACCTTATTTCCCTTCACCTCAACTTTTGTCCTTTACAATGGCAAATCTGAGGATTGGGCCAAGGTAAAAAGGGAATGGAAAATTTTGTTTCATTCTCACCAAACTGAACCCGAACACATTCCAGACAGATGGTATCCTCTACCTGAGTATGAGGAAGAAATTAGCCCATCTATTGAACCCATTTACCTACCTCATCCTGAGTGTAAATTAATCAAGAATGTACCTCCTCAAATGCACAATGATTTAGGGCCATTAGTCACTCACCTACCCTTAACCAAATTCCCCTCCAGAAAAATCTATCCCAATCTTGTCAAAACTCCTCCTTTCATACCACTCACTGATGGAGTTGGGAGACATATCATACCTGTCTAGGAGACTGACCCCAAAAGGAAAAATCTTCCTACTATTCCTGAGAAAAGAGCAAGATCTTCTAAGCATGTCCCCATGATCATGCCAAGGGACACTAAATGGGTGTCTTTTGAGCATCCCAGAATCTATGGGAGGGTTGCTGACTTCTTTCTAGATCAGCTCTACTATGATATGCTACAGTGGGAATTCAGTCAAATCAAAGCTGATAGAGCCGCACATTTTGTCCCTCAATCCTGGATGAGGCATAATGAAGCAACTAGAATTGGAATCAAGCCCTACAGGATTTGTCCAAGACTGCAAATGATGGATCTAAATAAGGACAAGGACTTGAAAAACAGAAGATTCAAGTGAGTGATGCCTGAAGCTGAATTAGTTATGCTTGATCTTGATCAAGAAACCTTTGACTACTCAATACTGGATTTCCTTCTAAATAATGAATCCATTGAGTTGATCAATGAGCATAGGGCTGCTGACTTCTGGAAGTCTCACATTATCCATTGCACCAGAGAAGCATCTTCCTCTGGTCTGTTTGAAGAGGAGAAAAAGGATATTCCCAAGGTCAGAGGAAAGTATGGTCTCTCACACTTTAGATATATGATCTATAAAGACCTCTAGGGACTTCCAATAAACAATAGAAATGTGGAATTTATCTACCCTATTAGATGGGCAAAGGAGAACTCAAAGAAACCCCCACCTACTCCAAAGCCTATCACAGATGAACCTGTTGCTGAAGAACATGGTCAAATTGTCACTACTGATAGTTTAGAAGATACTACTGAATCCTTTCACCAATAGAGCTCATCAGAAAGACAATCTTCTCAACCTTTAGCTCTAGTTGTGATGCATCTTGAAGATCATTCAAGAACACGAAGCACTTTTCAAGAGTCTGTAGAAAGCTCAAGGCAATAGACTCAGCCATCTAATATTGAAGAAGTTCTTGGAAAACTAGTTGATGAAAGGGTTGGCAAGTTAGTAGATAAGAAGGTTGAAAAGTTGACAGAGAATATCAAGGAGGATGTCCATCAGTAAGTTCAAACCTCAATGTCTCCAACCTTAAAGGTTGTGAATAAAATGCTTGAATTCCTCATGGACTTCAAGAAAAGTCAAGCTCAGAACCCTCCACCTCCACCACCTCCTCCTGCTTAATCTTTATTCTTTTTTGTACTGACAATGATGGTCCTCTCCTTTTACCTTTTTGGCTGATGAAAAAAAGGGGGGAAAGGAAAGAAAAGAGAATTATATATATATATATATACATATATATATATACATATATATATATATACATATATATATATACATACATATATATATACATACATATATATATATATATACATATATATATATATATACATATATATATATACATATATATATATACATATATATATATATATATACATATATATATATATATATATATATATATATATATAAAGTCAGTTTTTTTAAAAGCTTTTATGTGTTTGCATGTGCATATTCTTTTCTACTTGCTAAACTGTTGTGATACTTATGTTTGCTTATTTGCTTTGATATCTGCTGCTCTGATACTTATGTTTATTTATTCCCTTATATAGACTCTAAGTATGATAAGCTGTTGCACCTATCTTTTAACTTATAATTCTGCTTAAGCATTTGAATGCTTTGTCTTAGGGGGAGCCCTACAAGCTCTCTTAGACTTTGCTTTTCAGATTTAATTATTTTTGTCATCATCAAAAAGGGGGAGATTGTTGGAACCAAAGTGGTTTTGGATTTAATAATCTCTAAGTTTTGATGCTAACAAAAGGATTAAATTTACTTGGCAAAGTGTTAGTTGAGATCTAACATGCGCTTTCAGTTATGCAGGAATACTTCAATATAAGTAAAATAAACTTTGGATAAGTTTTCATTGAAAAATACGCGTCCACCCTTGTAGACGGGCTGCTCAAATACTTTGGTAAAGTTACTTAGTTATTTAATTAATTAGACTGATTTTCTTGAGTAGACGATGCTCTAAATATTTTCTAGATGAATACCTAAATAACTTGTAAGGTACAGCAAGTCCAAAGACTTGATAATGAGCGCGTCCATCTTACCACGTAAGCAGACGGAAGTAATTAGTTGAAGTAAATGACTGAAACATAAAGTAATCTGGTAGACGAGCTCTAACGGCCACGTCACCAGACGGAGATCTTTATAACTCATTAAGAAATAGCAAGTCCGAAGACTTGTCAGACAAAAGGATATGCCACATCATCAGACGAGCAAGATAAAATTTTGAACAGACTTAGTCTTTCTTATAACTAAGTAGACTGAGTTCTTTTTAGACGAGCTCCATCCTTATAATGAATTAAATGCAATTCGAATATCTTGAATTTATTTCAATAGAATATTTGTTCTTCATATTTGTTTTATCTGCTTTAATGTTTCACCTTGTTGTAAAAGAAACATAGTACAATCAAGAAATGCAAAAAGCAGAATCATATAATAAGATACTGCAAAAAGATCTGTACGATGACAACTCTATGACTGAAAAAGCTGGATTATACACAAAAGAGGAACAACAAGTGCTCAAGCTGCAATACTCAGAGGAGTGAACCTCCAATTTCATGCTACCTCGATAACCAAGAGTACTATTCAGCATTGCTACAATCAAGCTATCAGTCACAACGGATATGATGCATTAAATGCTATCTCTAAACGAGATTATTCAAAGTAACCGTTGAAGAAATACAAGTGAAGAAGAAGGTCACTATAAATAGAAGACCTCAAGTTCTGAAGAACGACTTTTGAACTTTTGACAATCAATAATCACTCATTCTTATATTCTTTCAAAAGCAAGAGTCTGTATTCTTTAGTTTGAATATTGTTGTAATATTCAACTGAGTTAGAGTTAGATCAAAGACTAAATCTCTTTGTTAGAGTTAGAGCCTGAAGAGGCTTGGTAAGAAAGGAATACTTGTAGCCTGGAGAGGTGTTGAATACTCGGTTGTAATCTATTTGGAGAAATAGTGGATAAATCCTTCAAGTCGAAGGGACTGGATGTAGCTCTTGGTTGGAAGAGAGTGAACCAGGATAAAATCTCTTGTGTGAATCTTCTATCCCTAAACTCTTAAGTTTTATTTGCTTATACTAACTATGGGGTTTTGATATTGCCTTTGTTAAAGTCTTTTAAAAGGTTTTTTGTCTTTTTGCTTGCTTATGTTCCTAATCTCCTTGAGTTCAAAAATTGTTTTAAAGGTTGTTTTCAAAAATTATTAACAAACACAATTCAACCCCCCTTCTTGTGTTTTCCTGTGTCAACTTCAAGCCTCAACTTACCTTCTACGTGACATCTCGTCTATAAAATAATACATTTAGGCTAGGCACCTCTAAGTCACATTCAATCTCTCACCCAAACAAAGTATCTCCGAACAACACATATCTTTGCTTAATAGCCAACTAAGCACATTATCAAACCAGGCAGATCATACATAATACAATAATCATAAAATATTCAAACATCCAAATAAAACGTCACATGCAGTATAATACCTCAACCAGCATATCACAATCAATTAAATAACAATAAAGTCAGACATCTTCAATATCATAAGTTTAACCTAATGTCGATAACCTACAATCCCCAAATCATCATTGGTATTACAGAAAAGGTTTCCAACGCGATTTTGGTATTGTCGATCACTTGACCACTAGTAGGGTTTAGGTTACCCTACACAATTATTATAATATATACTACATATCCATTCCTATGATAGGTTGATTCTTTCCCCCACCTGAACTTATCACCAAAGTCCCGAACTTCCGATCCTCGTTACTCTACCACGGTTAATGGTTAACCTTCAACCAAAATAACATAACCACTAGTTAATGAAACAAAACTCATCTATGTCCATTTTATGCTAGGTTCGGTCATGATATCAAAAATAGGCTAGGTTTACTTTCTCAACTTCATATTTTGGATCTTAGTTCCTAGAGTATTAACTAACATAAATCAAGTGTTACTAGTTAAAAATATGAAACAAAATCCTCTAACCAACAAAGTTAGAGTTTCGGCCTCAATGACAAAAATAGGTTAGAAATTCCTTTTCTCACAAACTCTTGGATCTAGAACCTACACACCTTAGATAGTTCATATAAATCATGATCTAGTTAAAGATTGAAGAAAACTTATTTTATTCACATGAACACAAATTCGGCCAAGATTAGAAAATAGCACTAGTGCAATAAGTGCTTTTTACGTCAGTTAAAATTGATTTTTTACGTCAGAATACTGACTGATGTAAATACAGCTGACGTTAAAAGTTAAACTTTTAACGTCAGTTGAGGACTGACGTTAAATATAACACTATTAACGTCGGTTCTTTAACACAACTGACGTTAATTTTGTCAAAATTAACGTCAGTTCTTTAACATAACCGACGTTACTTTTTTTGTTAAAACTAACGTCAATTGTTATCAAGAACTGACGTTAAAGGTGTTAATTTTAACGTCAGTTGTAATAAACAACTGACGTTAATAGTGTACTGTATATTTTTATAAAATAATTTTAACGTCAGTTGTATGATACAACTGACGTTAATAGTATTTTTTTTTTAAATTCAGTTTTAAAATATCACTCCCCTAAGCCATCCCTGCATTCAGTAAATATCCCAGTAACACAGAATATCACACACATTACAGAATTGCAAAGGAAAAATGGAACAATGATCCATATGTATGCCTGTTCAAAACAATATATATTTATTAACATAGGTTATAAATGTATACTAAGTTTAAACTACCTATATCAATATCCCTTCGTGATGATCATCACGAGTGGCATGTACATCGTCCACCTGTGTCTCCTCGATTATAGTAGGCATGTTTGTTGAAAAAGAAGGAGTCTCAAGATTATCAAGATTTGAATCTTCATTTTCATCACTACCATTATACATGCTTTTTCCTTGGAGAACCACGGACAACCTTTTGTTAGAAGGATCAGTGATGTAGAACACTTGTTTTGCTTGGGAAGCCATTATGAAAGGCTCATTTATATGACCTAACTTGTTGAGGTCTACCAATGTGAACCCCAATTCGTCGGTTTGTACACTACCGTTACTATCAACCCACTTACATTTAAATATCGGCACCGTAAGCTTAGTGTAATCGAGCACCCAAATATCTTCAATATATCCAAAGTAAGGTCTCGGTCAGAATGTGAGTTTTGTGTCCTTTGCACTAGAGAAGTGCATTGCTTCGGCCACGATCATAACCCCACTATTTTGCATGGTACTCTTGTTATCTTGTTCCTTTGTATAAACGGAAAAGTTATTTATGTCGTATCCGCTCCAACATATGACGTTGAAGTTAGGCCCACGTGCTAGCCATTTTACGTCATCAGAAGCAGTACTACCATCCTTAAGCATTTCTTCCTTGAACCATGCTAAGAAAGTCTTGTTGTGCTTGTTCAACAACCACCTTTCGCTCATTCAAGTGTTTTCTTGATTGACTTTTCTTTTATGTTCAAATAAGAAAGGCTGAACACATTCGATGTTGTTCAATACATACAAATGTGCTTGAAGCACTTCCTCTCGATCCTTCCTATTAATTCTTAAGCCATGTGTACCCTTACCTTGACATCTGATCTCATCATGACGAGGCTTAGGAACCCCTACAGGATCCGTGTTATGAAGGTAGTCCGAACAAAACTCAATAGCTTCTTCTGCAACATACCTTTGAACAATAGATGCTTCAGGACGATGAGGATTCTTCATGTACCCTTTCAATATCTTCATGTAGCGCTCAACTGGGTACATCCGTCTCAGAAAAACCGGCCCACATAATCTAATCTCCCTCACCAAATGAACAATTAAGTGAACCATTATGTCGAAAAAGGAAGGAGGAAAATACATCTCCAATTGGCACAAGATTGTAGCAGCCTCAACTTCCAAGTCATCCAACATACCGGGGTCAACGACTTTGCTACATATAGAATTGAAGAATGAGCACAACCGAGTAATGGCATGTCTCACATTTTTTGTAGCAATACCACGAATAGCAACGGGCAGAAGTTGTTGCATCAAGATGTGACAATCATGAGACTTCAAGCCAACCAATTTAAGATCACTAGAGACAAGCCTCTTCATATTTGAAGTGTAACCATGTGGAACTTTGATGCCCTGAAGACACCCGCAGAAACTTTGTCTCTCTTTTTTGACAAAGTATGACATGCTGGCGGCAAATAAGTCCGTTTACCATCCTCAACAACTGGAGCTAACTGCTCTCGTATACCCATAGCAACGAGGTCGAGACGAGCATTCACACCATCCTTTGTCTTGCCCTGAATGTTGAGAAGCGTCCCGATCACACTATCACACACATTTTTCTCCACATGCATCACATCAATGCAGTGTCTGACATCAAGCTTGCGCCAGTATGGAAGATCAAAGAATATCGACTTCTTCTTCCATATGTTTTTCTCAACTGCTTTACCTTTCTTTTTGGACTTGCCGAATATAACATCGATGTCCTTTACCCTCTGATAAACCTGCTCTCCAATTAAGGCCGCCGACGCTTCTTCTGTCTCTTGGCATCCATTAAAAGCTTTTTTCATCTTACGATATGGGTGATCACGTCTAAGAAATCTCCGATGCCCAAGGTAAACCGTCTCCTTTCCATGTTGCAACTGAGTGTAGCATGTGCCTTCTTCACATATAGGGCATGCTTTATGCCCCTTGACACACACCTAGGACAAGTTACCGTATGTTGGAAAGTCGTTGATGGTGCAAAATAACATGGCACGAAGCTTGAAAGTCTCATGAGAATACCTATCAACTACATCAACACCTTCCACCCACAACGTTTTCAAGTCTTCAATCAAGGGACCTAGATAAACATCTAAGTCATTTCCCGGTTGCTTTGGGCCCGAAATCATCATAGACAACATCATGTATTTGCGCTTCATGCACAACCAAGGGGACATGTTGTAAATTACCAACAGAACAGGCCATGAACTATGAATACTACTCATGTTACCATAAGGATTCATTCCATCCATAGCAAGTCCAAGCCTTAGGTTTCTTGGCTCATCGGCGAAATCCGGAAACATAGTATCGATATTCTTCCATTGAATAGAATCAGCAGGATGACGAACCTTTCCATCACGTTTCCTCTCATCATTATGCCATCTAAGATTCTTCGCATCTTTCGCATTGGCAAACAATCGCTTGAACCTTGGAATTATTGGAAGATACCACAACACCTTCGCAGGAGGACCCTTTTTTCTCACATCATCAAGATCATCATCATCATCACCACCCTTCACTTTGTATCGTGATAACCCACATTTGGGGCAATCGTGATTGTCTTCATGAACACCGGTGTACAATATGCAATCATTGGGGCAAGCGCGTATCTTCTTATACTCCATACCCATAGGACACAATACCTTCTTGGCCTCATAGTTACGGTCAAGCAATGTGTTGTCATCCGGAAGCAAGTCTTTCAACACTTCAAGCAATTCCGTGAAGCTTTTATCGGTCCAACCATTTCTCGCCTTCACACAAACCAATTTTAGCACCGCCGACAACCGTGTATGAGTAGTACACCCTGGATATAAAGGCTTATCCGCATCACCGCACAACCTATCATACACATGCACTCGATGAAAAGATTCTTGTCCAATATCACGGATCATGTCCTCTACTCGATCATCCTCCATATCTACGTCAACGTCCTCACTTTGGGAGACACTCGCCGTATTACTACTCAACAACATATCACCATGCCATATCCATCTTGTATAACTCAAGCAAATCCCTTCACAAATCAAATGAGTACGTATATCCTTCACCGTACATTTCCTCGTATGCAAACACTTGACACAAGGACAACAGAACATTCCATTACTATTAGGAACATTCCTTTGAGCAAATTCTATAAATTCTCCCACCCCCTTCAAATACTCAGCACTAGTACGCTTACAAACCATCCAACTACGATCCATAACTAGATAGGTCCTGTAGATATACAAAACATATATATATCCAATATAAGGACAATACGGGAGATTGAAAACTATAGTTTTTAAAGATTAATTGCCAAGCACTGGTCACGGCCTGGCAGTGATGTCCATCACGGCCGTAACGTGCCAACTGAACACACCATGCCATCACAGTCAGAACTGATCACGGCCTAGCCGTGATTAGCATCACGGCCGTGACAGATCAACCAGCAGAGCAACATGCACTCAAAACCAAAAACAGAGACGTACATTCCAAACAACTCAAACTCACGGTTTCAAGTTTCAACTACTGAGACTACAGTTTCAACATACACTCAAAACCAAAAATACAAAAATGTGCCCTAAATACTCACCAGAAATAGGTGCTCGCGTGGTGGTGGGGAGGGGAGCTCGAGTGGTGGCCAACGTTCGATGTGGTTACTGAGAGCAGAGGGACAAGGAGAGTTAGTGCGCGGGAAGGGGAAAGAGAGATGTACGTCAAGTTATTGCAAAGAATGAATGGAAAGACAGAGTTAGGATTAATAGTGTACCTCACGGTGGTGGCGGAGAAGCCCTCGCGGTGGTTGCGGTGGAGATGAGCTCGTGATTAGGGTTCTGTGCTGGGTGAGAGTGAGAGTGAGGGTTGAGAGTGATTTAGGGTTGAGCGTGATGAAAAGAGAAAAGAGACGTACGTACAGAGCGAAGTGCAGAAGGCGCGCGGGTGTAAACGTTATATAAAACAACCTTTAACGTCAGTTGTATTAAACAACTGACGTTACAATTAATTTTTTAACGTCAGTTTTATTAACAAACTGACGTTAAATATTAATATTTTTTTTAAAAAAAACACTTTTAACGTCCGTTGTTGAATACAACTGACGTTAAAAGTGTTGTGTCTCTGTATAAAGTAACATTCTTCTGTATCAGTCTGTAATACTGCCTCTTCTTTTCCTCTATATTTCTATTCCTTCACAAAATGGCTCTGAGACCTGTGTTAATTGAGTGACAACAGGGCATTTCAGATAGGGATAAAGGATTATTTACGTCAGCTATTTATTTAACTGAAGTAAAAATCACACTTTTAACGACAATTGTATAAACAACAGACGTTAAAAATAAATATTTTTTATTTTAAAAACACTTTTAACTTCAGTTTTATTCAACAACTGACGTTAACAGACCTGTGTTAAGAGTGACAACAAGGCATTTCAGATAGGGATATAGGATTATTTACGTCAGCTGTTTATTTAACTGAAGTAAAAATCACACTTTTAACGTCAGTTGTATAAACAACTGACGTTAAAAATAAATATTTTTTATTTTAAAAACACTTTTAACGTCAGTTTTATTCAACAACTGACGTTAAAAGTGTATAAGTTTCTGCAAAAGCATTCATTCCTTTGACTACTCTGCTACTAAATTACCCATTCTTGCTTGTGCTACTTACCCATGCACATTGTAACCTATAATCCTCTTTATGAGCACTAAGTTTATACCTAGACTTAAAGGTCTATTTCTTCCTAATCCTTCGGGCGTTTTCTTTTCTGCACGTTTATAATATATGACTGCCAACTCCCAATGCGCCTTGGAACCTAATGCTCTTAATGATCAATTTAATTTTTTAGCAACTTACGACGCCTAGTAACTTCATCCCCTACTCCTATAAATAGCTTCCTTCCTTCCTTTAATTTTTCTGCTTCACAATATGGCTCTGCCATGGAGATTAACTTCATCACTCTTTCTTCCTATACCTAGACTTAATGGTCTCTGTCTTAATGGTCAAACAACTTCTGAGGTTGTGTAAATCGCATTATGTGAATTGCACACACCATCATCCTTCCAGAGAATCAGCAGCTACAGTTCCAAAACCTCAGCTTTGGAACCAAGTGGTTGTTCCAAGAATATTGCTGAAACAGATCGAGTGCACCCTTCACTCTGCCACGGCTCCAAAGTGACTGTGGATTCAGATGGAGCATCAAGGACTTCAAATGAGGGAGGGGATGCATTCAATGTTGGAGTTTTTGAGGACAGGATTGAGAAGAAAATGATGTTGAAGCAGAAACTTTTTTATATTTTAGTGCTATCTTGCGGAAATTTTTTATCTTTTAATCATGTAATTGTAACTTATGAACCGCTTCAATGAGATACGATTTGATTATACATATATAACTAGTTTTATGTTAAGTGTTTATTTATTTTAATTTGCACAAAAATTTGTTAATTTACTAATTCAAGCTAATTAATTAAGATTAAAAATAAACTTTTTTTTAAAAAAAGATTAGAAATAAACTGCACTATATGGAGTGATGATCTGCGTTAAGAGTGACAACAGGGAGATGACAACGAAAGAAAGATAGGAATGAGTTGATTATTTACGTCAGTTATTTATTTAACTGAAGTAAAAATCACACTTCTAACGTCAGTTTTATAAACAACTGACGTTAAAAGTGTTAATAATTTCTTGCAAAACACTTTTAACGTCAGTTCATTAAACAACTGACACAAATAGTGATTTCATATTTACAAAACTGCCACCGCCTCACTTTTAACGTCAGTCCTTAAAACAACTGACGTTAACAGTGAATTAATGAAGTCTGATATTTACAAAACTGCCACCGCCCCCTTTTTAACGTCTAGTTTTTGGTTAACTGACGTAAACCTTTACCGTCTAATGTATATTTTCCACTAGTGTAGGGTTAGGAATTTATTTTGATTTTAAGTTTCTAGATATAAAAACTATAGGTATTAGAGAGTTAAGATCTTGTCATACTTTAAAAATTGAACAAAATCTCATTTGCTCATAAAGACCTAGTTTCGGCCATGTTAAGAAAATAGGGAAAGTAAATTCTTTTGCTTACATGCTCTTAGATGATAAAAGTAGAAGTCATATAAAGATCATGGAAATTGGTTTCACATTAAAATGATTTTTCTACAATTTTCTAGATTTATTTGAAAATCTAGATCTTGAAATGGAGATTTGTGAAAAGTTGATGGAAATCAAGATTTGATGCACGATAAATGAAGCTAAGATGATGAAAAAGAGATTCCCCACCTTGGAATGAAGAAGTTTGATCAAGAACTTGAATAATAAATGAAGAACTATGAAGAACTTAGCAAGAACACTATGATGTTCTTAGTGTTTTGTGAAGAACAAGTGTAATAGGAAGAATGAAATGTGTTAAGTGTGGGGAGAAATGGGAAGCCACAAAAATGAGAGGATGAGTGAGTGAAAAATGCTTTGTTTAATGTTAAAAAGTAACCAAGGTTATGTTAATTGACATAGGTTAAGTTTAGAAAATAATATAATAACTTAACTATGGTTATAATAACCTAACTATAGTTAATAGTAATCATGGTTAGGTTAAAATATGTGGTTGAGAATGAAGGGAGGTGTGACTGGTTTTGGGCCACAAATGAGGAGGAGGAAGCCAATTTGTCCTTGACTTGCCTTAACCATGGTTAAAAACTGTCTGGGATATGTTAGGTTAAGATTAAGGGAATTTTGGTCATTTCACAAAAAATACATGATTACTTGCATTAATCACTTCATCAATGCTTGGTGAGTCATCCCATAACTCAGCTCCTCAAATGTCCGGGCCCATGTCTGCATTTTCGTTCCCGATTTCGTTTGTTTTCCGATTAGGATTTTACGCCCGTATAAAAACATAATATTTCGTTTTCGATCGAAAATTTTCAAAATAACCAAAATCGTTGGAAATATGACTTAAACATAAATCATTTCAATCATGAGTCAAAATTAGGTTTTCTGATCAGTAAAATCTTATTGTCATTGAAAACGTAAACCGTTTTCCATTCGAACTTTCACCAAAATTAGGTTATGATTTTGTTTTCTGCTAAATCATTTCCTAGGTCTCAGATAAAAATTTAAAAAATATATCTTTACCATTAATACAACGTATCCGAAAATCGGGCTGTTACATTACTACCCACTTAGAAAAAAATTCCGTCCTCGGAATTTCGTGACTCAAACTAGACACTGTATTGTAATTGGTCTTACTCTAAAGATCCTACATTGCATTTCCCATCGCTGTCTTGCCCCTGAGTGACAGTGGTAACTTCATAACAGAATTCATTCCTATATCGTTCTATTTATCCTCGAGAATATCCACCACTACCCTATGTTCCTTGTTCTTAACCTTTCACCTTAATCTATCATCCTTGAAGGGCATAATTAAAACTTAATCTTTCCCTCTTCTTAATACTGGTCCACAAAAACCTTATTTCCAAATCTAACTGCTACCATTAACACCACAATCAATATTATCTCAACTTCCTATGCAATGTATCCAATTCCATTCTTAGTTCCTTTGAACTTATTTCTATATTCTAGATTATATCAAATCACATATACCTTCTATGAGATCTGCAGATCGAGAGGATTCAGCTCCCCTCATAGTAAACACTCTTTCAACGGCCTAAGGTCTGGCCATATGCTGTCCTATTGTCGGAACTCCTCTTCCAACTTCACCTATATAACCTCTTGCTCCTCTACCAGCAGTTACCGGTTGCTGCTTAGCCTGCTGTCTACATTCCCGAGTAAAATGACCTAGTTTACCGCAATGGAAACAACCAGGTCTCTCTATGCACTCCCGCAGATAATGTGGTCCTCCACATAGATAACAACCTAAGCCTTTCTGTTGTGGCTGGCCCGTTCCACCCAGTTGGGTTATAGCAACTGGTGCTGGTGTAACTACCTGCACCGGTTTGGTATATGGTCCTTGTCTCTCCTGAGAACCATTACCGCCTCTACTCTGGAGCCCTGATAGAATAGGACCTCCACTCCTTTGCAGCCTCTACTCAGTAATTTGCCTCAGATCTATGCTTTCTATGGCATTGCATCTCTCCACCAGCTCCGGAAAACTTTGAATATTTAGAGACACTATAGCTCTCTGTAGCTCGGGTCGTAGTCCTTCCTTGAACCTTCTACATTGCCAATTCTCATATGGTAACCTCTGATAAAATTCTGGGTACTTAATCAGAGCCTCAAATCATGATGCATAATCACCTAGAGTCATGTTGCCTTGTTTGAGACTCGTGAATTTCCTCTCTTTCTCGAGTCGAACTAGACGCGGAAAATACTTTTCAAAGAAACACTCTCTAAACAACTGACAAGTGATAATTATGTCCTAGGCCTCCAGCAATTTGCTCTTGCCTCTCCACCAAGATTCCGTTCCTCCAGTTAACATGAAAGCATCATAAGTCACTTTCCTATCCTCTCTGCAGCGCATAATATCGAATATCTTTTCCAGCTCCTGTACCCACCACTCTGCTTTCTCTGGGTCTTAGTCTCCTCGAAATTGGGGTGCCTTCAGAAAAGTAGTCATTCCAGCATCTTCAGCTACTGCAACTCACCTTTGATTCTGCAGTTCCTGCTACTCTTTGTTCATCTGCAGCATCTCAGCATTCTGCTGGGTTTGTAGTTACAAACCAGCAGCTATATTTTCCATGGTATTTGTGAGTCGCATATGACTCTCCTTCATTTCCAGTATGATTGTCTCACTGTTGCCAGCTCCAATGATTCACTCAGGAGTTTGGTCACCACTATTGGTCGGACGTCCTCTTCCTCGAGCCATGATTCTGTAAAAGAAATCATCCGCTCTCATCAGTATGATATATAATAGTACATAGATGAGTATATAAATACCATATGCCATACTAATGTTAGTTATCGCATCAAGTTCGGTCACACTGCCCAACTTCTAAGCATAGTCAAAATCCGAGGTGGATTCAACTAGACACGGCCAGTAACAACATCCTAGATCTCACAATCCGATTAGAATCGAACTGCTCTGATACCACCAAATAAGACACCCCGTTGTGCCCCGTTGTGCCATTAATTTAAAACCTTATTAATTAATTTTTTAGTCGTACGCTTTACGTAAAATACGTAAAAATTATAACTTAAAAATAAAACATATAACATTTGAAAGTTAAAGCATCACACTTTATATAATAAATTCATACACATATATGTCTTGCATCTGAGTTATCAAAAACACTGTTTAGGGTATCCCAACAACATGATCCCTTGCAGGTGCATATTTAAACAAACTAATAGTTGCGGAAAATAATAAACATCTTAAGACACACTGGCCCTAACTTCCTAAACTCTATCACAAGGGTTTACAGCTCGTCCTCCAGGTTCTGGTTCATAAGGAGTTCCATCCAACTCCACTGCAACTGGCTCCTCCATAGGGTCTTCTCGTACGATCACATAAGAAATAAAGTACAACATACAGAAAATATAGGGGATAAGAAACAGTTCCATCATCAAAAGCGGGAAGGAATACAGCACATAATATAATAATAGTCAAAGACACACATCACACATAACTAGCAATCATCTTCAAATCACGATATCTTCCTCTACCCGCAAGCTCATGCAACTAAACCTTTATGATGACTTGGCCATCTCTATTCCTATCACGTTAGTCAGTAGTCTAGAACAGTTCGGTGTCAAGAACTCGGTATAGCACCTCTATCTTTCGATAGGATAGAACATCGTTAAAGCACCTGCATCTTTCAACGGGATAGCACTCAGTATAGCACCTCTATCTTCCGATAGGATAGTACTCGATATAGCACCTCTATCTTTCGATAGGATATATCAGATCAACGCGTCAAGGACTAAGGTTTATTACGATAGTCAACCTCGGCATCAAATCCGTAGGGCACTTACCCGCAATATCCGATATCCATAATAGGATATCCTGACCTCGTGTGTTCCACTCACACTGCTATGAACAACAACACACACACACACACACACACACACATATATATATATATATATATATATATATATATATATATATATATATATATGAATCTCACTAAATTGCATCAGTTACAACCTAATGCCTCAAGCTTCCATCATAGCCTCAACTTACAATCTACATCACATCTCATATATAAAATAATAGATTTAGGCTAGGCACCTCTAAGTCACATTCAATCTCTCACCCAGACAAAGTATCTCCGAACAACACATATCTTTGCTTAATAACCAACTAAGCACATTATCAAACCAGCCAGATCATGCATAATACAATAATCATAAAATATTCAAACATCAAAATAAAACATCACATGCAGTACAGTACCGCAACCAGCGTATCACAATCAATTCAATAACAATAAAGTCATATAACCTCAATATCATAAGATTAACCTAATGTCGATAACCTACAATCCCCAAATCATCATTGGTATTACAGAAAAGGTTTCCAATGCGATTTTGGTATTGTCGATCACTCGACCCATAGTAGGGTTTAGGTTGTCCTACACAATTATTATAATATATACTACTTATCCATTCTGACGATAGGTTGATTATTTCTCCCGCCCGAACTCATCACCGAAGTCCCGAACTTCCGATCCTCGTTACTCTACCACGGTTAATGGTTAACCTTTAACTAAAACAACATAACCACTAGTTAATCAAACAAAACTCATCTATGTCCATTTTATGCTAGGTTCTGCCATGATATCAAGAGTAGCCTAGGGTTACTTTCTCAACTTCATCTTTTGGATCTTAGTTCCTTTAGTACTAACTAACATAAATCAAGTGTTGCTAGTTAAAAATATGAAACAAAATTGTCTAACCAAATAGGTTAGGGTTTCAGCCCCAATAACAAAAATAGGTTAGAAATTCCTTTTTCTCACAAACTCTTGGATCTAGAACCAACACACCTTAGATAGTTCATATAAATCATGATCTTGTTAAATATTGAGGAAAACTTAGGAATTTATTTTGCTTTCAATTTTCTAGATATAAAAACTATATGTTTTATCGAGTTAAGATCTTGTCATACTTTAAAAATTGAACAAAATCTCACATTTGCTCATAAAGACCTAGTTTCGGCCATGTTAATAAAATAGGGAAAGGAAATTCTTTTACTTACATGCTCTTATATGATGAAATTAGAAGTCATATGAAGATCATAGAAATTGGTTTCACATTAAAATGATTTTTCTACAATTTTCTATAATTATTTGAAAATCTAGATCTAGAAATGGAGATTTGTGAAAAGTTGACGGAAATGAAGTTTTGATGCATGATCAATGAAACTAAGATGATGAGGAAGAGATCCCCATTTTGGAATGAAGAAGTTTGATCAAGAACTTGAAGAGTAAATGAAGAACTATGAAGAACTTAGCAAGAACACTATGATGTTCTTAGTGTTTTGTGAAGAACAAGTGTAATAGGAAGAAATAAATGTGTTAAGTGTGGGGAGAAATGGGCATCCACAAAAATGAGAGGTTAAGTGAGTGAAAAGTGCTTTGTTTAATGTTAAAATGTAACCATGGTTAAGTTAATTGAAATAGGTTAAGTTTAGAAAATAATATAATAACTTAACTATGGTTATAATAACCTAACTATAGTTAATAGTAATCATGGTTAGGTTAAAATATGTGGTTGAGAATGAAGGGAGGTGTGGCTGGTTTTGGGCCACAAATGAGGAGGAGGAAGCCAATTTGTCCTTGACTTGCCTTAACCATGGTTAAAAACTGTCTGGGATATGTTAGGTTAAGATTAAGGGCATTTTGGTCATTTCTCTTAAAATACATGATTTCTTGCATTAATCACTTCATCAATGCTTGGTGAGTCATCCCATAACTCAGCTCCTCAAATGTCCGGTCCCATCTCTGCAGTTCCGTTCCCGATTTCGTCGGTTTCCCGATTAGAGTTTTACGCCCGTATAAAAACATAATATTTCGTTTTCGATCGAAAATTTTCAAAATAACCAAACTCGTTGGAAATATGATTTAAACATAAACCATTTCGTTCAAAAGTCAAAATTAGGTTTTTTAATCTGTAAAATCTTACTGTTAGTGAAAACGTAAACCGTTTTCCATTCGAACTTTCACCCAAATTCGTCTGAATAAACAAAATATTTTAATTTGGATCAGAAATTTGGAAAGTAGAATTACTCACGAATGTAATATAAAAAATCTACAAATATTCAGTTTCGGTTAAAATTAGGGTTTTCTGTCGCTATAAAATTATACTGTCAGTAAAATCACAGACTGGTTTCCGTCCAGGTTTTAAACCCAAATTTTAAACAAAGCTTCCTATCATAGAGTAGGTACTAGATATGATTTAGTTTTCTTCAAAATAATTTCCTAGGTCTCAGATAAAAATATAAATAAATATATCTTTACCGTTAATACAGCATATCCGAAAATCGGGGCTGTTACAATCCACCCGCCAGAGCTTAACAAAAGCTTGTGGAGCCGTTTACCTGTCCAAGCTTTAAAAAAAGGTAATAAAAGCTTGTCGGGTCGCTTATCCACCGAAGCTTGACAAAAAGGTAATAAAAGCTTGCGAGGTCGCTGACCCGCCGCAGCTTGAGAAAAAGGGTACCAAAAGCTTGAGGGGCTGTTTACCCGTCGAAGCTTGAGAAAAAGGTAACAAAAGCTTGAGGAGCCGTTGACCCACTGAAGCTTAACAAAAAGTAACAAAAGCTTGCGGGTCTGTTCACCTGCCGAAGCTTAAAAAAGGTAATAAAAGCTTGCGGGGCCGTTTACCCACCGAAGCATGAAAAAAGGATAACAAAAGCTTACGGGGCCGTTAACCGCTGAAGCTTACGAGAAGGTAACAAAACCCTGTGGGGCTGTTCACCTATCGAAGCTTAACAAAAAGTAACAAAAGCTTGTGGGGTCGTTCACCCGCCGAAGCTTAACAAAAAAGAACAAAAGCTTGCGGGGTCGTTCGCCCATCAAAGCTTAAGAAAGGTAACAAAAGCTTTCGGGCCATTCACTCGCCGAAGCTTAACAAAAATGTAAAGAAAGCTTGCGGGGCCCTCCACCCACCGAAGCTTGACAAAAAGGTGAGTTTGTAACAGTAGAAAAAAGTAAGAAAGCTTAAATATTATGCTATGTGTGATCATGCATATGCATGTTTTTTTTGTACAAGACTTAAATCGATTTATTTTCTTAAAAAAGCAACATTTTTTATGGCCCTTAAGAGTTCGGCTGCTTATGAAGGCATGGATGAAAGAGAGGGAAACCTTGGCTATTTACTCGTCATTTCTTCATTTAGCTGAATGGTTGACTACCTGATGGGATTAATCTTTTGATGGAAATGGTTCTTCAACTTTTGGTAGTACTTCATATTGAACACCCCATATTTTGCTCAAATGGATTACCCCAGTCTCATAGGTCATGAACATCTCGTGATTGATTTCCCTAAACATGAATTGCCCTTGTGTAAAGTCATATTCGATGTCATTTTCTTCATTTTAACCCTAATTGTTGCCTAGGCTGCTCTATTTGAGTTTTCAGCCTACCGGGTCGCTCTAATTCTTCATCTTAGCAAGATACTTTTTTTTTCACTTTTGAGATCATTAAATTAATTCTTAGCAGTTTAACATATTTTGTATCCCGGTAATTGCATATGGCATCCAAAGTAGAAGATAGCCTCAAAACAGGGTTTATCATGAGAAGGCAAGCAAGTGAAGATAAATAGAGTTCATCATAGAAAGAACAAATGGCATAAGAGGGTGAAACAATGCTGGTTTACAATAAAGAGAAAGGGAAATTATGCAGAACTTCCAGTAATACTCTTTAGAACAAACAAATGTGCATCCTTATCATATCATTATGAACGTCCACCATGATTTGCCTCGGTTTTTATGAATCAACGAAAAGTTCTTGGCACACTCCACATATTTAAACTCCCCCAGCATGGCGAATTTATCGATACCTTGCTCTTTACCGAGTGCTACCATCATGCCCCTTTTCTCTCTCTCTTTTTTTTGACCCTAACTTTTGCCTGGGTTGCTCCTTTTGAGTTTTCAACCCACCAGGTCGCTCTAATTTCTGCCTAAGTCACCTTTTCAGGTTATCAACCTAGCGAGCTTTCATTTTTTTAATTATGTTTTCTCTTTTTTTTTTGGCAGATGGTATTACTTGGCATAATACCTTATGACTGAGTCTGAGTTAACCGAGAGTGGTAGATCTTCGCATCCATCCTTGTGAGAATTAAAGCGCCCCCTGAAAAGGCTTTCTTTACCATGTAAGGTCCTTCATAGTTGGAAGTCCATTTCTCACTTTGGTCCTTTTGGATGGGCAAGATTTTTTTGAGTACAAGATCCCCTTCTTGAAACTGTCGAGGGCATATTTTTTTCTCATCAGCTCTTATCATCCTTCTTTGGTAGAGCTGGTCGTGACATAACGCGGACAACCTCTTTCCCTCAATGAGGTTCAATTTGTCGAATCACGCTTGTACCCATTCGGCTTCCTCTAATTTTGTCTCCATCAACACCCTTAATGAGGGAATCTCCACTTCAATAGGGAGTACTGCTTCCATCCTATATACCAAAGAGAATGGGGTTGCCCCTATGGAAGTACGAATGGATGTCCTATAGCCATGCAGAGCAAATGGGAGTATCTTGTGCCAATCCTTATACGTTGTAGTCATCTTCTGAACAATCTTTTTTTATATTCTTGTTAGCTACTTCAACTACTCCATTCTTTTTTGGGCAATATGGAGACGAGTTATGATGCTATATCTTGAAGTTCTCACACATTTCTAACATCATCTTATTATTCAAATTAGTTGCATTGTCAGTAATGATTTTGTTTGGCAACCCATATCGGCAAATTAACTCTTTCTTGATGAACTTGACTACCACATTTTTTGTCACATTGGCATAAGACGCGGCTTCGACCCACTTTGTGAAGTAATCAATTGCTACCAAGATGAATGATGGTTGTTTGATGCTTTAGGCTCGATAGGTCCAATGACATCTATCCCCCACATTGAAAATGGCCAAGGTACTGACAAGAAATTCAAAGGCTTTGGGAAGGGTGAATTTTGTCAGCATATATCTGACCTTTATGACATTTTCTCACATAGTCAAAACAATCAGCCAATAATGCCCAGTCCTCAAAATTTTTCATGCCATAGCATGTCCACTTGAATGAGTTCCATAGGTGCCTTCATGTACATCTTCAATAAATTTTCTTGCTTCTTTAGCATCAACACACCCTAGTAGAACAAAATCATGGTTCCTTTTGTAGAGCAATTCCCCATCCAGATAGAAACCCATTGTCAACCTTCTGATCTGAGGCCCCTAGAGGGTATTCTATATTATTCATTTAGCATTTAATATCATGGTACCAAGGTCTTCCATTGGGTTCTTCTTCAATTTGTAGACAATAAGAAGGATGATTACAAATTTCAATTTTTATGAGAGGCATATCCTTGTCATTATTTACCGTAAACATTGATGATAAGGTAGATAATGCATCTGACAACTGATTTTCTTCACGAGGAAATTGCCTGATGTAAGCCTGATACGAAATTAATTTGCTATCTTGCATCTCCCATTCTCCTCTCAGTTGATGAATGACGAGAGCAAAGTCTCCATACACATCTAGAGCTTTCACCTTCAACTATATTGCAGCTTGGATTCCCACATCACACGCTTCATATTCAGCTATGTTGTTTGTTCAATGGAACTGTAGCCTGGCATTAAAAGGGATATACTGGCCTTTTGGGCAAATTAGTATGGACCCGAATCCATGCCCCAATGCATTAGAAGCTCCATCAAACAACAAATCCCATTTTTCACCACTGAATGATTCCTCCTCTATAAACAAAGACATTATGTCTTCATCTGGAAATTCACACTGCATTGATCCATAGTCACTCACTGGTTGATTTGCTAGATAATCTACTAAGGCTGAACCTTTTATTGCCTTTTGCGTGACAAAGACAATATCGTATTCTGACAGAAGCTTTGTCCATCGTGTTATCCTTCCCGTGAGAACTGGCTTTTCAAAAATGTACTTGATTGGATCCATTTTGGAAACTAACCAAGTTGTGTCACACAACATGTATTATCTAAAACCATGAGCCATCCATTCTAAGGCACAACATGTGCGTTCCAACAAAGAATACCTCGCTTCATAACCAGTGAACTTTTTGCTTAAGTAATAAATAGCATGCTCCTTTCTACCAGACTCATCATGTTGGCCCAACACACAACCCATGAATATTTCAAGCACCGTCAGATACAAAACGAGTGGTCTACCCGGTACTGGAGGGATTAAAATCGGTGGTTCCTGTAAATACTGCTTGATTTTCTCGAAGGCTTCTTGGCAATCTTCATTCCATTCCACTACTTGATTTTTACTTAACAATTTAAAAATTGGCTCGCAAGTAGCAGTCAATTGGGATATAAACCTGGCAATGTAATTCAATCTCCCCAAAAATCCTCGGACTTCTTTTTCTGTGCGAAGGGGAGGCATATCTAAGATTGCTTGGACTTTGCTTTTGTCTACTTCAATCCCTTTTTGGCTAACCACAAACCTCAACAACTTGCCCGACCTAACATCGAATGTGCATTTAGCTGGATTCAATCTGAGCTTGAATTTTCTCAAACGTTCAAAAAGCTTCTTAAGGTTGACTGAGACACCCCACCGTGCCTCTTTGTGTCATTAGATTAACACCTCATTATTTAATTATATAATCGCACGATTAACGTGAAAATACATAAAAAAATAAAACTTAACTTATAAAGTATACAACTTCATATAGAATGACATATCACAATATAAGTATATTATGCATATTACAAAACATTGTTGAGGATATCCAATCAGTAGGATCCCTCACAGGCATATACTTGGACAAAAAGTTAAACAGCGGAGAACATAATAAAAATATGCCTCACGAGACGCACTGGCCATAACAAACTAGACCCAAGTCACAAAGGGTCACAGCTCGTCCTCTAGCCTCCGGTTAGTAGGGAGTTCCATCCCACTCCTCCTGGTTACGCTCATCCACAGGGTCTTCTCGTACGATTCCACAAGGAGATAAAATACAACACACAGAAATATACAGGGGATAAGAAACAGTTATATCATCAAAAAACAGAAAAGAGTCATAGCAAATTATACAGTAATTATCATAGACAATCAACACACATAACTAACGAATCATCCCCGGGTTAATATATATCATCCTCTACCCTTACTCTCAGGCAATCTAACACTTTATTTTAACGTAACCTCTCTAATCGTGTCACCATGTCTTCACGTTATCGGGGCCACTACAACTCCTGTCACCATCCCTTATTTGCATCAGGGCACACCCTCATTCCCGATAGGATGTTCCACCTAGTGCACACCTCCATTCCCCTTAAGGTGTTCCACCCCCATTCCCTAAGGTGGAAGTGGTCTCGCGAGAACTCTTGATTTTACGTGTATTATATTACAAATTCATGGTGTATTATATTACCAATACACAAAAGTGGTTTACGTGTATTATATTACCAATACACAGATGTCCTTGCGTATTATATTACCAATACACTTTTGTCTTTGTGTATTATATTACCAATACACTTTTGTCATTGTGTATTATATTACCAATACACGGTTGTGAACAACAACACCTATACTTGAATCTCACCAACCCGTTTTAACAACATCCTAGGGCCTTAACCTTCCATTAGAATTTGACACAAATTCTATGCCATAACACCTCTTTAACATACATCATATAGGTTAGGCACTTCTAAATCATTATTATCCTCACACCCAAAACAATCATCTCTTAGACAACATATATATCTTTACTTAAAAACC
The DNA here is from genome assembly GCA_030762895.1 of Sophora flavescens. NCBI lineage: Eukaryota > Viridiplantae > Streptophyta > Magnoliopsida > Fabales > Fabaceae > Sophora > Sophora flavescens. Next base: position 134,374,970 of record CM061068.1, read on the forward strand.
ACTAAGCATAATAATACAAACCAGGCAGATCATACATAACACAATATCAATCAAAATATTCCCATATTACCAACATAGCACAAAATCAATTCAATAAAGGTAATAAATCAAATCAACCATCAACAATATAAAATCAACCTAATATCCATAAACCTACAATACCCGAATCACCATTGGTTTTCCAGAAAAGGTTTCCAATGTGATTTTGGTCTTGTTGATTACACGACTACTAGTAGGGTTTAGGTTGTCCTACACAATTATTATATAATCTACTACTTATCCATTCCGACGATAGGTTGGTACTTTCCCCCACCTGGGTTATCATCGAACTTCCGAACTCGAAGCTACCCATTGTCACACAACGAAGTACTAACTCCACCTTCAACCAACCAACATAATAACCAATAAATCAAACAAACTCATCTATGTTCTCTTTAGGCTAGGTTTTCCATTTAATTCAAATTAGAGTTAGGATTCTTTTGTCAACATAAGCCTTTGGATACTTATCACTTAGGTTCTAGGTAACTTAGCTAAATTTCTATAACTTGAAGATATGGAATAAAAATCATCCAACCACTTAGGGTAGGTTTCGGCCATGTATTACAACATAGGCTAGAAATCTTTAAACTTTCCAATCTCTTAGACTTAGCATCCAAATGTATTAAGGAGCTTAAGTCCATGATCATATTGGAAAATTAAAACAAAACATCCTAGGTCCACAACCATCATAGGTTCGTCTGTCATAGGATAAATAGGCTAGAAATCTTTAAACTTTATAATCTCTTAGACTTAGCATCCAAATGTATTAAGGAGCTCAAGTCCATGATCATTTTGGAAAATGAAAAACAAAGTATCCTACGTCCATAACCTTCTAGGTTCGGCCTTCATAGGATTTATAGGCTAGAAATCTCTAAACTCTCCAATCTCTTAGACTTAGCATCCAAATATCTTATGGAGCTCAAGTCCATGATCATTTTGGAAAACAATGGAAACTTAAACATTCGAATCTCTTAGACTTAGCATCCAAATATCTTATGGAACTCAAGTCCACGATCATTTTGGAAAATAAGAAATAACACATCCTAGGTTCAATAACATAGAATAAACAAGTTAGAAATCCTCAAACTTTCCAATCTCTTAGACTTAGCATCCTTCTATATTAAGGAGCCTTAGTCCATGATCATTTTGGAAAATGAAACTCAAACATCCTTGCTCTAAAACATTTAAGTTTCGGCCTACATAGGATAATGAGGAAAAAATATTCTTTGTTTGATAACAACTCTTAGGTTTAGAATCCCAAGGTATTAAGAGTTCTAAATCCATGATCATACTTGGAAAGTTGAAACATAGTATCCTAGGTTTACTTATACATATTTGCAGCCATCATAGGAAAACAAGCTATCAAACCTTCCAAGATTTATAGATTTAAGATCAAGGAATAGTTAGAAACTCAAACACATGATCATATTCCAAAAGTTGAAGCAAAAACCTCCAAGGCCACATATGCATAGCTTCGGCCTTCTTAGTATGTGTAAATATAAGTTAATACAAGACTATAGAAAGTGGTTTCAACTCAAAAGGAGTTTTCTACCATATTAGAGTGATTTTAGAAGTTTAAAGCATATAAAGAACACGTAAAGAAAATTAAGAAATAAAAGATGAAACTTGTAAAAAGATTCATATGAGAGCATTACCCTTAGTATAAGGAAGAAATTTAATGAAAAACTCCAGTAGAAAAGATGAATAAAAACTAAAGCTTTAAGAGTTTGAACTTTTAAAATAAAAGGAAGTAGATGAAGTTTTAATGGAGTTTTGGAGAAGAAAAGTGATGAAGTGAAAATGAGAGGTGTATATATAGAGAAGGGAGAGGGTGGCACGAAATTAAGGAGAGAGGAATGAGCTTGGAGAGCAAGTTTTGACCTTGTGCCTTGTTTGGTTTGAGAAGAGAGAGAAAAATAGGTTTTTAGAATATAATATGATATAATTTGAAAAGTGTGATGATTACACTTTTGGAGTATGTCATAACCCATTTCTATCAAGTCCCATCAAGTCACTTCACTTCTTTTATGCTCCCTAATCTGCTCCTTATCATACTCGGTTGTATTTTTCGATCGTAATTCTTCCGATGATTTCGCCCCAATAAATATTATATTTTATTTCTGAACTTGAATTTTGGAAAATTTCCAATATCATACAAAACATCACAAAAAACTAAATGTTTCTTTCACGGTTCAAAATTAGGTTTTATGCTCAGTAAACTTGTACCGGCAGTAAAAACCTAGACCGGCTTTCGTCTGAATTTTCAACTGAAAATTTTACCGTAACCCTCTACCATAAAGTAGACTATGAATATGATTTTATTTAATCAAAAACACTTTCTAACTCTCTAATTAAAATATAATTAATTATATTTTAACCGATTAAACAACAGGATTAAAATTGGGCGGTTACATTACTACCTTTCTTAAAAGTAAATTCCGTCCTCGGAATTTCTTAACTCAAAACTAGGTAACATCTTACCGATGCTTCTTAATCTAATGATCATTCCTGGTATTTTTCATCGCTGTCTTCCCTTAATTAACAGGGGTAACTTCATAATAGAATTCATTCTTATAACATGCTATTTATCCTCGAACTTATCCACCACTACTTTCTGTTCATTGTCCTTTTACGTTTTGATTTAAATCTATATGATCGAATAGGGCCTCCACTCCTTAATTGTTTATGCTCATTGGCCATCGTCAGATCCATACTTTCAATGGCACTGCATCTCTCGACTAGTTTCGGGAAATACTAAATGTCGAGAGACACTATAGCCCTCTACAGCTCGTCCCTAAGTCCTTCCTCAAATCTTCTTCACTGCCACTCTTCACTCGGAAACCTTTGGTAGAATTCCGAGAACTTGATCAGAGCCTCAAAACGTGATGCATACTTACCAACAAACATGTTGCCTTGTTTGAGGTTTGTGAATTCCTTTTCCTTCTCACGTCTAACTAGACACGGAAAATACTTCTCGAAAAAGTAGTCGGTAAATAGTTGCCAGGTAATATTTCTGCCTTCAAACTCCAATAACCTTTTGTTGCCTCTCCACCAGAACTCTGCTCCTTCAGTCAACATGAAGGCTTCATAAGTCACTTTCTTCTCCTTGCTGCAACGCATAGTAGCCAATATCATTTCGATCTCTTGTATCCACCATACTGCCTTCTCTGGGTCATACTCTCCTCAGAATTGAGGTGGCTTTCCGTTCATAAAATTAGTCAATCCGGCATCTTCAGCTGCTACCGCCCTTCTCTGATTCTTAATTTCTAGCTGCTCTTTGTTCATCTGTAGCATCTCAGCATTCTGCTGGGTTTGCAATAGCATAGCAGCAGCTAGGGTTTCCATTACATTTGGAGTCGAAGATGATCCTCCTCCATTCTCAGTATTGTCATCATTACCATTGACAGTTCCAATAATCCTTTCTAGAGTTCCGTCACCACTGTTAGTTGGACGTCCTCTTCCTCGAGCCATGAATCTGTTAAAAGAGATCATCCATTCTCATTAGTATGACATGTAATACTACATAGACAAGTATGTAAATACCATATGCCATACAAATATTAACTTCTCGCATCAGATTCGGACACACTACCCAAATTCTAAGCATAGTCAAAATCCGATGTGGATTTAACTAGACACGACCGGTAACAACATCCTAAACCATGGAGTCCTGGATTCTTATCGGACATAACCCACAGTCCATTTTAGAACCAAACTGCTCTGATACCAAAATGAGACACCCCGCTTTGTATCTTTGTGTCATTAGATTAAAACCTCATTATTTAATTACTTAATCGCACTCTTAACGTGAAAATACGTAAAAATTAAAACTTAACTTATAAAGTATACAACTTCATATAGAATGGCATATCACAATATAAGTATATTATGCATATTACAAAACACTGTTGAGGATATCCTATCAGTAGGATCCCTCACAGGCATATACTTAGACAAAAAGTTAAACAGCGGAAAACATAATAAACATACGCCTCACGAGATGCACTAGCCATAACTAACTAGACCCAAATCACCATGGGTCACAGCTCATCTTCCAGCCTCCGGTTTGTAGGGAGTTACATCCAACTCCTCCTGGTTACGCTCATCTATAGGGTCTTCTCGTACGATTCCACAAGGAGATAAAATACAACACCAAGAAATATACAGGGGATAAGAAATAGTTCTATCATCAAAAAGCGGAAAAGAGTCACATTACATTATACAGTAATTGTCACAGACAATCAACACACATAACTAACGAATCATCCTCAGGTTAATATATATCATTCACTTGTCTTTTGGTCTTTATGTTTCGTTGGTATCTTATTTAGTCTTTTAAGCATTTTGGGTAAGAACCCCCATCTCAAATCGTCTCTGTTTTCTGTTCTGGGTAAGGGAGCACGGGCGTGCTCCTTACCAAGCACGGTCGAGCTCAAGAGCAGGCCGTATTGTTCTGGGCAGAAAGGGTTGTAAACCCTCGCCAATTCCTTTGGAGTAAAACTTGATTCAACCTGTTGGCATTACCAAGTCCTTTCATCACGGTCTTATCACTTGGTTTAATATTTATGTCTTATAGGCTTATTTGGGGAATTAATCCTTTAATTGGCTTCTCTCAATTTCTCATAAAATCATTCCCTAGGGTCCTTCTAATCCTTTGAACAAAACCTCACAATTACTATTAATATTCATGTCTTATTAACCGAAAGGGGAAAAACCTCCCTTTTTATCATGGCTCACAACGAATAACCCAATCAACCAATAACCAAACATTGTAACATACGTCAGTCATGGGATCATCATTCAACTCATAACAACAATCATATCAACATTAATCATATCATAAACATGTTGAGAAATCATACCATAAACACATATAAATAACTCATATTATCACATCCATATAAACATATAGATATGTTATAAAACAAGACACATCATCAAACACAGGGTCATGGGTTAACCCTTCATCTTACGCTACCCCCTATGCCTACATATTCATATTGTCCCTTCTCCCCATACCTGGTATGAGGTTCACGTTTCGAAAGAAGAAAGAGGGTCCTCTGGGGTCTCGTCTCACAAGCACTTATCAACGACATCAAGAACAACAAGGAAACATCTTAATTAGACTCTTAGACCAAGAAATCAAAAGGGAAAGAACGGGAGGGACGAGGTGAACGAATCTTACCTTGTTTAGAGATCCAAACAACAAACACAATGAGCACATGTTCGTATCCATGTTCCCCAATTGAAGAACGATGGAAAACAATGAACAAAATGGTCCTTGGAGAGATAGTTTTTAGAGAAAAGAGATGAGATCTCAAAGAGAAAGGTGGGAGGCAGTTTGAGTGTTAGAGTCGTGTAAACTAGGGTTTAGGGCATGACTTAGAGGTTTAAAACAAATTAGGGTGCGACTGGGCCGAAACAGAAGCCCCAAAACGAATTGTTGTCAGCGTCGTTAGGCCGGGCTAAGAAAAAATTTAGGCTGGGCGCAGACGCTTTGACCGAGCTCATAAAACTTAGGCCGGGTGGATTATGCAGAAAACTAGAATGTGAGTTTTTTTGCATTTTAGGCCGGGCTCATAAACCTAGACCGGGCAGACTCTGCAGAAAACCAGAATTCACTATTAAGATCATCCTAAAGACTAAACTACCTCTAACATACACATACGCCTAAAGGTCAAACATATATAAACGCATTAAGCTTATTTATGAAAAATGGGGTGTTACAGCAGACACTGCATCAGAAAGTGAATACACTAATGCTGAGGTAATGGACTCTGACCCATCCACTCTTCAAAAAGCTTTTGATGAATTGTTGCATGAGTCGTCCATACTATCACGAGAGTATACGAGTATCAAAAAGAAATTTTCTAAACTATGTAGAGAATATGATAGGGTCTGCACTGAGAAACAAAATCTTAAAGATGAAAATGACATACTAAAATCACTGAATATCAATCTAGTTGACAAAATGGAGTGTGAGCCTGATGTTTCTTGTGAAGTTACAAAACTGAAACAAGATGTAACATATCTGACAGACTCTCTGTCAAAGCTTGTAGGTGGCTCAGATAAGCTTAGTCTCATTTTAAGGTACTCTATGTCACCTCATGATAAATCTGGCCTTGCTTATCACAAAGAGAAGCAAGAAGCATCTCACAAAAAGTCAAAACCACATACACAGCATAGAGCTTCAAAAGTTCCAGATAAATATGCTAAAGCTAAGTCTAGCTCGTCCAACACCTTTTGCAAAGTGTGTGGAAAAAGTAGACATATTACATCTAGATGCATACACAATAAACATGCTAAGCATACTCGTCCAGTGACAACTAATAAGAAAGGACCCTAGTCAGTTTGGGTACCTAAAGATAAGATAATACCTGTTGCAGATTTGCTTAACAACAGGAAGAAAACAAACGTATTGGTACTTGGACAGTGGCTGCTCATGTCACATGACGGGAGAAAGGTCTATGTTCCAAAGTCTTAAGCCCAAAGATGGTGGTTGGGTCACTTTTGGAGGAAATCAGAAATGGAAGATCATTGGTATAGGTAAAATTGGTAAACATCCTTTTCCATCCATTGATAATGTTCTTTTAGTAAATGGCTTGAAGCACAATCTGCTGAGCATAAGTCAATTATGTGACAGTGGATATGGAGTTTCTTTTGATAAAAACATGTGTACTATCAATAAAGATGATGGATCACTTTTATTCACTGCTAAGAGGCAAAACAATCTTTATAAGATTGACTTGGAAGACCCCTCAAATCAAAGTGTCTCATGGCTAGTGTCCTTTGAAGATGAGTGATGGATTTGGCACAAAATGCTAGGTCATGCAAGCTTGAAATTAATTTCAAAGCTAAACAAGCATAACCTTGTGAGAGGACTACCAAACCTTAAGTTCAAATCTAATGCTCTCTGTGATGCATGTCAAAAGGGAAAACAAGTCAAAGGTTCTTTTAAATCTAAGAATGTCTTTAGTACCAATATACCACTAGAGTTGCTACACCTTGATCTTTTTGGTCCAACAAGGACTGCTTCTGTCAGTGTTAAGAAATATGGTCTTGTCATAGTAGACGACTACACTAGATGGACATGGGTTATGTTCCTAACTCACAAGGATGAGTCTTTCAAGGTATTTTCTGTATTTTGTAAACATGTACAAAATGAAAAAGACATGTGTATCACTTCAATTAGAAGTGACCATGGGGGAGAGTTTGAAAATGAGCTATTTCATAAGTTCTGTGAAGAAAGTGGTATCCTTCACAACTTCTCAATACCTAGGACTATGATCAATGACAACTCTATCCCTCGGCACTTTTGGGCTGAAGCTGTTAACACTGCCTGCTACATTCAGAACAGAATATACATTAGACCTATCTTGAACAAGACTCCTTATGAACTGTGGAAAGGACGAAAACCCAACATATCTTATTTTCATCCTTTTGGTTGTAAATTCTATATACTGAATACTAAAGATCAGCTTGGTAAGTTTGATGCTAAAATAGATAATGGAATACTATTAGGATATTCTGAAACTTCAAAAGGCTTTAGCGTTTACAACTCTAGGACTCTGATGGTAGAGGAAAGTATTCATGTCATGTTTGATGACAAACATCCTGATAAGAAATTATCAGAGCTAGATGAAGCTTTTGCAGATCTTGATCTAAACATCTCAGGAGACACACTAGAGATGAAAGCTGATGATCAAGCAGACGACCCCACTCAACAACCAGAAACCTCCACTTCTCAACATGATGTTGTTCAAAAATCTTGGTACTTCGAGAATTATCATCCACAAGATCAGATCATTGAAAACCCCAATGACAAGTTAAGAACCGGATCAATTTTCAGAGAAGAAGATATTTCTGTACTAGTCTCTGAGTTGGAACTAAAGACAGTAGACGAGGCTCTGCTGGACGACGGTTGGATTCTAGCTATACAAGAAGAACTGAATCAGTTTGAAAGAAGTGAAGTTTGGACTCTGGTTCCCCTGCCCAAAGACAAATCAGTGATTGGAAAAAAGTGGGTTTACAGAAACAAACTTGACAAAAATGGTAAGGTAATAAGAAACAAAGCAAGACTTGTTGCTCAAGGTTTCTCTCAAGAAGAAGGTATATATTACACTGAAACCTTTGCACCTGTTGCTAGATTAGAAGCAATTAGAATTCTACTATCATTTGCTGCACATCATAGTATTATGCTTTTTCAGATGGATGTTAAAAGTGCTTTTCTAAATGGCTTTATTAATGAAGAATTTTATGTTATGCAACCTCCGGGTTTTGAGAGTGAAACCCACCCTAAACAACTATATAAGTGATAAGCCTCTGGCTCATCTAGTTTTATGGCTAGTATGACCAGGGTTTTGTGCTAATTATATCTCATTTTCACCCAAATTAGATTAGATTGTCCTCAAGCAAGGTTTTGAGTCTCTAAAGTAGTTTTAGGTTAATTTAGCCAGTTTTGAGTCAAATAAAGCACTTATGGCTATTTTATTGTTTTCAGGTTAACTTAGAAGTTAAGGGAATAAAGAAGCAGGGGAAATTGCAATCCTGGAGGTGTTCGCCTCGCGAGAGTCTTCTCGCCACGCGAACCTGAAAGCCAGCAGAATGTCATCCTCTCTGGTTCGCCCCGCGAGCAACACCTCGCCTCGCGACCCTGAAGGCTGACTGTTCCAAAAAATGCAAGATTTCTGTGTCGCCTCGTGAATCCATATCTTCGCCACGCGAGCCTAGAAGACAGAAAGCACCACGGTTAGACTCTTCAATTCCTCGCCACGCGAGCAGTACTTCGCCCCGCGAGAAGACCAAACGTTGCAGACTCTTCATAATATTCGCCTCGCGAGTGAGGGTTCGCCTCGCGAGTAGGCGCAGTTCCTGAAAGATATAAATGGTTGTTCTGGGCAGATTAGAGGGACTTTGATTCTCCACTGTTTTTTTATAGAATTTCTGGTTGTGTTTCATTTTGATGGAGAACTAAATTCCTTAGATTAGTCTACTGTAATTGATTTCCACCACACTTGAGGTTTTGTAATTCCTGTTTTGTATGCTTTTCCCTTTTCAATACTATGCTATATATTTCTGTTTGTTTAATTCAGGAGTGTATAGTGTTGTGTTGATTTATTTCGGTGATGTTATGTTCCTATATTGAATCGCGTTTGTTTAATTCGCGTGTGTTCGTTCATGTTCGTTTAGTTCATGAGGGCTTAACCCCGTTTGTTTAATTCGGGAATAGGAACATATATCTCGTAGTAGCGATTTCGTTTGTTAATTGTTGCTACAACCGAAAGGGGACTAGAATCTGCTTAGGGCTTGGAATTTACATGAACCGATGATAGTTGGGAAATCGAGAACAGTAGATTAATCGTCTTTAGCTTATTTGACAATCCTTTAAACTGCCTTATTTTCATTGCTCTGTGTTTCCTTAATTGTTTTCTTATTTGCATTCAAATCCACCCCCCCCCCCCCCTCAAAAAACTGATTTTTGTGGTAAATAACAAGTCAAGAGTCCTTGTGAGACGATATCTGAGTTGTCGCTTCCTAAACTGCAGTTTTATAAACCCGCTCGCTTTTTGGCGCGTGCGCGACAGCGCGTTCAAAAATTGGCGCCGTTACCGGGGACTCTTGTTTGACTCCAGGTTGTCTGATCCACACCCTTGAGACCAGAGGGAATAACTGAGGATCACATCAAGCTGAGAGCCTTCCCGTTTTCACTACAAGGCGCTGCAAAGGATTGGCTGCTCTATCTTGAGCCAAATTCTATTACCACCTGGAACAATTTGAAGAAGGTTTTCTTAGAGAGATATTTTCCTGCCTCCAGAGCTGCATCAATCAGGAAGGAAATATGTGGCATCATACAAGGAAATGAGTCATTGGCTGAGTATTGGGAGAGATTCAAGCAGTTGGTATCCAGTTGCCCTCAGCATCAGATTTCCGAGCAGCTCCTTATTCAGTATTTTTATGAGGGGTTACTACTGATGGATAGAAATATTTTGGATGCTGCTAGTGGGGGAGCACTTGTTGATAAGACTCCAGCTGCTGCCAAGCAATTAATTGAAAATATGTCACTGAACTCCCAGCAGTTTACAACCAGGAGAAATTCTGTTGAGACAAGGGGTGTGAATGAGGTCCATAGCTCTTCTTTCAACCAGGCCCTTGAGAATAGAATGGATGAAATCACTTCTTTGGTGAAGAAATTGGCAATGGATAGGGCTCAGCCGGCAAGGTTGTGTGGCATGTGCAGTTCTCCTGAGCACCCGTATGATGCATGCCCCATTCTGAAGGAAGGGTCAGTTACTGATTTGCCTCAAGCTTATGCAGTCCATCCTTACAATCAAGGCAACAGTCAGAACCGGTACAACACTCCAGACCTCTCCACAAATAAGTACCACCCCAATTGGAGGAATCATCCTAATCTTCGATATGGGAACTCATCCCAATAACAACCGCTGGCAGTACCACAGAATCCTCCTCAAGTGACCACTTCTGCACCTTCCGAACCTTCCCTAGAGGACATGATCAAGCAATTGGCTGCAAACAATCTCCAGTTTCAGCATCAAGCAAATACTAGTATTCAGACTATGAACACACAGATTGGACAGATTGGACAGTTTCAGCAGCGAACGGATGCTACCATTCAAGCCTTGCAGACACAGATTGGACAGCTTGCAACTTCCATGAACAACATACAGCAAGCTCAAGGATCAAGTCAACTACCTGCACAAATAGTGATGAATCCCAATGTCTCCAATCCTAATGTGAGTGCCATTTCTCTGAGATCTGGAAAAGTTGTAGAGACAGCCTCTGAAAAAAATGAAGAAACTGTTGAGGTAGCTCCTGAGCCTACTGTTGATGTTGAAGCTGAGAGAGTATATGTGCCACCAATCCCCTTCCCACAGAGAGTGCAGAAAAATAAGAAGATTGGTGGGGAAGACAAGGAGAGGGAAATTTTAGATGTGTTCAGAAAGGTGGCGGTGAATATTCCCCTTTTGGATGTGATCAAGCAGGTTCCTAAGTATGCTAAATTTCTGAAGGATCTATGCACCCACAAGAGGAGGTTGAAGGGTAATGAGAGAGTTAATTTGGGAATAAATGTTTCAGCCCTGATTCAGCCTAAGCCTGCACTTGAAAGAGTTACTGTTTCAGCCCCTACTCAGGCACTACCACAAAAGTGCAAGGATCCAGGCACTTTTGCTATTCCATTGAATATTGGGGACAGCAGATTCGAAAATTGCATGTTGGATTTGGGAGCCTCCATAAATGTCATGTCCACCTCTGTTTTCAATAACCTTGATCTTGGTCCCTTGCAGTATACAGGTCTCACTATCCAGTTGGCCAACAGGACCAGTGCCCGCCCCATGGGAATGGTAGAAGATGTGCTGGTACAAGTTGATGAGTTGATTTTCCCTGCTGACTTCTACATCCTAGACATGGCAGGAGAAACAAATTCAAGTAGATCACCAATCATCTTGGGCAGACCGTTCATGAAGACGACAAATACTAAGATTGATGTTGATGATGGGACTATGTCCATGGAGTTTGGTGATATTGTGGCAAAGTTTAACATCTTCGATGCTATGAAGCATCCATTGGAAGAGCACTCTGTTTTCCAAATAGAGTTGCTCTCCAAAATTATTGATGACACCTGTGCTGACTTGGTTTCTGATTTTCCATTTGTTTCTGGCTTTGATGATATTTATTCATGTACTGACTGTACTGACACTAACCCTTGTGTTGTTTGTGCTAAGTTTCTTGATTCTACTTTGCAGGGTGATAGTGTGAGTGAAGTTGTCTGTTCAGCAGAAGTTCTTGACATCAAGGCTGCTCCAAATATACCGTCCATTGAGCAGCCACCCTCCTTAGAGCTCAAGCCACTTCCTGGGAATCTGAAGTATGCTTACTTGGAGACGAATGAAAAACTTCCAGTCATTATTTCCTCCAGCCTTGACTCTGACCAGGAAGCTAAGCTTTTAGAGGTTCTGAAGAAGCACAAGAAGGCGATTGGGTGGACCTTGACTGACATCCCAAGAATTAGCCCCTCCAGATGTATACATAGAATTCTGTTGGAGGATGGGGCTAAACCAGTTAGGCAGCCCCAAAGGCGACTCAATCCATTGATTCTGGATGTTGTGAAGAAGGAGGTGACTAAACTTCTGCATGCGGGTATCATATACCCCATCTCTGATAGTACTTGGGTAAGTCCAGTGCAAGTTGTACCCAAGAAGTCCGGCCTCACAGTGGTAAGAAATGATAATAATGAGCTTGTACCCACTAGAGTCCAGAATAGCTGGCGAGTCTGTATAGATTATAGGAAGTTGAACCATGCCACCAGAAAGGATCACTTTCCTTTGCCGTTCATCGATCAGATGCTCGAACGGCTGGCTGGTGAATCTCATTACTGTTTTCTTGATGGCTTTTCCAGTTACTTCCAGATCCATATTGCACCAGAGGATCAGGAAAAGACCACTTTCACGTGCCCCTTCGGCACGTTTGCCTATAGGAGAATGCCATTTGGCCTTTGTAATGCTCCTGGCACTTTCCAAAGATGCATGCTTAGCATCTTTACTGAATTTATTGAAAATTTCACGGAAGTGTTCATGGATGACTTCACTGTATATGGCTCCTCATTTGATGCATGCTTGCAAAGTCTGAGTTTGGTTCTAGAAAGATGCATTGAGACTGATCTGGTTTTGAAGTATGAAAAATGTCACTTTATGGTAGAACAGGGGATTGTTTTGGGTCATGTTATTTCTAAAGAGGGTATTTCAGTAGATCCTGCTAAAATTGATATGATTTCAACATTGCCTTACCCATCTTGCGTTCGCGAGATTCGTTCTTTTCTTGGTCATGCAGGTTTCTACAGGCGCTTCATTAAGGACTTCAGCAAGATAGCTCTTCCCTTGTCAAACCTGTTGAAGAATGATGCCATGTTCCACTTTGATGACAACTGCAAGAAGGCATTTGACTACCTGAAAAGGGCATTGACCTCTACCCCCATCATCCAGCCCCCTGACTAGACCCTCCCTTTTGAACTCATGTGTGATGCTTCTAATTATGCTGTGGGAGCGGTTCTGGCACAAAGGGTGGGCAAGGCTGCCCATGTCATTCATTATGCTTCTAGGACATTAGATGCTGCACAATCTAATTACACCACCACTGAAAAGGAACTTCTAGCTGTTGTTTTTGCACTTGATAAATTTAGGTCATATTTGCTAGGTTCCAAGGTTATTGTTTTTACTGACCATGCAGCTCTGAAGTACCTGTTGAAGAAACCAGAGGCGAAGCCAAGATTGATTCGGTGGATGCTTTTGCTCCAAGAGTTCAATGTGGAGATAAAAGACAAGAGTGGAGCTGAAAACTTAGTAGCTGATCACTTGAGCCGAATAGCAAGGGATGAGGATCCTTCTCCCATCCAGGATGATTTTCCGGATGAACAGCTTCTACATCTGCATGGGGTAACGCCTTGGTTTGCTGACATTGTTAACTTTCTTGTTGCTGGTGTTTTTCCTGCAGGTACAAGTAGATCCAAGATCCACAAACTCAAGAGTGATTCCAAGTACTATGTGTGGGATGATCCGTACCTTTGGAAGTTTTGCAGTGATCAGGTAATTCGGAGGTGTGTCCCGGACTATGAGATCGAGTCCATCTTGCACTTTTCTCATGCCTCTCAAGTAGGGGGACACTTTGGACCACAGAGGACGACAAGGAAAGTCCTAGATTCTGGGTTCTATTGGCCCACCATTTTTAGAGATGCCTATGAGGTCTACCGGACTTGTACGGAGTGTCAAACAGCAGGCCCTGCCATCACTCGTAGGAGTGAGATGCCTCAGCAGCCCATGCTTTTCTGTGAGGTTTTTGTTGTGTGGGGAATCGACTTTATAGGTCCTTTCCCTGCATCTTTTGGTTTTCTATATATTCTTTTGGCTGTTGACTATGTTTCAAAGTGGGTGGAAGCTATCCCCACTAGGACTAACGATGCTAAAGTTGTTTCAAAATTTGTTAGGTCCAATAGTTTTTGCAGGTTTGGCATACCACGGTCTATCATCAATGACCAGGGCACTCACTTCTGCAACCACACCATGGAAGCCTTACTCCGGAAATATGGAGTTGTGCATAGAGTCTCCACTGCTTATCATCCCCAGACCAATGGCCAGGCTGAGATATCAAACAGGGAGATCAAGCAGATCCTAGAGAAAATGGTGCAGCCGAATAGGAAAGACTGGAGTCGCCGTCTAGAAGACGCACTGTGGGCTCAGAGGACCGCTTTTAAGATGCCAATAGGGATGTCCCCCTTTAGGCTTGTATTTGGTAAGGCATGTCATCTCCCTGTGGAAGTTGAGCACCGTGCATATTGGGCAGTCAAGTGCTGTAACTAGGAAATGAAAAAAGCTGGTATTGAAAGAAAACTCCAGTTACAACAGCTTGAGGAGCTTAGGCTAGAAGCCTATGAAAGCTCCCGGATTTATAAAGAGAAAACAAAACATTTTCATGATAGGATGATTGCTAGAAAATAATTTTCTGTGGGTCAACAGGTCTTACTGTTTAACTCCCGCCTGAAAATGATGGCTGGGAAACTTAGGTCAAAGTGGATTGGCCCATTTGTTGTTACTAATGTTTTTCCTTATGGTGCAGTAGAGATTAAAGATGCAGGTAGCAACAAGTCCTTCAAGGTTAACAGGCAGAGGCTGAAGCCATTCCATGGTGTGGCTGCTGGTGTTCCTGACGATTCTACTGTTGAGGAGCTCTCCTTGGAAGCTCCCACCTACACTGCCACTTGATCAGGGAGCACCCCTTCCTTTCCCTCACTCTGATTTTATAGTTATATTGTTTCATTGGGGACAATGTATGTTTTAAGTGTGGGGGAGGGAACTAATTGTAGCTTTGTTTTGTGTTTGGTTGGTCTTGTTTTTCTTTTAGCTCTTGAATAAATTGTGTGAGTCTTTGGTCGGTAAGCTTGATTGGGTTTGATTTAATTTTGCATAGATGGATTGCATGTTATTTGTTGAACATTGATGATTCCCCCTAGGTTGAAATTTTTTTTGAAAATTGATCCCCACTTGAAAAATTGAAAACTGAACTTTGAGATATTTTGTTGTGATTGCATGATTTATGATAAGTTTGGGGTGATGGGAAGCACACACTAGGGATAGAATCTCGGTCAAACAATTTGCATGAATGACCAGGTGAGGATTTGAGCCTCCAACAGGTTTTTAACTGTGAGAATCACTTTTTAAGCTGCACTTTCCCGAATTTGCTTGAATCTCTTTATGGTTTGCATGTTTATGTGTTTGCTTCAAATGATTTAGGCATTTTCTTTGTAAATAACTACTTAGCCTAAAAAAGAACCAATCCCTAATGCATGTTCCTTTGTTAGCCCTTTGAGCCTAATTAGCCAATTATTTCTTGATAACCTTATGTTATGAGCCTAAAATCTGGAAAAACCATGTTAACCCGATCTTAGGATTAGGAGAGCATGGAAGCTTAGCAAGAGAAAGGGTTGTAAGAAACTAAGTTTGGGGTGGCTACAAGGATGTGACATGTCATTCTGGATTGGGAAAAAGAAAAAAAATAATAATAAAAATGTTGGAGCCAAAGGCAAAGAAAAAAAAGGAAAAGAAGAAGAAAAAGAAAAAAAGAGGAAAAAAGAAAAGTGTAAAAATGTTAAAAAAAAGTATTAGAAAAGAAAAGGCTGTAGTCACCCAAAGCATAAAGAAAAATTGAAAAAGGAACTTGAGTGGAAATTCGGTATGTTGAAATGTTCATGCTCTCTTGGTTCCTCGGGACTTCAGCCTAGTACCTTTGTATATCCTACCCTTAGCCAGGTCCCATTACAACCTTAAAAGACCTTTTGATGTTGCATGCATGTTTTCCGTGGGAACCATTTTGAGGTGAAAATCAAATTTATGGGAAGTGCTTCCGAAAGGTGAATTGAGTGAATTGTTGATAGCCTAGACAAATTGAGCGATGAGTGAAACACTAAATGCCCTTGTGAGGAAGGCGATTGTTTGAATTTGGTGATCTCCCTCTTGTGTGCAACTTGGATCCCTTGCTTAGATTAATGATTGTTTGAATGATGAAATTCTCAAATGTTTAGAGTGAATGCATGTGGGGATTACTTTGTTTGAAAGGGGGGAACATTGAAGAAAACTGTTTTGATGAAATTGCTTGAATTTGTGCAAAGTTGATTGAATCCCTTAAGCTTTCCATGTCTTGAGTCATTTTGATTTTTGAGTTGTAGTTTGCTTGGGGACAAGCAAAGTTTAAGTTTGGGGTATTTTGATAAGCCTCTGGCTCATCTAGTTTTATGGCTAGTATGACCAGGGTTTTGTGCTAATTATATCTCATTTTCACCCAAATTAGATTAGATTGTCCTCAAGCAAGGTTTTGAGTCTCTAAAGTAGTTTTAGGTTAATTTAGCCAGTTTTGAGTCAAATAAAGCACTTATGGCTATTTTATTGTTTTCAGGTTAACTTAGAAGTTAAGGGAATAAAGAAGCAGGGGAAATTGCAATCCTGGAGGTGTTCGCCTCGCGAGAGTCTTCTCGCCACGCGAACCTGAAAGCCAGCAGAATGTCATCCTCTTTGGTTCGCCCCGCGAACAACACCTCGCCTCGCGACCCTGAAGCTGACTATTCTAGAAAACTGCAAGATTTCTGTGTCGCCTCGCAAATCCATATCTTCGCCACGCGAGCCTGGAAGTCAGAAAGCATCACGGTTAGACTCTTCAATTCCTCGCCACGCGAGCAGTACTTTGCCCCGCGAGAAGACCAAACGTTGCAGACTCTTCATAATATTCGCCTCGCGAGTGAGGGTTCGCCTCGCGAGTAGGCGCAGTTCTTGAAAGATATAAATGGTTGTTCTGGGCAGATTAGAGGGACTTTGATTCTCCACTGTTTTTTTTATAGAATTTCTGGTTGTGTTTCATTTTGATGGAGAACTAAATTCCTTGGATTAGTCTACTGTAATTGATTTCCACCACACTTGAGGTTTTGTAATTCCTATTTTGTATGCTTTTCCATTTGCAATACTATGCTATATATTTCTGTTTGTTTAATTCAGGAGTGTATAGTGTTGTGTTGATTTATTTCGGTGATGTTATGTTCCTATATTGAATCGCGTTTGTTTAATTCGTGTGTGTTCGTTCATGAGGGCTTAACCCCGTTTGTTTAATTCGGGAATAGGAACATATATCTCGTAGTAGCGATTTCGTTTGTTAATCTACAACCGAAAGGGGATTAGAATCTGCTTAGGGCTTGGAATTTACATGAACCGATGATAGTTGGGAAATCGAGAACAGTAGATTAATCATCTTTAGCTTATTTGACAATCCTTTAAACTGCCTTGTTTTTATTGCTTTGTGTTTCCTTAATTGTTTTCTTATTTGCATTCAAATCCAACCCCCCAAAAAAAAAACTGATTTTTGTGGTAAATAACAAGTCAAGAGTCCTTGTGAGACGATATCTGAGTTGTCGCTTCCTAAACTACAGTTTTATAAACCCGCTCGCTTTTTGGCGCGTGCGCGACATCGCGTTCAATAAGCTTAAGAAAGCCTTGTACGGCCTTAAGCAAGCCCCTAGAGCTTTGTATGACAGGCTAAGTTCATTTCTTGTGGAAAATGGCTTTAATAGAGGAAAAGTAGACACAAATCTGTTTAGAAAATCAATTAAGTCTGATTTCATAGTTGTTGATGATATCATTTTTGGTGCTGCTAATGAATCTCTTTTCAAAGAATTCTCTAAGTTAATGCAGAAAGAATTTGAAATGAGCATGATGGGAGAACTCCAATTTTTCCTTGGACTTCAAGTAAAACAAACCTTGGACGAGGTGCTCATCCATCGAACTAAGTATACAAAAGAGCTTCTGAAAAAGTTTAAGATGGATGATTGTAAGCCAATGAATACCCCTATGCACCACACTTCCATACTGAACAAAGATGATAAAGAGAAAAAGGTAGACCAAAAGGTATATAGAGGTATGATAGGATCTCTCTAATATCTTACTACGTCTAGGCAAGATATTATGTTTAGTGTATGTTTGTGTGCTCGATTTCAATCTGATCCTAGAGAACCTCACTTATCAGAAGTTAAGAGAATTTTTAGATATTTAAAAGGTACTACTAATCTTGGTTTGTTCTTTAAGAAAAATGAAGATTACAGATTAGTTGGTTTCTGTGATGATGACTATGCTGGAGATAGAATTGAAATAAAAAGCACTAGTGGAGGATGTCACTTCATTGGAGCTAATCTTGTCTCTTGGTCAAGCAAGAGGCAAAGTACCATTGCTTTATCAACTACTGAAGCTGAGTATATATCAGCTGCAAGTTGCTGCTCACAACTTCTTTGGATCAAACATCAATTGGAGGACTACAATGTGTTTGTAAGTAGTATTCCACTTATGTGTGATAATACTACTGCAATATATGTATCTAAGAATCCAATTTTGCATTCGAGAGCTAAGCACATAGAGATTAGACATTATTTTATTAGGGATTATGTGCAAAAAGGTGTGTTTGATATTCAATTTGTAGATACTGACCATCAATGGGTGATATCCTTACTAAACCTCTTGCAGAGGATAGATTTATCTTTATTAGAAAGCATCTTAACATGATGTGTGGATTGATTTGGGCATCCAGCCTTGAGAAAGTTGTTTTGATAATTTTGTGTCTATTGCATTTGCGCATCTAATGCCTGTTAAATTTGTGTCTATTGCATGTTGCGTAGCGCATCCACTATATGTTGCATCTACTGTTGTGGTTTGTTGCATCCATTGTATAATTTCATACGCATCCACAAATGCTTGCGTGCATATTTTTATTAAATGCATTGATTTTGTCATACTAGACATATATATCTAGTATATTCTCTTTGCTGAGTCAGTAATTTCTATCAATCACATCATAACCTTTTTATGGTTTCAAAATAACAACTCCGTTTTACTCTTAATGACATGTCTTGTCATTAATTTTTCTTTCGAATTATTTTCGAAGAAAAACCATTGAAATTCAGAAACCTTTAAAGCAACTTCTCTTCCCTCGGAAAAACTTTTCATTGCCTCTGAGTTTTAATTTTTACGAACCTGTTTCTTTGCTTCTTTGAACTCTAGCCTTCAAACCTCAAAAAATGGCTTCACCTTCACTCCCTGTCCATTCCTACGTCACTGATTCTCTGAACTTAGCGGTTGAACACCACTTTAATTTTGAAGTCCTGGAGGAGTACAACTTGAATGTAAGCAAGTATATAAATGCAGCTGGATGAGACAGCATGTTCATAGAGAAAGTATCAATCTACCCCAACCTCAGGACCTTCTGGAGGAAACCTACAATCACTGAAACTGAGATTATTAGCCTTGTGCTGGGAAAGAAGGTGATTGTCTCTGAGAAGACCATTTCCGATGCTATTGCTTGTGCCCAAGAGGGTTTGGTGATTATTGATACTTGGGAAGAAGACTTAGGTGGTTCTGGGACCATTGCTGTTACCCTAATGAAAGAAGATACTATAAGAACTCATTCCTGGAAGTCTGCTGAGATGAAAGATGATCAGAATCCTCCATCAGATTCTGAACAAGACTGTCTTACACAAGACTGGCTCCAAGGACAACCTCTCCGCTTTCCACAAATTCTGCCTGTGCAATCTCTTCTAGGAAACCAAAACCAACCTTCCCTGGATTCTGTTTAATAGATTCAGACAAGCTATGCAAAATAGAAAGAACCTCTCTGCCATTCCCTACACTCACATTCTATCAAAGATTCTCAGGAATCAAGGTGTTTATGATGTCCTTGCTACCATGCTTGAAGAAGATCAGAACAAAATTCTATCTGAGAAAGGAATGTCCGTTACTGATTTTGGGAGAAGCAATCTCTCAGGCATGCAACTGAGTACTTACAAACAAATTTCCTTGGCCAAAGCAGAATAAGCTATGAAAATCAAGGAAGAAATGATTGATGCCAACAATGTTGAAGTCCTAGAAATAAAAAGAGGAACTAGGCAAAAGACCACTGCAGAAAGGAAACTTGCCCCCAAGAGGCCAACTGGTGGCATTGTAATTAGGGAACCTACGGGTGCTCCTGCTGTGAAGAGGCAAAGAAGAATCATCTTCTCACACAATGAGGACAAGGAAGCTGATTAGGACAAAATTCCTATCAGTACCATCCTGAAGAAGCAGAAAACTTCTGCTGTTACTGCTGTTGTCACTGTTGTCGAGGCCTTTGTGTCTGTCTCAACACAAACCAGAAGGCAACCTGCAAGAAAGGCCAGAACAACTATGACCTCTAAGGTAACCATCTCTGCTAGTGATCATGTTCAAATAGTAGTAGACGCCTTAGTGTCTAGTTTATAAAATAGAGATGATACTCTCCCTGCCGTTGTTTCCTCTGTTGAAAATGTTACTGTCTCTGCTCCAAATGAGGTGTTTAACCAAAACATAACTGAAAATGTTTTTATTCCATCTCCACCCTCACCCCAACCAACACAAACTGACCAAACCACAAATTTACCTACACATTCTGTTGCTCACTCACAAATAGCCTCCTCATCTAGACCACAATTTCAACGAATTATCCCTGCTGATGATCGCTGGTTCAATCAACCAGATGCTGGCATTTCCCCTGGTGCTCCCTTCCCAAAATCGTTAAGAACTTTATTTTCTTTCACTCCAATTTCTGTTGTTTATGATGGCAAATCTGAGGATTGGGCTAAAGTAAAGAGATATTGGAGAGTTCTGTTTCTCACTCACTAGCCTAAACCTAAACACATCCCTGATAGGTGGTACCCCCTACCTGAGCATGAAGAAGAAATAGACCCACTAGTTGAACCCTACCATAAACCACATCCTGACTGCAAACTAATCACAAATGTTCCTTCACAGATGTTCAAGAACCTTGGACCCTTAGTCACTCACTTGCCCCATAAAAGATTCCCTCCCTGGAAAATCTATCCTAATCTTGTCAAAACTCCACCTCTCATACCTTTCACTGATGGAGTTCAGAGACATGTGATAAGTGTCTGGGAGACAGACCCACTAAAGAAGAATCTTCCTACCCTCCCTGAAAGAAGAGCGAGATCCTCACAACATGTCCCTATGATCATGGAAAGTGACACAAAATGGGTATCCTTCAAGCATCTCAGTGTCTATGGGTGGGCCTCTGATTTCTTCAAGGATCAGCTCATCTATGAAATACTGAAGTGGGAATTCAGTCATTTCAAAGTTGATCGAGCTGCACATTTTGTCCCTCCATCAGGGCTGAGGTATAATGCAGAAACAAGAGTTGCAATCATACCCTATATGACCTGTCCAAGACTACAGATGATTGATCAGAACAAGGACAATGACAAGAAGCATAGAAGATTCAAAGGAGTAATGCAACAAGTTGAATCGGTAATGCTTGATCTGAATCAAGAAACCTTTGACTACTCCTTGCTGGACTATCATTTGAAATCTGAGTCTATTGGGATGATTAATGAAAAACGTGCTGCTGACTTCTGAAAATCCCACATCATTCATTGCATAAGAGAAGCATCTTCCTCTGGTCTGGTCCAATAAGAGAAAAAGGTCATTCCTAAAGTCAGAGGCAAATGTGGACTTTCAAACTTCAGATACATTATCTACAAAGATCTCTGGGGACTTCCTATAACAAGTAGGAATGTGGAATTCTCCTATCCCATTAAATGGGCAAAGGAAATAGCAGCAACCACTTTACCCCTTCTTGTGATTAAGCTTGCCCCTCCTCACCTCCTTCTGAGCACACAGAAGATGAAATTGTAGTTGAAGGACCTGGCATGAATGCCACTATTGTTGACTTAGGGGGTCATGAGGAAGAGGTTACTAAGTCCATTCCCAAACAAAGCACCTCTAAAAAGCACACTTCTCAACCACAAGCTCTGGTTGTGGTTCACCCTTCAGACCATCCTGAACATTCCAGAGCATTAAGCACCTTTCAAGAACCTGCCCCTTTCCAAGAATCTGTTGAAAGTTCAAAACAACATGCTCTGCCACCAAATCTTGAAGAAGTTCTTGGCAAGATAGTTGATGAAAGAGTTGGCAAGCTGGTTGAAGAGAAGGTTGAAAAGATGATTGAAAAGATCACTGAGGAAGTCTCTCAAAGAGTTCAAGTATCCATAGCTGGTTGAAGAGAAGGTTGAAAAGATGCCTAAATTTGACTTTTTTTTTTGTTACTGACAATAATGGTCCACTCCCTTCACCTTTTTTTCTGATGACAAAAAAGGGGGGAGAAAGGAAAGAAAAGAGATTTTTTATATATACAAAGTCAGTTTTGAAAAGATCATATTTGTCTACATATGCATATTCTATTTATAACTACTCTGATACTTGTGTTTGCTTATTTGCTCTGATAGCTGCTAAACTATGCTTATTTATTCTTTCATATATACTCAAAGTTTGATAAGCAGATGCATTGATCTAATAGCTTATATGCAGTTTGTCTCATATGCTTTTACTGATTATATATCTGAATGTTTTGTCTTAGGGGAGCTTTGCAAGCTCTCTTAGACTTTGTTTTTCAAATTTAATTAGTTTTTGTCATCATCAAAAAAGGGGAGATTGTTGGAACCAAAGTGGATTTGATTTAAATAATCTCTATGTTTTGACGTTAACAAAATGATTAAATTTGCTTGGCAAAGTGTTAGTTGATATCTAACATGTACTTTCAACTATGCAGGAATATTTATAATATAAGTAATGGAAACTTGGGATAAATTTTCGTTGGACTCCTTGAAAAAAATACGCGTCCACCCTTGTAGACGACTGCTCTAATATTGGTAAAGTTATTTATTTATTTGATTGGGTAGACTGGTTTCTTTAAGTAAATGAGGCACTAAATGTTTACTAGTTGGAAATCAAGATAACTTACTTAGATACAACAAGTTCAAAGATAGTAGACGTGTCTAGCTTCATCAGCAGATGGGAATAATTGGTAGAATTGAATGAACTGAAAGATAAAATAATCAAGTAGACGAGCTCTAAGTGCCACGTCACCAGATGGAGATTATGATAACACACAGAGGTATAGCAAGTCCAAAGACTTTATAGACGAGAGGATATGCCACGTCAGCAGACGAGCAAAATAAAATAGTGAACATACTTAGTCTCACAAAAGTAGACGGAGTTCTTAAGTAGACAAGCTCCATCTCTTGAATGAATAAATGCAATCCGAATCTCTTTAATTTATTTCAAATGATTGATATTTATTTCTCTAGAATATTTGTTCTTTACATTTGTTTTATCTGCATTAATATTTTACCTTGTTGTAAAGGAAACATAGTACCATCAAAGAAATGCAAAGAGCAGAATCGTACAATGAGAAACTACAAAACGATTTGTACGATGACAACTTTATGGCTGGAAAAAGCTGGATTGTACACAAAGGAGGAACAAGAAGTTTTCAAGCTACAATGCTCAGAGCAATGATCCTCCATTTCGTGCTACCTCGATAACCAAGATTACTTTTTAGCATTGCCACAATCTAGCTATCAGTCACAACGGATATCATGCATTCAATGCTATCTCTGACGGGACTATTCAAAATAATCGTTGAAGAAATATAAGTGAAGAAGAAGGTAGCTATAAATAGAAGACCTTAAGTTCTGAAGAACAACTTTTTGCCAATCCATAATCACTCATTCTAATTATCTTTTAAAGAGCAAGAGTCTGTATTCTTTAGTTTGAATATTGTTGCCGTATTCAACTGATCTTAAACTTTCATATTCTCACACATAGTGAGTTAAGAAGATCATAAGTTAAATCTCTTTGTTAGAGTTAGAGCCTGGAGAAGCTTGGTAAGAAAGGAATACTTGTAAGCCTGGAGAGGTGTTGAATACTTCGTTGTAATCTATTTGGAAAATAATGGAGAAAAACCTTCAAGTAGAAGGGACTGGACGTAACTCTTGGTTAGAAGAGAGTGAACCAGGATAAAACATCTTGTGTGAATATTCTATCCTTAAACTCTTACGGCTTTATTTGTTTTTACTGACTGACGGGTTTCGATATTGCTTTTGTTAAAGCTTTTTAAAAATGATCTATTTCTTAGTGCTTGTTTCTGATTTAATCTTTTTGTGAGCAAGCAATGGAGATCCAAAGTTACTGGTATTCAGGAAGCCAAAAATATGAATACACTTTCTCTGGAAGAGCTACTTGGATCTCTCAAGGTTCATGAACTTGAACTTAATGAAGAAGAAAATTCCAGAAAAGGAAAATCTATTGCCCTAAAGGCGAAGAAAGCAAGCTCATCAAATGTTCTCAAAGCTGTTGAGTCATCAGATGAGTCTGGATCTTCTGATAATGATGAAGGATCAAACGAGGATGAATTGTCCTTCATCTCTAGGAATATTCAACATATGTGGAGAAAGAAAGGTGGTTTCAGAAGGAAGCAATTCAACAAAAAGTTTTCCAAGGAGAAGTCAGACTCCAAAGAAAAAGGTCCACCCTTGTGCTTTGAATGCAAGAAACCTGGTCATTTCAAAGCTGACTGCCCTGAGCTAAAGGATAAAAAGAAATTCTTCAAAAAGAAGAAAGGCTTAATGGCTACATGGGATGATCTTGATCTGTCTTCATCAGATGAATAAAATGAAGCCGAGAGGAAGAGGTAAATATTTGTCTCATGATAGACACTGCACCAGAAAGTGAATACACTGATCATGAGGTAATGGACTCTGACCCATCCACTCTTTAAAAAGCTTTTGATGAATTGTTGCATGAGTCTTCCATACTATCACGAGAGTATAGGAGTCTCAAAAAGAAAATTTCTAAATTGTCTAGAGAATATGATAGGGTCTGCACTGAGAAACAAAATCTTAAAGATGAAAATGACATATTAAAATCAGCGAATCTCAGTCAAGTTGAGAAAATGGAGTGTGAGCCTGATGTTTCTTGCGAAGATGCAAAACTAAAACAAGATATAACATATTTGACAGACTCTCTGTCAAAGCTTGTAGGTGGCTCAGATAAGCTTAGTCTCATTTTAAGGTACTCTAGGTCACCTCATGATAAATATGGCCTTGCTTATGACAAAGAGAAGCAAGAAGCATGTCACAAAGTCAAAACCACATACACAACATAGAGCTTCAAAAGTTCCAGATAAATATGCTAAAGCTAAGTCTAGCTCGTCCCACACCTTTTGCAAAGTGTGTGGAAAAAGTGGACATATTACATCTATATGCATACACAATAAACATGCTAAGGATACTCTCCAGTGACAACTAACAAGAAAGGACCCAAGTTAGTTTGGGTACCTAAAGATAAGATAATACCTATTGCAGATTTGCTTAACAACAAGAAGAAAACAGATGTCTTGGTACTTGGACAGTGGCTGCTCACGTCACATGATGGGAGAAAGGTCTATGTTCCAAAGCCTTAAGCCCAAAGATGGTGGCTGGGTCACTTTTGGAGGAAATCAGAAAGGGAAGATCATTGGTATAGGTAAAATTGGTAAACATCCTTTTCCCAACATTGATAATGTTCTTTTAGTAAATGGCTTAAAGCACAATCTGTTGAGCATAAGTCAATTATGTGATAGTAGATATGCAGTTTCTTTTGATAAAAACATGTGTACTGTCAAGAAAGATGATGGATCACTTTTATTCACAGCTAAGAGGCAAAACAATCTTTATAAGATTGACTTGGAGGACCCCACAAATCAAAGTGTCTCATGTCTAGTGACCATTGAAGATGAACGATGGATTTGGTACAAAATGCTAGGTCATGCAAGCTTGAAATTAATTTCAAAGCTAAACAAGCATAACCTCGTGAGAGGACTACTAACCTTAATTTCAAATATGATGCTATGTGTGATGCATGTCAAAGGGGAAAACAAGTCAAAGGTTCATTTGAATCTAAAAATGTCGTTAGTACCAATAGACCACTAGAGTTGCTACACCTTGATCTTTTTGGTCCAACAAGGACTGCTTCTGTCAGTGTTAAGAAATATGCTCTTGTCATAGTAGACGAGGATGAGTGTGATTACACCTTATATTTCATTGTCATTTTGCATGCATTTTCATATAGTTTAGGCATCTTTAATTTGATTTTGGTTAGTTTTTACCTTGGAACGGGTAAGGCGGCTTTGTGATGTTGTTGTGCAGGAATTGAGGATTAAAATGCTCAAGATTAACCATGATGGAGCTTGCATGAAGATGGGGGTTGAAAGTGAAGAAAATGAGCCAAACAGAGCCCATCACGGCCTAGCCGTGACAGCCATCACGGCCATGATCGAGTATAACTGAAAAGAAAGAATGGAAAAGTCAAAGATGGTCATGGCCTAGCCATGATGCCCATCACGGCCGTGACATTTCAGCTGAACCAGACCCTCACAGGCAGAACTGATCACGGCCTAGCCGTGGTGGCGGTCACGGCCGTGATAGACCAAGCAGCGAAGTCATCTCCAAGTCAGAATCCGTCACGGCCTGGCCATGACAGGCATCACGGCCGTGACGCACAATATATGGATCTTTAGAAACTGATTTGATCTGAATTTGTAATTGCTTGGGATTCAAGTTACCCTAATCTATAAATAGAGCACTTAGGCTCGACTTTTGGGGACTCTTAGACTTTTTGGGGCTGCTACCCTTAGGCAAAATTAGGATTTCTCTTCCTCTTCTTCTTCTCTTCTCTTAGGTTTTCATTCATGTTTTTGTTAATCAAGCTTGCCATGACCTTGGCCATGCTTGAGTAGTAGCTTTATTTTAGGGATAGGGGCTATGCCCAAGATCTGTTTTATGTTATGAATTGATGTTTTCCCCTTTTTAATTTCGATTTCGCTTTCAATTTGGTTTCTATCGCATGAATTACTTGTGAATCTGGTGCGCACTTATTTGCATGTCGTAGATACTCTAAGGAGGAACCTAGCGGTGAACTTAGGTATCGGATCTATAGGAATCAAACTTAGGACTTAAATCACGAGAGTTAGAAGCGGTCCTTCGAGGGTTCACGAATTGTCACAGAACTTAAAGGGTTCAATTTAAATTCAAATACCACGAAAGTAGGGGTTGGTTTAATTGGGCACAGTTTTTGTAACCCGAGAGGGAGCATTAACTTATTTAGGATAAATTCGCCTTCAAAGCAATTTTGATAATTAACAAGGGGTAGTCAATTTGGTAACATGAACAATCTTGTTGGTAACCCAATTCCTAGGAATCCCTTTTGATCTGAAAAACCCCTAATTGATTTACTTTCCTGTTTTAATTGATTGCATTCTTAAATATATGATTTTCTAGTTAATTCTTATTTCAAAAATCAATTTTCAAAATCCTTTTTTTATAGTCCAGTTTAATTGATTTAATAATTAATTGTTATTTGAGATCACGGTCTCAGAGGGATCGATCTTTTTATTACTTGGCGACAAATCTGGTACACTTGCCGGAATCAACAAATCAAGTTTTTGGCGTCGTTGCCGAGGACCGTGCTTTCTTGAATCTCAATTTAATTTTTAAATTGATTTTTCTGGACTTTTTATTTTTATTTATTTTTTTATATTAAAATTTCTCTTTTTTTTCATTTATCTCTTTTTCTTTTTTTTAGTATATATCTCTCTCTTATAGGTGTTTTTCTCTTTTATGCAAAGGTCCCTAAGTCTTGGAAACCTTATTGCAGTCGACCCCGAAATCGAAAGGACCTTTCATAGACGTAGGAGACTACAAAGAGAGAGGGAGAGGTTGATTCCCATTCCACTCATGGCGAATCTACCGAATATCAAACCACTGAAGGACTACGCAGCCCCAAATGCTATGGGTTTGCAAACTGGGATTGCTAGGCCAAAAATCGAGGCGGAGAACTACACTATACCGCCTATGCTAATTAGCATGATTAGGCAACATCAATTCGGAGGATTACCCTCGGAGGACCCGACTGATCATGTGGAGACATTCTTGGAGTTCACCGATGCAATTAGAATTCATGGTGTCACGATTGATGCTATACGCTTGAGGTTATTCCCCTCCTCTCTGACTGGAAAGGCAAAAGCTTGGTTGAAGCAAGTGCCCGCTAATATGTTGTCAACTTGGGACCAACTGGAGCAGGCATTCTTGGAGAAATTCTTCCCTCCATCCAAGACTGCCTACCTACGAACTCAGATCACCGGCTTCTTCCAAAAAGATGGAGAATGCTTATCTGAAGCTTGGGATCGCTACAAGGAATTGCTGGAGTCTTGCCCACATCATGGGCTCTAGAGGTGGTTTAGTGCATACATTCTATAACGGATTGGATTACTCTTCGAAGGTGTCACTTGACTCCGCAGCTGGTGGAGCCTTTATAAATAGACCTCTGACTGAAGCATTCAATATCATTGAAAACGTAGCCACCAACTACCACCAATGGCGTTCGGAAAGAGGTAATAACCCAAAAAAAGTTTCGGGGGTAAGTTTGAAATGAATAGCACTGATCTAATTATGTCTAAACTTGACTCATTGAATAAACGCTTTGATCAGCTTGAAAAGGCTAATGCGAGTTCAATAGGTTCTACTAATATTGTTTGTGAGATTTGTGGAATGCAGGGACATGACATAATGGAGTGCCCACGTGGTATTGCTCCTGGATCCGGTGCTTCGGGGGAACAATGAACTCTTGTCACAACTTCTATGACACGAATCCGAAGTTGCCAAACTACGCTCCTCCAAATTCTTACAACCAAGGAAGGAAGAATAACCCTTACCTCTCCTACGGGAACTACAACAACACGTTGAACCACGAATTCCAGGAAGGCCAAGGTAATAGGAAACCCGCATCGGGGTATCCTCAGGTACAAAAGTCTAGACTTGAGTCTCTTCTGGAAACTTTTGTTAAAACTCAAACAAAACAAAATGAAGAGTTTAGGCAACAAGGTAGGGCAGTCAATGAGGCAATAAAAGAGTTAGCATCTAAGGTAGATAACTTAGCCATCCATAATAAGATGTTAGAAACTCATATTGCCCAACAAGCTAGTACATATACTAGAACTATGGGTACGTTTCCAGGACAACCCGAAGTTAATCCCAATGAGAACTGTAATGCTATATACTTAAGGGATGATAAGCTTGGGGTAGTTGAAAAGGATGTGGAATGTGAGGAGGACAAGAGTGAACATGAAGAGATAGAGCCAAAGTATGTCCCTCCACCACCTTATCAACCCCCAATACCTTTTCCACAAAGGCTGGTCAAGAAAAAACAAGTAGAAATAGAAACTAAGAGCTTAATTGAGGAGAATAATGCCATGATAAAAACTAATATGCCTCCTAAACTAAAAGATCCAGGAAGTTTCTCTATTGCTTGCTCAATTGGAGAGGTGAAAATAGACCAAGCCTTATGTGACTTAGGGGCTAGTGCGAGTTTGATGCCGCTTACTATCTTTGAGAGGTTATGAACCAATAATTTGAGTCCATCCGAATCCTCTTTCCAATTTGCGGATGGCTCAACTAAAACTCCTCTAGGCATACTAGAGAATGTTCCCATAAAGGTAGGGAAACTTTTCATTCCTACCGATTTCATGGTTTTGGGTATGAACGGGAATTCTAAATTCCCTATCATTCTTGGAAGGCCATTCTTGGCCACAGCTGGAGCAATAATAGACGTAAAAAATGGTAAGCTCTCTTTAAATGTAGAGGAAGGTAGGGTAGATTTTGATTTGACTAACTCATAACAACCCTCCTTTTGAGAGTCATGTGTGCAGGATTGAGATAATGCCTCCAGAGGTGAAGGAAGAGCCTAATATGGAAGCAACTCCCAAACTCTGCATGACGAATGATGCGCCAAATAAAGAAATGGGAGTTACCCATCATGTGGAGTTAGAACTCCCGCCGGGAGGGAGTAAGGCCATGAAACTCAGAGTGAAGAGAGCAAAGCGGAAGCACAATTGGCCATATGAACAAAATCGGCTCTTTGAAGGACTTTCCTGGAAGAGAGGTGTTCTTGCACTTCCAAGCCCAGTCGACCCCGGTTGATTGAAAGAAGTATGACCAAGCTTAAGACCGTAAATAAGCGCTTCTTGGGAGGCAACCCAAGTTTCCTTTCCCTTTTCCGTTTGTTTTTCAATTTTATTTTTGAATAATTAGATAAGATAAAGAGAAGAAAGATCACTAATTGATGGTTTTGCCAAGTATTTTCAGGTTATGAAAGCAGTAAGAGCAAAAAGGCAAAGAAAAATAAAGTCAGAATTGATCACGCCCAGGCTGTGACGGTGGTCACGGCCGTGATTAGCTAACCGAAGAAGATCAGAAAGGATCACGGCCCAGCCGTGATCTACATCACGGGCGTGATAAGAAGGACCCTGAAGATCAGAATGTATCACGGTCTAGCCGTGACAGGCCAACTCCTATAGACCAGAATTGATCACGGCCTAGCCGTGACACATTTTCCAACATCTCTTTGTCTGGCATGTGAGCCAGCACCCTCTACCACCTCGGGGAGTTGTTCCATTTTTATCCTCTCTCCGACTTGATTAATTACATTGGGGACAATGTAAGTTTTTAAGATTGGATTAGGGGTATTTTTGTAATTTTTTGTATTTTTACATTTTTCATGTTGCATTCATATAGACACAGTTTTGCATGATCACATGATTAGATTGCTCTTTGATTAGAGTATGCATCCAATTGTGAGAGCTTGGTGCCAAATGAATTGAGACAGTGAATTTTTGAACCCATTTTTTGTATTCTTGTGATAAGGCTAAAAATAAAAATGCTTGAACGATCTTTTGATAGTTGATAATTAGCATGTGGTTCCTTAGATTTGTGTTTCTCATTGATTTTAAACTACTAAATGTGAGATTTTTTGAGCCAAAAAGGGGTACTCATTAAATCTACCTCATTCTTTGTGATTGAGTGTTTTATTCCTCTTGGATTGTATTCTCTAGAACTTGACTTGAAACCGTTTTGAAACTTAAAATTTTTTTAAAACATATTTGAAAATGATTGAGGCACTAGGTATTTTTTCAGCCATCTGAGCTTTGATTGATTAAATACTACCCCTTAGTTACCCAATTTTGAGCCTAAAAGAATAAAATACTTTTCTTGGTACCTTGATTTATTTTGATGGATAATGCTTGGTATGACACCTTTTAAAGTATTGCAAAAAGGGTAAAAAGGTAGTTTCAAAAATAAATTGTGGGATGAGAAAGTTAGAAAAATATTTCTCTTAAGTTGAAAATCTCCCCTTCTCCAAATAAATAAAATAAAATAAAATAAAATAAAAATGGAGAAGGGGATGAGAAAAAGAAAGTGAGAAATAAAAAAAAAAGAAAAGAAAGGTGGAAAAGTGAACTAAGGCCCAAAAAGGTATTTTAGAAGGTTGTCATGCTTTGCATTGTTTGATATTTTGTTTAGCCTTCTTGAATTTTCCTTTTCTTGATTTCCCCACCTAACAATTAATCCCATGGCCCCATTACAACCAAAATAAAAGACCTCTTGATTCTTATGTGTTTTCATTAATAAAGTAGAGATTTGGTTAATAGTCAAGCTTATGGTAGAATTCCTTCCTTGAGGAACTTGAGCGAATTGTCATATACCCTTAAACACTTGAGTGAGGTGAGAAGAGTGCCCGAATCAATGAGAGATATGAATCTAGAAAAGCTAAGCTTCTAATTGGACTTGAAATTGATTGTCTCTTGGGTACTTATTTGAATATGCCTGTCACTTGGATTAGTTACTCGGGTTCTTGGTTCACTATCCATGCTCTGATTGTTTATATTTTATGGCCTTAGTGATTGCTTGAGGACAAGCAAAATCTTAAGCTTCGGGTAGTTTGATGAGTGTGATTACACCTCATATTTCATTGTCATTTTGCATGCATTTTCATATAGTTTAGGCATCTCTAACTTGATTTTGGT
This sequence comes from Sophora flavescens, assembly GCA_030762895.1. Lineage (NCBI taxonomy): Eukaryota > Viridiplantae > Streptophyta > Magnoliopsida > Fabales > Fabaceae > Sophora > Sophora flavescens. The sequence goes on from CM061068.1 coordinate 134,406,806, forward strand.
TAGTTTTTACCTTGGAACGGGTAAGGCGGTTTTGTGGTGTTGTTGTGCAGGAATTGAGGATCAAAATGCTCAAGATTAACCATGATGGAGCTTGCATGAAGATGGGGGTTGAAAAGTAAAGAAAATGAGCCAAACAGAGCTCATCACAGCCTAGCCGTGACAGCCATCATGGCCATGATCAAGTAGAGCTGAAAAGAAATAATGGAAAAGTCAGAGCTGGTCATGGCCTAGCCGTGATGCCCATCACGGCCGTGACATGTCAGCTGAACCAGACCCTCACAGGAAGAACTGATCACGACCTAGCCGTGGTGGTGGTCACGGCCGTGACAGACCAAGCAGCGAAGCCATAAGTCAGAATCCGTCACGGCCTGGCCGTGACAGGCATCACGGCCGTTACGTGCAATATATGGATCTTTAGAAACTGATTTGATCTGAATTTGTAATTGCTTGGGATTCAAGTTACCCTAATCTATAAATAGAGCACTTAGGCTCGACTTTTGGGGACTCTTAGACTTTTTGGGGCTGCTACCCTTAGGCAAAATTAGGATTTCTCTTCCTTTTCTTCTTCTATCTTCTCTTAGGTTTTCATTCATGTTTTTGTTAATTGCCATGACCGTGGCCATGCTTGAGAAGTAGCTTTATTTCTAGGGACTGGGGCTATGCCCAAGATCTGTTTTATGTTATGAATTGATGTTTTCCCTTTGTTAATTTCGATTTCGCTTTCGATTTGGTTTCTATCACATGAATTACTTGTGAATCTGGTGTGCACTTATTTGCATGTCGTAGATACTCTAAGGAGGAACCTAGCGGTGAACTTAGGTATCGGATCTATAGGAATCAAACTTAGGACTTAAATCACGAGAGTTAGAAGCGGTCCTTCGAGGGTTCACGAATTGTCGCAGAACTTAAAGAGTTCAATTTAAATTCAATTACCACGATAGTAGGGGTTGGTTTAATTGGGCACGGTTTTTGTAACCCGAGAGGGAGCATTAACTTATTTAGGATAAATTCGCCTTCAAATCAATTTTGATAATTAACAAGGGGTAGTCAATTTGGTAACATGAACAATCTTGTTGGTAACCCAATTCCTAGGAATCCCTTTTGATATGAAAAACTCCTAATTGATTTACTTTCCTGTTTTAATTGGTTGCATTCTTAAATATCTGATTTTCTAGTTAATTCTTATTTCAAAAATCAAATCTTTTCAAAATCCTTTTTTTTATAGTCCAGTTTAATTGATTTAATAATGAATTGTTATTTGAGATTATGATCTCTGAGGTATCGATCTTTTTATTACTTAGCGATGAATCCGGTACACTAGATGGACATGAGTTATGTTCCTAACTCACATGGATGAGTCTTTCAAGGCCTTTTTTGTATTTTGCAAACGTGTACAGAATGAAAAAGACATGTATATCACTTCAATCAGAAGTGACCATGGGGGAGAGTTTGAAAATGAGTTATTTCATAAGTTCTGTGAAGAAAGTTGTATCCTTCACAACTTCTCAATACGAAGAACACCACATCAAAATGGCGTGGTAGAGAGAAAGAACAGATCTCTTCTGGCTAGGACTATGCTCAATGACAACTCTATCCCTAGACACTTTTGGGCTGAAGCAGTTAACACGCTACATTCAGAACAGAATATTCATTAAACCTATCCTGAACAAGACTCCTTATGAACTGTGGAAAGGACGAAAACCCAACGTATCTTATTTTCATCCTTTTGGTTGTAAATCTTAAAATTGTATTGGTATCGCCTTAAGCCCCGTCAACACTCCTGGTGAAGTTTAAGAGAACAATCCTCACCTCAGGAAAGCCATAATTTCGCCGGTACCCCGGGTATTCCATTGTTGGAATCTTAATCACAATATAATAATAAAATAAATTATTTTGTGAATATCTTATCATTCATAGAAAATCATAGCATATCATTAAAATAAAGAATAAAATACACCAAGCAATTTGAATTTAAGATCATATTGGTACCCTTAAGCCCCATCAGCACTCCTGGTGAAACCTAAGCTGATAATCTTCGGCTTAAGAAAGCCATAATTTTATCAGTACTCCGACCAGTTATGAACATTCCATCGTCGGGATCTTAATTAAAGAGGATAAAATGAATTAAAAAGAGAGCAATAAAATTATCATATCAACGGTGAGAAAGAAGTCAAAAAGTCTTTATTTATCTATTCTTCTCTTTTATTTAACAAAAAGTTTCAATTTTGTTTTAGAAAAAGAAAAGAAAAGAAAAGAAAAAAAAAGTTCAGTTTTTTTAAAAAACGAAAAAGAGCACCGTACCTTTAGAAAATAGACCTTTGGTCTGATACCTTCAAAGAGACAGAGAAGCTATGTCTCACACTCTCACCTGTCCTTTCTTTCTTTTGATGATTTGATCTACTCCAGCAGCGAAATTTTGAAGAGTAATATCACTGTACCGTCCAGTTTTAGACGGTGGGAGCAGAAACGGTGTAAGCAGTCAATTTGGATTGCCTCCGTCCATCCAGCAAGTCCAGCAAAAAAAATAGAAGGGGAGGATTTGGATTATGAGAAAGAAAATAATAAATAATAAAGAGAGAGAATGAAATTAAGAAAGAAAAAAGATGATGGAGGAAAGGATTGCGGGATGCAATCCAAATCCGTACGCAATGTGGCACCGAGAACGAGAAAGAGAATGGGATAAAAAAAAATGTGTCTATGCTACCTTAGTTCTGTACTATTTAAACACTGTGTAATATATCTTTTTCAAATCATTCATGATTGTTAATTAATTGTACCTCTTTAATTGCATTTTAAAATTCTGATGTACATAATCAAATCTAATTAATTGGTGAATTATTTCTTTACTAGTTATTTCAACTATTTAACTTATTTCCTCTTTTTTAATTGATCTTGGATTAAATAACAAAATAAAAAATATTTTAAGATAAGAAAATGCTAAAAATAACATGTACCTAGCCTAAAAACATTAATCATTTAAATCACAATATTTTAATCCAAAAATTGTTAGAATCACCTAATTGAATTTTCATTTATGTCAGAAATTCGAATTAATTTTAAATCAAGCTTTAAAAAAAACAATTTTCATGATTAAATCACCTTTTTTTTCGTTTTTTTTTATTTTTTTTATTTTTTTTATTGGGCCCAATTTTGACTTGCACAAAAACACATAATCCAAAAAAAATAGGACAAATTTGAGTATCAACAATATACACACACACATACACACACACACACACACACACACACACACATATAAAGAAAACAGTAACAATCGAAACAATTACCTTATGAATTATATTAATAATATACTAACTTCATTAATAATAATAATAATAATGATAACAAAAATAATAATAATCTTATTAAATAATAATGACAATAACAATAACAGCTAGGCATCCAAAGTAACATATACCCTTATGCGAAAATCAGGGTGTTCCACTACCGGGAATGGAGGAATGTGTAATAGGATTATAGATGGTCATGTTAGCATACATGCTTAGTTGCATAAGGGTAAAGGGTATAGGATGATATTGTAACTCGAGGACGATTGTTATCCCTACTCGTTGAAATCAACAGTTTGAAACACAAGAAGGGGGTTGAATTGTGTTTTATTTAACTTTTTCTCAAATAACAATGTTTTCTTCAGATAAAGATTCAGACACAAGGATTCGTCTGATAAAAAGATAGTTTAATAAAACTTAGTACTATCAACCCATTTAGCACAACAAATCTAAAGCAAACTTAAGAGAGAATAAAGGAGAGTTTGACATGGAGATTTATACTGGTTCACCTCAAACCTTTGGCTACATCCAATCCTTGGTTTTACCAAGTATTAACACTATAATTGATCAGGTTACAGATAGGTATTGTTTGCACACCTAGCCTCCGCAGTCTCAACTAACAAGTATTGTTTGCACACCTAACATCTCCAGGCTCAAACAAGTATTCTTTCAGCAAGCCTCTTCACGCTCTATAAATGGTAAGAGTTGAATGAAACAGCAGGTTCATGATTTACAACTTTGCAAATCAACCGAGTAACACTCAATGAGTGAATAAGTATTTAGGTAGGCATGACCGCAATAAAGACTTCTCACTAAATACAAATGATTGAGCAGAGAAGTGTTCTAAGAAGAAGAACTTTGAGAGCTTGGAATGCGAATAGAGTATTGAATGCTTGAGTGAATAAGTTCAGGTTTGTGTCTTCAACAGTCTTCAAAGTCTTATATTTATACTCATCAGTGATAAATCTGTTGTGGAGTGTTCTTCAGATGAGTAAAACTTGTGTTCTTCGTCCATTAATGTCAAAGAGTCGTTCCGAGCTCGCATTTAATGTTTATGATCGTTGGAGAGCTTTAAGACAAGTTGAACGTATATGTTGACATTGCTTTATCAGAGTGCAGCTTGATCTAGAGCAGTGTTTGTTGTTTGTTGTTTTTTTGACAACTTTGACATCTTCATCAAGTTTGTTTTTGAACACCCACCTTGTTCCAATAACTGATTTTCCTTTTACCTTTGCAATTAGTGACCAAACATCATTCCTTTTAAACTGATTTAGCTATTCTTGCTCAGCTAAGATCAAGCTTTCATCTTCAAGAGCTTCTCCAATATTCTTGGGTTTTATTTCAAATATAAATGCCATTTTGTTTGAGTCTCTGAAGGTTGATCTGGTTCTAACTCCTTAAGAGGGATTGCCAATAATCAATTCTCCAGGATGATGAGTTTTGAATTTCCAGTCTCGTCTGGGTTCATTGTCAGACACTTGTTGAATAGGTGGATTAGATGCTTGAGTAGATGCTTCTACATTCTCAGTATATAAGTTTTCCTCAATTGGATCATCTTGTTTTTCAAGATGTAAACCTGAAAGATCATCTTCAATAACTGGTAGACTCCTATCAGTCTTTAAACTATCAATAAATTTCACATAAATAGATTCTTTAACTACTTATGTTCTAGAGTTATAAATTCTAAAAGCTTTAGAAGTGTCTGAGTAACCAAGAAATATAGCCTTATCTACTTTCGAATCAAACTTTCCAAGTTGATCTCTAGTGTTTATAATAACATATGAAATAGACAACAATATACACGAGAAGGTGGGTTGAATTGTGTTTATCAGAATTTAAATTTAATTTGAAATCTTTTCGCACACAGAAACTAAGTTCAAACAAGTGAGAAAACACTACACAGACAGGTGATATGTCTGTTGAGTTTCAACAGAAAAGCACACAAGCATACAACTTGAAAACAAGGTTGATACTCACACTTTTAACCCCTTTAGTTAGAAAGCAGATAATATAATCAAAGCAACTAAAGAGTTTAAGAGATGAGAGATTAACACAGCTATTTATCCTGGTTCACTCTTCAACATAAAGAGCTACGTCCAGTTCTTGGCAGCACCAAGTTTTATCCACTATAGCTGATCAGGTTACAGACTCCAAGTATTGTTTTAACACCTAGCCTCTTTAGGCTCCAAGACAAGTATTCTTTGCACACCTAGACTCTTCAGGCTCACTCAGGTTTGTTTGAGAAGTTTGTTTGTAATAAATACAATCAGACAGACAGTTCTTTCACTAACACTCAGAGAGTGAATTAAATGTAAGCTTAGGAAAGACTGCGTAATAACTTCAAATGATTGAAGAATACAGATTGAAAGAATGAAGGAATAAATGCACAGAGTAATGACTATTTTAATGTTGTGTATTCTCTATGTCTTCATCTTCAATGACTTTTGTATTTATAGCCTTCAAGCATTTAAGATCCGTTAGAGACATTTCTTCAAATGTTGGCTTCAAACATAACTTCATTAAATTCAATAGAGTCGTTATGGGCAGCCATTAATGCAATAGGAACGTTGGTTATACTCTAACATGAAGGATCATGGCTTTATGCATCGTACAGTAGCCAAATCAGAGTTGTGCAGAATGCTTTTGTACTTTGCAGAGCACATTTCACTTTTCGTGTAATAACCAAGAGTACTAGGGAATAAAGTATGTTGGAAACATTCTTTAACTGGACTTCATCTCTGATTTCCTAGGTTACTTTTGAGAATGCTTTTGACTTTTCTTGAAAAGCGTGAGATTAAGAAAGAGAGAGCTTCAGAGTCTTCTGTATGAGGGGGCAGCTTCCAAAAGCTATTTGTACTTGGGTTCTTCATCGAGGAACCACAGACAAGTATAGGAACTCATCAAGAGACATGTTGAGACATCAATGTAGAAAGTCAATAATCCTAGTAAGTAGACATGTTGACTTTTGCTTCTACAGACAGGTGATCATCTATGTGGGCAGACAGGTGAGAATGTGACTTCTTACTTTTTGATCTGCACACTTGGTAGACAGATTAGCAACCAACACGAAGGTTAATTAAATCATTAACCAATGTTTAGTTTTCATCAAAACTTAGGGAAATGCACATCAGACATTTTAGAGACTTAACAAAGCATTCACATCCAAAAGCATAGAAATAATAAATGTTGAGCTTTCTACCTTTCTACAATTCATAAGGAGTCTTATTCAATAAGGGTCTTATCAATATTTTGTTATGCACATAGCAAGTAGTGTTTACTGCCTCATCCCAGAAGTACTTTGGGAGTTTGATTTCATTGAGCATTGTTCGAGCAATCTCTTGTGGAGATTTGTTCTTCCTATCTACTATACTCCATTCTGCCGAGGAGTTCTAGGAGCATAGAAGTTGTGAAAAATTCCATTTTCTTCACAGAATGTATTGAAGTGCTCATTTTTAAACTCTCCCCTGTGGTCACTTATGATAGCTGAAATACAGAATCCTTTCTCATTGTGTAGTTTCTTACAGAATATGGAAAACATCTTAATTGTGGGTTAAGAAGAGTACCCATGTATATCTAGAATAGTTATCAACTAAGACAAAACCATATTTATTTCCTGCCTTACTAGCAACACTTACTGGACCAAACATATAGATATGCAACAACTGTAATATACTAGATTTTTGGGTTTAAAGCTAGACTTAACTTGCTTTCTACATTGACATGAGTCGCATATGACATCATTTTTGAAACTTATATCAGGTAAACCTTTCACAAGCCTAAATCTCTTGACACAAAACATGTCACACTTTGATCAGATAGTTCAGTTAGATCAATCTTATAAATATTTTGTTGCCTGTTTGCTGAAAATATAACTTTGCCATTTGTATATTTGACTATACATTCATTCTTAGTGAAGGAAACATTATATTCATTACCACATGATTGACTATTGCTAAGTAGATTATGATTTAATCCTTCAATTAAAAGAACATTAGAGATAGATGGTAGAGGTGATCTCCCACCAATTTTACCTATATATCCCGATGACCTTTCCTTTCTGGTTTCCACCGAAGGTAACATTTCTTTAGGTTGGAGGTCTAGGAACATAGACCTTTCTCCTGCATGTGTCATGAGCAGCCACTGTCCAAGTACCATGATAGGTTTGCTCTTTGTCCTATTAAGGATATTTGAACCAGGAATAATCAAAGCTTTAGGTACCCATATTTTCTTGGTTCCTTTTTTGTTAGTTCTTGAAGTTTGTGACAACTTCTTTCTTGTGTGAATACACTTAGACGTGATATGTCCAACTTTTCCAGAGACTTTACAACTATTATTGTTAGAATATGAATTGGACCTTATCATAAACTGATTTAGACTTTTGTCCTAAGATTTTGTTAGATACTTTAAGATGCGTCTGGTCAATGAATCCTATGCCAGTTTTATCAAGAAAGGGTTTCTAAATTCCTAAAAGCTTAGTTAGATTATCTCTGCCATTGACAAAACGAGCAAGATCAGAGGTGAGCTCTTCTACCTTCTGTTGAAGCTTGACAACTTCTTCAGATTATAGCATCTCAACTATGATCTCAGCCTTAGGCTTTTCAGCCTTTAGCTTACTGTTTTCCTGAGACAATCTGTCACACTCTTGAGTCTTATGTTCATGCTCTTTTAAGAGTTTCACATATTGTCTCTTAAGTGATATGAAAGCCTTAGTTAAAAATTTAGATTCTTCAATCAATTCATCATAGGCATCTTGCAATTCCTTAAGATCAGAAATTACCTTAGAATCAGAATCAGCATCTCCCATAAGACACATGTTTGCTTCTTCACTTTATGCATCCTCCTCTGACGAACTGCCATCTAGATCTTCCCACGTGGCCATCATCCTTTTATTTTTCTTTTTATAAAACTTTTTGAAGGGTTATTTTTTCAACTGAGGACATTCAGATTTGATCTGTCTTGGTTTCTTGCATTCATAGAAAACTATAGGGCTCTTATCATAATTGTTGCTTTCTTTGAAAAACTTTTCTTTTTTGAACTTCTTGAAAGGTGGTCTATCCTTTCTGAAATTCTTCATTTTTCCAAAACTTCCTCATTTTTCTAGTCAATAGTGACATTTCATCATTAGTGTCAGAATCTTCTTCAGAAGCGTTTGATTCTGAATCCGATTCTTTAACTTTTAGTGCCTTTGAGGGAGTCTTCTTAGCTTTGAGAGCAATGGATTCACTTTCTTTGTTGATCTGTCTTCATTTAACTCTTGCTTATGAACTTGTAGAGTTTCAAGAAAATCACTCATTTAAAGAGTTGAGAGATCTTTGACCTGATCATGAACATCATTGTTTTTCAAAGTTGATTGATGAATTAGTGTGATATTATGTTTAGTTTATTATTTCACGTGCTGTAAATATGATGATATTTGTTGTGTATGTTGTTTGTGTTGCAAGTATGTAGTTTATCATAATTATCCATATATTAGTATCTCACCCTTACAATATATCAGGTTTTCTGACCCTTTGTTGGGATGCATTGTCACACGAGGGCAAGTGGTGTCGAGAAGATCCTAACCTCATTTAGGATAGTACTCCAAATCCTTGACGAGGTTGGTGAAAATTCTATGATGAGAACTACAGAGTTCTTTCCAGTAGTTGTCTTTTATAACGACCAGCTTATGATGTTTTCGTTGATAGTTATTATAGGAAGTTTTGAAGAACTTTGTAATAATTTTATATGGTTTGATAATAAAGATCATTTTGTGAAAAATAGTATGATGAAGATGTTGATTTATAAACAAGTCTATCCCTTGGATGTTCTTGTGTTGTGTGATGTATTCCGCTGAAAAGAAAGAAAGAAAAATTTCCCCCATATTTTTAGACTTATGAAAATAATAAAAGTTTTTCCGAAAGCAACCAGTAAACTACCCTTTTAATTTATTTCCAAATGTGATTAAGAGGTAATGCCCAAGGGGGGTGTTACAAGAAGCTGATACCTATATATCTTTAATGGAAATTATTCTTGAAAATTGATTTGATTGTATCTAAAGGTTTTGGTTTTAAGCCAAAATGATTTTAGTCTTCAAAGACGAGTTTTTACAGTAAAATGCAAAAACCTAAGTCAAGAACGACTTAGTGAAAATACGAACGTAATAATTTATGACGTGGGGTGGAACACGACCTTATGTCATAAAGTATGGATAATTCATTATCCATATTCCATAAAATTTAATGGACGCAGAGTGATTTATTTTCTTGGAAGCCAAAGAAAAAGGCTCAATTAGAAAAGTACAGAGAAATAAATAATTTGACTTGTGTTCCAATCTCATAATGCGTTAGGACTTTTAATCAACTGTTTTAAGATATCTTTACACAAAGATGAAAGGTTACTTGAGAACTTCAGCTCGATGTTAAGTACCGTAATTCAGACTTAAACGTGAAAGAATTCCAATGGAATCAAGATGTCATCCGATGGAAAGACAAGAAGAACGCATTTTTCTGGCAATTTTGCCTAAACACATAGTGAAACTATGTTCTATAAAGTCGTTGTGCCTAGGAGAAGAGCTAACACTTTAATGCGGGTGCGAATTCCGTAGTGGTTAATCTTGCTTATTATAGGGGGTATCGGGGTATGAAATACTCACATAGGCCCAGTTTTTTGTAGCTCCTCTGTGGCGTGGTGATCTTGCAATGCACCGACATACTAGACTAGACACTATGTGTTTTCTGGTAGTGTGGGATGTTCCCAAAAAATCCTATGACGTGAACGACCTCTTCTATTGACGCATTCTTTATTACCCAAGGCACACCTTCGGAACAATCCTCCGAACCACTCTCTCCGACTGTTCATAAAACCATGGTATAGGAATTCAGAGGTCATTCCTCAAGTCTTAGATATCTTCTATCTAGTAAAACGTGGTGCTGTGGTCATGTTTCTGTGAAACATTATTGTTTTGTTATGAGTGTAGATATGATTGATAATTGTTAATTGTACGTACCTGAGAGTCGTACCACTGCATGTCTGGCTTCTGTGTAAGATAAATGGAAATCTCAAATCCTTATTTTTATATTGCCTATGTTGGCTGACTATGTGCCTTTTGTACTCTTTTGAGAAGATTGAGACATCAAGATGTCGCTTGGCTGATGCATTGAGGTTCGAGCTTGTGGATGCTATGGTGGAATTTCTAGTGGATGTCTTTCATACTGTCAATGGTTCGTAGTCCATGTTTTTCCTCTTGGAAAAGGAAAGGGTTTTGGTTCGAGAGTTACTGTTGTAGTAACTCCAGTAGAGTCTTTTATGACGACGTCGGTAGTGAACTCAAATAGAGTTTTCACTAGATCTCGTCAGTTGGGCTTGTCCTTCTCACGATGAACGAGAAAGGATGGTCTTTTATATTTTAGTTTGGCCAGTTGGGTATGTTTAGGAGTTAATGTAACTGTCTATGGAGCTGTGATTCCAAGTATCTTATATTTTAGGAGCTGCGACTCCACATCTTTATGTTGAGTCTGCACATTCTATGATTTCTGTTTATGAGTCGGATTGGGTATTATGTAAATGATTTTCGAACTCATGACCCTAATTGTGATAATGGAATATTTTATTGTCCATTCATTTAAATCAAAGTATTAATATTTACGACTTACGAAAAAGAAAAAAAAATTACCCCATTCTTTTATAACCAATTTTAATTAACCTACTTTTCGGCCTTAAAATGTCACTTACGATGTAGCGCCCGAGAAGGGTGTTACACAAAGCGTGAGGGTCATGGGTTAACCATGTGATTATGGCATTTGGGTCATGGGTTGGCCGTATGATATTGGAAATAAGGTCACAAGTTAACCGTGTGATCTTGGCAACAGGGTCATGGGTCAAACAAGTGGTCATGGTGTGAGGGCCATCTGTTAACCATGTGAACATGGTGTGAGGGTCATGGATTAACCATGTGATCATGGCTTGAGGGGCATGGGTTAACATGTGATCATGGCAAGAGGGTCATTGGTTGATCATGTGATCATTAAAAGTGGGTCATGGGTTTACCACTAGTGCAAAAGAACCTTTCTACAATGGTTGAAAACGGCTTGCTATATCGATTGACAAACCGTTGTAGATATACTCGTTGTAGATAGTGTGGACTTTCTACAACGGTTGTCCAACTTTTGTAGAAAGTACATTTCTACAATGGTTGGAAGACACAACCATTGTAGAAAGTGTGATTTCTATATCCAAATTGTGGACTCTGGTGGACTTTCTATATCGGTTGTGTTGATCGGCTATTTTGACCAATCGATGTAGAAAGTGCACTTAATGCATCACTGGTAGACTTTCTATATCGGTTAAGGTCCCAACCGATATAGAATGACTTTTTTTTAATTAAAAAAAACCATGTTTGTTTTTTCCCTCACTTCATTTCCCTGTTTTCGTTCAGTTTTCAATACACATCAACAGAATCAACAACAACACATAATTAACAAAAACTCAACAATTAACATTAACATCCACATATATAATTCAATAAACATATAATTAACCAATAATATTCTAGCTATATCAACGAAAAAAACTAAACCTATATGAATGACAAACTAAATACATCTGAGATACAAATGCTGTAGAAGAGGTTACAACGAGAGAGAGGATAATAAATCCTCCAGAACAGGAAAGTTTATACAAAAGAGAATAGGGAAAGACTAATAATGCATCAAAGCTGGCCCAATTCCCTCCGAATATTCAAGATAAAATGACTTCCTTGAAGCATCCAAGAGCAGAACTACACACTGCCATAAAATTTTGGTGTCTTAGTTTTCACCTAATCCTTGAAGGTACTATTCTCTGCTGGGGTTGAACATGAAGTTTACAGATGTTCATTAGTTGATGAACTTGGCTTGTCAAGAGGGGTGGAACCCAAATCAAGCTGGAAATCAAAAAGATTGAGGAAAGCAAGAAAGTAATGGAGATGTCTAAAACATATTACAGTAAATATATGATTTATTGTTATTGTTAAAAAATATTTGAGTTTACCTTAATCCTCTTCAACCTCTTGTTTCTAGCTATCTGTGCCTTAAAAGTAGCATTTTTATTTGCAATCTCCTGCAAACACATAGCAGATATAAATGAGTCTGAGGGGAAGGGAGAGGTGGAGCTCAAAATTAAAGATATTCTATATGAGAAAGAAAACAACATTGATACACTTGTTGACATATACAATTACATGAACCTCTAAATGCAAGGTTATAACCAAGATGCAAGACAAACCATATCTCTCTTGAAACTCGGGTGTGCTCTGCAGGAACTCCAGCCCTGGATGAGTTGCCAAAGGCTCACGAAGCACATGTTTAAAATCATCCTGACACGAAGTAAAATATTGTCAGTTTTTAACCATTCTAAATACAGTGGACACCATGAGAGAGCCCCTTGTCAGTCTTTCGCATGTGAACATAAATATGAGTGTTTTTTCCCGATCCATCGGTGAACTTTACAATTGGAAGTTGGAACACTTTAATGCGAGAACGGAAACTAGAGGCAGAAACTCACTGGCACAAAATCAAGACGATTAGATGTACTGTCCATCTCAGAACCTAGATCATCTATAATCTTTTCCTGAGGCATAAATATTTTAACATTTATAGAATGAGATAAACCTCTCAAATCTACCTGCCCAGGGAGCTTTTCATGTATAGTAAGTCCAACACCTCCAATTCTTTGTACACTTAGAGTAAGCTCATCCAACCCCTCATCCTATTTCCTGTCAGCACCAATTGATATAATGTAAATCAAAATAAAATAGCAACCAGAGGAAGATACTTTTCCTAGAAAAGATAGGCACTTGTGAAGTTGTGATATAGCTTCCATTTCTCGTGACCCTTAGATCCAAGCTTCGCCGTGAAGTCAGCAATTTGGTAAGAGCATATCTAGTGATCCAACTTATTAGAGTTGTGATAGGAACCAACTGATATTACTATAGAAACTAGGGAAACCCCCTTTACAGAATGTGTATTCTAGAGTATTCGAGAGATTCTCCCGATATTCAAAGGCCCCAACTATTCCCAAAATACAAGATATTCTCCTATCTCAATCTATCCTCTTATTTATAGGCAACATGCCTTATCTCCCTTAACTAACTCCCGAACTCACCTACTAACCAATTAACTAATTAACTAACTACTTAGCTAACAATATCTAACAAGTTGCTTCATTCCCCTTTTTATGAGTGATATATAACTAGTTCACCACTTTTTACTTTAAACCATTTTAAGCAATTATCTACTATCAAATGGGTCTTATAAGTTACTACACATTTTTACTTTCATTTATTCTCTATTAGTTTCCTCTCTCTTTTTTTGGGTTGTTATATAAGAATCAATTTTTTATAGAACTATAGAAACAATTGTTCTTGCAAGTGGATGACATATCATCCTACTTTGATGATGCAACCCAACAAGAACAATTAAGACTGGCCTGGCCTTTGAAAGTCAATTAGCATACAAAACATAATATCATCTTATATATGGTTCGATGATTGCATTAGGCTATGGTTTTTTCTACACATATTTAAGTCTATGCAATGTAGCATTGCATGTATAATAGACAATATAATAATAAGTACTTTTGCATCATGAGCCAACTTTCTGCAGTGCCTATTATGAATTCTAAAACCAAGAGGGCTTTCTTTTATTATCACTAGCATCTCGGTCCAGTAGCTTTCTACTTGGAACCTTCTCTTGGTGCTCTTATTTCTTACATTTGGGCACCTATAATTTATGGCAACGAACCATTTGCAGCATAGACTATCTTATCTCAAACACTCTCTCTTAGTCTCTCTTTCATCAAAAACAATTTTAGAAAAGTACCCTCTGCCATCAACTAGTGTTATTCATGAGCCATCAATGTGCAGCATAGACTATCTTCTCACAAACACTCTCTCTTAGTCTCTTTCATCAAAAACAATTCAAAGATTCTATGAAGAGTTTATAATCTCTCCCTAGCTAGGAAGCTAAGAAGCATGGATGTTGACATGCACAAGGAACAATACAGACACACCGACACTGTCACAGAAATATTAAGTGTGCTGTTAGGACTTAAAAGAGATTAAAAAAAATTGGAGACTTGATAATTGGCATTCTAAATATTATAGAACGACACAACTGGGTAATCATCATATCATTGTTGCAAACTAAATAGAATGCTTGGTTATGCTACAGAAGGATGCAACTAGTACTTAAATAGACAACTTCATGATAGTTAAGCAACTGATTCTCTCATGCAATTTGTATATATTAGTCAATAGTCAAATATTTGTCTTTCAACTGCTTTTCTTATTCTTAAATTTTTATATTCATGATGTTGCATCAGATTTTGAAATTTTCCATTCCATATATATATATATATATATATATATATATATACTCGTGCCTTTTCTCGTAGCCTAGTAGTACTGCAGGCACTTTGTTCGGTTTCACAAAACACGCAGCATGTGCTGCATTTTCTTCCACTCACCAGGGATATCCCATTCTTAATTAACTATTGTCTATGAGATATGGAGTCTCTTACCAAGACTGATCAAAACACAATACGAATCATACTCTTGAGAGCTTGAATAGTCACGACCAAAACAAGGAAAAGAGAAAAGAAAATTAAAGCCAACTAAAAAATACAATACATTTATTTAGTTACCGAGACTTTGTAAATTCATCTCTTATCAAAATAAAAATAATAAAAATAACATTTAGAAGTTCCTGTTCCCGCCAAAAACCGTATTTACCGGAATCTAGCCGAGTATGACTCACCACTTAATTTTTCCCTATAAGCCTGAATACGAGATCAAGATCGACCTCTGAATTCTAAGCCTTAGAACGCTTAAGAGTGAGTCTGTGTGTCTCGTCAAGTGAGTCCCTTCTCTGTCCAGGACCCTTTATTTATAGTATAACTCATAACCGTTTATTTATCTCGATATCTTCTATCTGATATTAATTGGTAGTCTTATCGACATGATAAGATCTTGTTACGCATATCTCGGATAGTTATTATCTGATACTAATTGATATTCTTGTTGATATGATATGATATGATCCTTTTACGTATATCTCAGATGGTTATACACTCGATAGGTATCATTTATTGCATATTTGTTAGTTACACTTCAATCAGCATATTTTCCACATTTTTCGGGTATCTAGTATTTGGTTTGTTTAGCCTATCCCATTTACGCCCTTATGTGGCTGAGTAATGTTAGATTGTCCTACCCCTTCGCTGGTAAAGCTCGGCCTTTACTGTCTCAAGCTCAGCCTCACAATCACTAGTGCAATAAGTGCTTTTTACGTCAGTTAAAATTGATTTTTTACGTCAGAATACTGACTGACGTAAATACAGCTGACGTTAATAGTTAATATTTTAACGTCAGTTGAGAACTGACGTTAAATATAACACTATTAACGTCAGTTCCTTAACAAAACCGACGTTAATTTTGTAAAAATTAACGTTGGTTTTTTAAACAACTGACGTTAAACTAAAACTATTAACGTCAGTTCTTTAATACAACGGACGTTGATTTTGTTAAAACTAACGTCAGTTGTTATAAAGAACTGGTGTTAAAGTTTTAATTTTAACGTCAGTTGTAATAAACAACTGACGTTAATAGTGTACTGTATATTTTATAAAATACTATTAACGTCAGTTGTTTGATACAACTGACGTTAATAGGTTTTTTTTTTAAATTCAGTTTTAAAATATCACTCCCCTCAGCTATCCCTGCATTCAGTCCCAAGAATACGTAATATCACACACATTACAGAATTGCAAAGAAAAATTGAACAATGGGGGGACTTAAAACCAAAACCCATGTATATATATAAATAAATTTTAGTTCCAATGTCTAAAAAACAAAACTATCTAAGGATATATATATACATGTTATTAATTAGTTTCTAAAGTCTAACAAAAAAACTATTTATCTAAGTAGTGCGGAGGTATGTTGGCAATTCCTTTTTCAGCCGCATACTTGAAGAAGAATTCAAATAAGCGCATCCTCAAGTCTCTTAACTCATCTTCTTCAATAGGCGATTGGTCTATAAATGCCTAGACACGTTCAAATAATAACAATAACATCAATGCAAGTCATCTTCAAAACTATAATATATAATTTAACAAGTTGTTTAAATATTACCTTCTTCCATCCATCCGTAATAGATGCGGAGACTATGTTCAGCATATGAAGCATCACATAATAGCCGCACGACCAACTGTCAGTTTGAAATCGAGACTACCAACAAAATTAATTTCAACGTCAGTTGAATATACACATAAATTAGTAATTATAATATTAATTATTTGATAAATAAACTACCACACCTTGAGGATGTTCCATACAGGATTTGCTTTAGCCTTAGAAGTCCTACTTCTCCCGTTGGCGCAACTTATGCTACTCGCCTTCAGCGCGCTATCATAAACAAATAATCATGTCGATCAATTAACAAACTCATATATCATGTGTGTAATAAACTAAAAACAACTGATATTAAAACTTAAATTAAATTTAAGATTAGTTACTTACATATTTATAGCTTCCACCTCCTTCGGTGGCGGATCATGGTGGAAAGAGCAGAAGAATATGACAGTATGCCTAGACGAGTGAAGTACGAACAACTGCCAATGGCGATCCATACAGTAGGGAGCCAGATATAATTCTTTCGGATTGTCTCCCAACAAGTTCCCTAAGTTACTCAATGCATCGCCAGCAAAGAACTCGGGCAGAAGGATTGACGGATCTAAGAAACCGTAAACTGATGCAACGCCCTTATCAAGCTGAAGACGATGGAGATACCTAAGATATGAAAAGGTGTGGATGTTAATTACATAATATATATATTGAAATTAAAATAAATTATTAAATGGAAAAATACCAAAAATAAATAAGTTATAAAATTAAAATTAACTTATGTGCACCAGAGATTGATGACATTGCTGTTCATCCAGATGTTATTTCTGCAGGCGTTCCCGAGATCGTCACCAACGAAGGAAAATATCCTCTGTTGATCTGGGCGTGCCACCCATCCATCGTGATCCAATGGGCATTCAAAAATCTCAAACGCATAATCCTCACCAAGTGAGCACAAACGAGTGATAGGTGACAGCGACACCGACACCGACGTCGACTTGGCCTTCAGTTTAGGAAAAATAAAATATATAAGTTTTTGATAATTAAAAAAAAACACAAGTAATTATTTTACTAATTTGGACATTAATAATGAATAAATACCTTTGCTAACATTTCGAGCTCACGTCGTTTGGAGTCCAACTCAAGCTCACGCCTTTTCATTTCCAACTCATGCTCATGGCGCTGGACTTCCCACTCCCGCTCCCTAGCTGCCAACTCATCGTCCTCCACATGTGCCATACTAAAACTCTCTTTTGTGCTCACATGTGAAGCGTTGGCAAGCCTTGCGGTGTCCTGGGATGTACCGACGGAGGAAAGCTCTCTGGCAAGCGCCTGCTTGAATTCTGGGTTGGCTATTAAGCCTTGCATCAGATGTGTTGTAAATATCTGGGTTGGACATGAGGTGCTTGAGTAATGTCAGCCAAAATTGATGCTTCATTGACCACCCGCTGCGTGAAGAAGACTTGCCATAATATTGTTTGATGGTCACGCCCGAGGAACACCGAGAACCCGACCAGGATGGTCTTTCTTGCCTAGAGCGAGTCATCAAGACGCCCCGCCGCCCGTAAAGGGACGAATGCGCCCGGGAGGATTTTGCTTTAATATCCATCTACAATGAAAAAAAATGAAAAAACGTGCAAGTGAAAAGTGTTGCAAATATCTATACAAATATCAATTGAAATCAAGTTAATTATTTACTTACAATCTTATCTACCACTTCGCGAGTGGCATCAACTTTAAAAGATCCCGCCTTTATCATGCGGCCGGCTAACCAGACATCCTCGCGGTCGATGTCCGACGAAGGACTTGCTGGCGTGCCCTCAGGCACCTCTCCTCTTTCAATCCTAGCAGAGTGCTCTTCCTGCTTCGCCCTCAGCCTATCCGCCATCATCTCTTTGGATCCGAGTATGGTACCCACCCTGAGACATGGTGTGGCGGTGGACGTTCTTCGCCTGATTCTGCCGACCCTTATTTGCCTTAGCCTATTCAAACAAAAACACATAATTAAATACAGTTAAATGATCTATAATAAGCATACAAAATTAACTTAATCAACCAACCTGAAATTCTTCATCCTGTCGACTTCTGGCAAACATATCCCAAGTATCCTGATCAATCCAGGGATAATCAGAGAACATTTTATCAAGCCGCTTCTTCCCAGATACATAGTACCTGGTAAGATCATGCTTGAACCCATTCCAACGCTTTGATGCCATTTTCATACATTTATGACGATGATCCTCATCATTTGGCACAGTCTAAGCTACCTACACATTAGATACATATATAACAACTGGATGGATTATAACTCGGATAATTATCTAATATTGTAAATCAAACGAATGTAAAGGTAAAATACCGTGATAGCCTCCCAAATCTGATCCTTAACGTTCTGTGGAACGTCATTCCGATGGTTGTAGTTGATGCTTACTTGCTGCTTCGCTTGTAGAAACACCCACTTATTAAATTCTTTAGCACGGGGTCCCTGGGCATTTAGATTAGCATCGAAGGACACCTCAAGCTTCTGTCCGCTCTGCCTGTCCTTCTCTAGTTTCTTCAACGAGGTGGCTCCTCTACCCCGTTTCCTATGAGCCTGTGATGTCTGTATGGACAAAAAAAATGATAAAATAGAGGGTTGTAACATTATAAACTTACATTAACAAGAAGGAGTAAAGATAGTATATAACATGTAAACTTACACTAGAATCAGGCGTAGGCGTGATCGGGTCCTGCGAAACCCCCACAGTGTCGTCCCGTGCATGTGGGCTATCCGACTGATCCATATGTATGCCTGTTCAGAAACAATATATATGTATTAACATAGGTTATAACTCAAAATAAATACATAAGTATAAATAAAAATAACTAGATAGGTCCTGTAGATATACAAAACATCTATATATCCAATATAAGGACAATACGGGAGATTGAAAACTATAGTTTTTGAAGATTGCCAAGCATCAGTCACGGCCTGGCCGTGATGTCCATCACGGCCGTAACGTGCCAACCGAACCAGACCCTCATAGGCAGAACTGATCACGGCCTAGCCGTGATGAGCATCACGGCCGTGACAGATCAACCAGCAGAGCAACATGCACTCAAAACCAAAAATAGAGACATTCCAAACAACTCAAACTCACGGTTTAAAGTTACAACTACTGAGACTACAGTTTCAACATACACTCAAAACCAAAAATAGAGACATTCCAAACAACTCAAACTCACAGTTTCAAGTTTCAACTACTGATACTACAGTTTCAAACCAGCAGAGCAACATGCATGCACTCAAAACCGTGAATAAAAAAATGTGCCCTAATTAAAGACTCACCAGAAATAGGCGCTCGCGTGGTGGTGGGGGGGAAGCTCGAGTGGTGGCCAACGTTCGATGTGGTTACTAAAGCAGAGGGACAAGGAGAGTTAGTGCGCGGGAAGGCCAGGGGAAAGAGATATGTCAAGTTATTGCAAATAATGAGCGGGAAAGACAGAGTTAGGGGTTAAGAGTGTACCTCACGGTGGTGGTGAAGAAGCCCTCGCGGTGGTTGCGGTGGATATGAGCTCGCGATTAGGGCAGAGTGAGAGCGAGAGTGAGGGTTGAGCGTGATGAAAAGAGAAAAGACGTACAGAGAAGTGGAGAAGGCGCGCGGGGGTAAACGTTATAATTAAAATAAAACAACATTTTACGTCAGTTTTTGGTAAAACCTGACGTTGAAGATCATATATTTAACGTAAGTTGTATTAAGAAACTAACGTTAAAAACACTCACAACTTCTTACGTCAGTTGTATTAGACAACGGACGTTTAAGGTTTATTAGTTTCTGCAAAAACATTCATTCCCTTGACTACTGTGCTACTTACCCATTCACCTTTGTACCTAATCCTCTTAATGAG
The DNA here is from genome assembly GCA_030762895.1 of Sophora flavescens. Classification (NCBI taxonomy): domain Eukaryota; kingdom Viridiplantae; phylum Streptophyta; class Magnoliopsida; order Fabales; family Fabaceae; genus Sophora; species Sophora flavescens. The sequence goes on from CM061068.1 coordinate 134,427,119, forward strand.
CATTAAGTTTATAGATAAGTTTTCAAGAAAATCAGAATAACTTAGTAACTTCATCCACTGCTCCTATAAATAGCTTCCTTCCATCCTTTTAATTAATTTTCTGCTTCACAATATGGCTCTGCCGTGGAGATTAACTTCATCACTCTTTCTTCCTATTCCTAGACTTAAAGGTCTTTGTCTTAATGGTCAAACAACTTCTGAGTTTGAGTAAATTACATTACATGGATATTAAGGTTGGGTGAATCACGTAATGTGATTCTCTCACTTTATTTCATCCCCATCATCCCTTTCACTTTGCTTTGGAAGCAAGTGATTGTGGATTCAAGATGATGCATCAAGGAACTCCACTGAAGAAGAAAGATGCAAAGATCCATTTCACTTTGCTTTCGCTGCTAGTGACTCGAGGATTTACTTTGCATCTTGGAATTCAAGTGAGGGAGGTGATGCATCCATTGGAGTTTTCGATGACAGGATCGAGAAGAAAATGATGTTGATGCAGAAACTTTTTTATATTTTAGGGCTATGTTGCAGAAATTTTTTATCTTTTAATCATGTAATTTTAACTTATGAATCGCTTCAATGTCATACGATTTGATTATACATATAACTTGTTTTATGCTAAGTGTTTATTTATTTTAATTTGCACAATAATTTGTTTACTAATTCAAGCTAATTAATAAAAATTAAAAATAAACTTGTATAAAAAAAAGGTTTAGAAATAAACTGCAGTACTATATGGAGTGATCCGCGTTAAGAGGGACAACAGGGACATGACAACCAATGAAATGAGTTTCATAATTATTTACGTCAGTTATTTATAGAACTGACGCAAATAGTTTACCCACCACCTCATTTTTAACGTCAACTTAATTGATGACTGCCAAGTTCCCGTATATTAATTACATTATTTCCAATATTCATTCTCGCGACGTTTATAATATATAGGATTATTTACGCCAGCTATTTATTTAATCAAGTAAAAATCAAACTTTTAACGCCGTTTTATAAAAATCGACGTTAACAATTAATATTTTTATTTGAAAAACACTTTTAACGTCCGTTTTTAAAAAAAGCGGCGTTAAAAGTGTATAGATATCTGCAAAAACATTCATTCCTTTGACTGTACTGTGCTACTTACCCATGCACCTTGTAACTCAATCCTCTTAATGAGCATTAAGTTTATAGGTAAGTTTTCAACAAAATCAGAATAACTTAGTAACTTCATCCCCTGCTCCTATAAATAGCTTCCTTCCATCCTTTTAATTTTCTGCTTCACAATATGGCTCTGCCGTGGAGATTAACTTCATCACTCTTTCTTCCTATTCCTAGACTCAAAGGTCTTTGTCTTAATGGTCAAACAACTTCTGAGTTTGAGTAAATTACATTACATGGGTGATAAGTCTGAGTAAATTACATTATGTGAGTTGCTCACCTTATCATCTTCCGGAGAATCAGCTGCTGGAGGGCTAATCAGGTGCTCGGGGGTCACAGTTCCAAAACCTCAGCTTTGGCAGCAAGTGACCGTCTTGGAAGTCTCTGGAACCACTGCCTTTGCTTGAAACAGATCTAGTGCACCTGTTTTTGCCTCTCTCTTGAGCTCTCTCATGCCCCACAGTTTTCTGAGGTCTTCGGAGTATAGTTTTCCCTTTGGCATATTTCATAAAACTCTCTGATGGGATGTAGCTTTAATGTTTAGGATTTTAAACCCTTTCAATGTAACTTTTTATAGGATTTTAAACCCTTTCAATGTAACTTTTTATAGGATTTTAAACCCTTTCAATCTTTCTCGATCGATCAGACATTAAGATACTTCATGAATGAGATCCGGTTTGGGTTATTGATTCAACTTATAGTTTTCAAAAACAGAAACACAAAACATCAAAGCAATTCATGTGAAACTGAAACTTTGAGGAAGGCAATGCGGAAGGGATCGTATACTAGATAAAAAATATTATTAAAATAACCTTTAACGTCTGTTGATGTAAGGACTGATGTTAAAAGTGAAGTGACTTACTTTTAACGTCAGTTCTTTACAGAACTGACGTTAAAATGTTCACTGTTAACGTCCGTTTTTTATTGAACTGACGTTAAAAGTGAGTCACTTCACTTTTAACGTCAGTCATTAAAACAACTGACGTTAAAATTGAATTAATGAACTCTGATATTTACAAAACTGCCACCGCTTCCTTTTTAACGTCTAGCTTTTGGTTAACTGACGTAAACCTTTACCGTCTAATGTATATTTTCCACTAGTGAATACTCGGTCATTTCAGTCAAGCTCGTCCTTACATTACTGCTCAAACTCGGCCTCCTTTTCCAAGGTCGGCCTTACTACTCAAGCTCGGCCACAGCTTGGCCATATTGGTAAGCTCGGCCCTATTGTGGCCTGAGCTCGGTTATTCCTCCTCATTTCAGTTCAGGGATGTACACAAGTCCCCCATGCTCTGAGTCTTTATAAGACGAAAGAGCTTTTTATAAGGCCAATTACCAAGCTTAATTCTCTCCCTCCGGCAGGCTCGTTATTCTAATAATGATCTCACTCTCTATATTCTCAATGGTCTTGGAACGGAATACCGTGACATTGCTGCCTCCATTCGGACTCGTGAACATCCTTTCACCTTTGAGGAACTTCACAGTCACCTACTTGCCCATGATGAATACATTAGACAACAAGTTCTTCTTTGTGTCTTTGGGAGTTTATGTTATCCATGGCTACGACCTTATTCTCTACATAAACTGTTAAATAGAAGCATGCCATGTGTATATCTAGGTCCCTCTTCACAACATCATGCCCATCAATGCTACCATATTCCAACTCAAAAAATATACCTCTCTAGACATGTTGTCTTTCATGAGTCAATATTCCCCTTCACCACACCACCTTCGGCCCCTTCTTTCAAAAACTCAAAACCAAATATGGCCCTACCCATCTCTCTCCACCCTCTCATCCTCCAACAACTCCATCCAAACATGCCACCTCCAAACACTCCACCACACACTCCTCAAAACTCCAATGCATCCTTACATACACCCCCTTCAGCAACAAACTTCTCACAAACACCAGCAACATCCACACCTTCGATTGACCAAACTTCCACCCAAAACCCAACGGACTCATTAGTACAGTTGGACGTCACTGCATCATCATCGCCTCCGCCACCAGCTCCTCTTCGCCCAGTCACAAGAGCAATGAACAACATTTTCATCAACCGAACCCTAAGTATCTCCTCACCACTAAACACCCACTCCCTATATCGGTCGAGCCAACTTGCCCTAGACAAGCACTCAAAACAAGTGAATGGCGTGATGCCATGAGCCATGAATTCAATGCCCTGATTCAGCAACAAACATGGGAACTGGTCCCTAGGCCACACAACAAAAATATAATTGGTTGCAAGTGGGTTTACTGAATCAAAAGGAAAGCAAATGGTGACATCGACCGATACAAAGCCCGGTTAGTAGCAAAGGGCTTCCAACAACGCCCTGGACTTGACTACACTCAAACCTTTAGCCCGGTAGTCAAGCCCATTACAGTTCGGTTGGTTCTCTCCTTGGCCCTCCAACATAACTGGTCGCTACGGTAACTTGATGTAAACAATGCATTCTTGCACGACACTCTCACTGAAGAGGTTTACATGCAACAACCCCCAGGTTTCACTCATCCTAATAAACCTCACCATGTGTGTCAACTCAAAAAATCTATCTACATCCTCAAACAAGCTCCACGAGCTTGGTATCAAACTCTGCGTAAGTTTCTATGTCACTATGGCTTTGTTAATTCCAAATCTGACTCATCTCTATTCATTCACCACCACCAAGTATATTGCCGAGCTTCTCATGAAGACAAAAATGAATGATGCAAAACCTGTCCTCACTCCTCTATCAACCTCAATCTCTTTATCAAAAGATGATGGTTCTACCTCCACGGATGCTACATTCTATCGAAGCACCATTGGTAGCCTCCAATATGTATCCATGGCACGGCCTGATATTGCATTCTCTGTCAACAAACTCGCTCAATTCATGTAATGACCAACAACAACTCACTTCACAGCACTAAAGCGAGTTCTACGCTATCTCAAAGGCACAATCTTCCATGGTCTTATTCTTCAGAAACCAAGCACATCCTCCCTCATAGCCTATAGTGATGCTGATTGGGCAGGAAATAAAGATGATTACACATCCACATCTGCTCACCTTGTCTACTTTGGCTTAAATCTCATTTCATGGAAATCATCCAAACAAAGAGCAGTGGCAAGATCATCTACAAATGACGAATATAGAGCTCTAGCAAACACAACAGCTGAGTTATCTTGGATCCAATCTCTTCTCAATGAGTTAGGTGTCACTTCTACCTCAACACCTTCCATCCTATGCGACAATCTAGGTGCTACATATCTCACTCAAAATCCAGTTTACCATACTCGCATGAAGCACATATCCATAGACATACACTTTGTCCGTGATCTGGTACAACAAGGAAAGCTCAAAGTTCAACATGTTAGAACCATTGATCAACTTGCAGATTGTCTCACCAAAGCACTCTCCAAAGCTCGTCATTGTCATCTAAGGAACAAGATTGGCATTTCTGACGGCACTCTAATCTTGCGGGGGAGTGTTAGACAATTGAATAAATCCCTCCTTAATGCTCCTTAATGCTGGGCAAATATCATCCTTGACTGAAGCAATCAGCTTGATTATCTCCTATTTATGTTGCACATATTCTTTCCATCAATATAGCAATTAAGTGTAATTTAATTTCATTATTATTTGCCAAAAGGATCGCCCTTTGTTTAGCTTTGATCCTTGCACTAGTTTGTGTAATTTAATTTCATTATTATTTGCCAAAAGGATCACCCCTTGTTTAGCCTTGATCCTTGCACTAGTTTGTATTTATATACTCTAATGTAAATCAATTTGAATGCATCAATCAATTAAACTTTCATAGTTATTATTTTAAAGATATTGTAAATTCATTAGGTATTCTTTACTTCATCAATCTCGGCAGGTCATTCCAAATTGTACCAACAATGGACTTTTTAGAATATCTTAACGTAAAATAAGATTCAAGAACCTTAGGCATAGACCTAACCTTGCTTATACCAAAATGTACATATGATAATGTGGAAGGGTGGTATTGCAACAAGAATCTCAGAACATGCTCTCATAGCACATTGAATCCTTCTTATATATGGAAATTGGAAAGCATAGTAGAAACTGTAACTTGGAATACTTTATCTGCAGGGGCAGCATCAACTTGTACGCAGACTATCTTCTTTGTTTTAGAATATATATTAATATAGCGCAAAGAAAAGAATTAAAAGAAAAGAAATTATATTAATAATTTCTTTGAGATCTATGTGAGTAAATATCCAAATTCGTCATCAAGTAAAAATGCTCTGATTAAAAAAAAATAAATAAACCCTGATAGCCACCATCTACGAGATAGGTTTATCATCACCATAGAGCAAAAAGAATATGTTCATATTTATTAATAAATATACATAGTATCAAATTAGTTGTTTATTTGTAGAAACCGAGGAAGGGACTCTATGGAGTCCGCTTTTTAATGAAGGCGAATTTATTGATGACCACTTGATCTGTGATGGTGATATTGGTAGGATAGAAGAGCATGGTGCTGGGTCGACTTTCCAAGCAATGAAAGCTTACAACTTACGTGCAACAACGTTGGCACACTTGGCTGAAGAGGAAAGGAGGAATGTGGTTGAGAAAGCTAAGAACATGAAAGCCGAGATTAAGAGCATGAAGGTCAAGTTCACACAAGTTGATGCCTTGCAAAATGTAACCAGAGGTCTCCATTGTTTGGGCAGACTTCTAAGAATTTTCCCTACTTTCTCAGCATTGGTGTAGGTTTTTCCCATTGATTTCAGATTATTTGTAATGGTCTGACATCTTCCTATCATTCAAGCAATGCTTTTTCCATCCTCCATAGTGAATAACTCATACTTTCGTACAAGCATGTTTATCTTTGTTTCTTTCACCTTTGTTGTACCTTCATGATTTACTTCTAAAGTATCCCATATTTCTTTTGCAGATCCACATGCATGGACTTTTCAAATTCTTTCTGACTTAGGGCAGACATCAAGGAATACCTTGCTTTATGATTCAACTCCCATTTGGTTTTTTCTACAGCAGTCCATTCAGCTTTAGGTTTATCAGTGTTGTCAGCATTGTTTGGAGTATAGGGACCTTCAGTAATGATTTCCCATAGACCAGAGTTTGTGGATGTAACAGCGTAATTTTTATGTTTTGATTATGTATGAGGATTAGGTTTAAGACTTGGATTATATAGTTAAGAGGTTGTGTAAGGTCTAGGAGCCTTCACATGGAAATTACGCAGCCATCTTGAGGTTATTTATTAGGTCTTGATGAGCCTATATCTCAAATTTGAGGTTAATCGGACGTCGAACGGACCCAGAAAGCGACAAAATGACTTCTGGTCAATGGGCAACGCTTGAGCGTGGTAAACCCAACGCTCCAGCATCCACATAACGCTCAAGTGTGGGTGTATCAACGCTCAAGCATTCTGGTCAACCAGACAAACTCTGGCGTTGACTGGCACGTGTCAATCAAGGCTTACGTAGCATCTCAGGATTGGTTGCATGGCGTGGTGGCCTACCTGCCTCCAATGCTCGAGCTTGGAGAAGCCAACGCTCAAGTGTTGGAGCACTCAAGCGCTAGGGATCCAGTGCTTGAGCGTTGGTACGCTGTTGGATAAAATAAAAAGACTTAAGTGACATAAGTCACTGAAGCCATAAGTGTTAAGAAATGAAGGCAGATAGCATACAGAACAGAAGAGAGAATTTAGAGAGAGAAAAGGTCTCGACTCCATTATCGACTCGATCGATCATCCCGTCACATTTCCGAATACGTGGTTGCGATTGTGGCAACGACGTCTTCACTTCCCTATCATTCTTTTCTTCTCTAGTAGAGGTAATTCCTATTCTTTTTATGTCGAAATGCCGTTCGTGACGCTACTCGACTTATCTTTAGTTTGGTTATCGGATTTCAACTCTGTCTTCGTATTAGGACTCCTTGTAACATGCTCTTCATCATGTGGTGTTTAGGTGAAATTTTGGAGGTCTGAGGCCTTAGTTCTCTGTGTGGCAGAATTGAGAGTGTAGGGGGAGTGATCGTTTCATGATGTCCAAGTTGTCGTACGACTTTCCAGGTGGGGGAAATAAACCATCTAACTTCGGAAACGGCAAAGTGGCATTTATTTCGATAACGACGTAGGGCGACCAAAACCCTACTAGAGAGCGAGTAACTAACAATATCAATATCACATTGGGGACTACTTACTGGTACCAATGATGATATTGGAATTGTATGTTTATCGCTATTAAGTATAAAAATATATTATTTATTTATTGAGGATGACTATTTTGGCTATTTTCACTGTCATTGATATGCTGCTTGTTACATGAGGAGTTGACTGTATTATTGGTGTTGACGGGACTATGAATGTAGTTATGTTAGATTTATTTATTTTTATTTTTATTTTGTTATTTTATTATATATGGAGATGATTGGATTTATGACATGTTGGTATGATTGTAATTATGGTGATTAGTAATTTTCTCAGTGACGAGATATGATGAGTTATGGTGATGTATGTGGGGGTTCATAATACATGTGTTCAGTAGTGCCGAACAGAGATGATTATTGTGAGATTGAGATGAGAATGATGAAATATGATTATTGTTGAGGTTGTCCATAAGATAGGGATGAGGGGTTCAGGCACTAGGAGATGACCTGAGAGATGGTCTGTGATAGGGGGGAGGGGTGTATTCCTGTGGTTCAAAATTTTGGCAGGACCGTCCCAGACATTATTATTATTATAGTCGCAACTATAGTTCATACATTGCATGAGCACCCTGGCCGTGGGATCAGGGTGTGCACCGATGTGTATCATTCAACTATGGTGCCATTGCTTTGCATGGGCATTCTCCCTCCGTGGACGAGGATGTGCGCCGGGGACTCTGGAGACGTGTCATTATGGATATCCGGATATGTGACTGTACATGATCATACACATTGCGTTGCATTGCATCATGATGGAGGGTAGAGGAAAATAACAGATGTTTCCAGGATGGTTGTGATTATATATACATATATATACAGAGACACATGGAGATGTATGTTTAGCGTGCTGTTATGGATTTAAATATTGCTAAACCTTTTCCATGTTTGACGTTAAATAGTTTCTTATCCCCTTCTATTTTCCTTGTATGTTGTTTTCTTTACTGTTTTACTTAGACCCGGATCGCGTTGATGGAACACTAGGATCACCCGTGGATGACTCAGCCGGCAGGTTTCCCCCTCACGGGGACTTTTGAGTTTGAGTTCGTGGATCCCAATGGGTGGCTAGTGGACCCAGTCACCCGGTTTGCAGAATATGCGGGCCCAGTCTCGGTGCTACCGGATTCAGACAGGGAGCTCATTTGGGTTTAATTGGTACATTCTGAGCCGGTCGGACGTTTCCCTTTCCTATCGGATTTCCAGATGCATAGTTACCGCTGATGCTGCCGATGCTAGAGATGGCACCAGTTCCAATCCTAGTTCCCTTTGAGATATTCGTACCAAAGCCCGCACCAACACCGACACCCGCACCCGAGCCTGTTCTTGAACCAGTTCCAGAGGAGGACTCGGTAGTACCGGTTCTTGATCTGATGCCTGTCCCGGAGGCACCTGTACTTCCCGTGGTTAGAGTGATAGGGTCGGAGTCCTCCAGATTGTCCTCCAAGTTACCATCTGTTAACGTTGGTTTTTGGTTTCTGATCAAAAATCCTTCGTGACAAATAATTAAAGATCAGACGAGTTTGGGACCTACGAGTTATGCGGTCGTCAAAATGTGTATATGAATTGTCTGCTAGGTACAAATTTGACAATTAAAGCCAAATTCCGAAATACTGGCAAAGACTTGGTGTCAAACAAATATGTAAATTTGTCAAAGAGGTACAAAGCATTGTCAATCATGAGTTTTGACAATAAAACGATTTATGTTTTAAAAGATAAGTTTGAAATTTAAAAGAAGAAATCAGTTCCTATTGTAACAAATAACTTCCTAGTTGTATTGGGTTCGTAAAAAAATAGAAATTTGAAAGAGAAGTTTTTAAAAAAAAATTTAAAGTAACACTATTTATGGGAAGTAAATGAACTTGAATAAAGAACATAAACGAAATTCTGGAAATAATGAAGAACAAGTAAGGAAACTTGAAAGGCATAACCAGTATTGTATTGAGTTTTTTACTATTGAATTGCAATGAGAAGCGTGGAAGGAATACTTGAGACTTATCCATCAATCTGCTGTGTGATCGAGACGTGTAGGATGTGTATCAAGTAACCTCCTCCATTATATTGTGATAACTAATATTTATAGGCAAATAAAATAACTACCTAGTAGTAACTTCCTATCTTAATGACTGCCACGTATCTTGGCAGTTCTCTAAATTTCAAATTTAAACTGCTTGTCAAACAACTCAGATAATTGCTTAATTTCTTGAACCGCTCAGTGTCAACTTGATTTGTCTTCGACGGTCTGGCTTCTTGACAGCCTATCTTGCCAATGCCTTGTCAGTCTTGAGGACTTAGCCATTCTCACACTTCTCTGCACGTTCGACAACTCTTCTTAATACTTTGTCAAAATTTGGGTTGTCAATTTATCCTTTATGTCGACCAGTATTTTCTTGTCAACTAAATATTTTCAATACTTAGAAAATATTAGTCATTACTCTGATTCCTTCGTCATCCTGTCGAAATGCATCGGTCAATAATCGGAAATTTCACCCCTAACAGATGCTCCCCAAGTTTTGCTTTTCGACGGTCTTGTTTGTCTGACATGTCAACTGAAGAACTTCTTGTCAACTCCACACCTCTTGTCAACTAAATACCTTCAACACTTAGAAAAACAATAGTTTTTTTTACTTCAATCCCTTTAACCTGTCGGAATTATTTCTATCAAGAATTTGAAATTCTTCTATTAACAGATGCCCCCCAAATTTTGCTTTTCGACGGTCTTGTCCGAAAGAATAGAAAAATTTTGAATTTCCAAATCTTTAACAGATTTTTGATTCTGGGTTTGACCTCAGGAATTAAATCTTATCAACCTAATCATATCCCTACTTAATAGGAATAATCATAATGTTGTAGCTGTCTTGGAATTCTAACCAACAACTCCCACTTTCTTTAAATGCTCATCACATCATTATTTAACTCCTTCTGACTTCCTTTGATCTTGCTTTCTCTCTCTGCAAAAATATCTTCTTTAAAGGAAAAAAAACCTTTCCTCTTCATCACTTAGCTTAATCTCCATGGCAATATCTTCAAAGATGTTAACTTTAGTACCTCGGGCCACGGTTGCTTCTCTTAGGACAGTAGTTCAAGACCCAATTTTGGAAGAATCAGAATTATGGCAGGAATCTAAGGTAATTTACCCTGTTCATGATTCTTTCGTTGCTTTGAGTCCACCTGCTGCATTCTTAGGTCCCCTTATAGCCCATAATGAAATTTCTGAGGATTTACGTGGTTCTTTTCCTTCCGCTAACTCAAATGAGGTTATCTTAGCTTCATTAACTCCAATCCCTATTCACGTCTTTAAAAATTGCAATAGAATTTTTAGAATGCCCCCTGCTACTCGGTTTGATGCTTACATTAGTTGGATTGACCGAGTTCAGGCTGAAAAACGCAACGTGTGGGAAGAAGCTGGATTTTTGAGTTTATTCAGCTTTCTCGCCATGTCAAATTAGTAGATTTCTCTTTAATAGCAACGTCGATCATTCTTTTTCTGGAACAGAACTACAAATAATTTCCACTTACCTTATGGAATGATGGGTCCGACTTTATTCAACATGTCATCTATTACGGGCCTTCGTCCAGATGGCCCTATTATGCATTCCAATGTCGAAGTTGAAAATCAAATTGAGGTCTATGTTCCAAAATGCTCTTTCTCTAAATATATAACAGATTTTAGAGGTGGAGACCAAGAACCCGTGACGAATATTGAACACGTAGCCTTTCTGTTTCTTTGGCTATGCGCTTATGTCTTCTCTAGCAAGTCCGCTACTCTGATTGCCTCATATGTACCTCTTGCTAATATTTTGTCAACTGGCAAGAGATTAGCATTAGGCCAATGCGTTTTGGCTAATCTTTATGATAGTATGAGTATGTTAGTTGATACTGTCAGATCTAGACAAAAGAAAACCAACACATGAGGGCTTCTTTGGCTTCTCCAGTTGTGGTTGAATGCTATCTTAGAGCGTCGACTTTCATACAAAGCTCCTTCAGACTTGTCAATCGACACTTATGGCTCTTATCTCTGCTATGTTTCTGCTGAATCTTTGTCAAGAGATGAAACAACCAACTTCAAGTTCTACTTCAAAATCTTTCATTCTCTTTCGTCCACCTCTTCAAAGATCAATTTTACTCCTTTTGTTGACCGGAAGTACGGTCCAGAGTGGTTTACTAAGCTAAGTACCACTATATCCAAATCCAACAAGTCAATTTGGACCAAATTGCTTTGCCAAAAGGTCATTTTTGTTGATGGTCCTGGTTTCAAAACCCATAGAATTTATCTTCACTTGCCCAATACCACTGCTTGTCAGCTTGGTTTCTGTCAATCTATTCCTGCTCCTTACTCGTCAAACCCTGACGAGAACTTCATTGATGCCAAAGCTCCAACATATGAAAATATTGTGGCCATCAGTGACGAAGATAAAGCTCGTAGGGCTTTTTTACAGCCTACTCCATTCTTTGTCTTCCATGGAGTAACTCAAAGCTTTCTTGACTGGTGGGATGAGTACTATTCCAATCATCACCCAAGTCTAAAGGCTTGCTTGAGTTATATTGAAGACATTGTGGGTAACGGTGATGATTCTTCTATGCAGGAACAGGATCCAGCATCAAAAACTCGAGGTGAACTTCAGAAAGAAATTCAAGCCTTTGAATTTTTTTACAAAATCAAGTGGAATGCCTTAAGACCATTTGATAGGGTTTGTCATGTTAATAGTGTTTTAGCTGAAGCCAAAAGGAATCATGACAAAAAGGAATCCGAAAGGCTTGTTAAGTATAGCATTCCAAATATGACCAGAGAATATTTTGACAGTTTAAAGGCTCCATTTTCTAAACCTGTGCTTATTCCTTGTGCCCCTTTTGGTTTAGCTGATTCACACCCAGGAAAGCCGACGAAAGGAGGTAACTTTTTATTTTTAGAAAGCATGAGTGCTTACGTTGACCCTTTTGAAAAACCAAATCCAGTTACCTTCACTCGTTGGTTTCTCCAACCTGATGACGACTTTGGATTCCATTCGCAAATTCTAACTTGTAACTCATGTATTTACTCGTCAAACAATTTTTTATTCTTTCACTTTTGCTGACAATCAACTTATTCATGTTGTTATTGACAGCTATTCCTCTTGACAAACCTCTTCCTGGTAAGTCTAAATCTGATGTACTGACTGAAGAAGCATTTGAAGATGATGATGAAGATGAAGACGTAATTCCTGTGGCGGCCAAAACTGTCAAGAAAAGCTCACGGCCGACCAAAGCTTCTGTTCCTAATCCTCAAACCATAAAAGGGGCTAAGAAAAGAAAATAGAAAGCTGATGCTTCTGACCTCCCTTCCAAAAAATCAAAATCTACCAAATGCTCTTCAATCTCGGCAGACTCTAATGCTGCCAAAGCCTCGACTGCATCTAAGGCCCAAGACATCATTGTCAGTTCGTCCAACACTTCTCCCTCATACCAATCCAAGGTAAAAATTGAATTTGGTCTATCAAGTTATACCCATTTGTTCACATCCTCTCATTTTCATTTTGATAGAAAAAGAAAGTTGTCGAAACTGTTCAGGCAACTGAAAAGGCAAGTGCGGATGTCGACTTAATATCTTTATACTCGAACATGGTATTTCTACTGATCCTATCATCTTCATTTATATTTTTTGTATAATCATATATATCTCATTTACCTTTACGTCAGGAGAAATCTTTTCAGATTGAAGACTCAATGACTATTCAAGAAATCGTCAACAAGACCGTCGAACCAGCGAATCGACCTGATCCAGAGGTACAAGTCATTTACTGGCTATTTCTATATTCTAGTATCTTGTTTCTTACTTCCTTTCCTTTTTTTTAGATTGACAAAAACTTAGATAGTACTATTGTCGACACCAGCGGTCTGACAGATGATCCTCAACATCTTGAATCCAATCCAGAAATGCCCCCTAGTTCTCATCATCACATTTCAATCACTCCAACTTCCATAGCCGACACACCAGCTAAGACTGTCGTTATGATTGAAATTCCAGATGAGGATATTGACATAGAAGTCCTGCTAGCTGAAACAATTCCTATCGTTCCTTTTCCACCTGCAATCATACCTCAAATCATGAAGTCTCCTGACCCTAAACCGGTCCTTCACTTCAACACTTGGATTAATATGCCATCGGAAGTAAGCCGAAAAGAATCAACATTTTCTACCAACTCTTCATCAACTCAACATGACTCCAGTGATTCTCGAGTCGTCAATCTTATGCATGATCTCCAGGATCTTCTTGTCAATTCTTTTAATGCACTTTTATCTGATGCTAGCATTCAACAAGAATTGTCACGACTCATCAAAGAGATCACTCCTCTCCATTCCAATCTCCCCATGTCGAGCCGTACACACTTTCTCTCCATCTATAAATTCTGGGAGCGGCTCTCCGGGAAGTTAGAAAGGATGACTTATGTCATTCCTTCTTATGAGGAGGAAGAAAAGATTAAAGATGATCTCTTAGCTCGGTTCCTAGATCTGGAAACTTCTAAACAAAAGGAACTTGATCTTATTTCCACCGGAATTCATACCAAAGAGAGTCTCCTGGAGTATCGAAAGAAACTGTTGGCAGAGATTGAATTGACAGATCTGAAATGCGCCAAGTTTGACAAAGCTCTAGAAAAGAGTAGAGACAAAGTCAAAGCTATTGATGACGAATCTATTCAACTTGGCCAGAAAGCTGAAAGTGTAGTTGGCAAACTCCGTGCATTACAGCCCGAATATGAAACTGTTGCTGCTGACAAGACTGATCTTTCCTTTGCATGGGATCAGTTGTCCCTCGATTTCAACTTAGGCAAAAATTGATAGTTGTAGTTTTTTTTCAAACTCTAATCCTGTAATGTTCGACAATCGTTGATTAATAAAAAGTGTCTCTCTTCTCATCAGCATGTTTATTTACTGTTTGATTTGACTGCATGTTTCCAACCAACTTCGTAACTCATGCTTATCAAATCGTCATAAATGCCATAATAAGTTTTGAAACTTTGGTAAACCAACTCGTATTAAATTCATTGTCTCTCTGGACAACTATAAATAATGAGGTTTGCAAATCAAACGATTTCATAGTTGAGTATTTCACATAATATGCTTCCATCTAAAAAAGGTTCTCATTCATTCTTCTTTCTTCCCCCATGGGAGTCTGACCTTACCACCTTAAGACCTCAGACCAAAGTTTGTTTTAATGGTCATATTCTTAGTGATGGTCAGTAACCAACGTAAAAATACAATGGAGGTCATCAACCAACGTAACATCTAGAGTTGACCTTGCTGCACATTCGGGGAGAAGCTTGATCTTGTAATGGAACGAGTGCATCTTGCTCTTGTTCCATCATCTTCATCCTGGAAGGTAAAGGTTCTCTCTTGGTGTCATCTTTATTGTACCATACCAACTACAACCTTCTGGGTTAAATGATGGTGAGATCTGCTTTTGCCCGTCTCCTTCTCTGCGTCTTTGCGCATTCTCGACATATGGAGCAGCTGAAACCTCACCAAGTGGGGAATGAAGCCTCAACAAATTAGGTTACACTGCTGCATTGTCGAAGGGAGGAAGATAAAATTTTGCCAAACTTAGCATAGTATTAGACTTTTGGATTAGATTAACCTTGATTGACAATTTGTATTTTTGATAACATATTGTTATATTGTCAATCTCTATATGGCTTAGATTGACAATATGTGCTTTTGACAATATTTCATTGTATTGCTAATTTAGTGAATATTCTCATTTCTTTTCACTTGTTGTCAATTTTTACTTCCAACATTGTCGGTTTATATTCCTTCAAATACTTGCCATTAATTGACTTAATTTTCAAGCCAGTATCAACATTGACAAGTGCATAAGCATTTCCAGAAAACGCTTTATCAACTCTAAATGGCGCTTCCCATTTCGGTGACCATTTGCCATATTCTCGACAACTTTTATCCATGGGCAATATGACTTTCCACACCAGATCATCTACCTTAAATGATTTCAACTTAACTCGACTATCATAGAACTTTGCAATTATTTCCTTCTGTCGAATCAAATTTTCTAATGCAATCAGTCTTTCATCACTTAACCCATCCAATTCGTCCAACATTGCATTCCAATATTGGTTGGTAGGCAAGTCATTTTGCCTTTGAATGCGAGTAGACTGAAGATTGATTTTGACAGGCAACATAGGATCGTGTCCATAAGTTAGTCGATATGGTGAAGTTCATGTCACCTGCCTGGGTGAATTTATATATGCCCACAGTATTTGATCAATAGTATTATGCCAATTCTTAGGTTGTCGACCCACATGCTTTTTAATAAGACTAATAATGATCTTATTCATGGCCTCAACTTGGCCACTAGCTTGTGCATAGTATGGTGTAGATGTGAGCATTTTTATATGCCTAGAACCAGCATAATCCACAAATTTCTTACCGACAAATACTGACCCTTGATCTGTTGTCAAAGTTTGGGGTATACCAAACCGACAAATATGTGATTTTCAATAAAATCAATTACATCTTGTTAGGTGACTATTTTAAGGCAAAGTGATTCTACCCGTTTGGTAAAATAATCAACTCAAACTAAAATGAATTGATGTCCTTTCGATGAAAAAGGATGTATTTGGCCAATTAAATCCAAAGCCCATCCTCGGAATGGCCAAGGCTTGACAATAGAATGTAATTCGCTGGCCGGTACATTTTGTATATGGCCATGTTTCTGACATTGTTCACAAGACTTGGCAAACAAAATACAATCTTTAATCAAAGTTGGACAATAATACAAACTTCGTCGAAGAATCCATTTCATTTTATCTCCTGCCTGATGGGCTAGCTCCACATATGCCCTCATGGACTTCTGACAGAGCCAAATAAGCATCTTTCTCACTCAGGCACTTGTGTAGAGTCCCGTCAACATACCTTCTATTTAACAGTCCTCCTTGCATTGTGTAATTCAATGCTTTGTATTTCATTTTCCTATCTACAGTCTGACTTGGATTTTCCAAATATTCAATTATTGGCCACCTCCAGTCATTAGGTAGAATTACATCATTAACCAAAATATCTCTTTCTTCTAATGGATATAATAATTCTCTGATTTCCATTAGTCTTGACAAAGTCTTTTGAGATATCTTGTATCCTGAGGCTATTTGAGCCAACTCATTAGCCTCTTGATTTAAATTTCTGGGAATATATTTGACAATTACGTCATCGAATTTCTTCATTAACTTACTAGCTATGATACAATATTTTGTCAAGTTGTAGTTGACACACTTATATTCTTGAGTAAGTTGTTTGATAACCAATTGAGAATCCCCAAAGATATGCACATTCCGTGCTTTCATTTCTATTAGTATCTCTAATCCGACAATCAAAGCTTCATATTTAGCTTCATTGTTGGAACATGGATACTTAAGTTCAAAAATGAACTTAGTAGGAGTTCCTTGTGGAGTCACGATTAAGATTACTACTCCACTACCTCCTTGATGCCTTGATCCGTCAACGTAAAGTTTCCAGGGTTGTAAACTGACAACATTTATTTCTGGCACGTCCAATCCTGGATGTTCTACCAAGAAGTCAGGTACTGCTTGTCCTTTGACAACTTTAGATGGTACATATTGTAAAGAATATTCTGACAAAGCAATGGTCCATTTACCAATACGTCCATTAAGGACTGGTTTTGACAACATATACTTTATAACATCAGTTTTGGAAATAACGAAAACATTACATGGCATCATATAAGTTTTGTACAAGAAAAATACAATGCTAGACATAACTTCTCTATTGCACTATATGTTCTTTCAGCATCATTGAGGACTCTGCTTAGATAATATATGGCCCTTTCAATATTGTCATCATCATCCTGGGCCAATAGACATCCTATAGTGTCTTCAGATGCTAATATGTACAACTTCAATGGTCGATGAGGCACTACTGGCATCATGACCGGTGGATTGACTAGGTATTGCATGATCTGGTCAAAAGCCTCTTGGTGACAAGGCTCCCATATGAAGCTTTGCTCTACTTTCAACTTGACGAACGGTGCAAATACTTTTGTTCTTCTCGACAGATTTGATATAAACCTTCTTAGAAAGTTAACATTTCCTAGGAAGGATTGTAGTTCCTTTTTATCTGTCGGTGCTGAGGCTTCCATGACTGCTTTGGCTTTATTTTTGTCCACCTCAATTCCTTTTTTGTGAACTAGAAAGCCTAAGAATTTGGCAGCTGACACTCTGAAGCTACACTTCTTTGGGTTCATTTTGAGGTTGCGTCTTCTCATCCTTTTCAACCCTTGCTTCAAGTGCTCCAAGTGATCATCTATGGTTTTGGATTTGACAACCACGGCATCAATATATACTTCTATGAACTTTCCAATCACATCATGGAAAATCGTATTCATTGCTCGTTGATAGGTGGCTCCTGTATTCTTTAAACCGAAAGGCATGACAATCCATTCATATGTCCCAATTGCTCCTGGACACTTAAAGGCAGTCTTTGACACATCTTCTTTGGCTATAAAGATTTGATTATAACCTGCATGGCCATCCATACAACTTAAAATTTCATTTCCTGATGTTGAGTCGAGAAGCATGTCAGCTATTGGCATCGGATACTCATCTTTGGGGGTAGCCATATTTAAATTTCTAAAGTCTATGCATACCCTCATTTTGCCATTCTTTTTAATGATAGGAACTACATTAGAAAGCCAATCGACATACCTGGTTGTTCGAATGAACTTTGCTTTAAGCATTCTTTGCACTTCCTCCTTGATTTTATGCACTACCTCTGGAGCAAACATTCTACTTGCCTGTTTGACAGGCTTGCAATCCTCCCTAAGTGGCAGCCGGTGTTCAACAAGATCTCTGCTTAAACCAGGTATTTCATCGTCATCCCATGCAAAGAAATCTTTATACTCTGCAATTAATCTGACAAGTTTTTGTTTGTAATCCTCTGGCAGAAAAGCACTGACAAAAATGAGCCTTTTCTTTTCTTCCGTTCCTAAATTTATTTCTTCTAGAGGATCTTCTACTTCAACGTTTTGCTTAACTTCGGCTGCTTTCTCAAAACCCAAAGGGCCATCGTCAATGATACAATCTGCCAACACACCCTCTGAAGTGTGTACTTCTCTGTCGGCCATATAGGCCGACAATCTTCTCAGGTGTGTTTCAAGGCTCATTGTCTGAGCCGGGCCGAGACTTGTCGGCCTCTTCCTTTATCTTTATGCCAAACTGACTGAGAAGGCTTGCTTCTAACACATCTTTGTCAATGACCCCTTCGTTGGCAGTCATGGGTCTGACATTTGGCGAATATACTTTGAAATCCACATGTGGCAGTTGGGCGTAACATGCGTTGTCGTCTGCTTCGACGATCTCCACTTGATCTTGCTCATTCCACAAGATTATTTTCTGATGCACTGTCGAAGGAATTGATCCCACAACGTGAATCCAATCCCTGTGAAGTAATAAGTTGTAGCTTGATTTGACTGGAATTATCACGAACAATGTCATTCTCTCGACAGTGCTAACCTGGATATTGAAAAGTACCACACCATCTGATGGAGATGTTTTGCCACTAAAATTAGTGACAACCATGTCTGTCGGAATTAAGTCCGACC
Organism: Sophora flavescens; assembly: GCA_030762895.1. Classification (NCBI taxonomy): domain Eukaryota; kingdom Viridiplantae; phylum Streptophyta; class Magnoliopsida; order Fabales; family Fabaceae; genus Sophora; species Sophora flavescens. The sequence goes on from CM061068.1 coordinate 134,446,041, forward strand.
GATCTTTTCCCAGCTTCTTAAACATTTCCCTCGACATCAAATTGACAGAAACTCCTCCATCAATCAAAACCCTATTAGTGGGCCTCTCATCAATTATGGCCTTTACATGCAAATGCCTTAAATGATTTCTTTGTTCATCAGTGGGCTTCCCCAACTGGGCTATATTATTGAACACGGTGACCAAATTCTCTTGGACATACATCCAAAAATCATCGGGATTTCTGTCATTGTCGACCATATCCTCATCGTCGGAAAAATCCACTTCAAGATATCCTTCATACTCCACTGGGATGACGGAAATCAATCCTATATTCATTCTCATGCCTGGTTCCAGGATGATTTCATTCTCTGGATCCTCGTCTAAAAATGCACCTCCTACAGTTCTTCCATGATTTCTCTTCAAATCATTGTCCATGTCCATTCCTCTGCTGATGTTAATATCATAATTTGGATCATTTAATGGCTCAATCACAGCATCAAAAGACAATTCCTCCTTGGTCAAATCACATTTAGGTTTGAATGTTGCCAACTGATCTGATGATCTTGTATCCTCGCCTCGAACTTTTTCTCAAGCCCTGCTACCTTTTCTATGTCTACCAATCCAACTGGCCATTTGCCTGTGGATTTTGTTGGCAGTGACGACATTTCTAAGGCCTTCTTTTTCTCTGCTACACAGACCTGGGGTATGGACTTACCTGACCTATTTTGAGTAACAGGCACCCTCATGTCAATCTCCATTGGGTGAGCCTCTATCACGCTCTTCATTTTGACATCTCCACTCTTGCCAGCTACGTTGTCAGCCATTGCAACCAAACAACCAGTATTCTGCAAAGGCATCTCTTTTATGGTGACACCTCCTTGACTGGCAAGCTTCTTCTTTTGAGCCTGTCGGAGCCTTTGCAACCTCCTCTTTTGGCTCTTAGAGATGGCCGGATGAGTTGATGGTCTAGACAAGCCAGGTCCTGTCATCTGAGCATTCTGAGATAGTTGGCCCTTTCGGTAATCTTCATTTCGAAAGGGTGGATTGTGGTCATTGAACTTGTTTTTTCTGACCCATTTCTACTTTCCTAACTCTGGATAACGAGCCGTGGCAGAATTCCTTACCCATTGATCCATCATTACATTGGACAGGGGTTTCCTAGTCTTGACGGAATTGAATCTACCACCGATAAAGTTGTTACTTCCCACTGATCCTTTGACCGGCTCTTCAAGCCAACCTCTAGTGTGGTGTTGCCTAGGTCTTGTCTAATCCATGTATTGTTGACAGCTATTTGCCTGCCTGTTAACAATAGGTGCAGCGCTTCTGTGTACACTGTTAGACCCAGCATGGCTGCTCAAGTGCAAAAACCTGCCTTGGTTACCACCATTACGAGACTCAGTTCTGTCTTGTGGGTGATATGATGGCATTTTGTTCCCCCTGGATTTCTCGGAAGCCGCTTCGTCATAAAATGTTTCGCATCTTGGGAAAACTTTAAGTATGCCACCAGATTTCTTGCGTGTCATGAAATCGACAAGAGGTTCTCCCGGCTTTGGATAAATATCAAATGAATCCGATAGATCCATCTGGATATTTTGCCCAGCTCTGATATTGACCATGCCTATTCCCCATAGGGACTCGGCGGTCAGCCTTGTTAACTTCAGGACCAAACGGTTCTGTATCAACCTTCATGTCTGGTTTCTTGTCTGAAAATTTTAGTCTTCCTTCTGCCAAACCCTTCTGAATAATGTCCCTGAAATGCATACAATCATTAGTTACATGACCAAAAGTATTATGATACTTACAGTACTTCCGATCCTTAATCTCATGGGCTTTCAAAAGCCTATGGTCATCTGACAATTTTAACTGCATATCTTTGAGTATAATGTTAAATATTTGATCGGCCTTGGTCACATCAAATGTATTCACTTTCTTATTGATAAAAAGAATCCTTTCTTTGGCCCTCGCAAGCTTCAAAGCTTGGCATATATAAGGTGGACCATCTTTTAATTCAATGTAATCTACCTCATATTCCTCAGAATCGTTGCCCTCCTCGTCGGATTCACTACATCCGACAAAGTTAATCTTTTCTCTATTGAGGAATTTCTTCTGCTTGAAAACCTTTTCGGTTTCAATTGTTCAATTTGTCAGACTTTATCTCCTAACTGGGCAAGATCAATTAGATGTTGGTTGACCAACTTCTTCCTAATATGATAATCTAGACCCCCAGCAGCAATCTTCACTATTTCCGCCTAAGGGATAGGGGTGAAACAACGAATCCTCATTTGACGGAATCGGGCAAGGTAGTCATCAACAGACTCGTTATTCATCCTCTTAATGTAAAATAAATCTGTCAATCCTATTTTCAGGTCACCTCTGAAGAATCAATCATGAAAACTCCTATCTAATTGATTCCAGGAATGTATGGAATTAGGCCTTAGAGTTGAAAACCAAGAAAAAGCATTCTTAGTCAATGAACTCGGAAAGAACTTCATCTTCAATCCCTCTTTTAAAGCCAAATCTCCCAACTCGATTGTATATCGGGCAATATGTTCGACTGTCGACTCTCCACTTTCTCTTGAGAATCTTGACAACTTGGGTATTTTGTATCCTTGAGGCATTTCCGCCTGTTGGACCCAATCAGGAAATGCCGACGCAAAAAATGGTTGATTGGCCTAGCCTATGTTAAAACCAAACCTATTCAATGCTTGCTCGACGACTTGATTAACGTTTTGATTTAGAACGTTTTGATGAAACGCTTCAAAAGCACCTTGGTTTATGACAAAATCTTCGTCTTCCTCTGGTTGTAGAATATGTACATTTCCACGTCTCAAAGGAATCTGACAATGGGGCTGTGGCTGTTCGTCATCTTGTTCAGATCCGTCAAGTTGTATAACTTATGGTTGTTCAACCTGTGGTTGATTATTCCTATTGACATTTCTATTGAGATTTCTATTGGTATTTTGGTTATCATTTGGGGCTACAACGCCCAAGGCTCTATTTAACCTACGTATCTCATTTGCCAATGTCAAGCATCATTATTCGTGTTTTCCATTAATGGCGTAATCATTGTACTCATTTGTTGAGTAAATGTATTACCATGTCATGATTACTAGAGTCAATTTGTTGTCGAACATTAGCTAACATAGCCTCTGACAGACCAACAATATTTTGCGGGGGTTGTCTTATTGGGGATATATGTGGCCTTACTACTGGTTTCTCTTGTCGAGAATGGGTTACTACCATTGACCCTGTTATCCCATTCTCATGACTGGGAATTTGCCCCCCAGTCGATGGTCCTGCCTGTCTAGATGCATGGGCAACCATCGTCATTCCATTTGGATATGGTATGTATACAAATGGGGCACTTGGATTGACAGCAGTCAAACCATAAGGCATCCTATACAAAGGTTGTGACAAAGGTTGCGTAGTCCCTCGTGGGTTTGAATTCACAACGCTTCGTGGAGACAATCCGGTAGTTGGTGGATTTATTTGTTGTAAAACTGAGGAAGTTGGTGACGGGAGTGTTCCTTGGCCAACTTCGTCAAATCTATTGACAACTTGAGCGTAAGAAACGCCTCTTCTCGCACCTAAACTATTAGTGCTATTATTCCCTGCATTAGTAGCATTAGCCCTGGTTGTAGTAATATTGTCAACTGGTGCAATAGCATCCACCGTTGACATAGCGGCGTTAGTGCCTACTACGCCTGCATCACTTGCACTACTCATATTCAGAGTTTTTGGAAATAGATGATTTTTGAACCACCTTTCCACTCCGTAGACGCATACAAATAAATTTGTTTGTCAAATTCGCGACACTGTACGAGTTACTCTAAACTCGTCCCAGTGGGCGTGCCAATTTGTTAACGTTGGTTTTTGGTTTCTGATAAAAAATCCTTCATGACAAATAATTAAAGATCAAACGAGTGTGGGACCTACAAGTTATGCAGTAATCTCGTCAAAATGTGTATATGAATTGTCTGCCAGGAACAAATTTGACAATTAAAGCCAAATTAGGAAATACTGGCAAAGACTTGTGTCAAACAAATATGTAAATTTGTCAAAGAGGTACAAAGCATTGCCAATCATGAGTTTTGACAATAAAACGATTTATGTTTTAAAAGATAAGTTTGAAATTTAAAAGAAGAAATCAGTTCCTATTGTAACAAATGACTTCCTAGTTGTATTGGGTTCGTAAAAAAATAGAAATTTGAAAGAGAAGTTAAAAAATATATATTTTAAAGTAACACTATTTATGGGAAGTAAATGAACTTGAATAAAGAACATAAACGAAATGCTGGAAATAATGAAGAACAAGTAAGGAAACTTGAAAGTCATAACCAGTATTGTACTGGGTTTTTTACTATTGAATTGAAATGAGAAGGGTGGAAGGAATACTTGAGAATTATCCATCAATCTGCTGTGTGATCGAGATGTGTAGGATGTGTATCAAGTAACCTCCTCCATTACATTGTGATAACTAATATTTATAGGCAAATAAAATAACTACCTAGTAGTAACTTCCTATCTTAACGACTGCCACATATCTTGGCAGTTCTCTAAATTTCAAATTTAAACTGCTTGTCAAACAACTCTGATAACTGTTCAATTTCTTGAACCGCTCTGCGTCAACTTGATTTGTCTTCGACAGTCTGGCTGCTTGACAGCTTATCATTCCAATGCCTTGTCAGTCTTGAGGACTTAGCCATTCTCACACTTCTCTGCACGTTCGATAACTTTTCTTAATACTTTGTCAAAATTTTGGTTGTCAATTTATCCTTTCTATCGACCAGTACTTTCTTGTCAACTAAATATTTTCAATACTTAGAAAATATTAGTCATTACTATGATTCCTTCGTCAGCCTGTCGAAATGCATCCGTCAATAATCGGAAATTTCATCCCTAATATATGCCCCCCAAGTTTTGCTTTTCGACAGCCTTGTTTGCCTAACATGTCAACTGAAGAACTTCTTGTCAACTCCACACCTCTTGTCAACTAAATACCTCAACACTTAGAAAAACAATAGTTTTTTTTTTACTTCAATCCCTTTGTTAACCTGTTAGAATTATTTCTGTCAAGAATTTGAAATTCTTCTATTAACACCATCCAGGGATAGCAGGGCTTACCGACGGTTGTTCCAGAGATCTTCAGAGTGGAGCTCTTCTGGCGGTAGCTGAGGATTAGCGGGACCGTTGAGACTCAGGGGTGACGACGAGGGTTATAATACCCTAATTTCTTGATTAGGGTTTAAGGAAGAGATTAAGGATAATTAAAGACTGAATTATGTTCCTTAGGTGTTAGTTAGCTTGCGTTTCAAGTTTGAGGAAAATCGGAGCTGAAACGGGTCCTGAATGCAAACAGATGCAAACCGACCGATTAATAGGTCAATTAATTAATTAATTGTGAGTTAGAATATTAAAATTAGGTCGGACTTTAGTACAATAAGTTTTTAATAGTACCCTAAACTAATTAATAAAAATATCCCAGTAGTAGGAAGATACAGAAGAAAACACCCGATTGTGCTGACGGAGAAACACGTGATGACACGTGTGCGACACTAGAGAGACGCCTAGAATTCCACTAAAATGTTCCTAAACCCACCTACACATGACACCTAGCCCTATCTAATTAAAGCAAGCAATGACACTTGTCTTCCTGTAAAACTAATATAATAATTAAATAATCCTAAACTAAGTAATAAAAAAAGGAAATGAATGCATGGTCATCATCTTCTTCTCTTCTTTTGGGCACATAAACAGAGGAAAAATTCAAGAGAAACTCTCCCAAAGTCAGCCATTTTCGTGCCATATATAAGCTTGAGTTAAGGTGGTTTCGGTTGTCGGATTTTCAAACTGATCGCATATTCGTGTTCACGGCTTCGACATCTTCGACGTTGTGTCTTTGTATGACATTTTTGTCAAGGTAATTCAGTGTTGATGCCTTTGACATTTTTTCTTTTAAATTTATTTAAATTCATTATACTCCTATTTTAGTCCCGATATTGTTTTTGACTCGTTTAAGGTTTTTACGGGTCTTTTGGTCAAGTCAATCGAACGGGACTTCGACTTCGGGATCGAAGCCGAATCTAACTCCGTGGGACAGCCATTGTGTTGGTAAGTTTCTTCTTTGATTTCTTGTGTTTAATTCATTTTGGGACATCGTTTAAATTCCTGTGTTTCTGGCTAATTTTGGACCTCGTGCGAGTGCTCGGAATAATTTTTGGTTCAGTACACATATGGTAGGTGTTCATATCAGATTTGAGGTTGTTTTTGGGAAGCGTGCCGAGGTTCGTGCCAGTAGTGCAGAATCATTAAGAGCTTTTACAGGAAAGTATGCACCTCAGTAAGGTGGGGAGAAAGTGACTATCACGCCGGGGAGGCAAGCTCGATATAGCATGTTATTTTGTTTGCGTAGGGTGCCCCAGACCCTACTAGTCGTCGAGTAGTCGACGATGGTTAAACCCCATTTGGAAATGATTTGAAATGATACTTTGGGTTTAATTATCGTAGACATGTCAATATTAGGGCAAAATGGTATTTTAAGCTTATCTTCTTGAGGATGCATGTGATATCTGCTTTATGTGTTTATGGATGTTGTGATGTTTGACGTTTGATCTGTGATAACATACTTAATATGTTGTTTAGATATATTTATTATTGATATTTATGTATGTCATGGTTGTTGAGGATGATTGTCTGGTTGTGATGACGTTAGAACCCTGGTTGACACCCTAAGGCTATGTTTGGATTGATGGAAGATGATGGAATGAAACGGAATGGAATATAATGGAATCGAGTGGAATGGAATGGAGCGGAACAAAAATATCATTCCATCGTTTGGATATTTTATGATGGAATGGAACAAAGTTTCCATTCCATTGTGTGGAAAGTGGACGGAATGAAATGATTTAAAATTTTATTATTTCTTTTTTACCCTTATTTGAAAAAAATTACTATGATTTTGTAAAAGAAAAAAAAATATAATTAAATATTTATAATAATCAATACTAAATTCATCACTTATTTTTATATTTAACACTTTTCTTTTTGGTGTTTTTTAAATATATGTATAGAAATAATTTATATATATATATATATATATATATATATATATATTCAAAGTTTAAATATATATAAAATAAATATGAAAATCAAAATGTTAAAGCAAACAAGTCACAACACAGCAAATATATATTTCATTTACAAATGTGAAAGACGCACCTAATTTGAAAGAGCCGGGGATAAAAAGCTTCATACAAAGAACAACAGGGAATAGAAAGCTAGATTAATTTCCAAATATAAACTGGTAGATAAAAAGCTGGGCAAATATAAATTTCGTCCAAATATAAAAAGCTGGGCAAATAGCTTGTTGACGCGGGTGGAGAAGAAGAAGAAGCGACAAAGACTAAAGAGGAAGAAGAGATCCTTTTTTTTAGCGTGAGTATGTAAAATAGAATAGGGATAAATTAGTAATTAACTAATTAGGAGGAAGGATTCCATTACATACCCCCCAAATTGGAGGGGAAGATAAATAGGAGGAGATGATGGAATGGGATGGAATAGATGCCATCATGTTCCATTCCATTCCATTCCATTCATTTTTTAAAAATCCAAAAAATGGAATCTTATTTCATATCATTCCATTCCACTCCATTCCATCCAGTTCCATCAACCCAAACAGACCCTAAGGGTACTCTGTTTGGTTTGATGTTGGATAACGGTATATGGGTACCGTGTTGAGCTATGGATGCGTTGGTATCGTGAAGAATGTAGGAATGAGTTTGGTATCAGTGTCAACTTAGGATGTTTGTGCATTGCATAAATTGCCAAAGTAGCGGGCCGTGTGACTGGGAGTCACGCGAGGTTGGTGTACCCAGGTACGGGTACGAAATATGGAGAGGGACGGTTCTGGGAACCTTGGGGATGTAGTCCGGTCTGGAATGGTTTTCAAGAGGCCAATGATTTGCACCCACTGTGTGGAGACCGCCGTGGAGGCTTGGCTATCCCGACGTTTTGCCCTGAGTATTCCAGTCGTAGGTGGATCTTCCGAGGCGACCAAGATACCTTATTGGTCACTATGAGCGGAAAGGTACCCTCGATAAACAAACTGACATTCTCTGGGCAAGGGAGGTCCGAGTGTGAGAAAAAAAGAGAATGTCCGGTATAACAACTTGATTTTTAATTATGCTGTTTAACCGGTTAAAATATAATTAATTATATTTTAATCTGAGAGTTAGAAAGTAATTTTATATAAAATAAAATCGTATTCCTCGTGTCTTTGATGGTAGAAGGTTACGGTGAAATTTTGGGTTTAAAACTCAGACGGAAACCGGTCTGCGTGTTTTAACTAACAGTATAATTTTATACCGACAGACAACCCTAATTTGACCCGAAATTGAAATTTGTAGATTTTTTATATTATGTCCGTGAGGAATCCTACTTTCCAAATTTTTGATCAGAAATGAAATATTATGTTTATTCGAACGAATTTTGGTAAAAGTTCGGACGAAAAACATTCGGTATTTTCACTGACAGTAAGATTTTAATAATCAGAAAAACTAATTTTGACTAGTGAACGAAATATTTTGTATTTAAATCATATTTCCAACGAGTTTCGTTAGTTTGAAAATTTTCAACCAAAAACGAAATATTATGCTTTTATTCGGGCGTAAAACCATAATCGGGAAATCGATATTTATTTGACAATATCTAGATATTTAGTGAAAATATATAGATATTTATTTAAAAATATCTAAATATTTATTTGAAAATATCTAGATATTTATTAACCATGATTAGTATTAACTTAGCCTAAGTTAAGTCAATTTCCTACCTATAAACCCCCCCTACGGCAGCCCCTGACCTCCATCTCTTCTCCTTCATTTCTTCATTCATCTCCAACCTTCTAACATCTTCTTCCACTTTCTCTCATTTTCTTCCTTTTTCTCCAAAACCTCCATAACCAAGGTATTGAAGCAACTAGTAGATTTCTTACTCATCTTCCATTTTCAAGAGGTTAGCCTTGTTCCTAATCAAGAATAAATCCTATGTTCTTCAATTATTTTCATGATTCAAGTTCATATTCAACTATGTTCATATTAGGGTTCATAACTTTGAAAATCTCTAGAAAATTGTACAAAAATCATTTTTATGTGAAACCAATTTCTATGATCCTTATATGACTTCTACTTTCATCATCTAAGAGTATGTAAGCAAAAAAATTTTCCTTCCTATTTTTATATATATGGCCGAATCTAAGTATTGGTGGGCAAATGAGATTTTGTTCAACTTTTAAGTTAGATGAAGTTGTTTATAAGCTATCTAGGGTTTCTATGTTCTAAATCTAAGAGTTTAAAATCAAAAGAAATTTCTAACCCTATTTTCTAGTCTTGGTCGAAATTGGGTTCATATGAACAAAATAAGTTTTCTTCAATCTTTAACTAGATCATGATTTGTATCAACTATTTAAGGTGTGTAGGTTCTAGATCCAAGAGTTTGTGAGCAAAAGGAATTTCTAGCCTATTTTACTTATTATGGCCGAAACCCTAACCATAGAGGTTAGAGGATTTTGTTTCATATTTTTGAATTGTAACACTTGATTTAAGTTAGTTAATACTCTAGGAACTAAGATCCAAAAGATGGAGTTGAGAAAATAACCCTAGCCTCATTTGGATGAGTTGGCCGAACCTAGCACCATATGTCCATATTTAGATTTGTGGATTAATTTGTTTTATTGTTTATTTGGTTGAAGGTGGTTTTGTTAACTCGTGGCGGGATAACGAGGATCGTTGATTTCGTGTTTCCGGTGGTAACTTAGGTGGGGGAAATAATCAACCTCTCGTCGGAATCGATAAGTAGTATATTATATAATAATTGTGTAGGGCGACCTAAACCCTACTAATAGTCGAGTAATCGATAAGACCAAAATCACATTGGAAACCTTTTCTGTAAAACTAATGGTGATTTGGGGATTGTAGGTTTATCAACGTTAAGATGATTTTATCTTATCTGAGGTTGATTGAATTTGTTATTATTATTATTATTGAATTGCTTATGTGATATTCTGTGATATTTGAGTATTTATGATTGTCTGTGTTATGCATGATCTGCCTGGTTTATTACTATGCTTAGTGGATTTTAAGCAAGGATATATGTTGTTCGGGAGATTTGGTTTGGGTGAGAAAGTATCGGTGAATTAGAAGTACCACGCTTAAATTGATTATTTTAAAGATGAAATGTGTCATAGAATGTGAGTCAAGACTAGGATGGAAGCTTGAGGCACTAGGTTGTTATTGATGTACTTCAGTGAGGTTTATAAGTTGTATTGTGTTTAAACGTATGTTTGACACATACGAGGTCCAAAGTCCTTGTGGGACCGTCCAATGTTAGATTTAATTTGTGCAGCTATAATGTCAATGTTTTGCTTGAGCACCCTCGAAAGAGAATCAAGGTGTGGACCGGCTGTACCGTGTAGCTATAGTGTCATTGTATTAAATGAGCATTCTTACCATGGATGAGGTTGTGCACCGACTGTACCGTGCAGCTATAGTGTCATCGCTATGCATGAGCACCGTTGATCCAGGGTGTGCACCGACTGTGCCTTGCAGCTATAGTGTCATTGCTTTGCATGAGCATTCTCACCATGAATAAGGGTGTGCACCGGTTTTGGGGACGCGTCGCTTGGATGACGGACTAAAATCCCTAACGGATATGGGGAATTAGTGGCCACGTCATCATAAAGGTTTAGTTGTGTGAGGTTGAGGGTAGAGGATGATACCTTAATTTCGAGGATGATTTGTTAGTTATATGTGTTGATTGTCTATGACTTTTATTATGTTATATACTATGACACTTTTCCATTTTTCGATGGTAGAACTGCTACTTATCCCCTATATCTTTCTGTGTGTTGTATTTTATCTTTCTATGGAATCATTTGAGAAGACCCTGTTGATGAGCTTATTGAGGAGGAGTTTGATGGAACTCCGTATGAACCGAAGGCCGGAGGACAAGCTGTGATCCATGGTGTTTAGGGTCTAGATAGTATGTCTAGTGTGTCTCATGGAAGTATTTGTACATGTTTCCGCTAGTATAACTTTTGAGAGGATTACCCTCAACAGTGTTTTGGTAATGTAATAAATAAACAGGTGTGTATTTATATATTACAACGTTGGTGTGTTTAAATTACAAAAGTTATATGATTTTTATATAAGTTTTAATTTTTACGTATTTTCATGTTACGTACGCGGTTAAGAATTTAGTTAAGAAGGATTTAATCTAATAAAACGCCGGGGCACAACGGGGTGTCTCATCCGGGAATCGGAGTTCCTTGTGAGAGTGATCGGCTCACATGCATAAGAGTGTGACTCCTTAGAGGATTATGACCCAATATGTGGATCGAGGATGTTTTGTAAATAATTGACTCGCAAGATGTTTGTGATTGGTGCCAATCTCTGTTGTATGTTAAGATGTTGTATTGTGCCCCGACCCCATTTATGGTGTTATAGTAGCTTATCTCCCTTCTCTGTAACTTTTTCTCAGTATGTACCATATGTTCGGTAGATGAGCAGCAGCAGCTGTACAACGACGACGATAGGATCGGAGCACTGACTGATGCACTACCGGCAGAGGATTCTATAGAAGGGTCTTGAGGAGCAGCGACGAGTCTGTGAAGGCTTAGGTGTAGAGGCATCGTTACGTCAAGGGCGAGGGTAGTTCCAGACGCCCATATCGTCGTTAATATGGTATATCGGTAGCGCCTGTTAGGGAGAGCCTCTAAGAGTTATTTTGGATTTTGATGTATTTTGTGTGAGGCAAGGCAGGTAGATGCTGTCTATATAGGTTTTATATCTTTTGAGACCAGTGTTTTGTGACTTGTTTACCAGTTCTGTTGCTTTATCATTTGTACAGTTGTTCTAGGATAATGATCCCTCTTTTAGGATCAAAATTTGATGACAACCAAATGGATAGGTTGCCTTTTGATGATCTTAGGTTGAATTAATCCATGTATATTAACCAAGTCCGAATTGTGTTTTAATTTTTAGAAGAAGAAAACAACAAATGGAAGAAGAGAAGGAATGGAATGGCGCCACAAATCCAAGGGGATTTGATAAGCCAAGTGAAGTTCGCCACAAGAATCTTGGATTCTTGATAAGAACAAGGATGGCTCAACCAAGAACCAAAGAGAACAAAATTCTCACAAAATGGATTTCAATCCAAATTCAACATCCAAGTTTTTTTTTATTCATGTTCTAGATGCATACATAAAGGAAAATGGGGTGCATAGAATATGCTTACAAAATTGTCATCTTAATGTGACTAATTCCCCATAAAACAATAATTAATCCACTAAGTGACTAATTAAAGCAACTAATGAAAACTAAGTAGATAATAAAAATGGATCATGACTAAAAAGGAGTTTCCTAGGCATGCAAGCCAAAGGTTGCCCTCCCAATTAACATGTGCACCATCCACACAAGCATAATTAACATGTGCACCGTCCACACAAGAATAATTAACATGTGCACCGTCCAAAGGTTGCCCTCCCAATTAACATGTGCACCATCCACACAAGCATAATTAACATGTGCACCGTCCAAAATTTATTACACTTTTATTGAATTAAAATAAACTAGAAAATACTACTTTAGAGAAGTGGGCTTCCAAGCCATCATGGGTCTTCAAGTTGGATGAGATAGGTCATCAATTTGGGCTCCATTCCATTTGGTCTCATTTTTGGGCTTGCTTCTATCAAAATAGCCACCATGTAATTAAGAGCTTGTTGGGCTTTCTTGTGTCTAACTCTTGTCATGGGCCCACCAAGTCCTTGATTTGATTCTTTATCCATGGTCTTCATTGGGCTCATATCATTCTTGTTGGAAAGTTGAGTTGCCCCCCCACGGCTCATATCATACCCTCATTCTTTAAGAAAATTTGATGACAACCAAATGGGTAGGTTGCCTTTTGATGATCTTAGGTTGAATTAATCCATGTATATTAACCAAGTCTGAATTGTGTTTTAATTTTTAGAAGAAGAAAACAACAAATTGAAGAAGAGAAGGAATGGAATGGCGCCACAAATCCAAGGGGATTTGATAAGCCAAGTGAAGTTCGCCACAAGAATCTTGGATTCTTGATAAGAACAAGGATGGCTCAACCAAGAATCAAAGAGAACAAAATTCTCACAAAATGGATTTCAATCCAAATTCAACATCCAAGTTTTTTTTATTCATGTTCTAGATGCATACATATAGGAAAATGGGGTGCATAGAATATGCTTACAAAATTGTCATCTTAATGTAACTAATTCCCCATAAAACAATAATTAATCCACTAAGGGACTAATTAAAACAACTAAAGAAAACTAAGTAGATAATAAAAGTGGGTCATGACTAAAAAGGAGTTTCCTAGGCATGCAAGCCAAAGGTTGCCCTCCCAATTAACATGTGCACCATCCACACAAGCAAAATTAACATGTGCACCGTCCACACAAGCATAATTAACATGTGCACCGTCCAAAATTTATTAAAATTTTATTGAATTAAAATAAACTAGAAAATACTACTTTAGAGAAGTGGGCTTCCAAGCCATCATGGGTCTTCAAGTTGAATGAGATAGGTCATCAATTTGGGCTCCATTCCATTTGGTCTCATTCTTGGGCTTGCTTCTATCAAAATAGCCACCATGTATTTAAGAGCTTGTTGGTCTTTCTTGTGTCTAACTCTTGTCATGGGCCCACCAAGTCCTTGATATGATTCTTGATCCATGTTCTTCATTGGGCTCATATCATTCTTGTTGGAAAGTTGAGTTTCCCCCCCACGGCTCATATCAAAATTCGTCCTCGAATTTATGACTTCAATCCCAAGCATGTTACCAAATCTTGTGTTTAGATATCCATACTTTTGGGTAACCATGCAAGTTGCCAAGCCATGGGGTACCTCCCTTCGGATGAACTCTTCAATTACATTGGTTGTATCAAACTCAAGTTCAAAATAAATTTCAATAGGAGGTAAAGCATCAGTAGGTGCTTTATTGAGCCTTTTGGAATCCATGCAAGTTTCCAAACCATGGGGTACTTCCTTTGGGATGAAATCTACGAATTCCTGTAAAAGAGTTTTAACACGACTAGGTAAAGAGAGATCATTAGAAGCATTGGCAATTAAACAAAAGTCCTTGCAATAAATTAGGCATTGTGGCTGTCTTGAAATCAAAGCCCTCTTTTCCTCACTTTTTGTTGCCAAGGAACTCTCTTTTTGCTCACTTCTTTTCTCATTTTTTTTCTTGCTCAGCACTCTTCTTTTCACTCTCTTTTTCTTTTTCCTCTTGATCATCACTCTTCTTTTCACTCTCTTTTTCTTTTTCCTCATTCTCTTGTTTTGCTTTCTCTCTCTCTTTCTTCTCATTCTCTTTCTTGTTGGAGTCTTCCACCAACTTCCTCACATGGTCTTCAAAACTTTCTATTTGTCTTTTCATCCTTTCCTCTTTTCTCAACCTCTTTTTTTCGTTCTCTCTCATCTTCTTGTCACGCCTCTCATGCATTTTTTTGGATCCACTCTTCAACCTCTTTCCTATGTTCTTGCACCTAGTCAAAATTTTCAAATCGCAACATAGCAAAGAATACAAGTTAGAAAATAACAAAATATATATGTAAGAACCAATCCACTCACCAAGTGTGCACAATGTATATTTCACTCAATTGGCTTTTTTCACACAAGATGTAATTTTTTTTCACTCTTGCCTTTTTCCATTCAATTATCCTCTTTTAGGCCTTAGAAGAGTCAAACACAAAATACACAAAAATTCCAAAATTCAAGTAACAAAAATCACAAAACTTATCAAAACCAAAGAAAACAAAAGGAAAGGCTAGAAAGGAAAAATCTTTGAGAATAATGAAACAAGAAAATATATATTTTTTTTTTGGGTTTTTCTGGGTAGAAAAAGAAGAAAGGTAGAAGATGAAGAACAAAGAAGAAAATGAAAAATCAAAAACTCAAAAATTCAACCAAAGCCTAAGCTTTGATACCACTTGATGACAACCAAATGGATAGGTTTCCTTTTGATGATCTTAGGTTGAATTAATCCATGTATATTAACCAAGTCCGAATCGTGTTTTAATTTTTAGAAGAAGAAAACAACAAATGGAACAAGAGAAAGGAATGGAATGGTGCCCCAAATCCAAGGGGATTTGATAAGCCAAGTGAAGTTCGCCACAAGAATCTTGGATTCTTGATAAGAACAAGGATGGCTCAACCAAGAACCAAAGAGAACAAAATTCTCACAAAATGGATTTCAATCCAAATTCAACATCCAAGTTTTTTTTTATTCATGTTCTAGATGCATACATAAAGGAAAATGGGGTGCATAGAATTTGCTTACAAAAATTGTCATCTTAATGTGACTAATTCCCCATAAAACAATAATTAATCCACTAAGTGACTAATTAAAACAACTAATGAAAACTAAGTGGATAATAAAAATGGATCATGACTAAAAAAGAGTTTCCTAGGCATGCAAGCCAAAGGTTGCCCTCCCAATTAACATGTGCACCATCCACACAAGCATAATTAACATGTGCACCGTCCATTCAAGCATAATTAACATGTGCACCGTCCAAAGGTTGCCCTCCCAATTAACATGTGCCCCATCCACACAAGCATAATTAACATGTGTACCGTCCAAAATTTATTACACTTTTATTGAATTAAAATAAACTAGAAAATACTACTTTAGAGAAGTGGGATTCCAAGCCATCATGGGTCTTCAAGTTGGATGAGATAGGTCATCAATTTGGGCTCCATTCCATTTGGTCTCATTTTTGGGCTTGCTTCTATCAAAATAGCCACCATGTAATTAAGAGCTTGTTGGGCTTTCTTGTGTCTAACTCTTGTCATGGGCCCACCAAGACCTTGATTTGATTCTTTATCCATGGTCTTCATTGGGCTCATATCATTCTTGTTGGAAAGTTGAGTTGCCCCCCCACAGCTCATATCATACCCTCATTCTTTAAGAAAATTCGTCCTCGAATTTATGACTTCAATCCCAAGCATGTTACCAAATCTTGTGTTTAGATATCCATACTTTTGGGTAACCATTCAAGTTGCCAAGCCATGGGGTACCTCCCTTGGGATGAACTCTTCAATTACATCGGTTGTATCAAACTCAAGTTCAAAATATATTTCAATAGGAGGTAAAGCATCAGTAGGTGCTTTATAAGTTTTAATTTTCCAGCTTCCGCAAAGTATATTATTTTCGTCTGTAATAATCGTGCTAACTCTAATAAACTGATTAATGATTAGTTAATTAGGATTATTCTTTAATGGGATATCGGGGTGTCTCATTTGGTGGTTTCAGAGCAGTTCGGTTCTAAACCAGACTGTGGGATTATGTCTGATTAGGAGTGAGGACTTTGGGGTAGGATGAATACCAACACTGTTAGTTGGATCCTCATCGAATGTCAGGTATGCTTAGAATGGGTAGAGTGTCCGATACGTGAGTTATTATTACAGTATGAGAATGACTATTTACTGCATTTGTATGACATATAGTGGATATATTTGTTTATGTATTGAATTGTATGTCTTACAAATGAGAGCTAATGAATTCTTTTTTTAGGAAATCGAAATGACATGCGGAAATGGACGCCGAGGAGGAGGCAGAAATGAAGGCGGTGGCTCCACTGATGTTCTCGGAAGTTCATCGGGGACAAATAACGATGGTGATATAAATGAGACTATGAGGGTGATGAGAGAGTTGGCTACCGCAATGCTGCAGCAAACCCAGTAAAATGCTCAGTTCATGCAGCGACAAGAGGCTATAGAAGAAAGGTTACAGCAAGTAAATTTGGCTAGATATGAGGAAACATTGGAGAATGGCTTGAATGCTTTCATGAAGGGAAATCCGTCCCAATTTCATGGCGAGTATGATACTGAGGTAGCAGAAAAGTGGCTTCAAGAAGTCTCGCTATGCATTGTCGTGAGGAGCGGAAGGTTACATATGCTGCTTTCATGCTGGTAGGAGCAGCAGAGTCATGGTGGCAGAATAAGCAACGTTTGTTAGAAGCGGAAGAACAAGCAGTAACATGGAATCTGTTCAAAGAATTTTTTCTGGAGAAATATTTCCCTAAGAGTGTCCGATAGGAGAAGGAAAAAGAATTTATGAGTTTACAACAAGGGAATATGTCAGTGGGATAGTATGCCATCCATTTCGAGACATTTCTGAAATTATCCCAATTCTATCAAGTCCATCTGGATGAAGAATGGGTTTGTCGGATATTTGAAGATGGACTGAGGCCAGAATTGAAAAGGATGATGCTGCCATTCAAATTCAACCATTTCCCGGCTTTGGTTGAAAAGTGTACTATGTTGGAGAGTCATGATCGTTCTAGGCCAATACATCCATCGCAACAGAGTGACGGACCGATTAGAGGTGGTAGTGGTCAAAGAGGTCGTTAGGGAAGAGGTGGCAGCGATCAATCGTCCTAGTCAGCAAACAATCAGTGCGGGTAGCGGAGGTCCTAGTCAGACATTATCAGGGATGCCGACTTGTTTCAAGTGCGGAGGACCACACTTTATCAAAAATTGCCCTCAGATGCAGAATGTAGTGTGTTACCCGTGTGGTCAGATGGGACACATGTCCAGATCGTGTTCCAAGAACAATGTAATCAGAAATCCGGTGCAACAACAAAGTAGAGGAGCTCAGAGCAGTGGATCAGGAGCTTAGACAGTAAATCAGCAAGGAGGTAGACCCCAAGCCAGTGGGAGGGTGTTTACCGTTAGAGGTTCTGAGACTACTAGAGATCCTGATCTCATACAGGGTAAGTGTCTCATTTTCGGAAAACTCTTACCTGTATTATTTGTTTTAGGCGCTACGCATTCGTTTATTTCTCTTGAGTGCATGGATCATTTGAAACTTTTGTTACATCTTTACCATATGAACTAAATGTTTCTACCCCTATGGGAGATACATTAACTACTTTGTTTGTTTGTCGAGCTTGTCCAATTGTTTTAGAAAACCAAACTTTTGTTATTGACCTTATCTATCCGCCTATGCAGTAGATTGATATTATATTGGGCATGGATTGGCTTTCGGCTAACCATGTAGTTTTGTATTGTTCAAATAAAACTCTTCATTTTATGGAGCCTTCTGGATTATTGCCTGCCAATGACGGTAGTATGGGAGAAAGACAATCAAGGAGTTGTGTGGTGTTGTTTTCTTTGGATGCCAGGGAGTCTCCTAAGATGGAAGTGCTACCTATCGTAAGCGAGTTTCCTGAAGTTTTTCTGGATGACGTGCCAGGACTACCACCTAAGAGGGAGATTGAGTTTGCGATAGATCTCATACCAGGGGTGGGACCAATATCGATAGCACCTTGTCGAATGCCCCCGACAGAGTTGGTAGAGCTTAAGGAACAACTGGATAACATAATGAAGAAGGAGTTTATCCGACCAAGTGTTTCACCCTGGGGAGCGCCAGTGTTGTTTATAAGGAAGAAGGACGAAAGCTCAAGGCTAAGTGTGGATTATCGGCAACTGAACAAGGTAACAATCAAGATAAAGTACCTGATGCCGAGGATTGCCGACCTGATGGATCAATTTCTGGGAGCAACTGTGTTTTCTAAGATAGATCTGAGGTCTAGATAGCATCAGATCCGAGTGAAAGAAGATGATATACCAAAGACTGCTTTTAGAAGTAGGTATGGTCGTTACGAGTATCTGGTTATGCCGTTTGGGGTGAGTGATGCTCCAGTCGTGTTCATCGACTACATGAATCGAATCTTCAGACCGTACTTGGACAAGTTTGTTGTTGTGTTTATCGACGATATTCTAATCTACTCTTCGAGTAGAGAAGAATATACAGAGCATCTTCGGGTTGTACTTCAAGTGCTTAAGGATAGACAACTCTATGCCAAGTTGTCTAAGTATGAGTTCTGGTTGGATGAAGTACAATTGCTAGGGCATGTGATAAACAAAGAAGGGATAGCTGTGGATCCTGCCAAAGTGGAAGCAGTGGTTAATTGGGAACGTCCTAAGACAGTGGACGAAGTTAGGAGTTTTCTTGGACTGGCAGGTTACTACAGACGGTTCATCGAAGGATTCTCAAAGATTACGTTACCGATGACGCAACTAACAAGAAAAGGAAAAACGTTTGAGTGGACTGATGAGTGTGAGGCTAGTTTTCAGGAGTTGAAAATGAGGCTTACAACATCTCCTGTGCTAGTCTTGCCAAATCTGTTAGTACCGTTTGATGTGTACTGCGATGCGTCACATCAAGGCCTGGGTTGCATCCTCATGCAAAATGGAAAAGTGGTGGGATATGCCTCTAGACAATTAAGAGTACATGAGAGGAATTACCCAACCCATGACTTAGAGTTGGCTACAATAATGTTTGCATTGAAGATATGGATACACTATCTGTATAGTGCTCAGTTCACAGTGTACAGTGATCACAAGAGTCTAAAGTATTTGTTTGATCAGAAAGAGTTGAACATGAGACAGAGGAGATGGATGGAGTTCTTCAAGGATTATGAGTTTGATCTCCAATACCATCCTGGAAAGGCGAATGTCGTAGCAGATGTGTTAAGTCGGAAATCGTTGTAAGTGTCTGCCATGATGATCAAGGAGTTAGAACTGATTGAGTAATTCAGAGACCTGAATCTAGGGATAACGGGATTATCCCAGAATAAGATAAGTTTGGGAATGGTCACTATTACTAATGGATTCCTAGGCTTAGTTTGGAAGAAGAAATCGGAAGACCATTACCTCCAAAAGGTCAATCAGAAGAAAGAAGTAGGAGAATATGTGGAGTTTAAACGAGGTATTGATGGAATCTTAAGGTTTGGTGATAGAATATGTGTGCCGGGGGATAGGGAAGTTAAAGACTTGATCTTGGAAGAAGCACCCAAAAGTAAATTGAGTTTCCATTCAGGTGCCACTAAGATGTATCAAGATTTGAAAAAGATGTTCTGGTAGCCTGGAATGAAGAAGGAAATAGCAGAGTATGTCTAGTCCTGCTTGTTGTGTCAGAAGGCGAATATTGAACACCAGAAGCCAGTAGGACTATTACAATCTATGGATGTCCCAGAATGGAAATGGCACAGTATTGCAACAGACTTTGTGTAGGGTTTGCCTAAGACACAAAAGAAGCATGATGCAATTTGGGTAAGGATTGATAGACTGAAAAAAGGTGCTCACTTCCTGCCTATCAATCAAAGATTCTCTTTCGAAAAGTTAACCCAGTTGTACATCAATGAGATAGTGAGGCTGCATGGTGTGCCAGCGAGTATAATCTCGGATTGAGATCTGAGATTTACTTCAAGTTTTGGTAAAGTTTAAATAGTGCGTTGAGAACTAAGTTACGGATGAGTTTGGCTTATCATCCCCAGATGGATGGTCAGTCGGAAAGGACGATTCAGTCTTTGGAAGATTTGTTAAGAGCATGTGTGCTGGAACACAGGGAGTTAGGATGAATTGCTTCCACTGATTGAATTCATGTACAACAATAGTTTCCACACGAGTATTGGCATGGCGCCGTATGAAGCACTGTATGGAAGAAAGTGCAGGACACCTTTATGTTGGTATAAGACAGGTGAGAATCAAGTAATTGGACCAGAGGTGGTACAGCAAACAACGGAGCAAGTCCGCAAGGTTAGGGAAAAGATGAAAGCGACGAGCGATAGGCAAAAGAGCTACAATGATAAGAGGAGAACACCTTTGGAATTCCAAGAAGGCGATCATGTGTTCACGAGAGTCACTCCAAGGAATGGAATCGGTAGAGCAATAAAATCCAGGAAGCTTACCCCTCGTTTTATCGGAGCATTTCAAATTCGTCACCGAATTGGTCCTGTAGACAATCAGATAGCGTTACCACCCAACCTATCCAATATCCATGATGTCTTTCACGTCTCTCAACTCCGTAAATATCATCCTGATCCATCGCACGTCATAGAGCCTGAATCCATCCAGATAAGAGAGAACCTTGAGTATGAAGCTTTTCTTGACGGATTGAGGATCGACGGGTCAAGGAACTTTGCGGAAAACAAATTTCCCTGGTGAAGGTCATATGGAATGCTGGTACTAGAGATGCCACATGGGAAAGAGAGGAGGACTTGCAACAACAATATCCTTATCTGTTCATCTGAGGTAACTTAATTTAAATTTTGAGGACGAAATTTATTTTAAGAGGGGTAGTAATGTAACACCTTGATTTCTCGATTAGGGTTTAAGGAAGAGATTAAGGATAATTAAAGACTTAATCATGTTCCTTAGTATTAGTTAGCTTGCGTTTCAAGTTTGAGGAAAATCGGAGCTGAAACGGGTCCGGAACGCAAACAAACACAAACCTAGCGATTAATTGGTCAATTAATTAATTAATTGAGAATTATAATATTAAAATTAGACCGGGCTTGAGCATAATAGGCTTTTGGGAGTAGCCTAAAATAATTAAGAAGAATATTCCAGCAGTAGGTTACGCGGGAAAATGTGGAAGAAAACACACTACAAAAAAACAACTGTTTAGCGGCCGTAATATTCGGTCGCTAAACAGTGTAAATCGGTCGCTATTTAATTTAGCGACCGAATTAGCGACCTATTAAGGGTGGTGACTGAATACCTGGTCGCTAAGGTTTTAGCGACCGAATTAATATTTCGGTCGCTAATTGGCGACCGAATTTTTAGTTGCTAAATAATAATAAATGGTCGCTATTAGGTTGGTCGCATTTTTTGGGTAACCATTTCTAGCGACCGATTATCGGTCGCTAGTTCGGTCGCTAATTTTGGTTACTGTTAACCTATATTAACGACGGATTTTCGGTCACTATACCTCATCTGTAAATGTTAAATAAAGTTTAGCGACCGAATTATTGGTTTCTAATTCGGTCGCTAAACTGATTATTATTAATTTTTTTTTAATTTTAATTTTTAAAATAATTTTTTTTTCTGATTTTCTTTAAACGTTAGAAAAATTACTAATAAAACACACCAAATTACTTATGAAATATACAATCATAAAAAATAATAAATATATATAAAAAGAATAATCCAAAATGTCGTACAAGAATCGTTTAAAGTCAAAAATATGGGGGAAAAAATCAGTCGTGATGAGGGGGAGATGGAGGAATCCAATCATCCTCAGCGTCCATACCACCGACGTCTGCTAGCTGATCGTCCTCTGCAGTAGCAGCATCAGTAGCTGGCGGCAGAACTGGAGGAGCGGCAGCAAGCGGCACAACCGTCAGAGCATCATCCTGAGCAACTGGAGTCTGGATCCTCATCTGCTCCAACACCAGCCGCAGTGTCTGGCCTTGCTCGATGTTCGCCTGCATCAGCTGTTGGTGTGCCTGAGTCAACTGTGCAATCTGGTTCGCCATCTGCTGCTCTCTCTCGCTCATCTCCCGAAGCTCCACGT
Source organism: Sophora flavescens (assembly GCA_030762895.1). Classification (NCBI taxonomy): domain Eukaryota; kingdom Viridiplantae; phylum Streptophyta; class Magnoliopsida; order Fabales; family Fabaceae; genus Sophora; species Sophora flavescens. The sequence goes on from CM061068.1 coordinate 134,468,416, forward strand.
TCAGCTGCGTGATGGTGTCCTGCATTTGGTGGAACTGCTCCTGAGGGACGGTATCGGCGCAGGAAGGAGCAGGCGTGCCGGACGATGAAGCGATAAACTCGCCTCCTAGGTGTCCGAGGCCATACACGTGCCCCTTCTTGTTCCTGCCCCCGACGACCTCCAAATAAATGGCATTATCGTCGACGGAGACAGGAGAGCAGGGCCCATCACCAGTCAAAGCTTCATCTTGTGACTGTGAGGCACGTGATATGGCATCGTACTTCTTCTCGTTGAAGCCCACCTACAAAGTATAGTTGAAGATATTTAGTTAAAATTATATCAATATTAACAAATCATTTATAATAAATTACAAGTAAACACTAAATTATTTTTTTGCTTACAGCATAGTTATGGGCCTTGTCGTTGACCCATGTCCCTGACTTCAACTTCTTCATCCTCTCCACCAACTCCATAGCAGTCGGGGCCCGCTGTTTCTGTGCTTTCTGCACAGAAAAATATAATATTAAATTCATAAGAATAATTAAAAATGAAAACTAATTAATTAAATAGTATATTAAGTCAAAAGTTTAATGTATTACCAGCTCGTCGTAGTGGGCGGCGGCTGATTTAGACCCATCGGTCCAAGCACATGCGCCACCATCAGAAGCTCGATTACGCCGAGCTGTGACCTGGATCTCCTGGAACTTCTCAGTAGCCCAATACTGGTCCAGCTGCCTCCTGATCTCAGGATCCACCCACCTCCCCTTATTCTGACCCTTCCTCAGCTTGATCGTCAGATTCTTCATGACCAGTGAGCCTTTATGCTCAAATATGTCCCTGACGAGAGCCTCTAAAGCTAAGTCCCACCTATACTCTTTTTGCAACTTACAGTTGTTAGGAAATTCGTGTGTACATATATATAATGTAAATTTAATTTAAATAACTTAATAAATTGTTACCTTAAACTCTAGAAACAACCGATCCCTATGGCCCAGTGGGATGGCCTTCCATGTAGGCCATGGACCATCAAACTTGCGTCGCAGGATCTTCGATATTGAATCAGAAGGGCCCTTCGCGGGCAGAAAGCTGCAGCAAAATTAGAGCATTAATAAATGTTCTAAATAAATTTAAAAAACAAGTAAATAGAAATTAACGATACTTTATATATATTAAAAAATTAAATTAGCATACTCATTATCCCCCCTGGGGATAAGAAGAATCCTCCTGTCGGATGGACCACGACTCTCCTGTCCCGACGATGATGATGGTCCTGTCGTCGTAGGTGTGGATGATGAGGGTGCAGCTTGTGTCCCGACCACATGAGGCTGGGTGGGGGGTGCAACTCCATCACCCTGAGGTGTCCCGTCCACAGGGGTGCTGGTAGGGTGGTCTCGATCTGAAGGCTGTGGGTTGGCCGGGGAAGGGACTCTCGCAGTACGACCTCCATGACGACCCCTACCTCTAGAGGAATCTGCCATCTGTGAAAAAAAATGAAAAGATGATTACACAACAGTGTAAATAATACAAAAATAAATTACCTAATAAGTAGAATGACATTTACACAATGAATTATGACGTAAATAAATTACCTAAGTAGAATCTCCGTCACTAAATTCACCCTCACTCTCATCAGTATCACTTGATCGGAATGTACCTTCGCTAGATGCGTCCAACTCGGATTGATCCATTAACTCTCTTTCAACTTCTTCCCCATTTTCAGAAATGTCCGCCAGAGAATTAACAATAATGTCCGGCGTAATTTGCAACAGTACGTGGGGTCTTGAAAACTCATCATCTTGGTACGGAGCATCTTTTTCAGGCTGGTTGATTACATTATCAGTAATTATACTGCGAGCCTTTATCTTAATAACACCCAACCAGCCATGATGTCCTTCGAGATATGGTGAGTAATAAACATGCTCAGCCTGTTGTGAAAAAATGAATGGGTCGTACGCCTTATCATACCTTCGTGACAACCTAACTTGAACAATACCATAATTTTTATCTATTTTTGTCCCTACGTCAAGAGTAGGATCAAACCAATCACCCTTGAAGATAACTAACTTCATCACGGGGAAACCGGTATAATCGAGTTCAAGGATGTCAGTTAGAATCCCATAGAAATCATCCTCTACATTGCCATCAGTGGCTCGCACACAAACACCATAGTTACACGTCTGCATTCCTTCATTCCATGTTTTTGTGTTAAATTTATATCCATTTACAATATAAGTATTCCATGATGTAACCCATCTGTTAGGCCCCCATGCCAAATTTGTCAACAATGGATTTTGAACATTGTTTTCTGGATCTAGTACCTAAAAAATCAAATATTATATTATTCTTATACATGCTATATATTTAAGGAGATAAAATGTATTTTAACAAATGAAGGTGCTTAACCTACATATTTACTGAACCACGTAGCAAAGTGAGAAGTAATTTCTCGATCAACTTGATCGTTTGAAATGTCAGGTTGGAGATCCCTTAGAAAATTGCTGTACATCCTACATATGGGAGATTAACAGCAGGACGATTAATAATCATAAATGTCAATTGAACTTATAAAAGACATTGTAGAAACTTACTCTAAATATGGCGCGACCTCTTCACAATTTTGAAGGATATACAGATGAGCAACATTAATGTCACGCTGCTCCAAGAAATATCCTTTTGATTTGCCACTAAATATGCCCGAATAGTTGAATATTGATATAGGAGGACTAGTTGAACTTCCTTCGCCCGAATCAACGTTTCTAGGCATCCTTGTCCTTCTCGTGTTAACTTCGTCCGGATATAAATAAGAGGCAAAAGTGGAAGTCTCCTCTACTAAGCATGCTTCACAAATGGAACCCTCCACTAGTGCCTTATTCTTGACTTTGTGTTTAAGGGAGTGCAGGAACCTATTACAGAGGGATACATACAAATAATTACTAGTTTTAGGGAAAGCTAAACTACACTCTCGTGTTCGTGAATTTCATATGTATTAAGTAAAATAGTTGATGTTGTTTACCTCTCAAATGGATACATCCAGCGGTATTGGACTGAGCCACCAACTCTTGCTTCGTACGGTAGATGAACTGGCAGGTGTTCCATGGAATGAAAGAAACTCGGAGGGAAGATTTGCTCCAGCTTACATAACAAAACGGGTATCTTGACTTCCATATCCTTTAATTGATTCACATTTAGTGTTGTCGATGTAAGCTCCCTGAAAAAGTGGCTAAGCTCAACAAGTAGATTCCAAATTTGCTTCAGTAATGCGTCGAACGCAATTGGAAGCAACCGTTGCATGAACACGTGGCAATCATGACTCTTCATTCCATGTAACTTTACTTCCTTAATGTCAACACATCTACCCAGATTGGAAGCATACCCATCTGGTAACTTTATTTCTTTAACCCACTTACAGACGACCACTTTCTGTGCTTTGCTTAGTGTATAACTTGCCTTCGGTTTGATAAGTCTGCCACGACCACCGTCCTGCAACTCAAGCTCCTTCCGATTACAAATGTCAGCCAGGTCCAATCGGGATTTATTTGTATCCTTTGTCCTCCCCTTGATGTCCATCAGACTGTCAAACACATTCAAAAACACATTCCTCTCAGTATGATGACATCAATGTTGTGACGGAGTAGCCGCGTGTTGGGAATTTGCGTATAAAACAAAATAACGCAGCGGAAAAAAATTCCCATCGAAGGATCCTTGCGAATGGTCATGATTCATGGTTAGAAGATTTACCTCTTGAAGCGATGAGAATTGATTGAAATCGTCTATCACGAACACCGCACGAATGGTGTCTCTAAGGTATCCACACGAGCAGATCCCGTGAACGTCCAACGTCATGAACACGAAGCGTCTCTGCCTCACAGTGCTAGCTTCGAAAATCGAGACCTGCTGCTCACTGTCACTCTCTATGTGCGGCTAGGGTAAAAACCGTGTAGGCACAATAGCTTAAGTGGTCTACTTATAATAGCACCTCCTTAAGTGAGTTAGTGAGTAGCGTTTGTCCTAAGCCCCATGTACTATGCGCTAGGCCCAATAGAAGAGTCCAACTCTCCTTTTAATGCTTCTTTTGATACGCTCTTATGTGTGTGACCCTATAGGTTCCCAAAACTTTAGTAGTAATATTAAATCCCATTTAATATTACAAACAGTGAGCGGTATCTAGCAATACATCACTGCCACCTAAGTAGTGAGAAAGTCAGTGATTTGACGAAACCTTTCTGTGACGAATATTCATATGCATTATTATCCCTTTGTCCATATATCTATATTGAACACAAGACATAGAATGTGTCACCCTTGTATGGTTCAATATCATGTTCCCTGATACCCGAGTAGACTTAACAACAAATGAGGTCAATATCTCATATTGACTCATTTCAGCACGGCCATGCATTTTACAGTCTCACTCTATCAGGGGCCCCACAGATATTACTCCTGTTATGTAGGAGGGACAAATTCCATCTAGGTCACTCACATCCCTCTGCATGGCTCGTGGTATGACCAATGACCGTCTTTATAATCATCCTATTACAGATGACGTTTGACGATATTAAAGCACACCACTCCTCATGTAGGGATCGTAACGATTTCAGGTCGAAGGATTGCATACACCATTGTCACTATGAGAACTACTTATGACACTCACATAACGCTCCATGTAGTGTTCTCATGGTGGGTCAATCCAGTACATCATTAATCAAATGTGCACCTATGTGGCGACTCGATATCTCATATCCATGACCCGTGAGATATGGTCATCAGTCTGCATACATAATAGTCACAATGTATTATTATTGTCCTTATTAATAAAATACTTGACTAAGGATATTTAAGAATAGTATTTCATTGTTCAATAGTGTCTCACGATCAAGTCATGTACTTGATATTCTATTAAACTGAAATTTCTATTCTAAGGACTTTATTATGTTTAAACAAGTAACACAATAAATTGGAATGCCTCATATCATATATATATATATATATATATATATATATATATATATATATATATAATGGCAAGATACAAATGTAAGTCTAAGAAACACACTGGCCTCTAGGGCTTACACCAACACTGCGTCCTCCAATACGGCAACCTCCAAAATATACTTTGTTTTGTCCAATTATGTTTGACGCCATAATCAGGAATATGTTCTCCTTGGGTTTCATGGACGAGCGGTAAGTACTGTACTCTGCGCCATACATTAGGACCAGTCAAACGTGGTGGAGGCGGTGTTGTCTCCGCACAACACTTCTTGAATGCATTCTTGTTCCGCCTATAAGGATGATCTTCTGGAAGGAATTGACGATGACAATCAAAATATGAGATCTTTCGACTGTTTTTAAGCGTGAATGCCTTCGATCGCTCCATACATATTGGGCATCCAAGCTTCCCCGCGGTCATCCAACCCGACATCATCCCATAAGAAGGAAAGTCGTTGATCGTCCACATTAAAGCTGCTTTCATGATGAAATTCTGCCTCAAAGATACGTCATATGTCAACACACCATCATTCCACAGCATTGTCAACTCATCTATCAGCGGCTGCAAGTACACATCAATCTTACCTTTTGGATTAGACGGACCTGGAATTATGACTGTTAGGAACATAAACTCCCGCTTCAAGCATATCCCCGGGGGAAGATTGTACGGAGTCAGGATAACCGGCCAACAAGAGTATGCTTTTCCAAACTGCCCAAAAGGATTAAATCCATCAGTAGATAACCCCAATCGGACATTGCGAGGGTCCTGTGAAAATGCCATATGAACCCTATCAAAATGCTTCGAAGCTTCTCCATCAGATGGATGACACAAGATATCTTGCTCCCCCCATGCTCACTATGCCACCTCATGTGAGCTGCAGTGGCCATCGAAGAGTACAATCTTGTAAGTCTTGGCACGAGCGGAAAGTACCACATCTTTTTTAGCGACCTCTTCTTCTCAATGCCTATCCTAGTGGTTGTCTTATACTGATCCGCACCACAAAATCGATAACATGTTATGCTTTCCGCTGAATCATCCTTATAGTACAACATACATCCATTCGGGCAACAATCAATTTTCAAACACACCAGACCCAAATTTTTCACAGACTTCTTAGCATGATAAAAACTAGTAGGCATCCGATTGTCTTCTGGCAACGCCTTGGACACTGACCTGGTGAGGCGATTAAAACATCCTTCTTGCATATTGTAGTCAGATTTGATACTCAACCATTCCATGCACATCGACAACTTCGTGTACTCCCGACATCCTTCCCACAATGGAGATCGTGCAACACTCAACATATCATAGAATCTTTGAGCTTCGGGATTCATATTCTCCTATATGTATTGGGAACCCATTCCACCATCTTCTCCCCCATCTTCTTCTAGTACAACACCAACCGATGGTCCAGCATGATCCATTATCATCTGCTCTTATGGATTCAATTCTTCCCTCCGGTCACCACTTCCATAGTACGAACCTTCAGCCACAATCGAGTTTAAGTCAGGCAACGTCTCACCATGGTTACTCAACCAATAGTAATCAGGCATGAAGCCCTTCTCATAAAGATCGGCTACAACTCCATCCACGCTTTTGAAAGATTGACACTTGCATCTTTTTCAAGGACATCTCAATTGATCACCGCCCAGCCGTATAAATCTCTCCTGGCTAACAACAAACTCTATAAACTCACCCACTCCAACTCTATACTCTTCCCTAAGACGTTTATTCCGATCCAACCTACGATACATCCATTTCTGATTCTCCGGAATATCCATTGCTGGCAATTAAATAGCTTGACCAATCCTACAATAACACTTATATATTACGGTGCATTCCAATAACTCCATCAATCTCGTTCTTTATGACAAGGTATGAACCTATCCCATTCGAGAAGCAACCTTTGCCACACTCGGCTACTAATAGTTATTCCCATATTCAAATACCTTATACTTGACAATATTTTGGCAGCATTTCCCATCGGTCTCCAAGTTACACGACTCGAGCACGGTCAGAATCACCGCGATCAAGTATGCACCAGGAGAACAAAAGGAAATGCATCAGACCGAGATTTCAACAAGTATATAAGGCATTTGAACATTGAAATGACTATTGTACGAGTGTGAAAAAGGTTTTTTCCCAAACTGTTCCACTTGGACAATTCAAGATTCAATACAATGAGCATGCATACCTTGATAAGTTACACATGCTCATTAATATTGAATCTCAAATAGGAAACTAAGGCTTTCGTAAATTAATTATTACCTCTAATAGAAAATAAAACCATTAACCTATAAATATTGCAACATTGTTGAGCTTATATAAATTGCAGCGTAAATCAATACAAACTTAGATTAAATATTGTAGCAAACATCCTATTGAGCTCCGCTCTCCACTAACAAGTAGCAGTTAATTGTCAAACACATGCATAATTTCTAAATTATCAGCACACAACCAGCATCCCGCCTTTCGGACAGGATCACATCCTATTGAGATCCGCTCTCCACTAACAAACAACACATATTGACAAACACATGCATAAACATTAAATTATCAGCATACAATCAGACAAGATCACATCCTATTGAGCTCCGCTCTCCACTAACAAACAAATCACTATTCTATATATACAGAATCCAGTACAACTATTTATAAGACTAGAAACACATAAATTAATATAAAATAGAATCAACAATATACGGTTACAAATTTAGAAAAACTTGCAACTTCCCTTCTTCCTTATACTCTCCTCCCCATCTCCTTTATTTCAGAAGAAGAGGAAACAAAGGGAGAAAAGTACTAAGGAACCTTTTCTCTCCCAAAACCTAACTCTTGGACGATGAGGTAAGGGTTTAAATCTTAAATTACAAATTCCATTTGTTTGTGGTTTGTCATATTTGCATGTCTGAGAACTCAAAACAAAATGCAAAACACAAAATTTAAGCATTAATCAGTGACAAAAACATAACTATAATAAAGCAAACTAAAAAAAAAAGAATGTTTCAAATGCTTTTTGGCCGAAGCACGCCGCTAGGAAGAGAGAAACAGTGACGGAGAGATATGCCTTCGAGTAAAATGAGGAAGAAGGAGGTTCTGTCGAATTTAGGGATTTCAAAGAAGAGAAGAGGATTTGAGCAGCAAGTCTCTTCAATGTGAAGCTAAGAGTGAAATTATATTATTAACAAAAACAAATTCTAGGTGCCAATCACTCATAGTTTAACAAACATCAAATTTCGGGGGGGGGGGGGGGGTTACATAAATTCATGAAGCATAATACCGAGTGTTCAAATAGATTATCAGGAAACAGACAAATATTTATAAAAAACAAAAAAACCTTTAATTTCTTCTCGCCCTCAATGATTTTCACAGAGAAATCATGGTGGCTTTGGAAGTAGTTATGTGGGTCGTGTCACATTTTTTTACTTAAAGCTGCTGCTTTAGAGATGGTAAGGAAGTTCTCCAAAAGCTGATGTCCATATGTATGGTGAGGCCTTCAGGCTCTACAAATCCTTTGTTATTCGCCTTTTAAATGAATTCAAAGGTACCTTTCAAGAGTTTGGTTAATTAAAAGTATGCAGGTTTGTAATTCTACATTTCTGAACTTTTATCACAATGATATTTGCATGATGTTAATTTTCATGGAGAAAAACATACTATGTCAATTAAATAATTTCAATTAGAGTCAGTTTGATAAATCTCATATCTCAAAACTTCAAACCCGCCCACCCCCACCCCAAGTGTGTACCAAACTGACCTCGATAATGAATTATTCATGGCATCATTTTGAAGTTTTTGAAATTGGATTATGATATGAGCCATGGGGGGGCAAGTCCAATTTCCAACAAGAATTATTTGAGCCCAATGAAAACCATGGATCAAGAATCAAATCAAGGACTTGGTGGGCCCATGACAAAAGTTAGACACAAGAAAGCCCAACAAGCTCTTAATTACATGGGGGCTATTTTGATAGAAGCAAGCCCAAGAATGAGACCAAATGGAATGGAGCCCCAATTGATGACCTATCTCATTCAACTAGAAGACCCATGATCATTTTCAAATGGGGCGTGCTCTAGTTATGAGTCCACTTAGTTGTTTTATTTTAATTCAATAAGTGTAATGGGTTATGTGTGTGTGTGTAAATTGGTTAAGTGTTGCAAATGGGTCAAGCCCACTTAAGTCCATGTTGTACACGAATTTGGGAGCTTAGTAGGAGGAATCTTTGGTTTGCATGCCAATAGTAACTCCTATAAGTTATTAGTTTGTTTATTGTTTTGTTAATTATGTGGGAGTTACACTTTTTAATATGAGAAGTCAAGTGTGGCAGCCACATAATGATGGTTATGAGAGAATAATAAACTCACCATTAGAGGCTGAGTTAAGGAGGGAATTAGTGAGTCATTTAGTGACATGATTAGGCTAATTATTGTGGGGGTTATGATCTCTTTTGGAAGCCAAAAAGTTGGCAGCCTAATACTCTATTTGTTGGGAATTTGCGTATAAAACAAAATAACGCAGCGGAAAAAAAATTCCCATCGAAGGATCCTTGTGAATGGTCATGATTCATGGTTAGAATATTTACCTCTTTAAGCGACGAGAATTGATTGAAATCGTCTATCACGAACATCGCATGAACGATGTCTCTAAGGTATCCACACGAGCAGATCCCGTGAACGTCCAATGTCACGAACAAGAAGCGTCTCTACCTCACAGTGCTAGCTTTGAAAATCGAGACCTGCTGATCACTGTCACTCTCTATGTGCGGCTAGGGTAAAAACTGTGTAGGCACAATAGTTTAAGTGGTCTACTTATAGTAGCACCTCCTTAAGTGAGTTAGTGAGCAGTGTTTGACCTAAGCCCCATGTACTATGCGCTAGGCCCAATAGAAGAGTCCAACTCTCCTTTTAATGCTTCTTTTGATCCGCTCTTATGTGTGTGACCCTATAGGTTCCCAAAACGTTAGTAGTAATATTAAATCCCATTTAATATTACAAACGATGTGGTATCTAGCAATACATCACTGCCACCTAAGTAGTGAGAAAGTCAGTGATTTGACGAAACCTTTCTGTGACAAATATTCATGTTCATTATTATCCATTTGTCCATATATCTATATTGAACACAAGACATAGAATGTGTCACCCTTGTATGGTTCAATATCATGTTCACTGATACCCGAGTAGACTTAACAACAAATGAGGTCAATATCTCATATTGACTCATTTCAGTACGGCCATGCATTTTATAGTCTCACTCTATCAGGGGGACCACAGATATTACTCCTGTTATGTAGGAGGGATAAATTCCATCTAGGTCACTCACATCCCTCTGCATGGCTCGTGGTATGCCCAATGACCGTCTTTATAATCATCCTATTACAGATGACGTTTGACGATATTAAAGCACACAACTCCTCATGTAGGGATCGTAGCGATTTCAGGTCGAAGGATTGCATACACCATTGTCATTATGAGAACTACTTATGACACTCACATAACGCTCCATGTAGTGTTCTCATGGTGGGTCAATCCAGTACATCATTACTCTAATGTGTACCTATGTGGCGACTCGATATCTCATATCCATACCCGTGAGATATGGTCATCAATCCACACACATAATAGTCTCAATGTATTATTATTGTCCTTATTAATAAAATACTTGACTACGGATATTTAAGAATAGGATTTCATTGTTCAATAGTGTCTCATGATCAAGTCATGTACTTGATATTCTATTAAACTGAAATTTCTATTCTAAGGACTTTATTATGTTTAAACAAGTAACACAATAAACTGGAATGCTTCATATCATATATATATATATATAATGGCAAGATACAAATGTAAGTCTAAGAAATACACTGGCCTCTAGGGCTTACACCAACAATCTCCCACTAGCACTAGAGCCAATCAGGCATAAATCTAATGCCCATCGATCTAGTGTGACCTTTGTGCTTCTGTTGAGCAAGAGGTTTCGTAAGTGGGTCAGCAACGTTATCAAGTGTTGGTACTATGCATATTTTCACATCTCCTCTATCGATAATCTCTCGAATGAGATGGAAGCGCCTAAGTATATGTTTGGATCGCTGATGAGATCTAGGTTCCTTAGCTTGTGCAATGGCCCCATTGTTATCACAATAGAGATCAATGGGGTCCACAATGCTAGGAACTGTACCAAGCTCAGAAATGAACTTCCTGATCCAAACAACCTCCTTTGCTGCATTGGAGGCGGCAATATACTCAGCCTCTGTAGTAGAATCGGCGACTGTCTCCTGCTTTGAGCTCTTCCAGCTCACCGCCCCGCCATTCAGGCAGAACACATAACCAGATTGCGATCTGGAATCATCCTTATCGGTTTGGAAGCTAGCACCGGTGTAACCTATTACAGCAAGCTCTTCCTCGCCTTCATATACCAAGAACGAATCCTTAGTTCTTCTCAAGTACTTAAGGATGTTCTTGACAGCAGACCAGTGACTTTCACTGGGATCAGACTGGTACCTGCTCATTATGCTTAAAGCATACGATACATCTGGTCGAGTACATAACATGGCATACATGATAGATCCAATTGCGGATGCATATGGAATCTTACTCATGCGATCCCTTTCTTCTTGAGTCGAAGGGGATTGTGCCTTTGATAGGCATATACCATGTGACATAGGCAAGAGTCCTTTCTTGGATTCATGCATGTTAAAGCATCTCAACACTTTGTCTATATATGTACTCTGACTTAGGCCAAGCAATTTCAACGATCTATCCCTATAGATCCTGATTCCGAATACATAGGTAGCTTCACCCAAATCTTTCATAGAGAAGCAATTCCCTAACCATGTCTTTACATTTTGTAGTGTAGGGATGTCATTTCCAATGAGTAATATGTCATCTACATATAACACCAGAAAAACAACAATGCTCCCACTAACTTTCTTGTAGACACAAGGTTCATCTTCATTTTTGATGAATCCGTACTGTCTTACAGCATCATCAAAATGAAGGTTCCAACTTCTGGAAGCTTGCTTCAATCCATAGATTGATCACTGCAATTTACATACCTTTACGGCATCCTCTGAAATGTCAAAGCCTTCAGGTTATGTCATGTACACATCCTCAAGAAGCTTTCCATTAAGGAAAGCAGTTTTGGCATCCATCTGCCATATTAAATAATCATGGTATGCAGCGATAGCAAGTAAGATCCGAACGGATTTAAGCATCGCAACAGGCGAAAAGGTCTCATCATAGTCAACACCATGAATTTGATTGAAACCCTTAGCGACCAATCGCGCCTTAAAGGTGTGTACCTTACCATCCATGTCAGTTTTCTTTTTGAAAACCCACTTGCACCCTATGGGTTTTACCCCTTCAGGTGGCTCTACCAAGGTCCATACCTGGTTGGTGTACATGGAATCCATCTCAGATTTCATGGCCTCAAGCCACTTCTCAGATTATGGGCCAGTGATAGCCTCCTGGTAAGTCACAGGCTCATCTTGATCCATGAGCAATACATCACCTTGTGGAGTCATGAGAAATCCATATCTCTCAGGCTGGTGACGTATCCTGTTAGACCTACGCTGGTCTTGTGCTACTGGAGCAGGTTGTTCCTCCACAACATTTTGTGAAGGTTGCTCCTATTCCACCAATGGTAGGTCACTACTCTGTGATTCTTGAATTTCTTCAAGTTCTATCTTCCTCCCAATGGTTCTTATGGAGATAAACTCCTTTTCTAGGAATACACCAGTCCGTGCGACAAACACTTTGCCTTTGGAAGGATTATAGAAATAGTACCCCTTGGATTCTTTGGGATACCCCACAAAGAAGCATTTATCAGATTTGGGATCAAGCTTATTAGAAACTTGACGTTTTACATATGCTTCACAACCCCAAATCTTCATAAAAGACATGCTGGGTCGTCTACCAGTCCATATCTCATATGGTGTCTTTTCTACCGTTTTGGATGGAACACGGTTAAGTGTAAAAGCTGCTGTTAATAGAGCATGTCCCCAGAAAGAGTTTGGAAGGTTTGCATGACTCATCATAGACCGAACCATGTCCAACAAGGTTCGATTTCTCCTCTCAGAAACACCATTCCATTGTGGTGTTCCAGGTGGAGTGAGTTGAGATAAAATTCCACACTCTCTCAGATGATCATCAAACTCTAGGCTCAAATATTCACCACCTCGATCTGATCGAAGAGTTTTAATATTTTTACCAAGTTGGTTTTGTACCTCATTTTTGAATTCCTTGAACTTTTCAAAGGATTCCGATTTATGTTTCATAAGATACACAAATCCATACCTACTGAAATCATCAGTAAATGTGATGAAGTACTGAAAACCACCTCTAACTAATGTGTTTAGGGGTCCACATACATCGCTATGTATAAGACCCAAAAGATCGTTAGCTCTTTCACCTTTTCTGGTGAATGGAGCTTTAGTCAACTTTCCCAATAAACAAGACTCACATATCTCATATGATTCATAATCAAATGAGTCCAAGAGTCCATCTTTATGGAGCTTCGAAATACGCTTCTCATTTATATGGCCTAAATGACAATGCCAAAGATAAGACAGGTTCAAATCATTTGGTTTGAACCTCTTAGTATTTATGTTATAGATGGGCATTTCAAGATCAAGGACATAAAGCCCATTACTCATGTGTGCACTAGCATAGAAAATATCATCCAAATAAATAGAACAACTTTTGTTCTTTATTATAAAAGAAAAACCAATCTTGTCCAAACAAGAAACGGAAATGATATTCCTGCTAATTGCAGGCACAAAATAACAGTTATCTAACTGAATAGTAAGCCCAGTGGGCAAAGTCAATACATAAGTCCCTACAGCTAAAGCAGCAACCTTTGCTCCATTTCCAACTCATAGGTCGACTTCACCCTTTGCCAATGGTCTACTCCTGTTTAGATCCTGCACATTTGTACAAATGTGAGAACCACATCCAGTATCTAATACCCATGATGCAGAAGTAAATAAATTGACTTCTATAACAAACACACCTGAAGTGGAAGTCTCACTTCCCTTCTTCTTCTTGATTTCTTCCAGGTATTTTGGGCAGTTCCTCTTCTAATGTCCGGTCCGACCACAGTGGAAGAAATTGCCTTCCTTAGCCACACCACCCACAGGCTTCAAGCCAGAAGCACTGGGCTTGATCTTGTTGATGGCCTTGCCCTTGCCCTTGCCCTTGCCCTTTTGTTTGTGCGTGGGCTTCTTGGGCTACTTCTTGCTATTTCCAGCCTGGACCATCAAAATGGCCTTCCCCTTTCCTTTGTTAATATTTTGTTCAGCAGTTCTCAACATGCTCAACAATTCTGGCAAAGTTTTGTCAAGATCATTCATATTATAGTTCATGACAAACTGACTATAGCTCTCAGGCAACGATTGCAGAACTAAGTCGGTGGCCAACTCTTGGCCTAAAGGAAATCCCAGTCTTTCGAGATTATCAATGTACCCGATCATTTGGAGTACATGAGGACTCACAGGACTTCCTTATGCCAATTTACACTGGAAAAGGGCTCTGGAAACTTCGAACCGCTCATGCCTTGCTTGCTCTTGGTAGAGCAGCTTGAGGTGCACGATCATATCGTAAGCCTCCATGGTCTCATGTTGCTTTTGCAGCTCAGAGGTCATGGTAGCAAGCATAAGACAACCGACGTCTAAGGCGTCTTCCTGATGCTTCTTATAAGCATCCCTGTCAGCCCTAGGAGCACTTGAAGCCGGTGGCTCCTCAGGAATAGGCTCCTCAAGAACATACAGCTTTTTCTCATGTTTGAAGACAATCCTCAAGTTTCTGTACCAGTCCATAAAATTTGTTCCGGATAGTTTTTCCTTCTCAAGGACGGATCGCAATGACAGGTTACTTGATGTGTTTGATGCCATGGTAATCTACAGAGATAAATATGCAAAATATAAGTATCATGCCATGAAGTTATTTAATAAGGTCTCTAATTAAATACGCCTCCCACTATTTTACTCAAAACAATGACCCTCATCATTGATTCAGAAAACCCTATTGGAAGATCTTCTAGTGGGCCAAGATCCATGTTTCACCTAGCTTTAAGTCAGCTTTGGCCGATCACTCAAAATTCGGTTATATAGGTAGGAAACATTTTCCGATTGCATCTCATGTAACTCTTGGACAGTTGGGTGAATAACTCTTATTCTAATCCATCACATGGACTAAAGCCCAACTTTTAAGCCTCTAAGCCTTTCAATCCTATTGAAGTTGGATTAGTTAAGTCAGACCCAATGGATAGCAGTTGAACATTACATTTGTCCCATCGCGTCTTACTAGTATAGATAAAGGTACCCCGCTTTGGCGGGCCCACACTTAATCGATCATAGTCTTGACGAGTGCCATGCATTGGAAGGCCTTTAAATGTGACTTAATATTTCCTTTTGAGGGATTTGATTAAAATTTGATGTCATCATTTGTTAAACTCTTTAATTTACTATTTACATACATGCATCTCATACATATATTAGTTAAACCTCCTTTTAACATACTATATACATACATGCATCTCATACATATATAAGGCAAATAAATGTGATATGGTTATGGACCCTAACGCATTGATTCTCCCAAGCCAATGAGAGAATCTAAACTGAAACCTAGGAACGTCCAGGCTTCTCCAAGCATGATCTCCCACAGTATAACGTCTTCTTGTCTCCATCATTACATTACATAAACAGAAACCTCATTTTACATATGAGGGGAGTGAGATGAGAAAAGAATATACATATGGAATATAAGAGAAAGGCACGACACGCAGGCCGTATTTCAAAATATAAACCAAAAGATTAAAGGACTAAGGCCATAACCATTCACCATACATTACCAAATAAATAGTAACAACCAATAATAATACACAATTATTATTATTATTAATTAGAGATTTCAAAATTTGAATTTTGAAAACATAACATCTATATAATAAATCACATTTATTGTAATTGATGTTACTATAAATCACATTTATTGTAATTGATGTTACTATAAATCACATTTATTGTAATTGATGTTACTATAAATCACATTTATTGTAATTATGTTACTATAAATCACATTTATTGTAATTGATGTTATTATTAAATGGTGACATAAAAGATTTCAAAAATTGAATTTCGAAATAACACACTACGTAGAGGTAGCACGGGGTTCCCGCTTCCTTGGCGGCTAGGGCTTCAACCTCTCAACCCTAAAACCGTAAGGCCCATGAACTCTTCACGCTGCAAGGAACGACGGCTAGGGTTTCAACCCTTGGAACCTCAGCCGCAAGAACATGAACTTTTCATGTCTGACACCCTTTAACGCCGCCAACAGAGAACTGAAACCGATCATGTTTAGCATCAACACTTGACGCCATCGCAGAACATAATAAGGATTCCAGAACCAATGTACATATCGCATATATACACATAAATGTGCTATAGACGCATATATCATATACATACGAAAATTACAGAAACAAGGTTTCGCAAAAACGGATGCAAACGATTTTCAGAAAACAATTTTTAGAAAAACGATTCACATTATTAACATGTTATCATACATAACAGGTAAACCACGTAACAGAATCATGGTTTCGCAAGCGGCTCTGATACCACTGTTGGGAATTTGCGTATAAAACAAAATAAAGCAGCGGAAAAAAAAATTCCCATCGAAGGATCCTTGCGAATGGTCATGATTCATGGTTAGAAGATTTACCTCTTGAAGCGATGAGAATTGATTGAAATCATCTATCACGAACATCGCATGAACGATGTCTCTAAGGTATCCACACGAGCAGATCCCGTGAACGTCCAACGTCACGAACACGAAGCGTCTCTGCCTCACGGTGCTAGCTTCGAAAACCGAGACCTGCTGCTCACTGTCACTCTCTATGTGCGGCTAGGGTAAAAACTGTGTAGGCACGATAGCTTAAGTGGTCTACTTATAGTAGCACCTCCTTAAGTGAGTTAGTGAGCAGCGTTTGACCTAAGCCCCATGTACTATGCGCTAGGCCCAATAGAAGAGTCCAACTCTTCTTTTAATGCTTCTTTTGATCCGCTCTTATGTGTGTGACCCTATAGGTTCCCAAAACGTTAGTAGTAATATTAAATCCCATTTAATATTACAAACAGTGAGCGGTATCTAGCAATACATCACTGCCACCTAAGTAGTGAGAAAGTCAGTGATTTGACGAAACCTTTCTGTGACAAATATTCATGTGCATTATTATCCCTTTGTCCATATATCTATATTGAACACAAGACATAGAATGTGTCACCCTTGTATGGTTCAATATCATGTTCCCTGATACCCAAGTAGACTTAACAATAAATGAGGTCAATATCTCATATTGACTCATTTCAGCACGACCATGCATTTTACAGTCTCACTCTATCAGGGGGCCCACAGATATTACTCCTGTTATGTAGGAGGGATAAATTCCATCTAGGTCACTCACATCCCCCTGCATGGCTCGTGGTATGCCCAATGACCGTCTTTATAATCATCCTATTACAGATGACGTTTGACGATATTAAAGCACACGACTCCTCATGTAGGGATCGTAGCGATTTCAGGTCGAAGGATTGCATACACCATTGTCACTATGAGAACAACTTATGACACTCACATAACACTCCATGTAGTGTTCTCATGGTGGGTCAATCCAATACATCATTACTCTAATGTGTACCTATGTGGCGACACGATATCTCATATCCATGACCCGTGAGATATGGTCACCAGTCTGCACATATAATAGTCTCAATGTATTATTATTGTCCTTATTAATAAAATACTTGACTACGGATATTTAAGAATAGGATTTCATTGTTCAATAGTGTCTCACGATCAAGTCATGTACTTGATATTCTATTAAACTGAAATTTCTATTCTAAGGACTTTATTATGTTTAAACAAGTAACATAATAAACTGGAATGCCTCATATATATATATATATATATATATATATATATATATATATATATATATATATATATAATGACAAGATACAAATGTAAGTTTAAGAAATACACTGGCCTTTAGGACTTACACCAACACTATTTGTACACTCCATTTTCATGTTGAATAGTAACTTGGATGTTGAATTTGGATTAAATCCATTTGTGAGGGAATTGTCTCTCTTTGGTTCTTGGTTGAGCCATCTTGTTCTTATAAAGAATCCACGATTCTTGTGGCGAACCTCACTTGGCTTATCAAACTCTCTAGTTTGTGGCGCCATCACCATCTCTATTCTCCATCCATTTGTTTCTTTTCTTCCCTTTGTTTTAATCTCAAAAATTGTTCCGTAAATTAATTGTTAAAATTCAACCAAAAAGATCATCAAAGGCAACCTCACCATTTGGTTGTCATCAGATTATGTTTACACCCAAAAAAAAAAAAATAAAAAAATAAATAAATCACAGGATATGGTCTCTGTGTGCATTAAGGAGACATACCATAGAGCTATGTTATTTGCACATCACAATCTCTTGCATCTCCCTTTATACTCTTTCATAGGGAAAATGGACCCTTTTCTCATTAACTTAAGGTGTAAAAGGAGATGTTGGAGATTGTGATGAATGAATAACATTAATGCATAACATGTGATACTTCCCCAACCCCCTTTAACCTTTGTGGTTGAGGCTATAATTGATTGGAGTTTCTCTAATCTCTATTATGTTTGTGTGAAGTCTTTTTTTTTCTATCCAAAGCTTAGCTATATTCATGAGACCAGATAGCTAATAAATCTTTCTGCTGCCAGGTCCTATCAAGACCGTTGCTTGTCCTTTCAATTGCATCAACCTTTTTTTGATCAATTAGAATGTTGCAATGGAACATCAGATTGTATTACTAATTCACATGATTCAGTAGCATACTTAGAACCATCTCCTGTGTAGGATGATATGAATACAAGGGTATATGAATGCTCCTAATCTTCATGCTAAGGTTTATGTGTGTGCTTATTTAACCCCTTTATCTAGCTAAGAATAGTAGAAAATATATTTATCCGACATTAATCTGTTGGGGGCACCGATAAATTTCGAAGTTTTCATTTAGCTATGCAAATAAGTGTTATACAACAACTAAACCAAAACTTGGTGCTACCCCAAGGTAACCAGATTTGTCATGCCACTCGAGTTTTTGTCTTTGGAACATTTTTGTAATAAAATTTGGATTAATTACAGTCTCTGTTTCTGATATTTCATTTTACAATCATGATTGGCCTCATTCTGCAATCTGCAGTTTCCATTCAGAGAGAAAAAGATGAACCCTCAGAAAATTTTTGGACCCTCTTAGACATACCACCAGACCAGAATTTTTGGACACACTCACAAAGCAACCAAAACAGTAATCATCATTGTTGCAAAAAGAATTTCAGAGACTGTGAAATAACAATAAAACGGAGAATGAAGGGCGCAGGGGGATACATAGAAGGAAGGAGGGGATACCTTTGCAGTGGTCCTTGCGGTTGTCCTATGGTGGCCGAAGCTCTACGGTGGTGGCACTGTTTCTGTGGAGGGAAAGACCAAAGATGAGAGGGAGGAAAAGGAAGAGAAGAAAGGAAGATATGAGAGGTAAGAAGACTTACATACTGTGATACGGTGGTGGTCGTACTGGTGCGGTGGTGGCAGTTGTGGAGACGGACGACGGACTAGCGCGGTGGTGGAGGTAGGGAGCAGAGATGAGAGAGGAAAAATGAAGAAGTGAGGAAGGAAATGGGAGATTTCACGATTTGGGGATTTCAGTTTTAGCGGCCGAAATAATTCAGTCGCTAAATCGGTTAGTTTGAATTTGAATTTATAATTTTAGCAACCGATTTAAATTTCGGTCGCTAACACGCGCTATTTTAATTTTTTTACGCACCGTTTAGCGACCGAATTAATATCGATCGCAAATATAAATAAAGTTTAGAGTATGAATTCATAAATTTAGTGACGGATTTCTAAATCGGTCGCTAATATAAATAAAGTTTGATCGTCGCATTTAATTCGGTCGCCATTTCGGTCGCTAAAAATTCATAAATTTCTGACTTTTACTTTCCTTTGTTTAGCGACCGACATAGCGACCGATATCTCTGCTACGCTCTATTTCGGTCACTATTTCGGTCGCAGACTCAACTCTAACCAGTGTTTCATGTAGATCCTACAATCGACCGCTATTTCGGTCGCAAATAGCAACCAAAAAATTCGGTCACTATTTTCGGTCGCTAAATGACCTTTTTTTTTGTAGTGACACCCAGTTGTGCCGACGGAACAACACGCAGTGACGCGTGTCACGACCAGAAGGAAAGTGGCCATGGTGGCGCCACCTCACACTCCACTAACATATCCTAATGACACCTATCTTCCACTACCTTTTGCTTGGATGACACCTAGCCTAAGTTATGACACTTGTTTTCCACTAACTTACCAAAAAGCTACCTAGATTCAACCAACTTAAAAGTAAAATAACAAAAGTGACTCCATCTCCTCATTTAGACTCATTTCACTCATACTTACATAGCCAATTTCATCCCCTCATCTCTTCATGCGCTGGCTGAATTGTTAAGTGAAGGAAAGAACAAGTTACACACTCATTGACACCTAAAAACTCCTCCTACCATGTTTCTGTGAAATCGTCACCATATATTTGTCAACTGTTGGATCATCCTCAAATTTGATATAGAGGTTCAAGACTTCTTATTCTTCATATTCAATGGTAATAATTGCAAAAAAAACTTCAGTGCATGAGATATTCAGCTTGTACAGTGGACTTGGATGGTGAGAAACTCAACCCGTATACCATCTAACCTATCACCATAGAATGCCCATCCGAGGTTTATTCACCGTTGGATCGGGCGGAAAATTTGTGAGGAGGTTTAGCACAGGTAGTGCTTTGTTCCCAACGTTCCAATTTGTAATTAAAGGTCTGGAATGTGATATACGAAGCTCGAACAGTAGCCTTGAAATATAGAATAGTCGTTCCCAAACCCACAACTATGTCTCTGTAAAATCACAACTGCGGATTCGTTCACCGTTGGATCGATATGAAACTTTAACAGATGGTTTCAGGCTTGTTTTTCTTTATTTTCAGTCGTCGGATTGGTGAGTGGAAATCGGAAGATTAGATTGTAGTGGATTCGGTTGTTGGTTTTAAAACCAATTGTGTATTCATGTTTGTGGCGTCGACATCTTTGAGGTCACGTCCTTGCATGTGAGAATCGTCAAGGTATGTAGGTGTCAACACTGTCAAAATTTGTCCTTTTTAATCTATTTAAATTTATTCTACTCCTATTCTTGGTTCTGATATCCTTTTCGGTGTATTTTCGGCGTTTAGATGTTTTTCTGCCGAATCAGTCGATCGGGAATCGACCGTGGGAGTGGAGGCAGATCCGATTTTGAAGCGTACAGCCGTTGTTATTATTTGACGTTGTTGTTGGAAAGCGTACCGAGGTTAGTGCCGATAGCGCAAAGGCAATCGGAGCGTTTACGGGAAAGTACGCGCGTCAGTACGGTGGGGAGAAAGTGACTATCACACTGGGGAGGCAAGCTCGATATAGCATGTTATTTTGTCTGCGTAGGGTTCCCTAGACCCTACTAGTCGTCGAGTTGTCGATGATGGTTAAACCCCACTTGAAAATGATTTCAAATGATACTTTGGGTTTAATTGTCGTAGACTTGTCGACATTAGGGCAAAATAGTATTTTAAGTTTATCTGCTTGAGGATGCATGTGATATCTGCTTTATGTGCTTATGGACGTTGTGATGTTTGATGTTTGATCTGTGATAATATGCTTAATATGCTGTTTAGATATATTTATTATTGATATTTATGTATGTCATGGTTGTTGAGGATGATTGTCTGGTTGTGAGGATGTTAGAACCCTAGTTGACACCCTAACGGTACTCTGTTTGGTTTGATGTTGTATAACGGTATATGGGTACCGTGTTGAGCTGTGGATGAGTTGGTATCGTGAACAACGTAGGAATGAGTTTGGTACCGGTGTCAACTTAGAATGTTTATGCATTGCATAAGTTGCCAAAGTGGCGGGCCGTGTGACTGGGAGTCATGTGAGGTTGGTCTACCCGGGTGTGGGTACAGAATATGGAGAGGCACGGTTCTGGGAACCTTTGGGATGTAGTTCGGTCTGGAATGGTTTTCAAGAGACCTGTGATTTGCACCCACCGTGTCGAGACCGCCGTTGAGGCTTGGCTATCTTGACGTCTGGCCCTGAGTATTCCAGTCGCAGGTGGACCTCCCGAGGCGACCAAGATACCCCTATTGGAGTTGTAGCTCATAGGGGGGAGAACCCTTATTGGTCACGATGAGTGGAAAGGTACCCTGGACAAACAAACTGACATTCTTTGGCAAGGGAGGCGCGAGTGTGAGAAAGAAAGAGAATATCCGGGAATCAGAGTTTCCTGTGAGAGTGATCGGTCGACACGCATAGGAGTGTGACTCCTTAGAGGATTTTGAACCTACATGTGGATCGAGGGTGTTTTGTAAATGGTTGACTCGCGAGATGTTTATGATCTGTGCCAATCTCTGTTTTATGTTAACATGTTGTATTGTGCCCTGACCCCTTTTATGGTGTTATAGTAGCTTATCTCCCTTCTCTATCTCTTTTTCTTTACATGTACCGTACGTTCGGTAGATGAGCAACAGTAGCTGTACAACGACGGCGATAGGAGCGAAGCACAGACTGATGCACTACCAGTAGAGGATTCTGCCTGAGGGTCTTGAGGAGCAGCGACGAGTCAATGAGAACTTAGACGTAGAGGCGTCGTTACGTCAAGGGTGAGGGTAGTTCCAAACACCCATATCATTGTTGATATGGTATGTCGGTAGCGTCTGTTAGGGAGAGCCTCTGAGAGTTATTTTGGATTTTGATGTATTTTGCGTGAGGCAGGGCGGGTAGATGCTGTCTGTATAGGTTTTATATCTTTTCTAAGACCAGTGTTTTGTGACTTGTGTAACCAGTTCTTTTACTTTATCGGTTTTATAGTTGTTCTAGGATTATGATCCCTCTGTTGGGATCAAAAGTACTTTGGAGACTTGTTGTACATATTATGTATATACGTCATTCTGTTTTTATTCCACTGTGCATGATTTATAAGTTTTAATTTTCCAGCTTCTGCAAAGTATAATATTTTTGTATGTAATAATCAAGCTAACGCAAATAAATGGATTAAGGATTAGTTAATTAGGATCGTTCTTTAATGTGACATCGATGTGTCTCATTTGGCGTGAGATAAGGCAGAGAAAAGAAGGAAGAGAAAAGAGCTAGAGAGAGAGGTTGTCAAAAACAAAGGTAAGATCATCTTCTAGCTCTTGCATGACCCATTTCCCTTCATATTTTGCTCTTCATCCCTTCATAATTTATTTTCCTTTCCTCTATATCTTTCGATTGAGCTAGGTTTCATCCTCAAAGGAGCAATCTTGGAGGCTTTACACCCACATATACCTTGATGCCCACATGGAAGAGGGAAGGTACGGGAGGAGACTCTCATGTTTGTTATTTGGAGCCCCTACCATGTTTAAATGCCTAAAAATGCTTTGCATGTTTAATTGGATCTCTGTAATGTGTGTTTGATATTTTATACATGCAATATGATGATGGGAATGTGTTCATAATGTGTTGGATGTTTGATATTTGTGCTTGCAGGTGCTGAAACGTACATGATTTTCCAGCTTGACATATGTTTGTATTCTGGGTCGTATCTTTCAAACTAAAAATGATCTCGAAAAAATGAACAATATTTGGAATCCTCATTTTCGGGGCTTTGATTATGATATTTATTTTATAAAATTGGATGAAGAAATGAGGGGTTAAAAATGCAAGCAATGTCAGACTAAAAAGGAAGGGGGCATTTTGTAAATATAAATATTATGAGGAGTATTTCAAGAAATATAAATAGGTGACTATGTATGTTCGATAATTTCCAATTAACCGTTTAAAGGAATTTTTTATTCGTACGTGTAAGTATTATTTTCTTGATAATGAAAATGCTTATGGATAAAGTAATTCACCTATTTTCACAAAATATGTACAATAATTATTTTGGATAACTTCTTTGAAATAAAGCTATCAAGGTGATTTACAAAAAGAAAGTATGTTTTGACAATTAAAGACATTGTGGTTAAGGATAACCAACAGATAAGGATAATATATGAGTACTTATGCAGTTTACTTTAATAATAAAAACTACCGTTGTATAAAAGTTATTAATTAAAAATGTTATTTTCCTTAAAGGAGGTAATAAAGAGGGAGAGGTGTAATTCAAATCAGGTAATAAAATAAATAAGAGATACCCAAGCGATGATATGATGGTTATTGTATAAGAGGCATATATGCTCAATGATGAAATGATATGATGATTATTGGTGTAAGAGCTATGTATATGTTCAATGATATGATGGTTATTGGTGTAAGAGCTATAGATGCTTAATGATGGAATGATATGATGGTCAATTGTGTAAAGAGCTATAAGTGTTCAATGATGGATGACACTGAAGATGCACAAGTCAGAGTATATGACCATGCTAGTACTAGAGAAGTGCATCGTGCTGTGAGTTATTGTGATAACTTATATAAATATATATAGAGTATAATCAAACGAATATGATAAGATATAACTCACATAATGAATATTGTATGATAATGTTTGGCTTATGGATGTTTGAGGTGTAACATACATGCATGCATCATCTGCATAATCCACCAGGGGCGCAATGCCACAGTGAATGCGAAGTGGCCACCTGTGATGGTGTGACCAAATCTGCCAAGGGTGTGATGCTGCAAATATTTGTGATGAATTTGGGCCCACATGCATAGCACTTAGGCATAAGTTGAACATTTTTTTAGCACGCATCATATGTTGGTTTTGGCTTCTTAATACTCAATAAGGGTGAGGTTGAAT
Organism: Sophora flavescens; assembly: GCA_030762895.1. Lineage (NCBI taxonomy): Eukaryota > Viridiplantae > Streptophyta > Magnoliopsida > Fabales > Fabaceae > Sophora > Sophora flavescens. The sequence continues at coordinate 134,493,289 of CM061068.1, forward strand.
TGAGTATGGGTAATTTTAAAACTTTTTCCCCTTTTTCCAAAAATTGAAACTTTTCTTTACCTTTGAAAAGATTTTTGTCAACCAACTAACCAAAAGTGTTTTTGCATGAGTGATAACACTGATTAAACTAAACAAGAAATATTAAAAAGGATATTGATTTCATATATGAACACACAAATTATCTCAATCAGATTTCCTTAACAATTGCTTAAACAAACATTCATTAATAAAGCAAATAAAGAGTTACGAGAAAGAGAGAAAATGCAAACCGAGATTTTATCCTGGTTCAGCTACCTCCTTTGGTAACCTACATCCAGTCCCCACTTAATAGTGAGTTTTGTCCACTAAATCAAAATCAATTTCAAGACTCTTTACAAGCTTCAACTCCCAGGTTCCTTCTACCCAATTTACAGCTTTTCAAACAAAGCAATCTTGCAATTCCCAAGAATCCCTTCTATTCTTGTCAAACCACCAAGCGTCCTTCTACTCTTGATCTAAACAGCGAGAGAACCTTCTCTCTTATCTTCCTTTTGCAGTAAGAAAAGATTTGATTCAGATTCTAAGAAATTAGATATTACAAATTGAAGTTCTAATGGAAACTCAAGTATTCTCAATGAAAAGCTCTCACTAAGAAATTCGTGTTTAATTTCAATATAGAATGAATTGTTGTTTAGAAAGTGTTTGCCCATGCCTTTATATAGTTGTATTCCAAAATAGATCCGTTGGGCATGCTTTACAAGTCAGTTAAGGTCAAAACAGACTTTCTTGAAAAATGCAGTTATTATTCAATCGATTGTGTAATCGATGTATTAAATTTGGACTCTCGCGAGGCGAGATCAAGATTCGCGAGGCGAGATAGTCTGTCACGGCCGTGATAGGCATCACGGCCAGGCCGTGACAACTTCTGAATTTTGCCTTCTTCTCTGCTTGATCATGACCGTGATGGTCATCACGGCCAGGCCGTGATGGGCTCTGTTTGGCTCATATTCTTCACTTTTCAAGCTCTGTTTCATCCAAGCTCCATCAAGGCTGATTTTGATCATTTTTACATTAATTCCTGCAAAACAACACCAAGAAACCGCTTCACCCGTTCCAAGGGAAAAACTAACTAAAATCAAATAAAGAATGCCTAATCTATATGAAGAATGCATGCAAAAGTGTGTATGAAACATCATGTAAAATCACACTATCACCTACCCGCGCCACTCTCTGTCGTTCTCTTCCACTCTCTTGTTCACTTTCTCTCTCGTTCACTCTCGCCACCGCCATTGTTCTCATGTTACCAAATGTCACCGCAAGCTCCATCCTGGAGGACGTCACAGCACAACATTGTCGTTCACCTTCGCACCGTATAGCACCACCTCACCATCGTGACATCGTTATGTAAGGTTGTCGTTTTCAATTTTATACGAACCATATACCATCGTCCGCCATTCTCTATTTTCTAGATCGGTACGAACCCTATTTCTTCTCCCTTTTGTTCTGGTTGGATCAATTTATTCAACTTCTGAGTCTTTGAAGCGCTATTTAGCGTTTGCACTATTTAGGATTTGGTAGTCGATTTGAGGTCTTAACCTAGAGTTAAGGTTATTTGTTTTAGATGGAGGAGACAAAACAAAAATCTTAACCTTTTGTTTTTCATTTTTTAGCTGTTTTGCAGTTCAAGTTACATTTGAGAAGCAAACAAGACTCATCAATTCTTGAAATAAAACAGCATAGAAGGTCTCTTATGCTTTTTTGTTATCTCTCTTCCCTAGCCCTAAATTACTCCTTACCATGAAGCTACTTTTGTCTCTATCTGAATTTTGTTATTATGATTTTCTTTCAATTTGATGGATTTTTTTATTCCTTTGTTGTTTATTGTTGTTGGAAAAATGTGTGAACTGGTCTGAAAATGTAATAATGTCTTTTAATGAGCTGAAATTTGCAGGTTCTGATTTTTTGTTTTCCTTTTTAGTTTTGTTTCATTAATGCAACTCCAGGAACACAAATCTGTGAGCTGTGGGAAGAAGTCACTGCCTCACTGCAAATTTGTAATCAACACTTGATTTGTTTCTTTTCAGAGCTTAACACCATTCACAAAATCCCATCCAACAATGTTCAAAGTAACTAAGCTAGGCACTTTCTAATCATTTTATTCAAGATAATTGAGCAATATAATAGTTATCTACATTGGCATTATTTAGGGTTTGCAACGATGAGTGTACCAATGACGTTACCCTTGGGCCGAACCTGTGAGCATTTAATATACTATTAGCAAGGTATTAATATCCGTCTTCCTAGAAATATTTATTTTAAGAACATCTTTAGTCTCTTCTAGCATCTGGCTTGCTTTAAGTTCGTTGATATTTGATACATAGTGAAAGTGAATATGCTGCCTGGACCCTAGTCAATGGGCATGCGCTGAACCATGTTACTATTTATGCTCATCGGCTGAAAAATCATTTGAAAGATATTAAAAAGCTAAATCAGTTTATTGAGGAGAGTGGATTCAGGTTGAATTCTGAAAGAGGAGTTCTAAAAGGTTTGTACCCTTGTTTGTTATTCTGCAAGTATAAGGTTTACTGGACTTTCCTACCCAAAATTGCAGCATTCAATGCATTTACGACAATCTCATGCTGCTTTGTTTATGATTTTGGCAATGGCTATCAATTTTCATGCGAAACAATGAAATTTTTTAGTGAAAACAGTTTACTCATTCATTCTATTTTCCTTTCATTTCTACATGTGTTTACCTGATCTTCAAAGTTTAATAATGATGAAATTGTTAGTTTTTTTGCATAGATGTTTTCGTGCTGATAAGAGGCTTTAGCATTTAGAATTGGAAAAAGCATATAGTTGGTATGTGCAACATGATCTCAACCTTATGAGCTGAATACTTTCATGATAACCTAGATTAACCACCGAGCATATGGATATATCTATCTTGAAGATGTTCATTACAAGACCTGACTTTGCTAGTGGTGTCCTTGGATTGCACTAAAAAATTATAAACCAACTGTCATGAAAGGATTATTTCAAAATTGGAATCAAGACCTTTATTTCAGCTCCAAAAAGTGATGTTGGTGCCAACACATGCTTAAATTTTAGTGTTGTTGATTTCCTATTAGTTCTTAAAACATATGTCTGCCTAAGGATCATTACTAAAATTAAAAGTGATGTTGGTGCCAACACATGCTGTAATTCTTTTTTCACTTACTACTTGGTGTTGCTAGGTGTTGTCCTTCTTGGCTACTCTTTTTGGATGGATTTTGCCTCACTGTTACTTTAAAAATAAAACATAAAGACTTGAACTTGGTAAGATATCCAGCTGCATGTGATGGTAAAAGGGTGATCAAACAGTTAAAATAATGATCATTAGTCTCCTAAATCATTTGCTCTTGTTTCAAAAAAGATGTAATTCATAAGAGCTATGTTTTCTTGTTATTATAGAATTCCAATTCATCACTCAAGCTAGCCGAGAGGTATGTTTCACACCAGTTTTATTGAAGAAAAGCCTTGGTGGGTTTGAAAGAAATTTCATGAGCTAAAATATTTTATTCTACCTAAATTATGTTAATGTGCATAAATAAAAACTCGAAATCTGAAGGTGAAATTTACCTTGCTGTAAAATGATGGGCTGAAGTGATTGTAATAACATGAGTGTCTCTGCTAGGGTTTAGCCATCATCCTCAAAACTGCCCATGGCTGCCGCGCCTCAAGCCATCTGCCCATGGAGTTTTCTGGCCTTGGAGGAGTCCCAATCTCCTTCGCACACAGCCCCCTCTCAAAGGAAAACTTTTGCCCAGGTTCTTAACAACGCTTGTGATTTCCCTTATAGCCAACTTCCTCGTCCCCGGCTAAAGGGGGAAACTGTTTCAATCAAAATCCCAGAGGAGGAATATAAAGCCGGTTTAGAAAGTTGCAAAAACCATCTACATGGCCGTCTAATCCTCTCCAAAGGTGAGCAGCCAATCAAGGTGAATGAATTGAGGGCCAAGTTATCGGCCTTGTGGAAACCCTTGAATCAATGGGCAATGATCTCCCTAGGAAAAGGTTTTTATGAATTCTCTTTCGCTTCTGCAGAGGACCTCCGTAGTGTCTGGGCAATTGGTCAATGGAATCTCAATCCGGGGATTCTGCGTTTGTCCTCTTGGACACCGATTTCAACCCGTACAATCAAAAGCAATCCTCTCGCACAAGTGTTGGGTCCGCATCTTTGGGCTGCCTCAAGAATATTGGAGACCGAAAATTATTTTTGCAATTGCGGGTGGTTTGGGGATTCCTATCGGTCTCGACGAAGCCACGAGCAAGAAGACTTTCGGCCATTTTGCAAGGGTTTCGGTTGATCTAGATTTAAAGGCTAAAACGCACGATCATGTAATTGTGGAGAGAGAGGAACATGATTTTGTTGTTAATATCGAATACGAAAAGCTCCCCGCTTTCTGTACTTTCTGCCAGAACATTGGCCATTCTATCGCTAATTGCAAACGGATGAATGGCAGTAACACGGGTACTCATTCTGAACGCCCTCCAGTGAGAAATTCCCGCAAGATTTATGTGCCTAAGAACACTGATCAGAACACTACTGTGATTAACTCTCAGCGTCAGACCCTTATCAACAATGGCGTTGCTGCAACTTTGGATCCTGAAGGTGTTCCGAATGTGGTTGCCATGGCTAATGATGCAGATTCTGTTTCTGCAGAATTTCTGGATCACCAACCCGCAGCCCAAGGAATTGTAAATCCAGTTGCTACGGCCAATAATGTTGAATCTGTTTCTGCAGATTGCCCGGATCTCCATCCAGAATTTGCGGGAATCGCTGGGACAGATGTGAACCCCCTTACTGGTTTTGTTGCAGCGCCTGACATTAATCTGATCCAACAGCCCGGTGGTTCTTTGTGGAATTGATTTCAGAACAGCAACTAATTCAGAATGGCGTGTTGGACTCTCCAATTGGTGCAGTAAATTCTGTTTCTGCCTCTATGGTTGGTACTGTGGTGGAAGACTCTCTACAATCTTCGGATAACAGAAGTATTTCTGTCATTAGAAAATCTGCCTCTGCTGCGTTCCAGAATTCTGTCTTGCAAACTCCTATTGCAATTGACAACCAGATTTCAAATCAGATTGTGGCTCAGGACTTGCGGATTGTTGGCAGATTATGGAGTGATCAAATGGAGGAGGAGGTAGATGGGGTTAACCCTCCAAACATTGATCTGGTTCATGATGACTCCCGAGCGGTTAAATATTTGGCGGACAATCAGAATTTTACAGTGGTCCTAAGTAAATCTCAAAAGAAGAAACTTAAGAAAAAGGCTAACCAGAATGGGAAGAAGGATCATCTTAAAGCCCGTCATAGGGCTGGCCCTCATAACTTTGCCTAATGAAGATGCTTTATTGGAACGCTAGAGGCGTTGCCAACCTTGACACTAGGTTAGTTCTTAAAAGGTTACTGCTTGTGAATAAACCAGAATTTCTTTTCATTGCTGAACCATGGATTAGGATTGATCAATTTCCTAGAAGATTTTTCAGTAGCTTGCATCTTAAGGTGTTTGCGGTTAATGATAGAGATAATTTGGCTCCAAACCTTTGGTGCATTTGCCATGAAAACATTTCTCCATCTGTTATTAGTAGTTCTACTCAGCATGTCTCTTTTTCCATCAATTGGGAGAATCGCTTGTTATATTGCTCTGCTATTTATGCGGCCACTAATTATCTTTCCCGTAGGATTTTGTGGAATGAGTTAAATCTGTTGCAGGATAACCACCCAGGATCTTGGTGCTTCATTGGTGATTTTAACGCCATTTTGGGAAATCATGAGCATAGAGGAAGATTAGTTCCGTCTCAAAGTTCTTGTAATGATTTCAAAGTTTGGTCTGATGTTCATAGCCTCTCTCATCTGCCTACAAGAGGTTCCTTATTCACCTAGTCCAATGGAAGAAGGGGTAACAACCTCACAGAAAAGAGATTGGATAGAGTGGTTTGCAATGATGCTTGGTTGGATTCTTGGACAAGCGTCTCCTGCTGCACCTTAACTAGAAGTAAATCTGATCATTTTCCTATCCTTTTATCACTGGAAATAGTGACCAATCCTTACAGCTCGTCTTTTAAATTCCTCAGAATGTGGGCTCAACATCAGGACTGCAGTGGTATTGTATCGGAAGCTTGGAAGTTGCATGTTGTTGGATGCCCAATGTACATTCTTTCTGAAAAATTAAAGCATCTGAAACATAAGTTGAAGGCCTGGAACAAAGATGTGTTTGGCAATGTTCATGACAGAGTTAGCAAGGCTCAACAGGCCGTGGACAGAATTCAAGAACAAAACGCTGTGCTTGGTTTCTCTGATGACCGATTTGAGTTGGAAAAAACTGCCCAAATGGAATTAAGTCTTGCTCTTTCATTCCAGGAGGAATTTTGGAGGGAAAAATCCAGAATTGATTGGCACTCCAATGGTGACAGAAACACGTCCTTCTTCCACAAGGTCACTAAATTCAGAAATACAACCAAAAAAATGTCCGTGTTGAAAAAGGATGGTCTGATTCTGGACAGAAAAGAGGATATAGAATCTCATGTCTGTGACTACTACACTTCACTGTTTGCCTCTGAGAACAACTGCAGTGGTAACGGTTTGATTGAGCAAGTCATATCTCCTGCAGTGAGCCTTGAGGACAACATTATGCTGACCAATCTGCCCTCTTTGGAGGAAGTAAAATCTGCAGTTTTCTCCATGAATGGTAATGGCGCCCCAGGTCCGGATGGCTTCGGTGCCTTTTTCTATCAAAGATTCTGGGATGTGGTTGGGCAGGATGTTTTTGCGGCTGTTCTTCAGTTCTTCCAGCAGGGTTGGATTTTGCCTAATTTCAACTCTAATGTGGTGGTGTTAATTCCCAAGATTCCGGAGGCCGTGTCAATTGATCAGTATAGACCAATCTCCCTGGCAAATTTTAAATTCAAAATTATTACAAAGGTTTTAGCTGACAGGTTAGCTGTGGTTGCTCCTAAGATTATCTCGGAAAATCAAAGGGGCTTCATCAAAGGTAGACATATACATGACTGCATTGGAGTCGCCTCCGAAGCTGTTAACCTTTTGCACAAGCGCTCATTTGGAGGTAACATTGCTCTAAAGATTGATATCAAGAAGGCCTTTGACTCTTTAGATTGGAATTTTCTACTTAAGGTCCTTCACCAGTTTGGTTTTGATCCTGTTTTCTGTAATTGGGTGAAAACTGTCTTGCTCTCTGCAAAGCTATCCATTTCAGTTAATGGTAATCCAGTTGGCTTTTTCTCTTGTTTGAGGGGCGTTAGGCAGGGTGATCCTTTGTCCCCCCTCCTTTTTTGCGTAGCAGAGGAAGTACTTAGCAGAGCTATCTCTCTTCTTGTCCAGCAAGGGAAGTTGTTAACTATGTCGAGTCCCAGAGGATACCAAGTCCCTTCTCATGTACTATATGCTGATGACATCCTAATCTTCTGTAGGGGAACCAAGAGAAACATAGATTGTTTAATGTCTTTGTTCACAAGGTACGGGGAGGCCTCGGGCCAATTGATTAGTCTAGACAAATCCAAAGTCTATCACGGGAATGTTCCATCTAGAAGATTGTCGGAGATTATTAATACCCTTGGTTTTAAACTGGGCCACCTCCCTTTTATTTATCTTGGTGTGCCCCTTTTTAGAGGCAAACCAAAGAAGACTCATCTGATGTATATTGCGGACAAGATCAAGATCAAATTGGCCAACTGGAAGGGTGCAATGTTGTCTGTTATGGGAAGGGTCCAGCTGGTCAAGTCTACAATTCAGGGCATGTTACTCTACTCTTTCCGATTTATGTTTGGCCAGCTTCCTTGTTAAAACTGCTAGATACCTGGATTAGGAACTTCATTTGGTCGGGTAGCATTGACTCCCGGAAGATAGTCACGGTGGCCTGGAACACATTGTGCTCCCCTTTTGCGGAGGGTGGCCTCGGATTGAGATCCCTTAGCTCTATTAATAAAGCGACCTTGCTGAAAAGATGCTGGGAGCTAGTTTCTTCGGACAAACAATGGGCGCATCTCCTTCGTGCCAGGGTCTTTTTGAAAAAAACCCCCATCCAATATCACATAAGCTCCTCAATTTGGGCAGGTATGAAAAATCAAATCTTGACTGTCATATCTAACAGTAGATGGAATGTTGGAAATGGCTCAAATATCAATTTCTGGACTGATTGTTGGCTGTCCAATCCTATTGTTGATCTTCTGGGTATCCCGGAAAGTGTACACCATTTTCTGCGGGCCAAGGTTGAGGATTTTATTGATCATGGCAAATGGAAGATCCCTCATGCCATCTTGGAGCGCAACCACAATCTGTCATCTGAACTCAGCCGTATCAGCATCCCTATATCTCCTGTGAATGACTCATTGTACTGGGCCGCCTCTAATTCTGGTGAGTTAACCTCGAAAGATGCCTACAATTTCCTGTTTCCGGTTACGTCTGCTCAATCTTGGTGTAAGCTTATTTGGTCCACTTCTATTCCTCCATCCAAATCTTTTCTCATCTGGCGCCTCTTTCACAATAAGGTCCCAACTGAGGATAAGCTCTGGTCTCGTGGATGTCATGTGGTTTCCATTTGCAGTTTGTGTTGCCAGGATTATGAAACTTCAGATCACCTATTTTTTGGTTGCAGATTTGCTCTTCGGTTCTGGCACTGGCTTAGTTATGTGTTGAACATGCCTATTGATACCTCTTCAATCCAAACTGTCCTTTCGGTTTGCTGCGAGAAAATGGAGCTCTCAAGTCGAGACATCATTGTCTCTCGCAATTGTAAACGTTATTGGGGGCATTTGGTTCTAGAGAAACCAACTGAAATTTGAAGGGAAGGTAATATCTTTTGAGGCTTCTTTGAATTTGATCCAGGGCTAACGTGGCTTTATCCGGAAATGCCTCTTCAGGTTCCATGTCTTCTTCTATTGAGGATTTCATTATTTTAAAGCACTTCCAGGTTATTGGTAAGCCCATTCGAGCTCCGGTGATTAAGGAGATTTTTGGTATCCTCCAAAAACGGGTTGGGTTAAGGCTAACGAGTGGACGGTGCAGCCAGAGGTTCTCCGGACGGGCTGCTTGTGGTGGTATTTTTAGGGACAGCAGCTCAGCCATTCCGGGTTGTTTTTCCTATCATATTGGTATATCCGATGCTTTCTCTCTTGAGATCATGGGTGCCATCCTCTCCATTGAATTGGCACATAAGAAGAATTGGCGCAAGCTTTGGCTTGAGTGTGACTCAAAATTGGCGGTGGAATCTTTCTCCAACCCAAAGTTGGTTCCTTGGTCTCTTCGTAACAGGTGGATGAATTGCCTGAGCTTAACTAAGGAAATGCATTTTGGTTGCTCACACATTCTTAGAGAGGGAAATTCCTGCGCTGACAAATTAGCAAATTATGGCATTCTCTCCCAGGGGTTTGTCTGGTGGAATTTAGGTCCTAATTTTATTTTACAAGACTTCTTCCGAAATAGGATTGGTCTGCCTAATTATAGGTTTAAATAACTCTGTTTCTCTCATGGGTTTTGGTGTTGTCCCCCCATGCTTTGTATTGTTTTCTCCTTTTTAATAAATTTTGGTGTGCTGCAAGTGATTGGTGGGGCTTGGGGTGCCAACATAGTTGGGATGTCAAGTCTCCACAGTGATGCCTTTGCACCCCATTTTGGTTAAAAAAAAAAATGATGGGCTAACAATTATATAACAGTTATTCAGTGCTCAAATGATGGTCTAACAATTGTTATATGTTGCTACATTATTCTTTCTAGAACGTTGGTTTGGTTATGAATAAAATTGTAATTGAGGAGCTAACTGGCTACGGAAAGATTTTTAAAGTTTGAACTTGGAATATTTTAGCTTTCTTTATTTTCTTCTTCGTTGATAGTGCAAATTTTCATGGACAAACTACATGATATAGTAAACTTTATATTTTGGATCCTTTCCATCTTATGGTTCCTTTGCATCTTTTGGTTTTGTTAAATTAGCTTTAGCTTCTTTCTTTTTCTTTTTCAGGGTTTCTTGATTATTTCACACTTAGGATTTCATTTCCACACTGGTTTTGTGTTCTTCCCACATCCGGTAAGCTTTCTTCATTCAGTTAAAATAGTTATTCATTGATTCTCATATGTTATATACTCGATGAAAGTTCGGTCTGTTGCATTTCCTTTCGTTCTCCGAGTGCATACTTTATCGTGGTATTTTTCACCACGTTCAAGTCGTGCATGGCGGAGGATGATGGGAAATGCTGTTAAATTTCGTCAAGTATGAACTTGAGAGTTAAGGACTAATTGTTAACCGAATGTTGAAAAAGTTTCTTCTCGAATGGGATAGGGCCATACCCTGTCAGAAGAAGTAGTTGATGAAGATCTTGGCCTAAATACGAAGTTATTGTTGTAGTCATGGATCGGGGTTGGATGAATGCTTGACGGACAAGTGATGAGTATGAGAATGGAGTGGAAGATTTTCTAAAATTTGCAAAAACAAATGCTCCTGATATTAGTGACGGAAAGTTTTATTGTCCTTGTGTTAACTGTTTGAATGAGAGACGACTAGAAGCTAAGGAGATACCGGAGCATCTTATTTGTGAGGGGATTTTCAAGAGTTATACAATATGGATATGTCATGGTGAATCGTTAGACAGGCCAAGGGTATCGCATAGAGAGGAAGTTGATGATGTAGATATGGACGATGGACTAGCGGACATGATCCGTGATATTGGGCAAGGGTCTTTTCGGCGAGCACATGTGTATGATACTTTGTGCAGTGATGCGGAAGTGGCTTTGTATCAGGGGTGCACTAATTTCATACGGTTGTCAGCGGTGTTAAGATTGTTCAATGTGAAGGCGAGAAATGGGTGGAGCGATAAAAGCTTTACTGAATTGCTTGAGTTGTTGAAAGACATGCTTTCAGAAGGTAACACATTGCTGTCTCGAAACTATATGGCGAAGAAGATATTGCGTTCGATGGGTATGGAGTATAAGAAAATACACGCATGCCCCAATGATTGCATATTGTACAGGAAAGAGTTTGAAGAGATGCACGAGTGCCCCAGGTGTGGGGTATCACGCTACAAAGTGAAGGATGCTGGTTCTAGTTGCAGTGTGGTCACCAAGGGTCCTCCCTCGAAGGTGTTATGGTATCTTCCAGTAATTATGCGGTTCAAGCGATTGTTTACTAATGTAAATGACACAAAGAACATTAGATGACATGCAGATGAGAGGAAATGTGATGGACAGCTTCGCCATCCGACTGATTCTTTGCAATGGAAGAGAATTGATAGTGTTTCTGGATTACGTCAATGAGCCCAGAAACCTCAGGCTTGGGCTTGCTACCGATGTAATGAATCCATATGGAAACTTAAGTAGTATTCATAGTTCATAGCTTGTTCTCCTGGTAATTTACAACCTATCTCTTTGGTTGTGCATGAAGCGCAAATACATTATGTTAAGTATGGTGATTTCGGGTCCAAAAGAGCCATGAAATTATATTGATGTTTGTCTGAGTCCCTTCATTGAAGACTTGAGAATGTTATGGGTTGAAGGCGTTGATGTGATCAACGGGTATTGCCGTGAGACTTTCAAAATCCGTGCCACATTATTTTGTACCATCAATGACTTTCAAGCATACGGGACCTGTGCGGGTATAGTGTTAAGGGGCATAAAGCATGTCCAATATGTGAAGAAGGCACATGCTACCATCAACTGCAACATGGAATGAAGACAATTTACCTTAGGCATCGGAGATTTCTCCGACGTAATTACCTTTATCGTAGATTGAGAAAAGCTTTCAATGGACTTTCGGAGAATGAAATTGCTCCGGTGGCCTTGACTGGAGAGCAAGTTTATGAACTTTTGAAGGACATTAATGTTATCAATGGGAAGACCCAAAAGAGGGATACGAAGAAGAACATATGGAAGAAGCGGGTGATCTTCTTTGATCTTCCATACTGGTGCAAGCTTGATGTAAGACATTGTAAGACTACGCCCTCATTCATGTTTTGATGTATGACAAACAAAGTGTATTTTGCATAATATTTTTGATTTTGACTATGTACTTATTATGTGTTAAGTTGCATGCAAGATCACTCATGATAAATATAAATCAAGGATTAAAGGATGGAAGACCAAGGACACAAAGAAATGGACAAGGACTAAAGCATCAAGTATTGGAGATCTCATACTTTAGATGCTATTGTAAAAATAGCACATTTGATTTCTTAGGTGAAGCACTTAAATTTAAGAAGAAACTAATTTTTACAAAGGATAATATAAGCGCACGTCCAATGAAGTGAAACAAGCAGACGTCCAATGAAGTGAAACAAGTAAATGTCCAATGAAGTGAAACAAGCAGACGTCCAATGAAGTAAAACAAGCAGACGTCTAATAAAGTAAAACAAGCAGACGTCAAATAAAGTGACAAAAGTGCTCGTCTATTAAAGTGACAGAAGCACTCGTCTACTAAAGTAACAGAAGCGTGCATCTACTAAAGTGACAAGAAGCGCTCGTCTGCTAATCTATTATATGGAGCTCATCTATCATATGGAGCTCGTCTACCATATGGAGCTCATCTACCATATGGAGCTCGTCTACTAAATGGAGCTTGTCTACTAGCCCATCCAAATGTAAAATCTTAATGGCTAGATGGAAACAGTTATTTTTCAAGATGGACGCGAATTCTACAAGAACAATCAGAATCTTATTTCAAGAACTATAATCAAGAAAACAAATTTTGTTAAATCAGATCCAAATCTGTTTTAATTGATCCCAATGACTATAACTTGTTTTCTATATAAAGAGGGATCAAAGGAACACTTTCTAAAAAAGATAACCTTACATATTCTGAAAGTAAAAATACAAAAGGTTCAAAAGCTTCCAAAAATGCTTCATCTTTGAGAGAAAAGTGTGATATTACTTAGAACTTCAATTTTTATAATCAGACTTTAAGAGTATTTATTCTACTCAATTCTTTCTGTGAATTAGTGTGATTAAGAGAGTGTATCTCTTAGGATTGAACAAGGATAGAAGGGATCCTTGGGCATAGAAAAGCAAGTGTGCTTTTTTTTTTTGGCGTGTTCTTGAGCAAGGAGGTTATCCTTGTGAATGCTGTAATTGGATATTGTAATTTCTGGTTATAGTGGAGAAAACCACAGAGGTGTGGGACTGGATGTAGGCTTACCAGATGAGGTAGCCGAACCAGGATAAATCGGTTTGCATGTTCTTCTCATCTCTAAACTCCATATACTTGTTATATGCACTTGTGTGTTGTGAATGAGTTTTAAGAATGCTTATTAACTTAAATCTTTGATCTACAATCTATGTTAAACTTGTTGTTACTTCTTATAATTCTTCTTAACATCATTACTTGTTACATAACCTAATTCTTGGGAATTAAAATTGAGTGAAAACCAATTTTCTTTGAGAAAACTCTGTTTTGCTTTAAATTGTTGAAAAAGTTTTCAATATCTCCATTCACCCCCCCCCCCCCCTCTCGAGATTGTAGCCATTACGAACAAGTGGCATCAGGGCTAAAACTCTTGTTGCAAAGCTTAATAGCTTCAAGAGATGGATACAAATGATATCTTGGGTGATGGGGCTTCACTCACTAGACCCCCAACCTTTAATGGCTCCCAATACATGTATTGGAAAGAGAGAATGCTTATCTTTCTTGAGGTTGTTGGTTTAGATGTATTAGATGCTGTTGAAAATGGTCCCTATGTTCCATTTATTCTTGATGCTAAGGGAAATAAACAAACTAAACCAAAAGATGATTGGAATGATGATGATAAAAGAAGAGTTGGTTATAATGCTAAGGCAAAAAATATTATAACAGCTGTTTTGAATTATGATGAGTTTTTTAGGGTCTTCAATTGCAATACGGCAAAGCAAATGTGGGATACTTATCAACTCACTCATGAAGGAACCAACGATGTGAAAAGAGCAAGAACGAATGCACTAGTCCATGAATATGTTTCACATGAAGAATGGTGAGGAGATAAATGAACTGCAAAAGAGGTTTACACACATTGTGAACCAGCTAGAAGGACTCGGACATGCAATCACAGATGAGAAAAAGATTAACAAGATAATGAGATGTTTGAGTCGTGAATGGCAACCAAAAATTACTGCAATTGCTTAAGCAAAGGATCTAGACACCATGCAGATTGCTACTTTATTTGGCAAGTTGAAAGAACACGAATTGGAACTCAATAGATTGAAAAGTCATGAAGATAAGGAGAAAAGGAAGAAATGACTCTCACTCAAGGCTCATATCTCCAAAGAATCAATAGAAAGTGATGAAGATGAACACCTTGATGAAAGTGAAGAATCCGAAGAAGAAGACATGGGATTTGTGAGGAAATTTAGAAGATTCATCAAAAAGAATAGAAACAAGAAGCAATTCAGTTTTCCTACCAAAAAGAACACGAACAAAGGTGAAAGCTCTTCCTCAACAATCAAATGTTTTGAATGTTGAAAGCTTGGACACTACAAAAATGAATTTCCAAAGCTACAAAAGAAAGAAAAGTATGAGAAGAATGACAACAAAGAGAAGAAAGGAAGAAAGCCTAGAAGAGCATACATAGCTTGGGAGAAAATGATATGGATTCCACTAGTAGTGAATCTGAAAATGAAGCCAACCTATGTCTCATGGCAAATCAACAAAGTGATAGTGAAACCGAGGTAAATGATTCTTCTCCTACCTATGATGAGTTACAAGATGCTTTTGATGAATTGCATGAAGAATATGTTAAAATTGGTAAACAACTTATGTCTTCTAGGAAGATCATCGCAAAACAATGTAGTGACTATGCATCTTTACAAATAAAGCTTAAAGAACTAGAAGCTAAAAATTCACAATTACTTGCATCTAGTTCAATTTGCACCAAATGCACTACACTAGAAAAGGAAGTTTAAAAACTGAATACAACTCTATCTAAGTTTAATTTGGGTAGAGATAACTTGAATGCCATATTAGGGCATCAAAAGGGTGTGTATGACAAAGTTGGATATGGATATAAGCCAATGGTACATGAAAAATCTTTTAAGAAGCTTTTTGTTGCACCTATTTCCTCAACTAGTCCTTTTGTTAAATGCTATTATTGTCTAAAGAGAGGTCATACAACTGCTGTATGTAGAGTTAGAAAGAACATACATGTTGGAATTAAACAAATTTGGGTTCCAAAAGGAACTTATGTTGCTACTAACACCAAAGGACCCAACCAGATTTGGATACCTAAAGAAAAAGTAAAAAAAAAAAAAAATCTGTTTTGTAGGTGTGTTTGAAGGCCAAAAGCTAAAGCTGGTTTTTAGATAGTGGCTGCTCCAAACACATGACCGGAGACATCACAAAATTTACATCTTTCACTCCCAAAGAAGGTGGAAATGTCACCTATGAAGACAACAACAAAGGAAGAATTCTTGGTGTTGGAACAATAGGAAAAAGTCCAGCAATCAAGATTGAGGATGTTCTCTATGTGGAAGGGCTCAAACACAATCTACTAAGTATAAGCCAATTATGTGATAAAGGCTACAAGATAAACTTTAACTCAAATTTGTGTATGATTGAATCTATTCATGATAATAACATAAAATTGATTGGAAAAAGAATCAATAACATCTATATGCTAGACTTAGACAATTTTAACTTCCAATGATGCATGTTGCTTAATTTCCAAAGAAGATGAAAATTGGCTTTGGCATAGGAGAATAGCTCACATTCATATGGATCACTTGAATAAATTGATTTCCAAAGAACTTGTAATTGGTTTACCAAATAAGAAGTTTGTTAAAGAGGGCTTATGTGATGCATGCCAAAAGGGTAAACAAGTGAAAACCTCATTTAAGGCTAAAAACATTGTTTCAACTAGTAGACCCTTACAATTGTTGTACATGGACCTTTTTGGACCTTCTAGGACAAAAAGCTTTGGTGGAAATCTTTATGCTCTTGTAATTGTTGCCGACTTCTCTAGATTTAATTGGACCTATTTTTTAGCACAAAAGAATGAAGCTTTTAAAGCTTTTAAGAAAATGGCTAAGGTTGTTCAAAATGAGAAAGACATGAAAATTGTTTCAATTAGGAGTGACCATGGAGGAGAATTCCAAAATGAGGAGTTTGATAACTTTTGTGATGAACATGGTATAAAACACAATTTTTCTGCACCTAGAACTCCACAACAAAATGGAGTAGTTGAGAGGAAAAATAGGTCACTTGAAGAAATTGCTAGAACCATGTTAAGTGACTCTAATTTACCAAGGTATTTTAGGGCTGATGCTATGAGTACTGTATGTTATGTTTTAAATAGAGTTCTAATAAGGCCAATTTTGAAGAAAACTCCATATGAACTTTTCAAGGGAAGAAAACATAACATTTCTCATTGATCCGCTGTCGCACACGGGTCAAAAATGAGTGATTGGAAGAAAAACTGTAGTTAGGGAAAGACAACTCGAGTATCATCTCTCAAGGACTCTTGGATTATTATTAACCTACAAATAGATTTGGGAGGGGGGGGGGGTTAGATTTAAGATTCGACTAAGAAAAAAGTGCAATTAAGTGATTATCAATAAGCTAGAATGATTAATCTACTGTTTCGGTTTCCCAACTATCACCGATTCATATAATTTCCATGCCCTAAGAGGATTCTAATCCCTTTTCGATTGTAGCAGCAATTAAACAAGCGCAATTGACACTACGAGATATATGTTCCTAATTTCCGAATTAAGCAAACGGATTGAAGCTCTCGTGAATTAAGCAAACACGATCAAACACACGCAAATTAAGCAAACGCGATCAAGGTATAGGAACATAGAATCATCGAAATTAATCAATTCTTGTTCTATATAACTTGAATTAAGCAAACAAGGCATATAGCATAATATTGAAAAAGATGAGAAATTTGATTGGGAATTATGGAACCTCAAGTGTCGACGGAAACCGATTACAGCAGACTAATCCCTGGTGATTAGTTCTCCATCACAAACGTAATACAAACTTTTGAAATAAATTGTAAACAGTGAAAATTGTTCCTTTTTTCTGTCTGCCCTGGTGCCTTTTTATAGATCAGGATTCGCGTCACGGCCGTGATGGCCATCACGGCCAGGCCGTGACGTATTCTGCCAAGGGCGCACATTCAAATTCCAGTCTGTCACGGCCGTGATGCCCATCACGGCCAGGCCGTGATCAATTCTGTCCATGGGTGCTGATCTGTCACGGCCGTGACCTCCATCACGACTAGGTCGTGATGCTCTCTGATCTTCAATGTCTTCTCATCACGCCCGTGATGGGTATCACGGCTGGGCCGTGATGCTCTCTGATCTTCAGGGTCTTTTCATCATGCCCGTGATGGGTATCACGACTGGGCCGTGATGCTTTCTGGTCTTCATGGGTAGCTCATCACGGTGTCACGGCCTGGGCGCGATGGCTTCTGCTTTAAGTGTCCTTCCCTTTTTGCTCTTCTCATTAACCTGAAAATATGAAATAGCAGTAAATGCTTTATTTGACTCAAAATTAACTAAAATATCCTAAAACTACTTAAGAGACTCAAAATGTTGCTTGAGGACAACTAAATCCAAATTTGGGCGAAAACGAGATTAAACTCGAATAATTGGTACAAAAACCATGGTCTTACTAGTTATAAAACTAGACGAGCCAGAGGCTTATCAAAATACCCCAAACTTAAACCTTGCTTGTCCCCAAGCAAACTAAAACTCAAAAAGACTCAAACTTGGTAAGCTTAAAGGATTCAACCAATTTCACACAAATTTCATGCAATTTTAACAAAAAAAAATTTCTTTAATGTTTTCCCCCTTTGCAACAATGTAATACCCACATTCATTTACTTTAAACAGTTGAGAATTTAATCATTCATGCAGTAATCAATCTAAGCAAGGGATCCAAGTTACACACAAAAGGGATATCACCAATTTCAAACAATTGCCTTCCTCACAAGGGCACTTAGTATTTCACTCATTCTTTCAATTTGTCTAGGCTATCAACTTTTCACTCAAATTCACATTTCAAGAGCACTTCACATGAATTTGATTTTCATCTCAAACAAAGTTCCCACGAAAACATGCATGCAACATCAAAAGGTCTTTTAAAGGTTGTAATGGGGCCTGGCTAAAGGTAGGATATTCAAAGGTACTAGGCTTTACATCCCTAGGAATTAAGAGAGCATGAAACTTTTTACCTTGACTTCCACTCTTATTCCTTTTTTCATTTTTCTTTTTGATGCTTTGGGTGACTACAGCCCTTTTCCTTACAATACCCCTTTTTTTGACATTTTTGTACTTTTCTTTTTTTTTTTCTTTTTACCTTTGGCTCCAACCTTTATTTTTCTTTTTCTCAACCCAAAATAACATATCGTATCCTTGTAGCCACCCCAAACTTAGTTTCCTTCAACCTTTGTCTTGCTAAGAATCCATGCTCTCCTAATCCTAAGATTGGGTTAACATGGTTTTTCCAGATTTTTGGCTTATAACATAAGGTCATCAAGAAACAATAGGCTTATTAGGCTCAATGTGGCTAACTAGGGAACATGCATTAGGGATGGTTCTTTTTAGGCCAAGTAGTTATTTCAAAGAAAATTTCCTAAATCATTTGATGCAACCACATAAGCATGCAAACCAAGAAGAGATTCAAGCAAATCCGGGAAAGTGCAACTTAAAATTGATTCACACAATTAAAAACATGTTGGAGGCTCAAATCCTCACCGGGACATTTTTCACAAATTGTTTGACCGAGATTCAATCCCTAGTGTATGCATCCCTTCACCCCAAACTTATCATAAATCATGCAATCACAATAAAATTTCTCAAAGTTCAATTTTCAATTTTTCACATGGGGATCAATTTTCAATTTTCAAAACCTAGGGGGAAATCATCAACAGTCAACAAATATCATGCAATCAACCTATGCTAGATTTAATTAGAATCCATTCAAGTTTACCGACATAAGACTCACACACATACGACACAAAGCAACACAAACAAGGGAAACAAAATAAAAACAAAGCAACTGGTTCCCTCCCCCACCTTAAAAACCTTGTTGCTACCTGCACTTTTTATTTCTACCGCACCATGAGGGAAAACATCAGTAACAATAAATGGGCCAATCCACTTGGATCGAAGTTTCCCAGCCATCACTTTTAGGCGGGAGTTAAACAATAAAACCTGTTGGCCCACAAAGAATTCCTTCCTAGAAATCATCTTATCATGGAAGTGCTTAGTTTCTACAGGAAGATGACATGCCTTACCGAACACAAGTCTATAGGGAGACATCCCTATTGGTGTCTTGAAAGTTGTTCTTTGATCCCAAAGTGCGTCTTCTATACGGCGGCTCCAGTCCTTCCTATTTGGCTGCACCACTTTCTCTAAGATCTGTTTGATTTCTCTGTTTGAGATCTCAGCCTGCCCATTAGTTTGGGGATGATATGCAGTAGAGACCCTATGCACAACTCCATACTTTCGGAGTAAAGTTTCCATGGTGCGGTTACAAAAATAAGTTCCTTGGTCACTTATGATAGCACGAGGTATTCCGAACCTGCAAAAAATATTGGACCTGACAAAATTTGCAACAACTCTAGAATCATTAGTCCTAGTGGGGATAGCTTCCACCCACTTTGAAACATAATCAAAAGCAAGCAAAATATAGAGAAAACCAAAAGATGCAGGGAAAGGACCCATAAAGTTAATTCCCCACACATCAAACACCTCACAGAAAAGCATAGGTTGCCGAGGCATTTCACTCTTACGAGTGATAGTTGTACCTGCTATCTGACACTCTTTACAAGTGCGGTAAATCTCATAAGAATCTTTGAAAATAGTGGGCCAATAAAAACCTGAATCTAGGATTTTTCTTGCAGTCCTTTGTGGCCCAAAACGTCCCCCTACTTGAGAAGCATGAGAAAAATGCAAAATAAATTCAATCTCATAGTCGGGGACACATCTCCTAATTACCTAATCACTACCAAATTTCCAAAGATATGGATCATCCCAAAAATAATATTTGGCATCACTCTTGAGTTTGTGAATTTGTGACCTAGTTGCACCTGCCGGAAAAACACCAGCAACAAGATAATTAACAATATCAGCAAACCAAGGAGTTACCCCATGTAACTGTAAAAGCTGCTCATCAGGAAAGTCATCCTAAATGGGAGAAGGATCTTCATCCCTCTCTATTCTGCTCAAGTGATCAGTCACTAAATTCTCAGCTCCAATTTTATCTTTAATCTCCACACTAAACTATTGGAGCAACAACATCCACCGAATCAATCTCGGTTTTGCTTATGGTTTCTTCAACAAATACTTTAAAGCTGCATGGTCAGTGAAAACAACAACCTTGAAACCTAGCAAATATGATCTGAATTTATCAAGATCAAAAACAATAGCTGGAAGTTCCTTTTCAGTAGTAGTGTAATTAGCCTGTGCAGCATCTAAAGTTCTAGAAGCATAATAAATCACATGGGCGGCCCTGTCCACCCTTTGTGCAAGGACCGCCCCCACGGCATAGTTAGAGGCATCACACATAATCTCAAAAGGGAAGGTCCAGTCAGGAGGCTGGATGATGGGAGTAGAGGTCAATGCCTTCTTCAAGAAATCAAATGCCTATTTGCAGTTGTCATCAAAGTTGAAAATGACATCATTCTTCAACAAGTTTGACAGAGGAAGAGCTATCTTGCTAAAATCCTTTATGAAGCGCCTGTAAAAACCTGCATGACCAAGAAAAGAGTGAATCTCGCGAACGCAAGATGGGTAAGGCAGTGTAGAAATCACCTCAATCTTAGCAGGATCTACCGAAATACCTTTTTCAGAAATAATATGCCCCAAAACAATTCCCTGTTCAACCATAAAATGGCATTTTTCATAATTCAAAACAAGGTCAGTTTCAATGCATCTCTCCAAAACCAGATTCAAACTATCCAAGCATGCATCAAATGAAGAGCCATAAACCGTAAAATCATCCATAAACACTTCCATGAAATTCTCAATATGTTCAGTAAAAATACTAATCATGCATCTTAGGAATGTGCCAGGAGCATTGCAAAGACCAAATGGCATCCTCCGGTAAGCAAAAGTGTCGAAAGGGCACGTAAAAGTTGTATTTTCTTGATCCTCTGGTGCAATATGGATCTGAAAGTAACCTGAAAAACCATCAAGAAAACAATAGTGTGATTTACCAGCTAGCCGTTCAAGCATCTGATCGATGAATGGCAAAGGGAAGTGATCCTTTCTAGTAGCCTGGTTCAATCTCCTGTAATCAATACAAATTCTCCAACAATTCTAAACTCTAGTGGGAACAAGTTCATTGTTTTCATTTTTTACCACTGTGAGTCCAGATTTCTTGGGTACAACTTGCACTGGACTCACCCAATTACTATCAGAGATAGGATATATGATACCTGCATGCAAGAGTTTTGTTACCTCCTTCTTCACAACATCAAGAATCAAGGGGTTAAGCCGCCTTTGGGGCTGCCTAACTGTTTTAGCCCCATCCTCCAACAGAATCCTATGCATACACCTCGATGGACTAATACCTGGTATGTCGGCCAAGGTCCACCCAATCGCCTTCTTATGCTTCTTCAAAACCTGCAAGAGCTTAGTTTCTTGGTCAAAATCAAGGTTAGAGGAAATTATAACCGGAAGTTTTTCATTCCTCTCTAAATAAGCATATTTCAGATTTTCAGGAAGTGGTTTAAGCTCTAAGGAGGGTGGCTGCTCAATAGATGGTATGTTTGGGGCAGGCGTGCTGTCAAGAACTTCAGCTGAAAAAACAGCTTCATTTGCACTGTCACCCTACAAGGCAGCATCAATCTCAGCACAAACAACACAAAGGTCAGTGTTAGTACAATCAGCACATGAGTAAACATCATCAAAACCAGAAAAAGATGGAAATTCAGCAATTGCAACCAAATCATAATAAGTGTCATCAACAATTTAAGAAAGCAACTCTATTTGAAAAACAGAATGCTCTTCCAAGGGATGCTTCATAGCATCGAAAATGTTGAATTTCGCAACAATGTCACCAAATTCCATGGACATGGTTCCATCGTCAACATCAATCTTTGTTTTCGCCGTTTTCATGAACGGTCTGCCCAAAATGATTGGTGATCTGCTTGAATTCGTTTCCCCTGCCATTGCCAGAATGTACAAATCAGCAGGGAAAATCAAGTCATTAACTTGAACAAGCACATCTTCTACTACTCCAATGGGGCGAGCATTGGTCATGTTCGCTAACTGAATAGTAAGACCTATATGCTGCAAAGGACTAAGATCAAGATTGTTGAAAACAGAAGTAGGCATAATATTAATAGAAGCTCCTAAATCCAACATGCAATTGTCGAATTTACTATCCCCAATGGTACATGGAATAGCAAAAGTTCCTGGATCCTTGCATTTCTGTGGCATTGCCTGATTGAGGACTGAAACGGTAACCTTTTCAGGTGCAGGTTTAGGTTGAATGAGGGCTGAAACATTTCGTCCCAAATTGACTACCTCCTCTTGTGTGTGCACAAATCCTTCAGAAACTTCGCGTATTTCGAAACCTGCTTAATCACATCAAGAAGCGGAATGTTTACCGCCACTTTTCTGAATACATCCAGAATCTCTCTCTCCTTGTCCTCCTCATCAATCTTTTTATTTTTCAGTACTCTTTGTGGGAAAGGAATTGGTGGCACATACTCTTTTTCAGCCTCAACAACAACAGAAGGTTCAAGTGTTACCTCAACAATTTTTTTATTTTTTTCAGGGGCTGGTTCTGCAACCTTCCCGGATCTCAAAGAAATTGCACTCACATTAGGGTTAGGGACATTAGGATTCACTACTGTTTGTGCAGGTAGTTGGTTCGATCCTTGAGCTTGCTGCATGGCATTCATCGAAGTGGCAAGCTGTCCAATCTGTGTCTGCAAAGTATGAATACTAGAATCTGTTCGTTGCTGAAACTGGAGATTGTTTGCAGCCATTTGCTTGACAAGGTCCTCTAGTGAAGGTCCAGAAGGTGCAGAGGTGGTCACTTGGGGACAGTTCTGTGGTGGGGCCGGCCGTAACATCAGTTGTTGTTGTTGTGTGGATGAGTTCCCATACCGAAGGTTTGGATGGTTTCTCCAGCTGGGGTGGTACTTATTAGTGGAAAGGTCAGGAATGTTGTACTTGTTCTGATTGTTGCCTTGATTGTAAAGATTGGCTGCATATGCTTGAGGCAAATCAGTGACCGACTCATCTTTCAGAATGGGGCATGTATCGGTCAGGTGTTCAGGAGAAGTACAAATACCACACAACCTTGCTGTTTGAGCTTTATCCACTGCCAACTGTTTCATTAAAGAAGTAAGCTCATCAAGTCTGGTTTCAAGGGCTTTGTTGGAAGAAGTAACATGGATCTCATTCACACCCCTTGTTTCAACATAATTGTTTCTAGTTGAGAACTGTTGGGAGTTGAGTGACATGTTCTCAATCAATGACTTGGAAGCAGATGGGGTCTTCTCAACAAGTGCTCCCCCGCTAGCAGCATCTAAAATGTTTCTATCCATTGGCAGCAATCCCTCATAAAAGTACTGAATAAGCAGTTGCTCGGAAATCTGGTGCTGAGGACAACTGGATACCAACTTCTTAAATCTCTCCCAGTACTCGGCCAATGATTCATTGCCTTGTCTAATACCACATATCTCTTTTCTGATTGATGCAGCTCTGGAGGTAGGGAAGTATCTCTCTAGGAAGACTTTCTTCAAATCATTCAAGGTTGAAACGGAATTCGTCTCAAGATAATACAACCAATCCTTCACAGCACCTTGAAGTGAGAATGGGAAGGCTCTCGGCTTGATATGGTCTTTTGTTATTCCTTCAGGTCTCAAAGGTGTAGAACAAACAACCTGGAATTCTTTCAGATGCTTATGTGGATCCTCACCTGCAAGACCACTAAACCTTGGCAGCAAGTGTATTAAACCAGATTTCAATTCAAAAGGAGCAACGACATCAGCATATTCAATACATAAACCATTGTAATTAACATCAAGAGCAGCAAGCTGTCTTAGTGTTCTTTGATCAGCCATGTTATCACTATTGGTTGGTGAACTAGTGCTAGCCTGAATTGCTATACGGCGTGTGTGCAAGGTTCTCTCAATTTCAGGATCAAAATCAAACAGGTCAGAACAACCAGACCTAGTAGCCAGATCTAATTCAGAAACCAATCAACAAATTTGTTAATAACAACAAGAGTCCCCGGCAACGGCGCCAATTTTGATCCGCTGTCGCACACGGGTCAAAAACGAGTGATTGGAAGAAAAACTGTAGTTAGGGAACGACAACTCGAGTATCGTCTCTCAAGGACTCTTGGATTATTATTAACCTACAAATCGATTTTGGGGGGGGGGGGGGGGGGGGGTTTAGATTTAAGATTCGACTAAGAAAACAGTGCAATTAAGTGATTATCAATAAGCTAGAACGATTAATCTACTGTTTCGGTTTCCCAACTATCAGTGATTCATATAATTTCCATGCCCTAAGAGGATTCTAATCCCTTTTTTATTGTAGCAGCAATTAAACAAGCGCAATTGACACTACGAGATATATGTTCCTAATTTCCGAATTAAGCAAACGGATTGAAGCTCTCGTGAATTAAGCAAACACGATCAAACACACGCAAATTAAGTAAACGCGATCAAGGTATAGGAACATAGAATCATCGAAATTAATCAATACTTGTTCTATATAACTTGAATTAAGCAAACAAGGCATATAGCATAATATTGAAAGAGATGAGAAATTTGATTGGGAATTATGGAACCTCAAGTGTCGGCGGAAACCGATTACAGCAGACTAATCCCTGGTGATTAGTTCTCCATCACAAACGTAATACAAACTTTTGAAATAAATTGTAAACAGTGAAAATTGTTCCTTTTTTCTGTCTGCCCTGGTGCCTTTTATCGATCAGGATTCGCGTCATGACCGTGATGCCCGTGATGGCTATCACGACTGGGCCGTGATGCTCTCTGATCTTCAGGGTCTTTTCATCACGCCCGTGATGGGTATCACGGCTGGGCCGTGATGCTTTCTAGTCTTCATGGGTAGCTCATCACGGCCGTGACCAGTGTCACGGCCTGGGCGTGATGGCTTCTGCTTTAAGTGCCCTTTCCTTTTTGCTCTTCTCATTAACCTGAAAATATGAAATAGCAGTAAATGCTTTATTTGACTCAAAATTAACTAAAATATCCTAAAACTACTTAAGATACTTAAAATGTTGCTTGAGGACAACCAAATCCAAATTTGGGCGAAAACGAGATTAAACTCGAATAATTGGTACAAAAACCATGGTCTTACTAGTTATAAAACTAGACGAGCCAGAGGCTTATCACTCATTTTCATGTCTTTGGTTGTAAGTGTTTTGTGCTAAATAATGGCAAGAATAAACTTGGGAAATTTGATCCCAAAGCTGATGAAGGTATTTTCCTAAGTTATTCATTAACTAGAAAAAATATAGAGTGTTTAATAAGCGTACTTTATCAATGGAAGAATCTGCTCACAAAACATTTGATGAGTCTAACCCCAAAAGGTTTGGAAATGACATTTTTGATGATGCAGAAACTCATGAATATGAAGTGAAATCTGATGAAGGAAAAGACAGCAATAAGGAAAAGGAAGATGAAGGGAGCAATAAAGAACCTCAAGCAGAAATCCAACAAGAAAATCTTCCTAAGGAGTGGCAAGTTTCAAAGAATCAGCCCCTAGACAATATCATTGGTGAGATCACCAAAGGGGTAACCACTAGAAACTCTTTAAGGAATATTTGCAATACCATGGCGTTTGCATCTCAAATAGAACCAAAATGTGTTGATGATGCTATTAATGATGAACATTGGATGATTGCAATGCAAGAGGAGTTAAATCAATTTAAAAGGAACAAAGTTTTGGATTTAGTTCCAAAACCTAAAAGCAACCAAATAATTGAAACTAAATGGGTGTTTAGAAACAAAATGGATGAGAATGGAATAATAGTAAGAAACAAGGCTAGACTAGTAGCTAAGGGATATAATCAAGAAGAAGGAATTGATTGTGATGAAACATATGCTCCCGTAGCTAGATTAGAAGCCATAAGAATGCTATTAGCCTATACATGTATAATGAACTTTAAACTGTACCAAATGGATGTGAAAAGTGCCTTTTTAAATGGAATAATACAAGAGGAAGTGTATGTAATCCAACCCCCTGGCTTTGTTGATAGTGAGTTCCCAAATCATGTTTATAAACTCACTAAAGCACTCTATGGACTCAAGCAAGCTCCTAGATCTTGGTATGAGAGGTTAAGAAATTTTCTCCTAGAGAAAGGCTTTAAAAGAGGAAAAGTTGATACAACACTTTTTTACAAAAACAAAAGCACACAATATCTTGTTCAAATGTATGTTGATGACATTATTTTTGGTGCTACTAATGAGTCTTTATGCAAGGAATTTGGTAAACTAATGCAAAATGAATTTGAAATGTCCATGATGGGAGAGCTTACCTTCTTTCTTGGACTTCAAATTAAACAATGCCAAGATGGCACCTTCATAAGCCAAACAAAGTATTGCAAGGAACTACTAAAGAAGTTTGGAATCGAAAGTGCAAAGGAAATGGCAACACCAATGAGTCCAGCCTGCTACTTGGACAAAGATGAACATGTTAAATATATAGATGTATCCAAGTATAGAGGTATTATCGGATCCTTACTTTATCTCACTGCAAGTAGGCCATATATAATGTTTAGTGTGTGTATGTGTTCAAGGTATCAAGCTAATCCTAAATAATCACATCTTACCGCGGTTAAAAGAATCATGAAGTATCTTTTAGGAACAACAGAAATGGGGCTGTGGTATCCCAAGGGATCCACTTGCATATTAATAGGATATTCCGACTCTGATTTTGATGGATGCAAGTTAGATAGGAAGAGCACAAGTGGAACATGCCATTTATTAGGAAATTCCCTAGTGTCTTGGTTTAGTAAAAAGCAAACTAGTGTGGCCTTATCCACAGCTGAAGCAGAATATGTTGCAGCTGGGAGTTGTTGTGCTCAAATCATATGGATGAAACAACAATTAATTGACTATGGTGTTCATCTAGACCATGTACCAATAAAGTGTGATAAAACTAGTGCAATTAATCTAACAAAGAACCCCATTATGCATTCAAGAACCAATCATATTGAAATTAGGCATCATTTTATCAGGGATCATATTCAAAGTGGTGATGTTGTGATTGAACATATAGATACAACCAAGCAATTAGCTGATATATTTACCAAACCACTAAATAAGGAGAGTTTCTTCTTTATAAGAAGGGAACTTGGCATAATTGATCCTCAAAATAATTGATATCAGATGTTATTTTTGATAATATAGTCAATATGGCAAGCGAGGTAGCACAAGTTGCTGAAAATTATGAAGGACATGGGCAAGATGCTTTTATCTAGTCTCAGTTTAGACTAAGTGTCCTTAGGTGTCTGTAATTCCTGGTTTTTTTTATTTGTGTTTTGGTTGTTTTGATGTATTGCATCTGCTCTGTAATGATTTATTATCAATGAATGCAAGATTATTTTTCAGCTTGATTTCAATATTCTCCATAGTTTCTTTTTGATAATGACAAAGGGGGAGAAAGATGAACCATACAACCATTAATTTTGTCTTGCATTTGCTATAAATTTCTTCTCTGATACCTAAGTATGAACTGCATTGAAAAGACATACTTGAACTAATAATAAATGCAAGATGACTTTTTCATGATAATGATATGATAACACTTGATTTTTGAAAGATATCAATGAGACAGGGGGAGGATGAAAATGACTTAAGAACCATGCTTACTGAACAGCTGCACTCTGATTTTTAATAACTAAGGTTAAGTATGGTATGGTTTGTCATAATCAAAAAGGGGGAGTTTGTAAGACTAAGCCCTCATTCATGTTTTGATGTATGACAAACAAAGTGTATTTTGCATAAGATTTTTGATTTTGACTATGTACTTATTATGTGTTAAGTTGCATGCAAGATCACTCATGAAAAAAGATAAATCAATGATTAAAGGATGGAAGACCAAGGACACAAAGCAATGGACAAGGACTAAAGCATCAAGCAATGAAGATCTCATACTTTAGATGCTATTGTAAAAATAGCACATTTGATTTCTTAGGTGAAGCACTTAAATTTAAGAAGAAACTAATTTTTACAAAGGATAATATAATCGCACATCCAATGAAGTGAGACAAGCAGACGTCCAATGAAATGAAACAAGCAGACGTCCAATGAAGTGAAACAAGCAGACATCCAATGAAGTGAAACAAGCAGACATCCAATGAAGTAAAACAAGCAGACGTCAAATAAAGTGACAAAAGTTCTCGTCTACTAAAGTGACAGAAGCACTCGTCTACTAAAGTAACAGAAGCGCGCGTCTACTAAAGTGACAAGAAGCGCTCGTCTGCTAATCTATCATATGGAGCTCATCTGTCAAATGGAGCTCGTCTACCATATGGAGCTCATCTACCATATGGAGCTTGTCTATCATATGCAGCTCGTCTACTAAATGGAGTTTGTCTACTAGCCCATCCGAATGTAAAATCTTAATGGCTATATGGAAACGGTTATTTTTCAAGATGGACGAGAATTCTACAAGAACAATCAGAATCTTATTTCAAGAACGAGAATCAAGAAAACAGATTTTGTTAAATCAGATCCAAATCTGTTTTAATTGATCCCAACGACTACAACTTGTTTTCTATATAAAGAGGGATCAAAGGAACACTTTTAAAAAAGATATTTTGAAGTTAATTGGTCTCAATTGATATTTTGAAGTTAAATATATAACATACCCCATGTTGTCCTCAATCTTCTACTAAAATAAACTAAGCTTTAAACACACCCACACAACATTCAAATATAAAGTCCATCTTTTATTGGACCTCTTACCATCCCATCACCCAAAAGAACAATCCATCTTTTATGCTTGGCAAATCAAGCCTTACTATGTTAATGATTATTCTTGGTGTGCTTTTGCTAGATTTGAGTATAGAGTTATAGTCATGAATTGGCTTTTTATTTTTGTAACTGTAAAGACTGTTTCTTATATTTGTTTTTCCCTTTTGATGAGTACATAGTTTTTTTTTGTCTAAACATGCATGCATGGCTGATCCCGAGGATATCCCTCCTTCACACAATGGGTCGGATGCCCCATCGACTGACAGAAAGGGTAGACATGCCACATGTATGAAGAATTTGACCGTCAACCGTGGTGCAAATCAAAGGATAAGAAACGAGTTTGATCGTGACCTCAATCCTATACGGCCAATGGCCGATCAGTTTAACAGTTTTGTGGGACCCTTATTCGAAACAAGCCTAGTATACTTATTGAGAATTGGAAAAATGTACTGGAGGGCGTGAAGGATCAGATATGGGATAGTATTCTGGTATCTATACTTTTACACTCTTTGTTTGTATCTATTTTATTTTAATCTTATTAATATCGTACACTAATTCCTTGATTTATTGGTGTTAATGTAGCTCACCTTTGACGTGGTGGATACCATTAATATGAGGAGGCGTTTGATAAAGTATGCAGGTGAGCATTGGAGGGCATTTAAGACGGACCAAGGCAGAAACTACATATTCAATCCGAGTCAGAAGAACCCACTTGAGGTGTACCCGTTTCTTGACCAGGAGACATGGGATCGCTTTGTTCAGAGCCGACATGATCCCATCTTCCAGGTTAACTTAATTGAGTTGTCTCTAAATTTAATTAATTTAATTAATCTTATTAATTTACTTATGTAATTTAAATGTCTTATATTTATAACAGGAGAAGAGGAAAAAGGGGCAGGAAATCCAAAGTAAGAATCTCAACCCCCATATATTGTCTCGTGGGGGATATAAAAGGCATAACAGGACAATGGTGGAAGAGGAAAAGAAAAGACGTTAGGAAGAAGCATCTAAGGCTGATCCTACAACTGAAAATCATCCAGAAGTTGTTGATCCACCTCCACCCCCTCGCCATCGTGCATGGAAGAGAGCCCGACAAAGAAGTATAGGACAATATACATCTAAGGAGGCACGCCAAGTAGCTGAGAAGATTGTAAGTATAGTTTGAATTCTAATTTTGATTTTAACAATGTTACCTAATTGTAATGTGACGTAATATTCTATATGTTATAGGATGCCTTGGACGAACATGCCACTCAAGGAACCTTTGTTCCTGAAGGCCGCCATGATATCTTAGCTGCTGCCATCAGTAAACAATACCACCCGGGCCGTGTGATTGGTGTTGCATGGGGCATTGGCATTCGCCAATACCATAGTTCATCTTCACACCGACGCCACATGGATTGATGCATATAGAAAATGACTAAAATGGGAGATTGCATATGAGCTTAGACAAGAGATGACCCAGCAGTTTTCCCAGCAACTAGCAGCTTTGGCTGGAATGTCCATGCAAAACACAGGTGTCCAACCCTCTGGCCATGTGAGCACTAAGGGCTCATGTGATCCTCCTCATCAACCTGATGATGATGATGAGGATCCTGATATGTGTGAGTTGTATGTTGGTGATCATCATGATCACGCTTAGTGGCATTGGGGAGGGCACACAACTTGGGGAATACCATACACCACCGTACATTAGCGGATGATCGGGTGAGGGTGCAGGTTGAAGATATTCGAGATGCTGATGCTCGAGTCCCTGTGCCCACTGAGGATGTTCAAACAGTGGGCGAGGCCCCCAGTAACTTCATCCCCTGGCCAAGAAGATTGGTTAGGTTTTTTGTTGCATCTGAGGTATTCAATTACTTGTGTATTTCTATATTTACAATTGAAATAATTTATTTGTGTTTACTATTAATGCTTTATGTTTTTTTATTTAGGATGTTGGAAAAGATGTTCCGCCTAAAAGGTCAGATTCGGGAAGACCCGAGAAGTCTGCTCCTGTCAAGGTATTCATTTAATCATTCAATTAATTACAAATGAAATAACTTAATTGTGGTCACTAATGTTTTGTGCTTGTTGTTTAGGGGATCCTCATGATGTTTTAAAACGTCTGACTATAGAGGTTGTGATTACGGGGTCAGCTGCAACTTATGTAAAGTTGGAACATCATGGCAGGTGTAATGACCATTTGTATATCAAGGGAGGGAAATTATGGAGATGGCTCTTGAGGGTGAAATGGTTAGCCCCGCGAACATATCGTTTTGGTGCACGTAAGTACATTTTATTTGTAATCTAATTAATTAAATTTTAAATATTATTATAATTAACATGTTTTATCAATATCTTAGGTATCTGCATCTCCCGTGTCTTGATAAGGGAAACCTCTCCGTTTATGGGTTCATTGACCCTATTCTCATTCAGGGTGATGTAACAATTCTCTCAGAAGACATGGTCACGAACATATGCCCTATACTTGCTCGAGACAATCATCAGTGCTACCTTGCGCCTTACCTCAAGGAGTAAGTTCAAGTTTACAAGTTATTATTTAATTATAACTATATATGACTTGTCACTAACTGTTTCTCAAATGCAGTGAACATTGGCAATTATTGATCATATGTCCTAGTGTGAATGTCGTGGTCTTCTTCTACTATGTGGGAAGGAAGCCGACGAAGGAAATCAAGACCGCTATTTAAACGTAAGCATTTAATTAATCTATAATCAAGTTGTTTTATTTATCCGAAATCTATAACATATACTTTAATTAATGTTTATTTTCTTATGATAGTTCTATGGATGCGAGCCGCATTTTGGGTGATGAAATGTGTAGGCCTATTAGGTGGATTATTCCTAACGTAAGATGTTTATTACTACAAATGCTTCAAGTGCAGTTTGCAATAGTTATTACTTTGTGTTTAATTCCTTATATTCAAATTTGGTTTCATTTGTAGTCTCGTAGACAACGTGGTGGATGTGAGTGCGGATATTACGTGATGAAGTGGATGCTCAAAATTGTCTCCACCGGTATTACTGCAAGATGGCAGGAGGTAAGTAATTAGTAACACAATTAGATGTAACAATTAATTATAGATTAGTTATGTTTTATTTTAATTTATTACTTAGAAGATTAATCTTATGTCCAATTGAACGTGCAAATGTTCAACAGTCCGACTCCACTCTCTGCAGGGGACATTATTGACATAAGGCTGTGTTGGGTAAACTTCTTTTTTGAAGTGTACCAATCATAGTTTGTGTAGTAAGTTTATAAACATATCATGTATATATATTCTAGCTAGTTTTTTGGGTTCTAAGTATCTTTGTTGTCATATTGTTCAGTTTACAATACTTGCGACATTATTACATATTTAGTTCTGAAAGTAATTGAAGTGTATGTATTGTTCGTAATCAATATAGTATATTAATTTAGTGTGTCTTGGCTGTATAAGTCATTCAATGTTGAGAATATCTAGATTCTGTTAACTTACTAGGAATGATCTGGATGTAATACTGAAACATGGGAAAGGATTGTAACTAATGTAAACTAGTTATTTAAAAAAAAAACACTATAGACATCAGTTATTACCAAAGTGAAGTATTATTTATTTTTAAAAACAGAATAGAAGAACTTTAGACATCGGTTAACAGCTAGAACCGATGTCTAAAGTGCACTTTATCATACACATGTGCTCGCCGAAAAGATTCTTGCCCAATATCACGGATCATGTCCTCTAGTCTATCGTCCATATCTACGTCATCAGCTTCCTCTCTATGCGACACCCTTGGCCTGTCTAACGATTCACCATGACATATCCATATTGTATAACTCTTGCAAATCCCCTCACAGATAAGATGCTCCCGTATCTCCTTAGCTTCTTGTCATCTCTCATTCAAACAGTTAACACAAGGACAATAAAACCTTCCGCCACTACTATCAGGAGCATTTGTTTTTTCAAATTGTAGAAAATCTTCCACTCCATTCTCATACTCATCACTTGTCCGTCTAGCATTCATCCAACTGCGATCCATGACTACAACAATAACTTCGTATTTAGGCCAAGATCTTCATCAACTACTTCATAGGACAAGGTATGGCCCTATCCCATTCGAGAAGAAACTTTTTCAACATTCGGTTAACAGTCAGTCCTTAACTCTCAAGCTCATACTTAATGAAATTTTAACAGCATTTCCCATCATCCTCCGCCGTGCACGACTTGAATGTGGTGAAAAACACCACGATAAAGTATGCACTCGAAGAACGAAAGGAAATTCAACAGACCGAACTTTCATCAAGTATATAACATATGAGAATCAATGAATAACTATTTTAAATGAATGCAGAAAAAGTTTTTCCCCAAACTGTCCAACATGGACAATTCAAGATTCAATACAATGAGTGGTACCTTAAACAAGTACACGTATGCTCATTAATATTGAATCCCAAACGGGAAAATAAGGCTTTACTAATTAATTAACACTAAAAAAATAATAAAACACCCCAATCCCTAAGTTAAAGTGGCCAAAAATAAAAATAGAATAATAGAGAGGAGAAAGCTTACCGGGTGTGGGAGGAAAACAAAACCAGTGTCGAAACGAAATCCTAAGTGTGAAATAATCAAGAAACCCTGAAAGAGAAAAAGAAAGAAGCTAAAGCTAATTTAACAAAACCAAAAGATGAAAAGGAACCATAAGATGGAAAGGATCCAAAATATTAAGTTTACTATATTATGTAGTTTATCCATGAAAATTTGCACTATTGATGAGTGTGATTACACCCCATATTTGTTTATCATTTTGCATGCATTTTCATATATTTTAGGCATATTTAATTTGATTTTTGTTAGTTTTTACCTTGGAACGGGTAAGACGGTTTTGTGGTGATGTTTTGCAGGAATTAAGGGTAAAATGCTCAGAATCAACCATGATGGAGCTTGGATGAAGATGGGGCTTGAAAAATGAAGAAAATGAGCCAAATAGAGCCCATCACGGCCTAGCCGTATGACCATCATGGCTATGATCGAGTAAAATTGAAAAGAAAGAAGGCAAAAGTCAGAACTGGTCATGGCGTAGCCGTGATGTCCATCACGGCTGTGACCTGTCAGCTGAGCCAGACCCCAACAAGCCAGAATCTGTCACGGGCTAGCCGTGATGAGCATCACGGCCTAGCCGTGATGAGCATCACGGCCGTGAAAGACCAAAAACTGAAGAAGCGCCCAAGGCAGAATCCATCACGACCGTAACGCGTGTTACTTGGATCAGAAGCAACTGATTTGGATCTAATTTGTGTTAGATTGGGATTCAAACTTCCCAAATCTATAAATAAGGCATCTGATCAGAGGCAAAGGAGGACTTTTTTTGGCTGCTACTCTTAGGCTATAATTTATGATCTCTCTTCTTCTTCCTCCTCTCCTCTCTTATTTTTATTTTCATGTTGTTGTTAACCAAGCTTGTCATCACCATGACAAGGCTTGAGTAGTAGTTTAATTTTTAGGGATTGGGGATATGCCCAAGGTTTGTTTATGGCAGTGAATTGATGTTGTATCTTTGTTAATTGCGATTTTGCTTTAGATCTGATTTCTAGTGTTTTAATTACTTGTAAATCTGGTGCGCACTTATTTGCATGTCGTAGACATTCTAAGGAGGAACCTAGCGGTGAACTTAGGTGTCGGATCTATAGAGTCAGACTTAGGACTGAAATCACGAGAGTTAGAAGCCGTCCTTCGAGGATTAACGAATTGTCACAAAGCGTAAAGGGTTCAATCTAAATTCGACTACCACGATAGTAGGCGTTGGTTTAATTGGGCACAGTTTTTGTAACCCGAGAGGGAGCTTAAACTATTATAGGATAAATTCGCCTTCAAGGCATTTTCGATAATTAACAAGGGTTAGTCAATTTAGTAACATAAACGATCTTGTTGGTAACCCAAATCCCTAGGAATCCTTTTAAATCTGAAAAACCATAAATTGTTTACTTTGTTCTATTGCATTTTATCTCTTATTTCAAAAATCGAAATCTTTTTATACAGTCCAGTTTTATCATTTAACAATTAGTTGCAATTTGAGATCACGGTCTCTGTGGGATCGATATCTTTTTATTACTTGGCGACAATCCGGTACACTTGCCGAATCGCACGTGCACTCGCACGACATCAAGTTTTTGGTGCCGTTGCCGGGGACTGTGCTTCCTCAAATCTCAATTTTATTTTTAATTTTATTTTTCTGGACTTTTTCTTTTTATTTAATTTTTATATACCATTTAAAAAAAGATAAAAATAAAAATAAAATTTTCTCTTTTTCCTTCTAGAGTATCTATCTATCTGTGTTGTTTTCTCTTTTATGCAACGATCACTAAGTCTTGGAAACCTTAGTGAGGTCGACCCCGAAGTCGAAAGGACCTTTCACAGACGTAGGAGACTACAAAGAGAGAGAGAGAGAGACGTTGAGTCCCATTCCACTCATGGCGAATCAACCATATACGAAACCTCTGAAGGACTACGCAGCCCCAAATGCTAGGGGTTTGCGAACTGGGATTGCTAGGCCAGAGATTGAGGCGGAGAACTACACTATACCGCTTATGCTAATCAACATGATTAGGAAACATCAATTCGGAGGACTGCCCTCGGAGGAACTGACTAATCACGTGGAGTCATTCTTGGAGTTCACCGACGCAGTTAGAATTCATGGCACCCCAGTTGATGCTATTCGCTTGAGGTTACTCCCCTCTTCTCTGACTGCAAAAGCAAAATCCTGGCTGAAACAAGTGCCCGCTAATACCTTGTCGGCTTGGGACCAACTGGAACAGGCATTCTTGGAAAAATTCTTCCCTCCATCCAAGACGACCTACATACGAACCCAGATCACCGGCTTCTTCCAAAAGGACGGAGAATGCTTATCCGAAGCTTGGGATCACTACAAGGGATTGCTGGAGTCTTACCCACATCATGGACTCGAGAGGTGGTTATTAGTGCACACCTTCTACAACGGATTGGACTACACTTCGAAGGTGTCACTTGATTCCACAGCTGGTGGAGCCTTTATGAATAGGCCTCTGACTGAGGCATTCAACATCATTGAAAACGTGGCCACCAACTACCACCAATGGGGTTCAGAAAGAGGTAATAACCCGAAAAAGATTTCGGGGCGTAAGTTTGAAATGAATAGCACTGATCTTATCATGTCTAAAATAGACTCACTGAATAAACGCTTTGATCAACTTGAAAGAGCTAACGTGAGTTCAATAGGTGCTACTAACATTGTTTGTGAGATTTGTGGAATGCAGGGACATGACATCATGGAGTGCCCATATGGTATTGCTCATGGATCCGGCGCTTCGGGGGAACAAGTGAACTCTTCTCACAACTTCTACGACATGAACCCGAAGTTGCCAAACTATGCTCCTCCAAATGCTTACAACCAAGGAAGGAAGAACAACCCTTACCTCTCCTACGGGA
Organism: Sophora flavescens; assembly: GCA_030762895.1. Classification (NCBI taxonomy): domain Eukaryota; kingdom Viridiplantae; phylum Streptophyta; class Magnoliopsida; order Fabales; family Fabaceae; genus Sophora; species Sophora flavescens. The sequence continues at coordinate 134,529,645 of CM061068.1, forward strand.
ACTACAGCAACATGCTCAACCACGAGTTCCAAGAAGGCCAAGGTAATAGGAAACCCGCAGCGGGGTATCCTCAGCTACAAAAGTCTAAACTCGAGTCTTTATTGGAAAGTTTTGTGGAAACTCAAACAAAACAAAATAAAGAGTTTAGACAACAAGGTAGGGCAGTAAACGAGGCAATAAAAGAGCTATCATCTAAGGTAGATAACTTAGCCATCCACAACAAGATGCTAGAAACTCATATTGCCCAACAAGCCAGTACATACTCTAGACCAAAGGGTATGTTCCCGGGCCAACCCGAAGCTAATCCCAATGAACATTGTAATGCCATATACTTGAGGGATGATAAGCTTGGGGTGGTTGAAAAGGAAATGGAATGTGAAGAGTACATGAGCGAGGATGAAGAGCCAGAACCAAAGTATGTCCCTCCACCGCAGTACCAACCCCCGATACCTTTCCCACAAAGGTTGGTTAGGAGAAAGCAAGTAGATATAGAAGCTAATATGCCTCCTAAACTGAAAGACCCAGGCAGTTTCTCTATCGCTTGCTCAATTGAAAAGGTACAAATAGACCAAGCCTTATGTGACTTAGGGGCTAGTGCGAGCTTGATGCCGCTCACTATCTTGGAAAGGTTGGGAACCAAAGAGTTGAGTCCATTCAAATTCTCCTTACAATTTGCGGATGGCTCAAATAGAACTCCTCTAGGCATACTAGAGGATGTTCATGTAAAGGTAGGGAAAATTTTCATCCCTACCGATTTCCTGGTATTGGATATGAAAGGGAATTCTGAATTCCCCATCATTTTAGGAAGGCCATTCTTGGCCACCGCTGGAGAAATAATAGACGTAAGGAATGACAAACTCTCTCTGAATATAGAGGAAGGTAGGGTAGATTCTAAATTGACTAACTCATATAACAACCCTCCTTTTGTGAGTCATGTGTGCAGGATCGATGTAACGTCTCCACTGGTAAAGGAAGAGCTCAACATGGAAGAAACTCCGAAGATTTACATGGCGAATGATGCACCCAGTAATGATGAAGTTGGAGTTGTTGATCACGTGGAAACAAAACTTCCGCCGGAGGGGAGTAGGGCCATGAAGCTCAGAGTGAAAAGAGCAAAGCGGAAGCGCAATTGGCCATATGAGCAGAATAGGCTCTTTGAAGGACTCCCATGGAAGAGAAGTGTTTGTGCACTTCTACGCCCAGCCGACCCCGATTGATTGAAGGAAGTATGGTCAAGCTTAAGACCGTAAATAAGCACTTCTTGGGAGGCAACCCAAGTTTTATTTCCCTTTTCCATTTGTTTTTGAATTTAGCTCTTGAATAATTTGAGAAGATCAAGAGGAAAAAAATTATAAATCAATAGATTTGTCAACTGTTTTCAGGTTAAGAAGGAAGGAAGAGCAAAAAGGGCAAGGACAAACAAAGTCAGAAGTCATCACGCCCAAGCCGTGACAGTGGTCACGGCCGTGAGGAGTTAACCAAGAAGACTAGAAAGGATCATGGCCCAGTCGTGATAAGCGTCACGGGCATGATGAGTAGGACCCTAAGATCAGAGAGCATCACGGCCTAGCCGTGATACAGGTCACGACCGTGACAGGCCAGCTCCTGAAGACCAGAATTGATCACGGCCTGCCCGTGATACCCATCACGGTCGTGATACAATTCCCAACAAGTTTTTGACTTGCATTTGAGCCAACACCCGCTACCACCTCGGTGAGTTATTCCATTTTTCTCCTTTCTCCGACGTGATTATTTACATTGGGGACAATGTAAGTTTTTAAGCTTGGGGTAGGGGTATTTGTTCATCTTTGCATTTTTCATGTTGCACTCATATATGCATAGTTTTGCATGATCACATGATTAGATTGCCCTTTGCTTAGAGTTTGCATCCAATTGTGAGAACTTGGTGCCAAATAAATTGAGATAGTGAATTTTTGAACCCAATTTTTTTATTCTTGTGATAAGGCTAAAAATAAAAATTCTTGAGATGATCTTTTGATAGTTGATAATTAGCATGTGGTTCTCTAGATTTGTGTTTCTCATTGATGTTAAACTACTAAATGTGAATTTTTGAGCCAAAAAGGGGTACTCACTAAATCTACCCCATTCTTTGTGATAGAGTGTTTTATTCCTCTTGGATTGTATTCTCTAGAACTTGACTTGAAACCGTTTTGAAACTTAGAAATTTTTTAAAACAATTTTGAAAATGATTGAGGCACTAGTTATTTTTCCGGCCTTCCGAGCTTTGATTGATTAAATGCTACCCCTTAGTTGCCTAACTTTGAGAGTAAAAAGAAAAAAAATAAAATACTTTTATTGGTACCTTGAATTACTTTGATGAATGATGCTTAGTATGGCACCTTTTAAAGTATTGCAAAAAGGGTAAAAAGGTAGTTTGAAAAAAGTATGGAATGAGAAAGTTAGAAAACAAATATTTCTCTTGAATTGAAAAATCTCCCCTTCTCCAAATAAATAAAATAAAATAAATAAATAAAATAAAAATATGGAGAAGGGGACGACAAAAAGAAAGTGAGAAATAAAATAAAAAGAAAGAAAGAAAGGTGGAAAAGTGAACTCAAAGCCAAAAAGGTATTTTAGAAGGTGTCATGCTTTGCAATGTTTGATATTTTGTTTAGCCTTTTTGAAATTTCCTTTTCTTGATTTCCCCACCTAACAATTAATCCCATGGCCCCATTACAACCAAAGTAAAAGACCTCTTGATTCTTTTGTGTTTTCATTAATAAAGTGGAGATTTGGTTAATAGTCAAGCTTATGGTAGAATACCTTCCTTGAGGAAATTTAGCGAATTGTCATATTCCCTTAAACACTTGAGTGAGGTGAGTAGAGTGCCCAAATCAGTGAGAATATGGATTTAGGAAACCTAAGCTTCTAATTGGACTTGAAATTGATTGTCTCTTGGTTTCTTATTTGAAAATGCCTGTTACTTGGATTACTTACTCGGGTTCTTGGTTCACTATCCACGCTCTGATTGTTTACATCTTCTGGCCTTAGTTATTTCTTGAGGACAAGCAAAATCTTAAGCTTGGGGTGATTTGATGAGTGTGATTACACCTCATATTTGTTTATCATTTTTCATGCATTTTCATATAGTTTAGGCATATTTAATTTGATTTTTGTTAGTTTTTACCTTGGAACGGGTAAGGCAGTTTTGTGGTGTTGTTTTGCAGGAATTAAGGGTAAAATGCTCATGATCAACTACGATGGATCTTGGATGAAGATGGGGCTTGAAAAGTGAAGAAAATGAGCCAAACAGAGCCCATCACGGCCATGATCGAGCAAAACTGAAAAGAAAGAAGGCAAAAGTCAGAACTGGTCACGGCCTAGCCGTGATGTCCATCACGGCCGTGACCTGTCAGCTGAGCCAGACCCCCACAAGTCAGAATCTGTCACGGCCTAGCCGTGAAGAGCATCACGGTCGTGACAGACCAAAAACTGAAGAAGTGCCCAAGGCAGAATCCATCACGGCCGTAACGCGTGTTACTTGGACCAGAAGCAACTGATTTGGATCTAATTTGTGTTAGATTGGGATTCAAACTACCCAACTCTATAAATAAGGCATCTGATCAGAGGCAAAGGAGGACTTTTTTTGGCTGCTACTCTGAGGCTATAATTTAGGATCTCTCTTCTTCTTCCTCCTCTCTTCTCTTATTTTTATTTTCATGTTGTTGTTAACCAAGCTTGTCATCACCATGACAAGACTTGAGTAGTAGTTTAATTTGTAGGGATTGGGGCTATGCCCAAGGTTTGTTTATGGCAGTGAATTGATGTTTTATCTTTGTTAATTGCGATTTTGCTTTAGATCTGATTTCTAGTGTTTTAATTACTTGTAAATCTGGTGCGCGCTTATTTGCATGTCGTAGACATTCTAAGGAGGAACCTAGCGGTGAACTTAGGTGTCGGATCTATAGAGTAAGACTTAGGACTGAAATCACGAGAGTTAGAATCAGTCCTTCGAGGATTAATGAATTGTCACAAAGTGTAAAGGGTTCAATCTAAATTCAACTACCACGAGAGTAGGGGTTGGTTTAATTGGGCACGGTTTTCATAACCCGAGAGGGAGCTTAAACTATTAAAGGATAAATCCGCCTTCAAGGTATTTTTGATAATTAACAAGGGTTAGTCAATTTAGTAACATAAACGATCTTGTTGGTAACCAAAATCCCTAGGAATCCATTTAAATCTGAAAAACCATAAATTGTTTACTTTCTGTTCTATTGCATTTTATCTCTTATTTCAAAAATTCAAATCTTTTTATACAGTCCAGCTTTATCATTTAACAATTAGTGTCGGATCGATATCTTTTTATTACTTGGTGACAATCCGGTACACTTGCCGGATCGCACGTGCACTCGTACGGCATCAACTATCAATGAAGAGGAAAATAAAGAAAGCTAAAATATTCCAGGTTCAAACTTTAAAAATCTTTCCATAGCCAGTTATCACCACAATTACAATTTTATTCATAACCAAACCAACGTTCTAGGAAAGAACAATGCAACAACATATAATCAATTGTTAGCCCATCATTTGAGCACTGAATAACTGTTCTATAATTGTTAGCCCATCATTTTACAGCAAGGTAAATTCCACCTTCAGATTTTGAGTTTTTATTTATGCACGTTAACATAATTTAGGTAGAATAAAATCTTTTAGCTCATGCAATTTCTTTCAAACCCACCAAGGCTTTTCTTCAATAAAACTGGTGTGAAACATAGCTCTCAACTAGCTTGATTGATGAATTGGAATTCAATAATAACAAGAAAACATAGCTCTTATGAATTACATCTTTTTTGAAACAAGAGAAAATGATTTAGGAGACTAATGATCATTATTTTGACTGTTTGATCACACTTTTACCATCACATGCAGCTGGATATCTTACAAAGTTCAAGTCTTTATGTTTTATTTTTAAAGTAATTGTGAGGAAAAATCCATCCAAAAAGAGTAGCCAAGAAGGACAACACCTAGCAACCCCAAATAGTAAGTAAAAAAAGAATTACAGCATGTGTTGGCACCAACATCACTTTTAATTTTAGAAATGATCCTTAGGCAGACATATGCTTTAAGAACTAATAGGAAATCAACAACACTAAAATTCAAGCATGTGTTGGCACCAACATCACTATTTGGAGATGAAATAAAGGTCTTGATTCCAATTTTGAAATCATCCTTTAATGACAGTTGGTTTATAATTTTTCAGTGCAATCCAAGTACACGACTAGAAAAGTCAAGTCTTGTAATGAACATCTTCAAGATAGATATATCCATATGTTCGGTGGTTAATCTAGGTTATCGTGAAAGTATTCAGCTCATAAGGTTGAGATCACGCTGCACATACCAACTATATGCTTTTTCCAATTCTAAATGCTAAAGCTTCTTATCGGCACGAAAACAGCTATGCAAACAAATTAACAATTTTATCATTATTAAACTTTGAAGATCAGGTGAACACATGCAGGAATGAAAGGAAAATAGAATGAATGAGTAAACTGTTTTCACTGAAAATTTTCATTGTTTGGCATGAAAATTGATAGCCATTACCAAAATCATAAACAAACCAGCATGAGATTGCCGTAAACGCATTGAATGCTGTAATAATGGGTAGGAAAATCCAGTAAACCTTATACTTGCAGAATAACAAACAAGGGTACAAACCTTTCAGAACTCCTCCTTCAGAATTCAACCTGAATCCACTCTCCTCAATAAACTGATTTAGCCTTTTAATATCTTTCAAATGAGTTTTCAGTCGATGAGTGTAACAGCCTGTTTTTAATTATGTTGTTTTCACAGTAAAAATATATTTATTTTTATTTTTAATTGAGACTTAGGAAATGATTTTGGAGAAAACAAAATCATATCTGGAACTTACTCTACGGTAGGAAGCTCTGGTTAAAATTTTGGTTTAAAACTCAGACGGAAACCGGTCTTTATTTTTTTTAACTGACAGTATAATTTTATACTGACAGAAAATCCTAATTTGGCCCGAAAACTGAAATTTGTAGATTTTTTATATTTTGTCCATCAGGAATTCAACTTTCCAAATTTCTGATCAGAATTAAAATATTATGTTGATTCAGACGAATTTTGGTAAAAGTTCAGACGGAAAACAGTCAGTGTTTTCACTGACAATAAGATTTTAATGATCAGAAAACCTAATTTTGACTCGTGAACGAAATGGTTTATATTTAAATCATATTTCTAACGAGTTTGGTTGTTTTGAAAATTTTCAACCGAAAACGAAATATTACACTTTTACACGGGTGTAAAACCCTAATCGGGAAACCGACAGAGTCGAAAACGGAACTGCAGAGACCCGTCAAGAGATCGAGACAATGAGTCATACTTGATGACTCATGAAGGATGAGTCACCAAGCATTTATGAGCATTAAATGCTAGTAATCATGACTCTTAGGTAAAAAGACCAAAATACCCCCAAGCTTTCGCGGGTATTAACAAGACACATCTACGCACTCTTAACCACTCATTTTACATGGTTGTAAACTTCCCACATCTCTTCAATTTCGTGCATCCACCTCAAATAAACCACACCTATTTCATTTTGCTTTCGTTTCATTATTTTCCTCTCAAACCGAAATCGGGTAAACGACGGAGCTGCGTACGAAATTTCCGGGAACCGCTAACGGATAGGATCGGTGACTCATTGGTGAGTCACTATGTGTGGTCTAAAATCAGCCACACCTCCATCAAATGTGAGCCACATATTATTAACCATGGTTAGCCAAAATAACCTTAGTTAAGTTAAGTATAATCTTAGTTAAGTTAATTATTAACTATGGTTAAGCTTATATTACTTAAATAATCACAAAAGCTATTAATCCAACATCTAATAAACCAAACAAGGCCTAATATAAAGCCTATATATACCACAAAACCTCAGACCCTTCACTCACACCTTCATTCTCTTCATCTTCCTCACCAACTAAGTTACAAAACTCATAAGAACACCGAATCCCCACCAAAAATATGACCCTCTTCCTGTCTGAAACTCAAAAACCTTTCAACATAAAAGTTGTTTCTCTTTATCTCTTATTTCCAACAACCTAAAGATCATCAAACACGGATAAGTGGATTGGGAGATAGGCTCAAAATAAGGAAACTGCCCAGAATTCTCAGCAACCCACGAAACATCAGAAAGAAGACCCTTTTCACCCCTGTTATGATCCGAACCAAATGAAACCTTCAACATCAAAGTTGTTCCTTTTCTTATTATATTTCTAAAAAGCCAAAGTTCGTGATTTTTGGATGAGTATATTGTGAGATACACTCACAATACCATCACACCCTCAAGCTGTCCAGTTTTTAACTTAGTGAAGGTTGGTCATTTTCTTCATTTCATCAATCTTCAAGAGGTAAAAGCTCTTCTCCTTAATCATCTAAGTCTTCTCCTTCATTTATTTTGTAATATAAAGCCATGATCATCAAGTTTTCATAAATTTCCATTCTTGGATCTAGAACTTCAAATAATTCTAGAAAATTGTAGAAAAATCCTTTTAATGTGAAACTGATAGAAGCATGGATGGATTGAGTATGTGGAAAGAATCATATTCAGATCCATCTAAGTGCACTATTATTAGTGGGCTTATTAGACAACAATTAAGTCCAAATTTTATACTTATATTTTTAATTTTGGTAATATTTTTAGGATGAATTTTCTAATTGAACCCGTATACTTGATTTGGTCATATCTTGAGCTACGAATCTCCGATTGATGCATTGTTTGGTGCGTTGGAAAGCTTAGGGAATTATCTACAAATCATATCTCGGGCCTCTTGACCAAATTCGGCTTCTATCATGGTGAAAAACGGGCTGGAAGTTTGGTACGAATATTTAGACGAGTTTGAGCTTCAAATGAGTGTGTCTTTTGGCTTGCATGCCTAAAGTAACTCCTTCTTTATTAGTTATGTTTCATTTTAAGTATTCTCTTAAGTTTGGTAATAACTCCAATTATTGGAGAGTTATGTTTAAATAGTCACCTAATGGTTTATTACACCAATTAGTGGTATAGTTATTAGGGGGTTATAGAATAATGGAATCTTATGAGGACTTTGTGTAAGCCAAGAGTTGGCAGCCCCACTACTATTTGTACATGCCCCAAACATGATGAATAAACAACTTTGAGTTCATTTGGGATTGATTCCAATTGTGAAAGTGTTTTCTCTCTTGGGTTCTTCATTGAGCCAACCCTTGTTCTTATCAAGAATCCAAGATTCTTGTGACGAACCTCACATTGGCTTATCAAATCCCCTTGGATTTGTGGCGCCTACCTCCCATTTCTCATCTTATCCAATTTTGTATTTCATCTTCTTCTATAATTTTGCTTGGTCACTCAAGGATAGATCCGAAAATATATATGTTCCTTGCTATGATCATATCATTTGGTATCAGAGCCATCCTTCCTAGAGTGACTTATGATTTTGTTTTTTCAATTTTTTTTCGGAAGTTTGAATTTTTCTTAGTGGGTTCTTCATGGAGTCACTAATGAAGAAAAATGATGCCAAGAAAATGGAGGATCTTTTCTATTCTAGATGCTATGTGAAGGACAAGATATGTAGCTTGGTCATTGATAGAAAGGGTTACATCAACCTAGCTAGTACCACCATGGTGAAAAAGTTGGGACTTCCTCTTCTAGAGCATCCACAATCGTATGTCATTTGGAGCATCCCAGAGTTTAGTGATTTTGGTGACGTGATGGTGAACAAACAAGTACGAGGGCCATTCCGGATTGGGAGATATGAAGATGGTGTTTTATGTGATGTGGTGCCCATGGAAACGAAGCACTTGTTACTTGGGCGTCCATGGAGGATTGAACGACAAGCGAGATATGATGCCGACAACAACAAGTACTCATTTGTATTTAATAATCGCAAAATTACTCTTGGACCATTGTCACCAAAACAAGTGTATGAAGATCAAATGTACTTGAAAGGAGAGAGTGAGAGAAGAAGAATGAGTGAGAAGAAAATAAAAGAAGAGGGTTCGGTGGATGAGGAAAAAGAAGAAGTAAAGAAAAAGGAAACTCTTGAGAGAAAGGAAGAAGGAAGGGAGAGTGGCAAAAGAAAAATAGAGAAAAAAGAAAACAATGGTATAGAAGTTGAAGGAAAAGAAAGCAATGAGGGATATCTCATGAAAAATGAGAGCTTTGAGAGAAAAAGAAATGGAAGAGCCAATTTTCAAGCAAAAGGTGGAAAGAACAAAAGAAATATGTTATTAGATAATCCACAGACTTTTTATGTAGGTTTGGATTTGAGGACAAATCACTTTCAAGAGGAGGGGAATGATAGAAGCATGGATGGCTTGAGTATGTGGAAAGAATCATATTCAGATCCATCTAAGTGCACTATTATTAGTGGGCTTATTAGACAACAATTAAGTCCAATTTTTATACTTTTATTTTTAATTTTGGTAATATTTTTAGGATGAATTTTCTAATTGAACCCGTATACTTGATTTGGTCATATCTTGAGCTACGAATCTCCGATTGATGCATTGTTTGGTGCGTTGGAAAGCTTAGGGAATTATCTACAAATCATATCTCAGGCCTCTTGACCAAATTCGGCTTCTATCAAGGTGAAAAACGGGCTGGAAATTTGGTACGAATATTTAGACGAGTTTGAGCTTCAAAGGAGTGTGTCTTTTGGCTTGCATGCCTAAAGTAACTCCTTCTTTATTAGTTATGTTTCATTTTAAGTATTCTCTTAAGTTTGGTAATAACTCCAATTATTGGAGAGTTGTGCTTAAATAGTCACCTAATGGTTTATTACACCAATTAGTGGTATAGTTATTAGGGGGTTATAGAATAATGGAATCTTATGAGGACTTTGTGTAAGCCAAGAGTTGGCAGCCCCACTACTATTTGTACATGCCCCAAACATGATGAATAAACAACTTTGAGTTCATTTTGGATTGATTCCAATTGTGAGAGTGTTTTCTCTCTTGGGGTTCTTCATTGAGCCAACCCTTGTTCTTATCAAGAATCCAAGATTCTTTTGGCGAACCTCACATTGGCTTATCAAATCCCCTTGGATTTGTGGCGCCTACCTCCCATTTCTCATCTTATCCAATTTTGTATTTCATATTCTTCTATAATTTTTGTTGTCACTCAAGGATAGATCCGAAAATATATATGTTCCTTTTTTAGGATCATACTCCTTTCTAGGATCATATCAGAAACCAATTTCTATGATCTTGTGATGTTTTCTACTTTCATTATCCAAGAGCATGTAATCAAAAACATTTTCATTTCCTATTTTCTTTTAGTGGCCGAATCTCACTCAAAGGAGGGTTTGATGATTTTGTTATCATTTTTGAAATCTAATGCTTGATTTGAGCTCTCTAGTACCTATATGATCTAAATCCAAGAGCTTGAATCCAACTAAATTTCCTAGACTATTTTTCAAATATAGGCCGAAACCCTAATCTTTGGGTTAGAGGATTTTGTTTCAATTCTTTTAGTTATGATCATTGGTTTTATAATTTATAAATGCCGAAGGATCATTGATCAAAGAGTTTATGAAGTTTTGAAATCCCTAGCCTTATTTTGGGTTGTCATAGCCGAATGATCAGTCGCTGGCTCATCTAGTTTTATAGCTGGTATGATCGTGGTTTTGTGCTAATTTTATATCATTTTCGCCCAAATTAGACTTGATTGTCTTTAAGCAGCATTTTGAGTCTGTAAAGTATTTTTAGGTTAATTTAGCTGATTTAGAGTTAAATAAAGCACTTATGCTATTTTCTGTTTTCAGGTTAATAAAAAGAAATAAATCTGGAGCTTTCGCCCCGCGAGTAGGCATTCGCCTCGCGAACCTGAAGGTGACTGTGCCAGAAAATTTGCAATCCTTTCCGTGTCGCCCCGCGAATAAATGACTCGCCTCGCGAGAGTGAAGACCAGAAGTCATGACTTTTCCATTCCTCGCCACGCGAGCCGTGCTTCGCCTCGCGAGAAGACCAAACGTTGCAGAGATTCGCCTCGCGAGACAGTGTTCGCCTCGCGAGTCCGCGGAAACCAGAAATTGTATATAAGTCTGTTTTAGGCAGAACTGAGGGGGGAGTCAGAGTTAGCTTTAGTTAGTCAGTAGTAGTAGTTTTCAGTAGTTTATTTTCCTTTCTTCTCTTTTGTGTTTATTTCTGTAATGGAGAGCTAGTCTCCTAGATTAATCTACTGCGATTGGTTTCCATTACCACACTTGAGATTCTGTAATTCCTGTTTTATTTGCTTTTCTCTTTTCAACGCAATGCTATATGTTTCTGTTTGCTTAATTCAGGAGTGTGTAGTGTTGTGTTGATTTGTTTCGGTGATGTTATGTTCCTATATATAATCGCGTTTGCTTAATTCGCGTGTGTTCAATTCGTGTTCGCTTAGTTCATGAAGCGCTTAACCCCGTTTGCTTAATTCGGGAATAGGAACATATATCTATAGTAGTGATTTCGCTTGTAAATTGTTGCTACAACCGGGAGAGGATTAGAATCTGCCTAGGGCTTGGAATTTACATGAACCAATGATAGTGGGAAACCGAGAACAGTAGGTTAATCATCTTTAGTTTATTTGATAATCTCTTTAACTGCTTTGTTTTCATTGCTTTGTTTTGCTTTGTTTCTTATTTGCAGTCCAATCCAAACCCCCCAAAACTGATTTTTGTGTTAATAACAACAACCTAAGAGTCCTTGTGAGACGATATCCGAGTTGTCGCTTCCTATACTACATTTTTATAAAACGCTCGTTCTTTTTGGCGCGTGCACGACAGCGCGTCCAAAAATTGACGCCGTTGTCGGGGACTCTTGTTGTTATTAACAGAAAATTTAAAAAAAAAATAAAAAAAAATCTCTCTCTTTGCTGAATTAGTTTTGTCTGCTTTGTCTGATTATGGATCTTAGTACTGCTATGGATAAATTACTGTTTGGGGATATGCCTAGTGTTGATTATAAACCACCACCATGCACAAATTATCCTAATTTTGATGGAATGGATAGGCTCACTTATTTGAAGCAATTGTTTCAGCAGAGAAGGTTTTGTGGCATGTGCGGCTCGCCTGAGCATCTGTTTGAGGCATGCCCCATTCTGACAGAAGATACTTATTTGCCTCGATTCTATGCAATCCGTCCTAACAATCAAGGCAATAAGCTTGAGGATAATGAAGAACCTTTGGTCTTAGATGCATGTGTTGAAAGTGATGGGATAGATGAATTGTGTGCAGAAGTCCAGACAATCAGACCGTTACTAATTCAGTTTCCTTTACTACATGTACTGACTGTACTGACACTAACCCGTGTGCTGTTTGTGCTGAGTTTCTTGACTCTATTTTGCAGGGTGATAGCATGAGTGAAGCTGATTGTTCAGCCGAGGTTCTTGACATCATGGATACTCCAAATGTACCATCCATTGAGCAGCCACCTCCCACTGTGGAACCACCATTGATGGAGTTCAAGCCTCTGGAATTTGCACCATGGCCAGTCCAAGAGGTTGAACCCCGATTCTATTGGGAGGACTTCATCGACAAAGTTGAGAAAGAAGTCAATTGTGACCTGATAGGGAGTGAGAATTCCGTCGCACTCGGTGGAGTTACTAAGATTATCAAGTGTCCGCTCTCATACTTATGCTGTTGGCCATGGGATCCAGGAGGACCACACTGCAATTTGAGCATTCCGTGGCCACTGTATCACAGACAGTGGGATCCTGGTGGAATCACCCCCAATGAGTTTTTCTGAACCTTGCTCTTTTTAATTTTCTTTTCCTTGCTTTATTTCTGTTTTGTTTTCAATAAAGCTCCTGAATAATTTGAGAAGCTCAGGAGTTGTGTTGAGTCTTTTGTTGGCAAGTTGCTGGGTTTTGATTAATTTTGCATAGATTGATTGCATGTTACTTGTGACTGATTTCCCCTAGGCTGAAAAAATTTTGTTTTTGAAAAGTGATCCCCATGTGATTGAAAACTGAACTTTGAGATTTTGTTGTGATGGCATGATTTATGATAAGTTTGGGGTGATAGGAAGCACACACTAGGGATAGAATCTCTGTCAAACAAATTGCAAAAAAATGTCCAGGTGAGGATTTGAGCCTCCAACATGTTTTTGATTGTGAGAATCACTTTTAAGTTGCACTTTCCCGAATTTGCTTGAATCTCTTTTTGGTTTGCATGTTTATGTGTTTGCTTTAGATGATTTAGGCATTTTCTTTGTAAATAACTACTTAGCCTAAAATAACCATCCCTAATGCATGTTCCTTAGTTAGCCCCATTGAGCCTGATTAGCCTGTTAATTCTTGATAACCTTATGTTATAAGCTAAAATCTGAAAAACCATGTTAACCCGATCTTAGGATTAGGAGAGCATGGAATCTTAGCAAGAGAATGGTTGCAAGAAATTAAGTTTGGGGTGGCTACAAGGTGTAATGTGTTGTTTGGGATTGAGAAAAAGAAAAAAATATAATAAAAAGGTTGAAAAAAAAGGGGAAAGAAAAGAAAAGTTGAAAAAAAAAACGAAAAAAAAGGGAAAAAAAAGAAAAAAAATGTCAAAAAGGCTATTTGAATAAAAAGGCTGTAGTCACCCAAAGCATAAAGAAAAATGGAAAAAGGAATTTGAGTGGAAATTCAGTGTAAAATGTTTCATGCTCTCTTAGTTCCTAGGACTTCAGCCCAGTACCTTTGTATATCCTACCCTTAGCCAGGCCCCATTACAACCTTTAAAAGACCTTTTGATGTTGCATGCATGTTTTCTGTGGGAACCATTTTGAGATGAAAATCAAATTTATGGGAAGTGTTCTTAAAAGTGAAATTGAGTGAAATGTTGATAGCCTGACAAAAACTGAGCGATTGAGTGAAACACAAATTTCCCTTGTGAGGAAGGCGGTTGTTTGAATTTGGTGATCTCCCTCTTGTGTATAACTTGGATCCCCTGCTTAGATTACTGATTGCTTGAATGATGAATTTCCCAATTGTTCAGAATAAATGACTGTGGGGATTGCTTTGTTTGAAAGGGGGGAACATCGAAGAAAACTGTTTTGATATATTGCTTGAAATTTGTGCGAAAGTTGATTGAATCTCTTAAGCTTGCCATGTCTCGAGTCTTTTTAAGTTTTTAAGTTTTAGTTTGCTTGGGGACAAGCAAAGTTTAAGTTTGGGGTATTTTGATCAGCCGCTGGCTCATCTAGTTTTATAGCTAGTATGACCGTGGTTTTGTGCTAATTTTATATCATTTTCGCCCAAATTAGACTTGATTGTCTTTAAGCAGCATTTTGAGTCTGTAAAGTATTTTTAGGTTAATTTAGCTGATTTAGAGTTAAATAAAGCACTTATGCTATTTTCTGTTTTCAGGTTAATAAAAAGAAATAAATCTGGAGCTCTCGCCCCGCGAGTAGCCATTCGCCTCGCGAACCTGAAGGTGACTGTGCCAAAAAATTTGCAATCCTTTCTGTGTCTCCCCGCGAATAGATGACTCGCCTCGTGAGAGTGAAGACCAGAAGTCATGACTTTTCCATTCCTCGCCACGCGAGCCGTGCTTCGCCTCGCGAGAAGACCAAACGTTGCAGAGATTCGCCTCGCGAGACAGTGTTCGCCTCGCGAGTCCGCGGAAACCAGAAGTTGTATATAAGTCTGTTTTAGGCAGAACTGAGGGGGGAGTCAGAGTTAGCTTTAGTTAGTCAGTAGTAGTAATTTTCATAGTTTATTTTCCTTTCTTCTCTTTTGTTTTTATTTCTGTAATGGAGAGCTAGTCTCCTAGATTAATCTACTGCGATTGGTTTCCATTACCACACTTGAGATTCTGTAATTCCTGTTTTATTTGCTTTTCTCTTTTCAACGCAATGCTATATGTTTCTGTTTGCTTAATTCAGGAGTGTGTAGTGTTGTGTTGATTTGTTTCGGTGATGTTATGTTCCTATAGATAATCGCGTTTGCTTAATTCGCGTGTGTTCAATTCGTGTTCGCTTAGTTCACGAAGGGTTTAACCCCGTTTGCTTAATTCGGGAAGAGGAACATATATCTGTAGTAGTGATTTCGCTTGTAAATTGTTGCTACAACCGGGAGGGGATTAGAATCTGCCTAGGGCTTGGAATTTACATGAACCAATGATAGTGGGAAATCGAGAACAGTAGGTTAATCGTCTTTAGTTTATTTGATAATCTCTTTAACTGCTTTGTTTTCATTGCTTTGTTTTGCTTTGTTTCTTATTTGCAGTCCAATCCAAACCCCCCAAAACTGATTTTTGTGTTAAAAACAACAACCTAAGAGTCCTTGTGAGACGATATCCGAGTTGTCGCTTCCTATACTACATTTTTATAAAACGCTCGTTCTTTTTGGCGCGTGCGCGACAGCGCGACCACCGAACCTAGTCTTTTTGTGGTTAAGGATGAATTTTGTTTGATTAATTCATCCTTATGTTGATTGGTTGAAGGTTGATTTAATAACCATAGGGTCGTGACGAGGAGTGGGAAGTTCGTGTTTTCGGAGATAAGCTCAGGTGGGAGAAAGAACCATTCCATCGTCAGAACCGATAACTAGTATATAATTTATAATAATGGTGTAGGGCGACCTAAACCCTACTAGTGGTTGAGTAATCGACAATACCAAAATAGCATTGGAAACTTTTCCACTTTACCAATGACGATTTGGGAATTGTAGGTTTATCGCCTTAGGTTAATTTTATAATATTGAGGATGTCTGAATTATTTATTATTGACTGTTTCTGATATGCTGGTTGAGGTACTCTACTGCATATGACGTTTTGTTTTGATGTTTGAATATTTTATTGATTATTGTGCTATGCATGATCTGCCTGGTTTGATAAATTGCTTAGTAAATTTTAAGTAAAGATATATGTTGCTCGGAGGTATTTTGTTTGGGGTGAGAGCTTGAATATAAATCAGAGGTGCCTAGCTATTATTTTATAGAAGTGATGTGATTTAGAATGTAAGTGGAGGTTATGAGGAAAGCTTGAGGCACTAGGTTGTTATTGATAAAAGTCAGTGAGAATCATATGTTGCATTGTTGTTCATAACCGTGTATTTGAGATATACGAGGTCCAAAGTTCTTGTGGACCGTTCCAAATTAGAAGTTAAGTTGTACAACTATAGTGTCATTGCTATGCATGAGCACCCTTGATAGAGATGAGAGAGAGAACCAGGGTGTGCGCCGACGGTACTGTGCAGCTATAGTGTCATTGCTTTGCATGAGCATTCTCACCATGGATGAGAATGTGCACCGGCGTTGGGTACGTGTCACTTGGACGACTGACTAACATTCCTAACGAGGGATGTGTGATAGGATTAGTGGTGGCCACGTCAGCATAAAGGTTTAGTTGCATGAGTTGGAGGGTAGAGGATGATGTTATAAAGTATGGATGATTGTAAACTGTGAGTGATGCATGTTTGTGACTATTATTGTATTATATGCTATGAATCTTTTCCGCTTATGATGATAGAACTGTTTCTTATCTCCCTATTTCTGTATTTTTGTGTATGTCTACTTTATTACGTTAGAAGACCAGATTGAGGAATATATCACTGAGGAGATGGATGGAACCCTGTACGAGACGGAGGTTGTGGAGGAGTTGAATGACATTCCGTATGAAGCTGACACTGGAGAACAACCTATTGATCCTATTAATATAGTGTAGTAAGTTTAAGGCTAGTGAGTCATATAAGACATTTTTTTTCCGCTAGTTATAAGCAGTTTGTATATATAAGTACCTGTGCGAGATCCTACTGAGATGATACCCTAAACAGTGTTGTGTAAAATAAAGGATAATTATGTGTGCATTTATGTAATATAACTTTGTAGTGTTTTATATTTGTAGAAGTTATATGATGATTAATTAAGTTTTTAATTTTTACGTATTTTCAACAATAAGCGTGCTATTAAGTAAATAAATAATATGGTTTTAATTTAATAATACAATGGGGCACAACGGGATGTCTCAATGAGCAGAAATAGTAACATGGTTCAACGCATACCCATTGACTAGGGTCCGAGCAGCATGCTCACTTTCACTATGTATCAAATATCAACAAACTTTAAGTAAGCCAGATGCTAGAAGAGACTAAAGATGTTCTTAAAATAAATATTTCTAGGAAGACAGATATTAATACCTTGCTAATAGTATATTAAATGCTCACAGGTTCGACCCAAGGGTAACGTCGTTGGTACACTCGTCATTGCAAACCCTAAATAGTGCCAATGTAGAAAACTATTATACTGCTTGATTATCTTGAATAAAATGATTAAAAAGTGTCTAGCTTAGTTACTTCGAACATTGTTGGATGCGATTTTGTGAACATTGTTAAGCTCTGAAAAGAAATAAATCAAGTGTTGCTTACAAAATTGCAGTGAGGCAGTGACTTCTTCCCACAGCTCACAGATATGTGTACCTGGAGTTGCATTAATGAAACAAAAAAAAAAGGAAAACAAAAAATCAGAACCCTGCAAATTTCAGCTCATTAAAAGACATTATTACATTTTCAGATCAGTCCACACATTTTGCCAACAACAATAAACAACAAAGGAAAAAAAATCCATCAAATTGAAAGAAAATCATAATAACAAAAATTAGATTGAGGTAAAAGTAGCTTCATGGTAAGGAGTAATTAAGGGCTAGGGAAGAGAGATAACAAAAAAGCATAAGAGACCTTATA
This sequence comes from Sophora flavescens, assembly GCA_030762895.1. NCBI lineage: Eukaryota > Viridiplantae > Streptophyta > Magnoliopsida > Fabales > Fabaceae > Sophora > Sophora flavescens. Next base: position 134,547,303 of record CM061068.1, read on the forward strand.
TGCTGTTTTATTTCAAGAATTGATGAGTCTTGTTTGCTTCTTAAATGTAACTTGAACTGCAAAGCAGCTAAAAATGAAAAACAAAAAGTTAAGATTTTTGTTTTGTCTCCTCCATCTAAAACAAACAACCTTAAGTCTAGGTTAAGACCTCAAATCGACTACCAAATCCTAAATAGTGCAAACGCTAGATAGTGCTTCAAAGACTCATAAGGTGAATAAATTGATCCAACCAGAACAAAAGGGAGAAGAAATAAGGTTCAAACCGATGTAGAAAACAGAGAACGATGGACAACGGCGTATGGTTCGTATCAAATAGAGAACGACAACCTTACAGAACGATGTCACGGTGGTGAGGTGGTGCTGTGCGGTGCGAAGGTGAATGACAGTGTTGTGTTGTGACGGCCTCCTAGATGGAGCTCACGGTGGCATTTGGTAACAGGAGAACAATGGCGGTGGCGAGAGTGAACAAGAGAGAAAGTGAACGAGAAAGTGGAAGAGAGTGGAAGAGAGTGGAAGAGAACGAGAGAGAGTGGCGCGGGTAGGGTTAGAAAATCTGAGTAGCGCGCAGAGAATGGAGGGAACCGAAAAGAACTGAAATATGCTTGAAATTTTAACATCGGTTAATCTAAAAACTGATGTCTAAACTTATACTTGGTCATTTATTTGTTATTTTTTCTTTCAAGTTTCCACATCGGTTTTTACTATTAACCGATGTTTAATAGTTATGACATCGGTTAATTATTGAACCGATGTTAAAAGTTTTACATTTAATTTCAAAATTCATTTTTCCTTTTATTTTTAGACATCGGTTTTAAAAACTAACCGATGTTAAATCTTTTTTAAATCGGTTATTTAAGAAACCGATGTTTAAAGATTTGAGATGAATTTCAAAAATGACACCGTCTCGTTTTAGACATCGGCTATAGAGAAACCGATGTAAAATCCCGGATGTTAAATCCATTTTCCGCACTAGTTATTGAAGCCTTTCTCATCTTCATCTTCATCTTCTCTTCATCATCAAGGGTATAACTCTTCTCTATTACTCTTTATTTTTTTCAAAAATCTCCTTTCCATCTACATGCATGTTGCTCTATCATGTTGCATGTTCAAGTTTTAGTCAAAAATATTTAAGAAAATTCTTAGAAAAAACTTTTTAGTAGGAAACTAATTTTTATGAACTCATACACATCTCTGCCTTCATTTTACATGTTTGCATGTAACAAAAAGTTTTTCCAAACACACTTTTTTAGGGGGGACCGAAAACCCTATGTCGGCAAGTTAGTGTTTTTGTTTAATTTTTCTCATACTTGATTTAAAAACTCTCTAATATATATGTTTTTAAGTTCATGAGTTAAATCAAAAATGAGTTTTCTTTCCCATTTTCGTACCCATGGCCGAAACTCTAGCCATGAGAGTTGAGGAAGCCTAGTTTCAATTTTTAAGAAAAATGCTTGTTTTGATTATCATTTTAAGTACATGCATGTAGATCAAGAGTTAAAAAAATCAATTCCTAGCCTTTTTTTTGGTGTAGGCCGAAACCTACTGATTCATGGAGTAGATGAATAGAAATTTATTTTTAAGATATGAACCTTGATCTTACCTTTATAATGCTTAAGGATCATTGATCCAAGAACTTGTAAAAAAATGATATTTTTATCATCATTTTCATGTCATGGCCGAGACATGCATGAGAGAAATAGGGTGATTTTATAATTTTTTAACTTATGTTACATGCTTGGTTTTGTTTAGATTTGCAATTGCGATAAGGAAACAACGTTCGTTTTAAATCAAACGCGGAAAAACTACAATCTTTTTACCCTTCAAATTAAGGTAAGGGGGATTGCCTGAGGGATATTCTTTACGATAGCTATATGTTGTGTTGTGATTGTTTCTATGTGTTTTTGTCGATTTTTGTTTGATGAATTAATTTGTTTGCTTGATTGATAATATGTTTAAACTTTATGTTTGATTAATTATTTATGAACATGTGAATATGATTAATACATGATGTAAACTGTTATGAGATTGATTGGTTGTTGCAAGGAAAGCCCAACTGTGGTTAGAGCTCAATTAACAATCACAGATAAAAGCTTTAAGAAAACTTTAATAAGAATATCGAAGATAATATTTTTTTTTTAAGAAAATGCTTTGGTAGAAGAGGAAGTAAATTATCCTTTTCAAAACTTTTATAAAGGATTTAAGAAGTTAAATTATTTTTTTATGTGAAGGAATTTGAAGATTTAAATGATTTTACCTTAAGAAAAATTTAATTTTTGAAATTATTTTATAGTGAAAGACCATAAAGAAAAACAAGTTTATTTTAATATTTTAAAAATATTTTCTTTAAAAAGTTTCAATATTTTTCAGAAAAAGGAAAATCCCTAAATAAAATGAATTTTTGGAAAAGAAATGGATTTTTCGATAATTGAGAGTTTTAGAAATGAATTTCATATGGAAAAGTTTTTCTTTTACCAAAAAGCTCTACTCAACAAAAATATTCTGATAACTTGGGTAAGTTACGGAAGTTTGGTTTTGTATTTGTATTTCACTGGAAAATAACGTTGAAAGTGAACCTAGTAACTAAGACGTTGGGATACCAGTGTTTTAAAAACACGTAGATCTATGATCCATGTCACGTTGTTGTGGACTTCGTGTCCTATTTACGTTTGTTGTGAACTGTGTGTCCTACATTCGTTGTGATAAAGTGGTGAAATGTGGTAAAATGGTGAAAGTTGTTTTCTATGACCGTAAAGTCTAGTCTAAGACTGGTACATCGGTCTAGGACTTTTGTGATTGGACACTTGGACTAAAACGTCCTGTGTTTACAATGTAGAGTTTTAAAACACTGAAAAACTTAAGAATGGTAGTGAGCCCTGAGCCTCGACAAAGGAAAGAATGAAACACAAAGAAAAACAGCGAAAATAAAAGGTTTTTACATGCATTATTTTGGCAGACGTGCTTAAGTTGACCATTGTACCTTAATGGGCAATGTGCCATGTATATTTGATCATTCTGCATAATGGACAATGTATCTTTATGGACAAATGTTCCATTTATCAAGTTGACCATTGTGCCAGGATGTTTGGACAATGTGCCATGTATAAAGTTGACCATTGTGCCAGGAGTTTGGACAATGTGCCATGTTTAAGTTGACCATTGTTTCTTTCGTTGACAATGTGCCATGTAAGAGCCTGATTCGCTCAAATGAAAATAAGTTTGGAATCTCCGGAGATTAGGAAAATTAATGTTGAATATAGAAGTGTCATGCATTTTTCAAAAAATGACGATGATTTTGAGTACGATATTCCTTTTGATTGAATTTATTTTAAAAATATTATGTTGTTTGTGATTAATTATTTGTTCATGTTATTTTTTGTGTGTCGAGCATGTAGTTATCGTATTGAATCCATATATTGGTATCTCACCCTTGTATCTTTCTTTTCCCTGTGTGGTATATAATTGTTTTGAATATAGATGGATCCGGAAATGCCCCTGGCTGACTCGAGGGTGCGGGCTCTCATCTTTGAGAATGCCCATAACCCAGGTGCGTGGGTGTTTCATCCGGGGAATCACTCCGCCACATATTTGGGCCCGATTTGTACAGTCGATGGTACAGAGGTAGGAGGACCGGAGCAGATGACTTATACCGTAGAGACGATTGAGATCTCGTTGCCACCAACTTGGTTCTATCTGTAGCACCTGGCTAACTAGGGACAGTTGGTCATGGATCCCCTGCAGGACCCACCTCAGCAGGCAGCAGCACCGGCCTCACCCATAGAGGAGGATCCCGAGGAGTTTTTTGAGGAGGACCCTGTGGAGCTCATGGAGAAGGAGCCACAGTATCACCCTCTTGACGACCACAATGATGACTTTCCCGATGAGGGTGTTGGGGCTATTGTTTCTTCATCCGACGCACCTTCTGGGAATGCGGATGGCCACCATGGTCTCCCCAATGGGTACCAGTAGTGACTGACTGATAGTGTGATTTTACATCATATTTTCTGTATACTTTTGCATGTATTTTTCATATAGATTAGGCATTCTTTATTTGATTTTTATTAGTTTTTACCCTGGAACGGGTGAAGGTGGTTTTGTGTGTTGTTTTGCAGAAATTGAGGAAAACTGTGCAGATTTGGCCATAATAAAGCTTGGAAGAATTTAGAGCTTGAAAAGAGAAGAAATTGAGCCAAGCAGAATTCTGAAGACTCGCCCCGCGAAACACACCTCGCCTCGCGACCCTGAATGATGATTGTGCCAGAAATGCAAACTGTTCTGTCTCGCCACGCGAACAGTGTCTCGCCTCGCGAGAGTTCAATTCTTCGAAACAGCAGATTTTTAATATTCGCCTCGCGAGAGGACATTCGCCTCGCGAGCGAGCGTAGAACTGATTGGTATAAGTTGTTGTTTTAGGGCAGAACTGAACAGTTTTTGAGTTTTTAGTTTTAGAGTTCTGGGAGGAGGCACTTGGAGCTGCGGCTGGAGTAGGGTTCCAGCCCTAGAAGGGAGCTGAGTTAGGGGGTTGCTGTGACGACAGTGGGAACCTTCAATGGAGTTCTCCCTTTCCTCCTTTCTCTACTACTTTTCTGGTTTGGCTTTCTCTGTAAATATGAGTAACTGAACCCAGTTTGTTGGGATTAGATGTAATCAAACTTATTATTATGTATTTGCCTTGACTGATTATTCTGTGTTCATGCCTTCGTATTAGTGATTAATTTTCTGTGCTTAATGCTTGTTGTGGCTAGCACCCGCATGACTCGATTAGTGTTTTGGTATGTAATGGAGACGTTCGTATCAGAACCGGAACTGAAATTAATCACCTAGTAACCCTTGCATTTAGAGATGGAGTTTGGTTTACTAGTAATCGCGTAATCCCTAATCCTAATGCATTTTCATTAATCTAGTCCACCTAAGAGATTAGGGTCTATTAGTGGAATTAGGCTCTTGTCATCCGAGAGATCGGGGCTTGAGTAGTTTAGTAGATTGATTTTAATATCTGAAGCATGAATGGGAGGTATCTAGTCCTGGTATTGCATGAATTAGAGGTTTGGTGAAGTCTAGTCCCAACATATCCTTTCTGCACTCCAAGTGATTGTTAAAAGTCCCCAAAAAGACAAAAAGATTTTATTTCCTTTTCTTTTGTTTGTTTTGATTTCTCTGTTTAGTCTAGATAGTTACTGAGTTTGCGAATTGGTAGTTGACATCCAATCCCCGTGGATACGATAACCGGTCTCACCACCGTATTACTTGCACGACTGGGTATACTTGCCCAGATTCGTCAACACTGACCAGCTTTAGGATCATGTTTTTGGGGTAATGATATCTTGATAGTTGTATCTGGCTTCTGAGAGCTGTCTTTCTTTTGAGTCGTGTTTCCTTTTACCTTACCTTACCTCTGTCAATGTAGCTTTTGTTTTCCTCATGAAAAACTTATGTCAAGTGGCTTGTCTCCATTGAGGCCTTATGTTTAATATATATAAAGTATTATGTATCTCTTCACTCCATTTTCGTTTATATTGTTTTATGTTTATTAGTGGCTGAAATAAAAAAAGAAAAAAACAAAAGTTTAATAAGAAAAAGTATCAATTTTTTTGAAAAAGTTTAATTACTAAGAAAAATCTTATGTTTTCGAAAGTAACCGACAATTGCTAAAAGTTTTACTTTTCCGAAAAAGGGGTATTGATGTGATGCTCAAATTAGGGTGTTGCACTAGACACACTAAGAGTATAGCTAAAACATCTTCAATGTTCCTTGGCTCTACAGTGTTCTGTTCTGGGTCAGTAGCAGCAACCTCCCTTGCCATTTGCACAACATCTTCCGAAGTTGGAGTCACTTCTGGAGGTGGAGGTGCAGTGATAGGAATTCCTAGATGTTGATATATGGTGGCCATCTTCCCTTCAAGAGTGTTGGTCTTTGGACTCATGTAGTATAAAGTCCTCTTGATCATCAGATTTTGCTTATTTTACGTTGTTTCAAATACTTCCATCATTTTGATCAATTTTTCCATTTTGGCATTTTTTTCAGTGTTTTCCACTAGAGCCCTTGGTTCATCTTCAGCTACTCTTATCCATTCACCATTTTAGTTCTTAGCAAGCTTCATTTTTCTAACGGTGCCCTCACAAAATTTGTGAGTTACTTGTCTGGCTTGGAATATCTCCTCATGTTCCATGGAGACCCCAAACTTTTCAAGAAGCTTCACAACTAAACCAGGGTAAGGCAAGGTAGCACCACTTATCTTGCAATCTACCATATGCCTCACAATGATGTAGCTCTAGCTGAGCTATTTCTTCTTTATCATTGCCCATAGCATCAAGATGTCATTATTTTGTAGAACAGCATGGTTATCCAACCTTGGTAGGAGCATCCTACTTGGCACATACTGAAGTAGCATGTGCTAGACATGCATGGAGCTGATATTGATCAATCTCCCTTCTAGTGCATTCTCCACTAGTAGCACTTTCTTGGCTTCTTCCTTATCATATGCCTTCAACCATGCACTTTCAGGACCAATTCCTGCCATATTGCTTCCCAAGTAATCTAGAACAGTGAATTGTGAGAATTCATCAAAGGTCATTTCAATTATCTTGTTCTTGACTTCAGCAGAAAATCCTACATAATCCATCTCTAGAGTGCAATAGAAAGCCTTAATCAAGGTTGGATAAAAGTCATTATTGGTTTGTAGGAAGTCACTTAGTGTATATTCTTCCAAAATCTTGTGAAATGTAAAACCATTTACCTCAAAGTAATTGAAATCCATAGTTCTTGCTTCATTGGTATCTCTATGCTTAAAATCATTTTTGTACAGCATTATATACTCTTCATCAGATAAGTACCTTTTGAGCAATTCAATCTCAGTGATGAGATCATCATCTTCTTCTTCTTCCTATGTCCTTTTCCTCTTTCTTTGTTCAACCTTCTTCTTGGGTGCTCCCTTCACCATTTTCTTCTTCTTTTCTTGTATCTTGGGTGTTGGCTTACATGACTCAGTCACCTTTTCCTTTCCTTTGGCTTACTTTTTCTTGCCTTCGAGAGGTTTCGTTTTCTCCATTTCTTTCCTCTTATGGCGTGAAGGTGTGGTAATGGGGGAAACTTGTCTCAGTGTGGAGATTAGGTTGAAGATGATGATGTGGAGTTAGAGGGAATAGGAGTAGAAGGACCAGTTTGCTTCACATGAGCCGTTAGAGTTATTTTCGATCTCTACTAGGGTATGGGTATTTGAGAATTTGATTTGGAAAGTGTGAAAATTTGGAGGGAAAAACTGTGTATTTATAAACCTATATCAGTCAATCAATGTATCAATTGATGTATTAAGGGTTTTCAGCTTACTTAACACATCAGTCAATCGATGTACAAGGCATTAGGTTTGAGATTTTAAGCGTATCAATCGATGTTTCAATCGATGTATAACCTGAGATAGAGAGTACTAAGTTCTGAAACTTGAACTTAATCAATGTGTCAATCAATGTATAAGCTATGTCAGAGAAACCAACAATAGCAGTATTCAATCAATCGATGTCTAAATCGATATATAGGGCAAGTCAGTTAGTCCCAAGTTCTGGAAACTCCACTCAATCGATGTTACAATAGATTTATATATAGGGTTAACATTTTTAACCCAATGTAAATCGATGTATCAATCGATGTATAAGCACTTCCAGTGAGTAGTGCTACTGAGATTAGTGGTTCAATCGACGTACTAATCGATTTATAGCAAATCAGTTTGAGATTTTCAGATTTTCATAGCAGGCCAATCGATGTTGGAATCAATGTATAAGGACTTCCAGAGAGTCATGTTTTCTAATTTTGTCCAACAATCGATGTACTAATTGAAGTCATAATCGATGTAAGGGTACTAAAATCAAATTTCTAGGTTTGTACATGGATTGCACAATCTGTGTACCAGCTATGAGATATAAGAATTTTGCCTAGTCTAATCGATTGTCAAATCGATGTACAGACATCAAACATCAAATTATTATGCATTCAACATTCAAAATATCATGCATATGTAGGATCAATTATTCCCAATTCTCTTCTTATATAATAGAAGCTTTCCTTAGCCAACGGTTTAGTGAAAATATCAGCTCATTTCTTAGATGTATTAACATATTCAATAACTATATCTCCACTTTGAATGTTATCCCTTATGAAATGATGTCTTATTTCAATATGTTTGGTTCTAGAATGCATTATAGGATTCTTAGTTAGATTTATAGCACTAGTGTTGCCACATTTGATTGGCACTTTCTCTAGGAGAACACCATAGTCAATGAGTTGTTGTTTCATCCAGAGGATTTGAGCACAACAACTACCTGGTGCAACATGTAACACCCTGTCTTTTTCCTACATTTTATCTATTTTTGCGGTGTAGGTAATTAGTTATCTGTTTATATTTTTACCGGTAATCAAGAAAATGTTTCTTTTTAAAAACAAAATTATTTCTAAAACACATTATATTTTAGGAAGTTAGGGTTCGATGTTGGTTTTAAAACTCGGACGAAAATCGGTATGCTTTTCTATTGACAGTATAATTTTATACCTGCAGAAACCCTAATTTGACCCGAAACTGAAAAATTCTAGATTCTATCATTATTTCAGTGATAAAGTCTATTCCTTAAATTTTTGGACAAAAATAAAATATTAGATTTTATTCTAGCGAATTTAGGCAAAAAAGGGCAAAAACCCTAATCGGGTAAACAAAGGAATCCGATACGGACGTGCAGGGATACACCGGGGGACAGAACGGCAAGTCATCCATGATGAATCACGGGGGATGAGTCACCATGGTGAGTCATGGTGGTGACTCACCTAGTCATGATTACAAAACCTAAAATATCTAGATATTTTCCTTACTAACCTAAGCTAGATTGGTTATCATCAACTATGGTTTTCATTTGAAGTTAACAAGACAAAACCAAATTGAACTCTCCTCCCTCCATATGATACATACACGGCCACACCCCTAGACACACCTCCACCACACATTTCTTTCATTAGGTCTTAGCATGATGATTCATAAAATAGCTAGGTTATAATATAGTATTTTCTAACTTAACCTAACCAAGCTTCGGATATCTTCCACCATAGTTCTCTTTTAACAACAACAAAGCCAATTTCTTCTCCTCACTTGACAACACCTCCACACAACTTCATTTCATTTCATTATAACTAACCAAGTTTATGACACAAAGATCTTCTTTGTTCTTCATCAACACATTCGTCCATCATCACCTCCACTTGATCCAAACACTTGTTTGATAAACCAATATGAGATCCTTAATCCACTCCTCATTATAAACCTAAGCCATCTCACACAAATTTCCATTTTGAAGCAAAATCCTTTCCTTATTCTTATGACTCAAATTCGGCCCACATCACACAAACCATCATCCTTTTTCTTGTTTGAGAAACCAAGATCATATCCCTAATCCTCTTGATCTTCTAAGACTATCTTATTTCTCACAAAAATCCCTTTTAAGTTTTCTAGCAAAATGGGTATTTTTGGTGTCAAGAACTTAATTTCTTGAATCACTATCTTTTCCTCTTCAAGTAAGGATTTTCTACCATTTTCATATTCAATCCTTGTAATTTGATTCATGAACATCACACCTTGTTCATGGCTTTGTCTTTTTAGGGTTTTTTCCTATCCAAAATAGTGGGCTCTAGTGGACAACCATCCTCCATTTGCTTGATTTTTGAGTGATCTACAAGAGGTATGTGGGAGATTACCACCATCCTGCCTATATGATGCACGCTTACTTGAGAAAAATTAAAATTTGCACACTTCGTCATGAATTTGTAGTTTGATATATGAATCTGTATGTATGTTTGTAAGCTTGATTGATGAAGAGAAATTCTTCATTTGTGGTGGTCATGGTTTCGGCCATGATTAGGAAAATGGTATGAACATCTTAAAGATTAAAATCAAGGAATCCTATGAGTATTTAAAGTTTTTAAAGAGTAACAAAACCAAGAAAAATCACTAAGTTTGCAAAACTCTCTTTAGGGCAGTATACACTGTCTTATCCTATTTTAAAGATCCAAAATTGGTTTGAATTGAATTGGTTGATTATATTGAAAGTTATGAATTTTTGAAGATATAAGGACCAATATGCAAATTCTGAGAATTTCAGGGGCTGTTCTGAAAATTATATTTTTTTCAGTATTGTGATTGAAGCCCTTGACTATATAAGACCATAGAAATTGGTTTGATGTTATTTGGACTAATACATAAAAAGATATAAGCTTTTTACTAAACAAGGACCTTTTTATAAATATTGTAAAATATGGGGGAAGAAACGTAATTTCTGGAATTTTTATGATGACTGAAAAATATTTTATGATATGAAACTATAGAATTTGGTTTGGTGTGATTTGAAGTTATAGATAAAAAGTTATACGGTTTTAAGTATTTTAAGTTAATAAGGATCTTTTTGTAAATAATGAAAGGTTAGGGGCTAAGGTGTAATTTTAGAAATATATGATGGTTGGACAGTTAGAGGCTGTTTTCATACCTAACTAAGTGTCTTAAGACTCCAAAATGAGTTTTGGGACTATTAGAGTTTAAAATCGTTGAAAAAAGGGATTACGCGATTTTTGAACTCAACGATGTTCGGTCGAGTTTTGGGGTTTTTGAGCAAATCGTAATGTAAAGTTGAAATCAGTATTTTAAAACTATAAATAGGTATTTTAAGTTAAGGAAGTGAAGGATTTGAGAAAAACGGTCATGTTTGTGGAAATACGAAATTTAAGTTGAAATATAGTAAAAAGCGGTAAAATTGTATTTTAAGGGTTTCAACGTTTTTCAAGAAACTATTTTTGACGAATTTGGTACTTCTGTACTTTTGATGGAATTTGTTTTCAAAATGATTTGGTTTTAACCAAAGGTTTTTGTTAAATGCAAAACCTAAGTCATGAACGACTTAATGAAAATACGAACATAATAATTTATGATGTAGGGTGGAACAATACCTTATGTCACAAAGTATGGACAATTCATTGTCCATACCTCCATAAGATTTATGGACTAAGATTTATTTGTTTTCCTTGGAAGCCAAGAGAAAGGCTCAACTAGAAAAGTGCAGAGAAATAAATGATTGGACTTGTGATCCAATTTCATAATGTGTTAGGATTTATAATCAAGTGCTTTAAGATATCTTTGCACAAAGATGAAAGGATACTTGATAACTTTAGCTCGATGTTAAGTATCGGTGATTCGGACTTATGAACATCTAGCATATGAGAAAGCACTTTGAAAGGATTCCGATGGAATCAAAAGGTCATCTGGTGGATGGATGAGAACAACGCATTTCTGACTTGCCTAAACACATAGTGAAACTATGTTCTGTAAGGTCGTTGTGCCTAGGAGATTGAGCTAACACTTTAATGCAGGTGTGAATTCCGTAGGGCCGATCTGGTTGATGCTTGGTGATGTCGGGGTTATGAAATACTCACATTGGCTCAGTTGGTAGCTCCTCTGTGGCGTGGTGATCTTGCAATACACCAACATGCTTGAATAGACACTACATGTTTTCTGGTAGTGTAGGATGTTCCCGAAAAAGCCTATGTGCACATTGCTTACTGTTGACGCATTTTTGGTACCCAAGGCTGGTATAACAATCCTCCAAACCACTCTCTCCGACTATTCTTATAACCATGGTATAGGAATCAGAGGTCATTCCTTGAGTCATAGATGTCTCCTATCTAGGAAAACGTTGTCCTGTGATTATGTTTCTGTGAAACATTATTTTTCTGATATGAATGATGATATGACTGTATATTAATAATTGTGCGAACCTGTGTGTCATACCACTGCATGTCTACATTATGTGTATGATGAATAGAAATCTCACCTCCTTACTTTATATTTCCTATGTCGGCTGGCTATGTGCCTTCTATATTCTTTTGAGAAGATTGAGAAGTCAAGATGTCACTTGGCTGATTCTTTGTAGAGGTTGAGGTTCGAGCATGCGGACGATATTTTAGAGTTTCTAGTGGACGTCTTCTGTAACGCCCTGTTTTTCCTATGCTTTTGTAGCAGTAAATACATATTTATATATATTTATTTTCGAAAAAATCCAGAGAATGATTTTAAATAAATTAAAATCATTTTCTTGTGTTGTTTTATCATATGAAGTCACAGTTAAATTTTTGGTTGAAAATTCAAACGAAAGTCGATATGCGTTTTCACTGCCGGTACAAGTTTACTGAGCGGAAAACCTAATTTTGACCAGTGAACGAAATGGTTAGTGTTTTTATGATGTTTTGTAGGATACTGGAAATTTTCGAAATTTTGAGTTCAGAAATAAAATATAATATTTATTCCGGATGAATACGATCGGAAACTTGAACCGGTTATACAATGGAGCAGAATAGGAGACATAAAAGACTTGAGGTGAGATGAGGGAGTGAGGTGACTCACTAGAGGTATGACCTAAGCTACCTCCTAAAAAGTGGTCATGATGACAATTTTTAAAATATAACATATTATATTCTAAAAACCCATTTTTCTCTCTCTTCTCAAACCAAACAAGGCACAAGATCAAAACTTGCCCTCCAAGCTCATTCCTCTCTCCTCAATTTCGTGCCTCTCTCACCCCCTCTATAAATACACATTTCATTTCTTCACTTCATTACTTTCTTACTTCTTCCTTTCTCTTCTAACTTCAAACATTTAAAGCTTTCATTTTTACTTGTCTTTTTACTTCAAGTTCTTCATCAATGTTCTTCCTAACACTAAGGGTAATACTCTCATGTAAATCTTTTTACAAGTTTCTTCTTTTATTTCATAGTTTACTTTATGTGTCCTTTATGTGCTTTAAACTTCCAAAATCTCTCTAAAATGGTAGAAAACTCCTTTTGAGTTGAAACCAAATTCTATAATCTTCTATTTACTTGTATTTTATCATACTAAGAGTTTGTGTAAAACAAAATTTCTAACTCCTTTTTCTTATGATGGCCGAATCTACCCATTAATGGCCTAGGATGTTTTGTTTTCATTTTCCAATATGATCATGGACTTGAGCTCCTTAATACATTTGGACGCTAAGTCTAAGAGATTGGAAAGTTTAAAGATTTCTAGCTTGTTTATCCTATGATGGTTGTGAACCTAGGTTGTTTTGTTTTCATTTTCCAATATGATCATGGACTTGAGCTCCTTAATACATTTGGATGCTAAGTCTAAGAGATTGGAAAGTTTAAAGATTTCTAGCCTATTTATCCTATGATGGTCGAACCTATGTGGTTGAAGACCTAGGATGCTTTATTTCAACTTTCCAAATATGATCATGAGTTTAGACTTCTTGGTATCTTTTAACACTAAATCTAAGAGCTTAGAAGGGTTGAAAATTTTTAGCCAACTTATGATAAAGAGGCCGAAACCCTAAGCATGGATTTAGTGGGATTTTTGTTCTATCTTTGTAAAGTGAACCTTGGTTATGAACTCCTAACACTTAAGGATCATTAATCCATGAGTTGTATTCTTTGTTTGAAAACCTTTAACCCTATTTGATTCCATGGCCGAACCTATACCCTCTTGGTTTAGTGTTCTTGGTTAACTTTTAACTTATGGTATTGTGTTCATAAACCTAGACATTCATCGCGAAGTAAGCAAGGACGTTCGTGGTTCGATACTTCAAACATCAAGCACTTTAACCTTCACCAAAGGTAAGGGGAGCTTGCCTGAGGGATACTCAATAATTGTGTGCATGTGTGTATGTGAATTATTTGATTTATCTGGATCGTGTTATAATATTGGAATCAATGTTTGAATGATTTATATACTTGAATTGTTGTGGTAACTGTCTGATGTTGATTTCTTACTTGATTATTTACTTGACTGAAGTATGATGAATCATATATGTCATGGACTGCTATTAACTGTTATACTGTTGACTGATATTATATTGATGATTGATTGATGTCTGAGAAGCCTGACACTCATCGGTGCTCAAATAACTATGAGAATAAAAGCCTCAATAAGCTTTATGAGATCCTAAAACAAAGATATTTCTTTTGGAAGTTTTATTTGATTAAAGAATATGATTTGGAAACAAAATATTCAATTAATGTATTTATTTTGATAGATGAGATTTATAGAACATATGTTGAAATATTTTTAAGTTAAAGGAAAGCTACCTTCTCATGAATAAGAATTTTACACAAGAGAAAATCTTTTAGAGACGTGTGTTTTATAAAAGAAAAACCTTTGAGAAATATTTGACTTTATTCTATTTAGAAACGATTTTAAGAAAAAGATTCGATGAAGTGTTAAAGTGTTTTGGAAAAACGAAAGGATTTCAAAAGAAAGTAGTTTTCCTATAAATGTTTTATAAATGATTTTCTCAAGGAAAGGATTTCCTGCTAAATACTTTGAAAATATTCCAGTAACTTGGATAGGCTACCGAGGTTTTATTTTGGAATTTTTGTTTCATTGAACGAAAAGTAAGAATATGTGCAAATCGAATCTAGTTCGCGAGACGTCGCTTCTAGTATTCTATAATGTGCACGTTGATCTTTGATGTGTGTCAAGTATTGTGGACCGAGAGTCCAAATCATGGTGTTATGGACTAAGAGTCCTAATCATGTTGAAACAAAACATGGATAAAATTGTAAGATGTTTTCTATAACCACAAGCCTAAGACTCGTGCATCGGTCTGAGGCGTGGTGATTGAGCACTCGGACTGAGTGTCCCGTGTTGATGTTGAATAATTTCAAACGATGAAAATTATGGAAAGTCGTTAGCTTCTGAGCTTCGACAATGAATGAGAATGAACACAAAGAAAATATCGAGAACAAAAATGTTTTATATTTGCATTTATGGCAGACGTGCCCGATGTGGTTTAACGTGAGACCTTAATATAAATGGTATCATGTGACGATGTATTATCGTTGTTCTCAAAAGGGACAATGAGACGGTGTATTATCGTTGTTCTTAAAAGGGACAATGAGATGATGTACGTGTGTCGTTGTGCCTAAATGGACAATGAGACGATGTACATATCGTTGTGCTTAAATGGACAATAAGACGATGTATTATCGTTGTGCTTAGCTAGACAATGAGACGATGTATCGAGCTTG
Organism: Sophora flavescens; assembly: GCA_030762895.1. Taxonomy (NCBI): domain Eukaryota; kingdom Viridiplantae; phylum Streptophyta; class Magnoliopsida; order Fabales; family Fabaceae; genus Sophora; species Sophora flavescens. Next base: position 134,562,378 of record CM061068.1, read on the forward strand.
ATCAACTCATTTTGAGGATGTTGGGATCTCCTGAGATTAAGCTTTAGAGCCTGAATATTGAAGTGTCATGCATAATCTTCATAAAAGCTGACTGTACGGGTATGAAACCCATTTATATAATACTTGTTGATTCATCTATTAATATTTGGTAATTGTTAATATGTTGATGTGATGCATGTATCGTGCATATGGTTACTATGTCCAATCCATATATTGGTGTCTCACCTTTACAAATATATCAGGTTTCTTCTGGTTTTGCTGTTGTACCTTGGTACTCTAGTACCGATGGTGCAGAGGAGTCTTCCTAAGTAGCTTGAAGACTTATTTTTAAATGGTTGAAGGAGTATTCTGATTGGGGGATGGCCACGGGGGTCTCTCCGATGAATATTTGATAGAGTGACCATCTTAGGAGTCTGGGTTGGGTCGTATATCTGAAGAGGTCGATAAATGTAGTGTTATATGTATCAGTCTGTAGTTTACGCTTTTCCCTTTGAATTTTGAAACTATTGAGAGATGTTGTACGTTGTGGCGACTTTGTTCCAAATGCGACCTTACTGTTTAAATGTATGTATTTTTGGTTTCATAGTTATCCATAGAAGAAATTTTTTTTACCCCAGTTTTCTGACTTGAAAGAACATAATTTCCCGAAAAACAACCAGTAAACTATCTTTTAATTTAAATCCGCATGTGTTACGTAGTAATGCCTAGTGGGGGTGTTACATCTTCCAGACTTCGGATGGTCCAAGATGTTGGTGTTTGTGTTTCTGCTATGCTTGTCCCTTTTTTTCTTGATATAGGTACGACTGTTGTTGGTCTGTAGGCTATAACTTTTCTCTTGGAAAGGGAAAGGACATAGTCCGAGAGTTACTTTTGTAGTGACTCTAGTAGTGCCTTTTGTGACGACATTGGTAGTGGACTCAAATAGAGTTTCCACTAGATATCGTCAGTTGGGTTTGTCCTTCTCACGAGGTATGAGAGAGGATTGTCTTTTCTATTTCAATTTATCCAGTTGTGTATGTCTGGGAGTTAACGTTAACGTTTATTGAGCTGCGACTCCAAGTATCTTATATTTTAGGAGCTGCGTCTCTATATCTTTATATAGGATCTGTATATTTCTATGATTTCTATTTAGGAGTCAGGTTGGGTTTTTATGTAAGTGACTTTTGAACTTGTAACCTCAATTATGATTATAAAATACGTTATTGTACTTTTACCTTATTCCAATTATTTATATTCACGAAGTACGAAAAGAAAAAGTACCCCATCCTATAAGCAAATTTCAATTAACCTACTTTTCGGCCTTAAAATGTCACGTACAATGTAGCGCTCGAGAAGGGTGTTACACAACATATTCTGCTTCAGCAATTGACAAAGCCACACTTGTTTGTTTCTTACTAAACCAAGAAACTAGTGAATTTCCTAGTAAGTGGCAAGTTCCACTACTACTCTTCCTATCCAACTTGTATCCAGCAAAGTCAGAGTAAGAGTATCCTATTAAATCACATGTTGATCCCTTAGCATACCATAATCCCATTTCTTTAGTTCCTAGCAAGTATTTCATGATTCTCTTTACAGCAGTTAAGTAAAGTCATGAACCAATTATACCTCTGTACTTGGATACATCCAATGTTTTACCTTTGTCATCTTTGTCCAAGTAACATGATGGACTCATTGGAGTTACCATTTCCGTTGCATTCTCCATGCCAAACTTCTTCAATAGTTCTTTTCAGTACTTTGCTTGGCTTATGAAAGTCCCATTATCATATTGTTTGATTTGAAGTGCCAGGAAGAAAGTAAGTTCTCCTATCATAGACATCTCAAACTCATTTTGCATCAATTCAGTAAATTACTTACACAGTGAATCATTAGTAGTACCAAATATAATATCATCAACATATATTTGTACAAGTAGTATATTTTGAGCTTTTCTTTTTGTGAAAAGAGTTGTATCAACCTTGCCTCTAGTAAAACCTTTTTGTAGTAAAAATTTACTCAATCTTTCATACCAAGCTCTTGGAGCTTGTTTAAGTCCATACAAGGCTTTCGTGAGTTCATATACATGATTAGGAAATTCATTCATTTCAAAACCAGGAGGTTGACCAACATATACTTCTTCATATGCTAGCAACATTCTAATAGCTTCTAATCTAGCCATAGGTGCATATGTCTCATCATAGTCAATTCCATCTTCTTGATTATAGACTTTGGCTACTAATATAGCTTTATTCCTTACTATGATACCATTTTCATCAAGCTCGTTCCTTAACACCCATTTTGTACCAATTATTTGTTTATCCTTGGGTTTTGGAACAAGTTTCCAAACTTTATTTCTTTCAAACTGATTAAGTTCTTCTTGCATTGCCATAATCCAGTTTTCATCAACTATTGCATCATCTATAGTAGTCATGTTATTACATGCATTTATCAAGGAATGTCTAGTAGTCACCCTTATGGATATTTCACCAATAATGTTGTCTAGAGGGTGATTCCTTGCAGTTCTCCACTCCATAGGTAGTTCTTCATATTGTTCCTCTGCTGGAATTTCTACTACTGACACTTTTGTATTGTCTTGCTTTTCTTCAAGTTAAGTTTCTTCTAAAGTTTCTGCAACATCATCAAAAACATCCTTTCCCAACCTTTTGGGGTTAGATTCATCAAATGTAACATGTACAGATTCTTCAATTGTGTGAGTTTTTCTGTTGAAGATTCTAAAGGCTTTACTAGATAATGAATAGCCTAGGAAAATACCTTCATCAACTTTAGTATCAAATTTACCTTGATTACCCTTGCCATTATTTAGAACAAAACACTTACAACCAAATACATGAAAGTGAGCAACATTTGGTTTCCTGCCCTTATACAACTCATATGGAGTTTTCTTCAATATTGGTCTAATTAAGACTCTATTTAGTGCATAGCAAGTTGTACTAATAGCATTTGTCCAAAAGTATTTTGGCACATTAGGGTCATTCAACATGGTTCTAGAAATCTCTTCAAGAGATTATTTTTCCTTTCAACCACTCCATTTTGTTGTAGAGTTCTAGGTGCTGAAAATTTGTGTTGTATACCATGTTCATCACAGAAATTGTTGATAACTGTCAGAAATGACAGTTATTTACTCTTTCTTAGCTTGAGTTTTTGTAATCTTTAAGTATTTGATGTGGATGTTTTAGATGTTTTAAGTTAGTTTAGTGTAATATGTGTCTTTTTATAAATTTCATTTAATTTTCTGTTTTTGAGTGTCCAGGAATATGTTTAATGGGTTTCTTGAGTTTTGTTAGGCTTTTGTTGAAGTTTAGACAAGCTGCAGAAAATAGCTCTGGGCAAGCTGCAACATCTGGGCGCAAACAGCTGACAAGCTGCTGGAAAATGCTTTGGTCATGCTGTAGCATATGGACGTGCAGAAAAGGACAAAAAAATAACACATTTTCTCTCTCCTGCCAGCTGCCGTAAAAGCTGAGGACATCCTTGATGATTTCTTTAGGGTTTTGTGGTGGTACATTTGAGGAAATGGGCCCAAGCACTTATTTTAATATCATTTTAATGGCCTAAAAAAGGGAATATTCCTTAATTTTTAAGGGGAACTGCTCATATCAGATTAGAGGACGCATAGCAGCAGCCAAAGGACATCTTCCTCCTCTCCATTGTTCCATTTTCGTGCTCCATTGTAATGGTTTTCTTCTCTTTTTTTTTTTATTTTGCGTTTGTAAGCTCAACATGAGCTAAACCTTTTAAGCTTTAAGAATGTTATTGTAATGAATGCTTAGCTCAATTTATGCAATGATATGTTCTGCATTTTCCTTTATTATGTGTTGAATGTTATTTAGTTAAGAGTGGCCAACTTAAATTAAATATCTAGCTTGCTTGGTTTGGAAAAATTGAGTAAAGTGGAAATTGATAAGGGATAGGGATTAAATCATGAATTGGAAAATTAAATGGTGTTGAATGAACTAGGAATAGTTATTCAAGTCCCTAAACTAACTGGAACATGCTTATTAAGAGGGTGGTGTAATTAATCTGAATCTAGGAATAGAAAGCAGTTAATGAACCTAACCCTTAAGTGTTGAAAAACACACTTTTATTTCTTGGAGTTAAATGCTGCAGCATACGTAGAGCATAATCTAAGCTATTTTATCCAAATTTGACAACATACTCTCTTTTCTGTTTGCTTGCTTATTTTCAGTTTTTTTTACAAAACTTCAATTACTTTATTTTGCACACACACCACTATTTTTTTGGTTATCTACTCTAACTCCTAGAACATATAATCTGAACTGGAATTTGTTATAGCATTACAATCCCTGTGGGAACGATATCTGAACTTACTTTCTATATTACTTGATGCGATTGTATATACTTGCACAAGCTTAAAGACATTACATATTTTAAAGCCACGAGTTTTTGGCGCCGCTGCCGGGGATTGTTAATGGTGTTATAATTGTGTTTTTAGATTATTAGTTCTATAGTTAGAGGTTCTAACACTCCGAGTGATTTGCTGCAGCACAGGGTACTGAAACTGTATGCACAGGTTCTTGTCACCTGATTACAGATTTGATCCAGGGATAGAAAGAACATTCAGAAGGCTTATAAGAGGTCAAACATCTCAGACTTTACCCGAGTTGGTGCTGAACACTCCAATTAACTCCACACCAGGTTCTGTCGAAGCATTATCCCCTGCTGTGTCAGAAATGGCTGAAGAAGTGCCACAAGACAGCATGGCTATGGCCAATGATAGAAACTGTGAAATCAAGGGGTAAGCCGTGTTTGACCCTGAAGCTATGAACACTGGGATAGTGAGGACTCCCATCAATGCACCTCAGTTTGAGTTCAAGCCAGTGATGTTCCAAATGTTGCAAACAATTGGACAATTAAATGGAGCTGCAACAGAGGACCCTCATTTGCATTTGAAGAAATTTCTGGATGTAGCAAGCAACTTTAAGATCCCAGGAGTCACTGATGATGCATTTAGACTGAGACTATTTCCATTCTCTTTGGGAGGAAAGGCTAAGAATTGGTTGAATTCTTTGGATTCAAACTCAATTGATACATGGAACAAACTGACTGAGAAATTTCTTGTGAAGTTCTTCCCTCCAACCATGAATACAAAGCAGATAAATGAGATCATGGCTTTCAGGCAACATGATGATGAGCCATTATTTGAAGCTTGGGAGAGTGATGACAACCAAATGGTGAGGTTGCCTTTGATGATCTTTTTTGGTTGAATTTTACCAATTACAAATCCAAGTCAGAATTGAGTTGTAACATAAAAGGAAGAAAAATATGAAAATGGTGAAGATTAGAGATGGTGATGGCGCCACAAACTAGAGAGTTTGATAAGCCAAGTGAGGTTCGCCACAAGAATCGTGGATTCTTGATAAGAACAAGATGGCTCAACCAAGAACCAAAGAGAGACAATTCCCTCACAAATGGATTTAATCGAAATTCAACATCCAAGTTACCATTCAACATGAAAATGGAGTGTACAAATAGCGTATTAGGCTACCAACTTTTTGGCTTCCAAAAGAGATCATAACCCCCACAATAATTAGCCTAATCATGTCACTAAATGACTCACTAATTCCCTCCTTAACTCAGCCTCTAATGGTGAGTTTATTATTCTCTCATAACCATCATTATGTGGTTGCCACACTTTACTTCTCATATTAAAAAGTGTAACTCCCACATAATTAACAAAACAATAAACAAACTAATAACTTATAGGAGTTACTATTGGCATGCAAACCAAAGATTCCTCCTACTAAGCTCCCAAATTCGTGTACAACATGGACTTAAGTGGGCTTGACCCATTTGCAACACTTAGCCAATTTGGACACACACACATAACCCATTACACTTGTTGAATTAAAATAAAACAACTAAGTGGACTCATAACTAGAGCACGCCCCATTTGAAAATGATCATGGATCTTCTAGTTGAATGAGATAGGTCATCAATTGGGGCTCCATTCCATTTGGTCTCATTCTTGGGCTTGCTTCTATCAAAATAGCCCCCATGTAATTAAGAGCTTGTTGGGCTTCCTTGTGTCTAACTTTTTTCATGGGCCCACCAAGTCCTTGATTTGATTCTTGATCCATGGTCTTCATTGGGCTCATATCATTCTTGTTGGAAATTGGACTTGCCCCCCCATGGCTCATATCATACCCTCATTCTTTAAGAAAATTCGTCCTCGAATTTATGACTTCAATCCCAAGCATGTTATCGAATCTTGTGTTAAGATATCCATACTTTTGGGTAACCATGCAAGTTCCCGAGCCATGGAGTACCTCCCTTGGGATGAACTCCTCCATTACATCGGTTGTATCAAACTTAAGTTCATAATATGTTTCATTAGGAGGTAAAGCATGAGTAGGTGATTTATTGACACTTTTGGAATCCTTGAAAGTTTCCCAACCATGGGGTACTTCCTTTGGGATGAAATCTCCAAATTTCTGCAAAAGAGTTACAACACCACTAGGCTAAGAGAGATCATTAGAAGCATTGGAAATTAAACAAAAGTCCTTGCAATAAATTATGCATTGGGGTTGTCTTGAAATCAAAGCCCTCTTCTCCTCACTTTTTGTTGCCAAAGAACTCTCTTTTTGCTCACTATTTTTATCACTATTTTTCTCTTGCTCATCATTCTTCTTTTCACTTTCTTTTTTCCTCTTGATTATCACTCTTATTTTCACTCTCTTTTTCTTTTTCCTTTTGATCATCACTTTTCTTTTCACTCTCTTTTGCTTTTGCCTCATTCTCTTGTTTTGCTTTCTCTCTCTCTTTCTTCTCATTCTCTTTCTTGTTGGAGTCTTCCACCAACTTCTTCACATGGTCTTCAAAACTGTCCATTTGTCTTTTCATTCTTTCCTCTTTTCTCAACCTCTTTTGTTCGTTCTCTCTCATCCTCTTGTCACGCCTCTCATGCATTTTCCGGATCCACTCTTCAACCTCTTTCCTATGTTCTTGCACATAGTCGAAATTTTCAAATCGCAACATAGCAAAAAGAAGAAAAGGAGAAAGGTAGAAGAAGAACAAAACTCACCACTTGATGACAACCAAATGGTGAGGTTGTGATATGAGCCATGGGGGGGCAAGTCCAATTTCTAACAAGAATGATATGAGCCCAATGAAGACCATGGATCAAGAATCAAATCAAGGACTTGGTGGGACCATGACAAGAGTTAGACACAAGAAAGCCCAACAAGCTCTTAATTACATGGGGGCTATTTTGATAGAAGCAAGCCCAAGAATGAGACCAAATGGAATGGAGCCCCAATTGATGACCTATCTCATTCAACTAAAAGACCCATGATCATTTTCAAATGGGGCGTGCTCTAGTTATGAGTCCACTTAGTTGTTTTATTTTAATTCAATAAGTGTAATGGGGTATGTGTGTGTGTCCAAATTGGCTAAGTGTTGCAAATGGGTCAAGCCCACTTAATTCCATGTTGTACACGAATTTGGGAGCTTAGTAGGAGGAATCTTTGGTTTGCATGCCAATAGTAACTCTTATAAGTTATTAGTTTGTTTATTGTCTTGTTAATTATGTGGGAGTTACACTTTTTAATATGAGAAGTAAAGTGTGGCAGCCACATAATGATGGTTATGAGAGAATAATAAACTCACCATTAGAGGCTGAGTTAAGGAGGGAATTAGTGAGTCAATTAGTGACATGATTAGGCTAATTATTGTGGGGGTTATGATCTCTTTTGGAAGCCAAAAAGTTGGCAGCCTAATACTCTATTTGTACACTCCATTTTCACGTTGAATAACAACTTTGATGTTATTTTTGGATCAAATCCATTTTGTGAGAATTTTGTTCTCCTAGGTTCTTGGTTGAACCAAACTATTGTTCTCATCAAAAATCCAAGATTCTTGTGGCGAACCTCACTTGGCTTATCAAAACTCTTGTTTTGTGGCGCCATCATCATCTTCTTACTCATCCATTTTCTTTCTTTCTTCACTTTAATCTTGGTTACAAAGTGTTACACGAATTTGTGTTAAAAATTCAACCAAAAAGATCATCAAAGGCAACCTGATGACAACCAAATGGTGAGGTTGCCTTTGATGATCTTTTTGGTTGAATTTTACCAATTACAAATCCAAGTCAGAATTGAGTTGTATCATAAAAGGAAGAAAATATGAAAATGGTGAAGATTAGAGATGGTGATGGCGCCACAAACTAGAGAGTTTGATAAGCCAAGTGAGGTTCGCAACAAGAACCGTGGATTCTTAATAAGAACAAGATGGCTCAACCAAGAACCTAGGAGAACAAAATTCTCACAAAATGGATTTGATCCAAAAATAACATCAAAGTTATTATTCAACATGAAAATGGAGTGTACAAATAGAGTATTAGGCTGCCAACTTTTTGGCTTCCAAAAGAGATCATAACCCCCACAATAAGTAGCCTAATCATGTCACTAAATGACTCACTAATTCCCTCCTTGACTCAGCCTCTAATGGTGAGTTTATTATTCTCTCATAACCATCATTATGTGGCTGCCACACTTTACTTCTCATATTAAAAAGTGTAACTCCCACATAATTAACAAGACAATAAACAAACTAATAACTTATAGGAGTTACTATTGGCATGCAAACCAAAGATTCCTCCTACTAAGCTCCCAAATTCGTGTACAACATGGACTTAAGTGGGCTTGACCCATTTGCAACACTTAGCCAATTTGGACACACACACATAACCCATTACACTTATTGAATTAAAATAAAACAACTAAGTGGACCCATAACTAGAGCACGCCCCATTTGAAAATGATCATGGGTCTTCTAGTTGAATGTGATAGGTCATCAATGAGGGCTCCATTCCATTTGGTCTCATTCTTGGGCTTGATTCTATCAAAATAGCCCCCATGTAATTAAGAGCTTGTTGGGCTTTCTTGTGTCTAACTCTTGTCATGGGCCCACCAAGTCCTTGATTTGATTCTTGATCCATGGTCTTCATTGGGCTCATATCATTCTTGTTGGAAATTGGACTTGCCCCCCCATGGCTCATATCATACCCTCCTTCTTTAAGAAAATCCATCCTCGAATTTATGACTTCAAGCCCAAGCATGTTATCGAATCTTGTTTTAAGATATCCATACTTTTGGGTAACCATGCAAGTTCCCAAGCCATTGAGTACCTCCCTTGGGATGAACTCTTCCATTACATCGGTTGTATCAAACTTATGTTCATAATATATTTCAATAGGAGGTAAAGCATGAGTAGGTTCTTTATTGAGACTTTTGGAATCCTTGAAAGTTTCCCAACCATGGGGTACTTCCTTTGGGATGAAATCTCCAAATTTCTGCAAAAGAGTTACAACACCACTAGGCAAAGAGAGATCATTAGAAGCATTGGAAATTAAACAAAAGTCCTTGCAATAAATTATGCATTGGGTCTGTCTTGAAATCAAAGCCCTCTTCTCCTCACTTTTTGTTGCCAAAGAACTCTCTTTTTGCTCACTATTTTTCTCACTATTTTTCTCTTGCTCATCATTCTTCTTTTCACTTTCTTTTTCTTTTTCCTCTTGATTATCACTCTTCTTTTCACTTTCTTTTTCTTTTTCCTTTTGTTCATCAATTTTGTTTTCACTCTCTTTTGCTTTTGCCTCATTCTCTTGTTTTGCTTTCTCTCTCTCTTTCTTCTCATTCTCTTTCTTGTTGGAGTCTTCCACCAACTTCTTCACATGATCTTCAAAACTTTCCATTTGTCTTTTCATTCTTTCCTCTTTTCTCAACCACTTTTGTTCGTTCTCTCTCATCCTCTTGTCACGCCTCTTATGCATTTGCCGGATCCACTCTTCAGATCCATCTAAGTGCACTATTATTAGTGGGCTTATTAGATAACAATTAAGTCCAATTTTTATACTTATATTTTTTATTTTGGTAATATTTTTAGGATGAATTTTCTAATTGAACCCGTATACTTGATTTGGTCATATCTTGAGCTACGAATCTCCGATTGATGCATTGTTTGGTGTGTTGGAAAGCTTAGGGAATTATCTAAAAATCATATCTCAGGCCTATTGACCAAATTCGGCTTCTATCACGGTGGAAAACGGGCTGGAAGTTTGGTATGAATATTTAGACGAGTTTGAGCTTCAAAGGAGTGTGTCTTTTGGCTTGCATGCCTAAAGTAACACCTTCTTTATTAGTTATGTTTCATTTTAAGTATTCTCTTAAGTTTGGTAATAACTCCAATTATTGGAGAGTTATGTTTAAATAGTCACCTAATGGTTTATTACACCAATTAGTGGTATAGTTATTAGGGGGTTATAGAATAATGGAATCTTATGAGGACTTTGTGTAAGCCAAGAGTTGGCAGCCCCACTACTATTTGTACATGCCCCAAACATGATGAATAAACAACTTTGAGTTCATTTTGGATTGATTCCAATTGTGAGAGTGTTTTCACTCTTGGGTTCTTCATTGATCCAACCCTTGTTCTTATCAAGAATCCAAGATTCTTGTGGCGAACCTCACATTGGCTTATCAAATCCCCTTGGATTTGTGGCGCCTACCTCCCATTTCTCATCTAATCCAATTTTGTATTTTATCTTCTTCTATAATTTTGCTTGGTCACTCAAGGATAGATCCGAAAATATATATGTTCCTTGTTAGGATCATATCATTTGGTATCAGAGCCATCCTTCCTAGAGTGACTTATGATTTTGTTTTTTCAATTTTTTTTCGGAAGTTTGAATTTTTCTTAGTGGGTTCTTCATGGAGTCACTAATGAAGAAAAATGATGCCAAGAAAATGGAGGATCTTTTCTATTCTAGATGCTATGTGAAGGACAAGATATGTAGCTTGGTCATTGATAGAAAGGGTTACATCAACCTAGCTAGTACCACCATGGTGCAAAAGTCGGGACTTCCTCTTTTAGAGCATCCACAACCGTATGTCATTTGGAGCATCCCGGAGTTTAGTGATTTTGGTGACGTGATGGTGAACAAACAAGTACGAGTGCCATTTCGGATTGGGAGATATGAAGATGACGTTTTATGTGATGTGGTGCCCATGGAAACGAAGCACTTGTTACTTGGGCGTCCATGGAGGATTGAACGACAAACGAGATATGATGCCGACAACAACAAGTAATCATTTGTATTTAATAATCACAAAATTACTCTTGGACCATTGTCACCAAAACAAGTGTATGAAGATCAAATGTACTTGAAAGGAGAGAGTGAGAGAAGAAGAATGAGTGAGAAGAAAATAAAAGAAGAGGGTTCGGTGGATGAGAATAAGAAGTAAAGAAAAAGGAAACTCTTGAGAGAAAGGAAGAGGGAAGGGAGAGTGGCGAAAGAAAAATAGAGAAAAAAGAAAACCGGCCATGGTATAGAAGTTGAAGGAAAAGAAAGCAATGGGGGATATCTCATGAAAAATGAGAGCTTTGAGAGAAAAAGAAATGGAAGAGTAAATTTTCAAGCAAAAGGTGGAAAGAACAAAAGAAAGATGTTATTAGATAATCCACTAACTTTTGATGTAGGTTTGGATTTGAGGACAAATTACTTTCAAGAGGAGGGGAATGATAGAAGCATGGATGGCTTGAGTATGTGGAAAGAATCATATTCAGATCCATCTAAGTGTACTATTATTAGTGGGCTTATTAGACAACAATTAAGTCCAATTTTTATACCTATATTTTTAATTTTGGTAATATTTTTAGGATGAATTTTCTAATTGAACCCGTATACTTTATTTGGTCATATCTTGAGCTACGAATCTCCGATTGATGCATTGTTTCATACGTTGGAAAGCTTAGGGAATTATCTACAAATCATATCTCAGGCCTATTGACCAAATTCGGCTTCTATCACGGTGGAAAATGGGCTGGAAGTTTGGTACGAATATTTAGACGAGTTTGAGCTTCAAAGGAGTGTGTCTTTTGGCTTGCTTGCCTAAAGTAACTCCTTCTTTATTAGTTATGTTTCATTTTAAGTATTCTATTAAGTTTGGTAATAACTCCAATTATTGGAGAGTTATGTTTAAATAGTCACCTAATGGTTTATTACACCAATTAGTGGTATAGTTATTAGGGGGTTATAGAATAATGGAATCTTATGAGGACTTTGTGTAAGCCAAGAGTTGGCAGCCCCACTACTATTTGTACATGCCCCAAACATGATGAATAAACAACTTTGAGTTCATTTTGGATTGATTCCAATTGTGAGAGTGTTTTCACTCTTGGGTTCTTCATTGATCCAACCCTTGTTCTTATCAAGAATCCAAGATTCTTGTGGCGAACCTCACATTGGCTTATCAAATCCCCTTGGATTTGTGGCGCCTACCTCCCATTTCTCATCTTATCCAATTTTGTATTTCATATTCTTCTATAATTTTTCTTGGTCACTCAAGGATAGATCCGAAAATATATAGGTTCCTTGTTAGGATCATATCAGAGAGATTCAAGGAATTATTGAAGAAGTGTCCCCATCATGGCATCCCATATTGTATTCAGATGGAGCACTTCTACAGTGGTGCCTCACCTAGCTCAAGGATGATGTTGGATGCTTCAGCTAGAGGCTATCTGCTCACTAAATCTTACAATGAAGCCCATGCTCTGATAGAGGGAATAGCTGCTAACAGTTATCAGTGGCCAACAACTAGACGTGCTCCTGGCAAGGTCAATGTTGTAGCAGGAGCCTATGAAGCGAGTGAAATATCTGCACTTTCAGCTCAGATACTTGCCTTAACCAATATGGTAAAGGGAATGACTATTAGAAACCAAAGGAACTCTGTGTCTCCACCTATCAGAACTGAAGAAATGGTAAATGAACATATTTACAATGGAGATTCTGTTTCCTGTGTATAATGTGGTGGAGAACATCATTTTGAGAACTGCTCTGCAAATCCCGCCTCAGTTAACTATGTAGGGAACATTAACAATAGAGGAAACAATTCCTATGGTAATACATACAATGGAGGGTGGCACTAACCACAAGTACAACATAAAGCTCCAGAACCATCTCTAGAATATGTGCTAAAGGTATTTATGATAGAAACCAAGGCTGGAATGAGAAATTTGGAAACTCAAGTGGGACAACTAGCCAGTGCACTCAACTCAAGGCAGATTGGTACACTACCTAGATCTAATGAAGATCCTAAAGCCTCTGCTCAGGAGGAGGAAATGAACCGTGCAAGGTGATTCACTTGAAGAGTGGTAAAGATGTGGAAGTTGCTGAACAAAAGAAGAAATCAGAGGTGAAAAAGTCAGAGACTGAAAAGAAAGTAGTAATAGAAGATGCTGCAATAGAGTAACTTGCAGTTGTAGAGAAAATACCCGATGATGCAGCATCCCCTACTATATCCAAACTGATTCCTGAAAGACCTCATCCACCTTTTCCTCAGAGATTAAAGAAGGTGCATTAATAAAAGTAGTTCAATAAGTTCTTGGATGTGCGGAATCCACTTCATATTAACATACCATTGGTATATGAAGGCATGGAAGAATGCTCTTTCATACAATCATTTGATGAGCTGGTGCAGCTGCACTTGCTGAAGAATCAGTCTGATTATGGCAATGCTGCAGCATCAATATAAGTTGATTACGTCTCTGTTGAGGAGGGGGTGGAATTCTTGGACAACAAGACAACTTAACATGTGTGGTCTAGAAAGTATGAATCATTGGAGCCAAGAAGAATCAAGAAAATGTTGCAGCACAAAGAGAGGAAAAAGGTGAAAATGAAGCAGAAGATGAAGTCCAAGTCACTGGAGCAACACCAAGCAAAGTGTAACCACCAAAAGTGGGGGCACCAGGAGGATCAACCGCATCAAAGCACCAATGACTTGAAACAGAGCCTTAGAGGAGTGTTGTAGTTTGCTGCAGCATCCCAAATCAGGATACATTTCTAAACCCTCTACCTCATTACTAGAACCTATGTTTTTAATTTTTCTGCAAGTAATGGTCATAAGAACCTTTTCTGTTTAACTGTTTGTAGGGCCATTAGGGCCATAGTTGTTTTAAATTTCTGCTTAATGAATGTTATGCATGTGCCCCACCCCTGGTTTGATTCCATATGATTAACGATTAAATGGAAGTGGCCTCTGGCCTTTTTGCTATGTTGAAAACAAGATTCTTTGAATAAAACACTTACTAACTAACTTGATGCTCTAACTTGACTGTGCACCATTAACTTTGTTGCACCACTATCTAGGCTAGAAGAACATGTGTTGCAGCATGAACGTATAAATGTGGGCCTGAGTGATAAAGCTACACTGTGCATATAAACCACACTCATGCATTTTCTGTAAAGCTTGCTTTGTTTCTGTTTGATCTGAACAGACATGATTGCACACACTTTATGCTTGAGGCATTTTCTTATTCTGTTTTTATTTGTAGCCAGTACCTAAACAGCCAACCCTTTCAATCTATATGTCCTTAGTGTTACCCCTTTGAGCCTTAATCCTTTTATTGTAAAAAACTAGCACATTACAAGCCCTTAACTGGAAAAACAAAGAATACCTGAATAGGTGGAGCTTAAGGATTCTTTTTGTAGCTTTGTTCTGAGACAAGTTTGGGGGTGCTATGCTGCAACACTTATGCAGCTGCAAGGCTTTACAAATAAAAGGGGGGGAAAAGCAGCAAAGAAGAAAGGAACTCTCAAATGTAAAAAAAAAAAAATGAAGCTGCAAAATTCCCCTATTTTATACATGTTTTGTAATAAAAAAAAACATGAATATTGAGAACAAAGAACAAAGAAAAATCTGAAAGTTAACAACAATCTATTCTTTGTTCACAACAAAAACAATAAACTGGGATCTTAGTGAGGAAAGGAAGAAACAAATGTGTGGATTGTAGGAACAATGGGGATTGTGAGCTGAATTGAAAATCGTCATTTTGTTCTACCTTGAGATTAGCTACTTACCCAAATTTCTTAAACCTAAGTGTCCTAAGCCCTATTTGATCCATAAAAGACCTCTTGCTGTGTGTAATTCTGTGATGTTTTGATTGTGATAGAATCTTATTAAGTTTAGATCAGAGATGCATGTTTGTGGTGAGAGTGCAATTCTAAAGAGAGGGTGAGAAGCAGAACCAACTGTTCTAAGTGAGCTTGCTGCAGCATATGTTAATCTGACTTTAGACTAGTATTTAGGCACATTAGGGTCATTCAACATGGTTCTAGCAATCTCTTCAAGAGATCTATTTTTCCTTTCAACCATTCCATTTTGTTTGAGTTCTAGGTGCTGAAAAATTGTGTTGTATACCATGTTCATCACAGAAATTGTTGATAACTGTCAGAAATGACAGTTATTTACTCTTTCT
Organism: Sophora flavescens; assembly: GCA_030762895.1. Classification (NCBI taxonomy): domain Eukaryota; kingdom Viridiplantae; phylum Streptophyta; class Magnoliopsida; order Fabales; family Fabaceae; genus Sophora; species Sophora flavescens. The sequence goes on from CM061068.1 coordinate 134,577,648, forward strand.
TAGCTTGAGTTTTTGTAATCTTTAAGTATTTGATGTGGATGTTTTAGATGTTTTAAGTTAGTTTAGTGTAATATGTGTCTTTATATAAATTTCGTTTAATTTTCTATTTTGAGTGTCCAGGAATATGTTTAATGGGTTTCTTGAGTTTTGTTAGGCTTTTGTTGAAGTTTAGACAAGCTGCAAAAAATAGCTCTGGGCCTGCTGCAGCATCTGGGCGTAAACTGCTGACAAGCTGCTGGAAAATGCTTCGGTCATGCTGTAACATATGGACGCTCAGAAAAGGACAAAAGAAGAGCACATTTTCTCTCTCCCGCCAGCTGTTGTAAAAGCCGAGGACATCCTTGCTGATTTCTTTTGGGTTTTGTGGTGGTACATTTGAGGAAATGGGTCCAAGCACTTATTTTAATATCATTTTTAATGGCCCAAAAGTAAGAAAGAGAAAAAAGGCGTAAAACCCTAAAAAAGGGAATATTCCTTACTTTTTAAGGGGGACTGCTCATATCAGATTAGAGGACCGCATAGAGGACGCATAGCAGCAACCAATGGTCATCTTTATTGCTAATTTGAAGAGATGCATAATCACTACAATTTTTAGCAATGACTTTCCTAGATGACATTAATTGCTTAGCAATTTTCAGGTATTCACTATGAAATTTATCAAAAGCATCTTGTTGTTCTTCATAAGTAGGGGGGAGATCATTTACCTTATCTTTATTTTCATTGTCACTTTGATAGGGAGTCATAAGGCAGAGATTTGCCTCTTCTTCCTCGGAATCTTCGGAGGAATTCATGTCAATATACTCCCATTCTATGTTTGCTCTTCTTGACTTTTTATTCTTCTTGTCCTTGGACTCATAGTTATCATGCTTGTCCTTCTTTTGAAGTTTAGGGCACTCATTCTTTTATTGTCCAGGTTTGCCACATTCATAGGACTTAACATTTGATGTTGAACTTTTAGCTTTTGAAGGGTTCTTCTTAGGAAAGAAGCTTGAGGGCCTTTTGTTGAAGGATTTCTTCTTTTTGAGAAATCATTTGAATTTTCTGACCAGCAGTCCCATATCTTCTTCAGAATCTTCATCCTCCTCAACTTCTTGATCTTCATCACTATCAAGGACTTCTTTGGAGATTTGTGCTCTTAGTGATAAGCCTTTCTTCTTTTTCTCTTTCTCTTCATGATCATTCAACCTATAAATCTTTATCTCATGTTCTTTGAGATTTCCAACCAGTGGAGCAATGTTCATGGTTTCTATGTCTCTTGATTCAGCTATAGCAGTAATTTTTGGTTTCCATTGTCTTGTCAAACATCTCATTACTTTGTTGATTTGTTGTTCATCTGAAATACTCTTTCCAAGTCAATTAAGTTGATTCACAATATGGGTGAATCTCCTTTGCATATCATTGATGTCTTCATTTTTCTTCATGTATGTTCATACTCGTGCATGAGTGAGTTCATTCTTTCTCTCTTCACATAACTTGTTCCTTCATGAGTAATTTGCAGCGTATCCCATATTTGCTTGGTTGTCTTACAATTTGAGACCGTGAAAAATTCATCATAACTCATGGCAGCTGATAAATCTCAGAAATGACAGTTATTTACTCTTTCTTAGCTTTAGTTTTTGTAATCTTAAAGTATTTTGTGTGGATGTTTTAGGTGTTTGAAGTTAGTTTAGTGTAATATGTGTCTTTTTATAAATTTCATTTAATTTTCTGTTTTTGAGTGTCTAGGAATATGTTTAATGTGTTTCTTGAGTTTTGTTAGGCTTTTGTTGAAGTTTAGACAAGCTGCAGAAAATAGCTCTGGGCTTACTGCAGCATCTGGGCGCAAACTGCTGACAAGTTGCTGGAAAATGCTTTGGTCATGCTGTAGCATATGGACGCACAGAAAAGGACAAAAGCTGAGCACCTTTTCTCTCTCCTGCCAGCTGTCGTAAAAGCTGAGGACGTCCTTGCTGATTTCTTATCCCAAGGGGGATAACGGGTAAGCTAATTTAATTTTTTAATATATAAAGTATCCTTAATTTCTATTTACTTGTTTTTTATTTATTTATAATATTTATTAATTCTCTAATTTTGATGTAGCTTTTTGCCCGCGAAGGGCCCTTCTGATTCGATATTGAAGATCCTGCAACGCGAGTTTGATGGTCCATGGCCTACATGGAAGGCCATCCCAGGGGGCCAGAGGGATCACTTGTGTAAAGAGTTTAAGGTAACAATTTATTAAGTTATTTAAATTAAATTTACATTATATATATATATATACACACACACACACACACACACACACACACACGAATTCGCTGACAACTGTCAGTGGCAGAAAGAGTATAGGTGGGACGCATCTTTAGAGGGGATCGTTAGGGACATATTTGAGCATAAAGGCTTACTGGTCATGAAGAATCTGATGAACAAGCTGAGGAAGGGTAAGAATAAGGGGAAGTGGGTGGATCCTGAGATCAGGAGGTAGCTGGACCAGTACTAGGCTACTGAGAAGTTCCAGGAGATCCAGGCCACTGCTCGGCATAATCGAGTTTCTGATGGTGACGCATGTGCTTGGACCGGCGGCTCTAAATCAGTCGCCGCCCACTTCGATGAGCTGGTAATACTTAAAACTTTATTGACTTAGTATACTATTTCATGAGTTTTCATTTTTTTAATATTATTATGAATTTAAGATTATATTTTTCTGTGCAAAAAGCACATAAACAGCGGCCCCCCACTGCTATGGAGTTGGTGGAGAGGACGAAGAAGTTGAAGTTGGGGACATGGGTCAACGACAAGGCCCCTAACTAAGCTGTAAGCAAAAAAATAATTTAGTTTATACTAGTAATTTATTATAATTGATTTGTTAATATTGATTATAATTTTAACTAAATATCTTCATCTATACTTTGCAGGTGGGCTTCAACGAGAAAAAGGACGATGCCATATCACCTGCCTCACAGTCACAGGATGAGACCTTGCCTAGTGAGGGGCCCCACTCTCCTGTCTCCGTCGACGATAATGCCATTTATTTGGAGGTCGTCAGGGGCAGAAATAAGAAGGGGCACGTGTATGGCCTTAGACACCTGGGAGGAGAGTTTATCGCTTCATCGTCCGGCATGCCTTCTTCTTGCTAAGCGGATACCGTCCCTCTGGAGCAGTTCAACCAAATGCAGGACACCATCACGCAGCTGAATGCATAGCTTCGAGAGAAAAGGGAGAGAGAGCAGCAGATGGCAAACCAGATTGTACAACTGACTTAGGCACACCAGCAGCTGATGCAGACCACCATCGAGCAGGGCCAGACACTGCGGTTGGTGTTGGAGCAGATGAGGCTCCAGCCTCCAGTTGCTCAGGGTGATGCTCCGGCGGTTGTACCGCCTGCTGCCGCTCCTCCAGTTCCGTCGCCTGCTACTAATGATGCTGCTCTAGAGGATGATGACATGGCAGACGTTGGTGGCACGGACGCTGAGGATGATTGGGTTCCTCCACCGCCTCTGCATCATGATTGATTTTACTGTATTTTTTGCTTTTCTAGATGATTATTGTATGACACTTCTTATTTATTTATATATTGACTATATAGGCTTTGTAATTGTGTGTTTCATTTGTAATTTAGTGTGGTTGATCATTAATAATTTTTTTAATCTTTAAAAAAATGAATTTAATAATTTAATTTTTTTAAAAAAATTTATTTAATAAATTAAATTAAAAAAACACTGTTAGCGACCGAATTAGCAACGGCTAACTCGGTCGCTATACTAATTATTTAAAAAAAAAACAAACTTTGTGGTTTAGCGACCGAGTTTGAGACCGCATTATCGGTCGCCAAACTTGGTTACCACTACAATGCGACCAATTGAGTAGCGAACAAGTTTTGTTCTCTAGCGACCGATTCTTCGGTCGCCATTTAGCGATCGATTAGCAATTTCGGTCGCTAAAACCTTAGTGACCAGGGTTTCAGCTACCCTATGGATCGGACGCTAAAACCTTAGCAACCAGGGTTTCAGTTACCCCCATAGATGGGTAATTTTAAAACATTTTCCCCTTTTTGTAAAAATAGAAACTTTTCTTTACCTTTGAAAAGAGTTTTGTCAACCAACTAACCAAAAGTGTCTTTGCAAGAGTGATTAACACAAAGATTAAACTAAACAAGAAAGATTAAAAAGGTTATCGATTTCAGATATGAACACACAAATTATCTCATTCAGATTTCCTTAACAATTTCTTAAACAAACATTCATCAATAAAGCAAATAAAGAGTTAAGGGATAAAGAGAAAATGTAAACCGATATTTTATCCTGGTTCAGCTACCTCCTCTAGTAACCTACATCCAGTCCCCACTTCACAGTGAGTTTTGTCCACTAAATCAAAATCAATTACAAGATTATTTACAAGCTTTAACTCCCAGGTTCCTTCTACCCAATTTATAGATTTTCAAACAAAAGAAATCTTGCAATTCCCAAGAGTCCCTTCTACTCTTGTCAAACCACCAAGAGTCCCTACTACTCTTGATCTAAACAGCGAGCGAACCTTCTCTCTTATCTTCCTTTTGTAGTAAGAAAATATTTGATTCAGATTCTAAGAAATCAGATATTACAAATTGAAGTTCTAATGGAAAAACTCAAGTATTCTCAATGAAAAGCTCTCTCTAAGAAATTTGTGCTTAATCTCAATATAGAATGAATTGTTGTTTAGAAAGTGTTTGCCCATGCCTTTATATAGTTGTATTGCAAAATAGATCCGTTGGGCATGCTTTACAAATCAGTTAAGATCAAAACAAGCTTTCTTGAAAAATTCAGTTATCAGTCAATCGATTGTGTAATCGATGTATTAAAAAAAGTTTCCATTTTTAAAACTAAGTACATCGATTGCCTAATCGATTGTGTTCTTGGAGATTCTTGATTTTGAACAACACACAGATGTGTACATCGATTGTGTTCTTGAAGAACATGTGCATTCTCACCCCAGAAGTCTTTACATTGATTGATCAATCGATTGTATGATCATTGTCAAAAGTCCTAGCCTCTGTTTAGGCTTATACATCGATGTTTCAATCAATTGTTTGATTGTTTCAAAAGATTTTACTTCTGTTCTTCATATGCATCGATGTACCAATCGATTGTATGCATCCTTCAAAAGTTTTCGGCTTCTGTTTGGTCTTATACGTCGATGTTGCAATCATTTTACAAAAGTTGATTTGCATACTAATCAAGTAAATCCAGGATCAATCGATGTATACTGTGAACACCCCATTTTGACCGGGTATTTTTTTAGTTTGCACTAAAATCTGAAAAACAAATTTAAAAAAATTGCAAAAAACAAAGAAAATTTACAATAATATTTTGTCATTTAATATCGATGTTTGATATTTTCATTAAGACTAAGAAAATCACAAAAATATTTTTCTTTGTTTCTATTTATGCCAAAATCCCAAAAAATATTTTTAATTTTTAATTTTTGTTACACATTCTAGTTTGTTTTGATTTAATTGGGTCAAACCAGCACCAAAGCCCATAATTCATGACCCAAAACCATTTCAACCCATGACCCGGATCCACCTTATCCCTCCAACCTCAGAAACGTGGACAGTTGGACGCTGCAAAATTAAACACATGTATTATACATGTTGGGAAATAGCTAGCAATAATCTCAATACCTAGGAAATATCTAGCATTTAGCTCATTGTAAATATAAAATTGTATTTATTCCTAATTATGTTATATAATATCAAGGGATGCTGAGTAAAAGGCGGGGATGAAAAATTCTAGAGAAAAACATACACACACACAACGGATTTGAGAGTAGGTAGAATAACCTTTTACAGAGAGAACAAAAAAATTCTTAGCGGCAACAATAACCACCTCGTGCCGTCACTTTGACCAGAGCAGCATCAACTCGGCTTCAACCCAGGTCCGATCCTCTCCATTATCGTATCACTATCGCGCAACACCGCCTGTTTCAACAAAGCATCACCAGCAGGCAGATCTGACTCCTCCTTTGTGATGCAGCACCGCCGTCTCTGCCACAACGACGTGTCCGTGATCCACGAATCGCACCTCCGTCCCGCTCTCGTTGCCTCGCCGCAACGCTGTCCCCAGCCGCATCGCCGTCCTGGACCGCCGTTGCCTCCGCCTCCTTAGGTGACCCGCGTGCTACACATCAAAGGGCCAAGCTCGTGTTTTTTTTTGTTCCTTTTATTTGCTGATAGAGAAGATTCTGGCCCTTGCATCCTTTAGTTTAAGTCTGTTACTTTTAAAAAAATTTTATTTACTTAATTATTTTTTTTTCGTGTTTGTTTTTTTAATAAGTTAAAATAAATGAAATGTAAAAAAAAAGAATTAGTTATGAATTAGGAGTTTTTTATATTTAAAAAATTAGGTAATGAAAGTAATAAAAAAAATTAAAACTCTTTTTAAAAAAAACCCTTTTTCATAAAAATCAAAACCAACCAATCAAAAATTTTATTAAGAACTATGTGGCAGGGAATACTCTTTATTTTATCGCAGCAGGGAATACTTAGGAGCCGGACAAGTCATCCTGTCAAGCCAAAACAATTTTCCTTTTTCTATTTTTTTAGTTAATCTAAATAATTGAATTTGTATTATTTAGGGATGACATGTGACACCTTCTACCCCACACGTATTCATATCACATAAAAGCGATAAAAAAATAAAAGAAAGAGAACACATGCATATTATATTGTAATAATAAAAATCGGGAAGAGGTTGCCGTATTGTAACATAACTTCTCAAACACGGAAAATAAAACAAGTTTTAAAGAAACATAACTTAAAACATGAATGTCTTTTGTTGCAAAAGAGGTGTTAGACAGGGAGATCCACTATCTCCTTTACTGTTCTGTATAGCTGAGGATGTTCTTAGCAGAGGGATCACAAAGCTTGTTCAAGCAGGCATGCTTCTTCCTATGGCTGGTCCGAATAGGTTCACTATACCTAGTCATATCCTTTATGCAGATGATATCATGGTTTTTTGTAAGGGTACCAAAAATGGCTTAGAAACCTTGATGTCTCTTTTTAATCTTTATGGTCAAGCTTCTGGTCAACAACTAAGTCTTGGAAAGTGCAGGTTCTATTCTAGTAATGTCTCTTCAATAAGAGTTAATGGCATTTCTTCTTTCTTGGCTTTGCTGCTGGTCACCTTCCTTTCATCTATTTGGGAGTGCCTCTTTTCAAAGGTAATCAAAGAAAAGTTCATTTGAAGCCTATTGCTGATAGAATCATATCCAAATTGGCCTCTTGGAAGGGTTCCCTCTTATCTATTATGGGAATAGTGCAGCTTGTGAACTCTGTTATTCATAGCATGCTTCTTTATAGTTTTCATGTGTACTCTTGGCCTATCTCTCTGCTGAAACAACTGGATACTTGCATTAGAAACTTTATTTGGGCAGGTGTTATGGGTGTTAAGAAGCTGGTGACAGTGGCATGGAAGAAGGTCTGTTCTCCTACTCTTGAAGGCGCTTTGGGCATTAAATCTTTAAGAGCAACTAATGCAGCAACCCTTCTCAAACTAAGTTGGCAGATGTATTCTTCTAACAAACAGTGGCCTACCTTTCTAAGGCAAAGATTCCTGAAAAATGGCAAGCCTGTGATCAATCATATTAAATCCTCCTTATGGCCATGTTTCAAGGTAAACATGTAAGTTATTAAGGAAAATTCTTGTTGGCATATTGGAGATGGCTCCACCATCAATTTTTGGAAGGACAAGTGGTTAGACCAACCTATTGTTGACTTACTGTATATTCCAGTTCATTGGCAGTCTTCCTTAAAGGCTGTTATTGTTGATTTCCTGCTTGAAAACAAATGGCTAATTCCTCAGTCTTTAGCTCTAAACAGCCCTGTTTCAATTTGTAGTCTTTGTTATAATTCAGAGGAAACTAGTCATCACTTTTTCTTTGACTGCATCTTTGATAAGAGGCTTTTGGTCTTGGTTCAATGATGTTACAAAAGTGCATATAGACAGCTCTTCCTTGCAAACTGTGTTTTCAGCCTGCAACAGAAACTGTAGCCCTCGGTGCAAGGTTTTCCTTCAAGATGGGATTATCAACATTCTGGGAGTTATTTGGCTGTTCAGAAATAAAATTAAATTTGACAGTAAGCTTATTTCTTTCAGATCAGCCATATCTATGGTAGTTGGTGCAACTTCTCTATTTGGTAACAAGTTTGCAGGTCACACGAACTCTAATATAGAGGAATTTACCATCTTAAAATCTTTCTTTGTTAATTGCCATCCAAGAAAGGCCCCTTCTATTATTCAAGTAGATTGGATTCCTCCCCCTTGTGGTTGGATCAAAGCAAATACTGATCGGGCTGCCGAAAGATCTCCTGGTCAGGCTGCTGGAGGAGGCATTTTTAGAGACAAAAGTGGTGCTATTCCTGGTTGCTTTGCATCCTACTTTGGTATCTCCTATTCTCTTCATGCTGAGCTTACTGCTGGCATGATTGCCATTGAAATAGCTCATTTGAGAGGCTGGCACAATCTTTGGTTAGAATGTGACTCAATGTTAGTTGTTCTAGCTTTTGATAATATGGACTTAGTTCCTTGGAACCTGAAGAACAGATGGAATAACTGCTTGGCCTTAACTTCTTCCATGCATTTCAAAGTTACTCATTTTTTTTAGGGAGGGTAATGCCTGTGAAGATAAATTGGCCTCTTTTGGTGTCTTCTCTCAAAGTTCCTTTTGGTGAAATTTGATCCCCAACTTTCTTAGAGCTGAGTTCTTTAGAAATAGATTTAGATTGCCTAATTATAGGTTCAGATAGATTAATTGTTTTCTTTTTCGCGGGTTTGGTTTATGTCCCCCCGGGTTCCTGTATTTCTTTCTTTTTCCTTTTGTTCATATATTTATGATATGCTGCAGATGATCGGTGGTGCTTGAGGTGTCAACCTAGTTGGGATCTCTTGCCCCATGGTGATTCTTTTGCATATCATTTTGAATAAAAAAAAACTGAAAACATAAAAGAAACCCAACCCCAATGTCACATTATAGAGCTGGTATAACCATAGTCCGAAACATCTTGGATAAACAACATAAACTAAAGATAAACATGCATCATAAAAACATAGCATATCAAACATAATCATCTCATCACATCAATATCATATATATATATATATATATATATATATATAAAATTCCAAACAAGGTATGTTATAAGATGCAACGATACTCCACTACTCCAATGCATGAATGAGCAATACAGCACACAACCAACAATCACCACCTCTGCTTGGGCCACTCGGCTACCCAAGTTCATCATCATCATTAACGTTATCTTTCATCTTTAGTCTTTAATCTTCTATCACATAATATTTTCACTTACACTCTGGCCAAAAAGCACCAGAGCTCAACACCTTGACCATTAAGCATCAAGGCCCCCTTGGCCACTCGGCTACCAAGGTCCAATATCTTTTAACAACACATTGACATTATGCATCAAGGTCCTCTTGGTCACTCGGCTACCAAGGTACATAACAACAACACTCTGGCCAATAAGCAACAAAGCTTAACACCTTGACCACTCGGCTATCGAGGTCGCCTTGGACACTTGGCTTCCAAGGTACATAACAACATTTTTTCACTTTAGTTGTTAACACTCTGGTCCATAGGCACCAGAGCTCAACACCTTAACCATTAAGCATCAAGGCCCCCTTGGCCACTCGGCTACCAAGGTACATTATTATTTTTAAGTTATCTAACTTGTCTTTACTTGGTTTGGTGTCTTCTTCATTATTATAAGTGTTTGGGTTAAAACACCCCTTGTTACTGTTCTATGTTCTGCTCTGCATAGGGTGAAGTAACCAAAGTTAACACAAGAAAGGGGTTGAATTGTGTTTAACAACTTTTTAGAAACTTCAACAATTATTTTCGCAGGCACAACAAACAAAAATAAGAGAACATAAGATTAGACAAGTGACTCATCTAATTTTAAGACAACTCTTAAGCACACAGAGAAGTATAAAACAGATTTTGATATTCACAAAAATAAATCCCCAAGTTAAAAGCTTAAACAGATAATAAGTAAGTAAATTAAATAGATAAGGGAAGAGGGATATCACTCAAGAATTTTATACTGGTTCAACCCAAAATCCACAGGGATACTTCCAGTTTCTTGGCAGCACCAAGTTTCTACTATAATTGATCATATTATAGTACAAGTATTCTTTTAACACTTAGCCTCTCCAGGCTCACACTCAAACAAGTATTCTTTTCTCACTTGGCCTCTTCAGGATCAACACAATAAGGGATAAAGGTTTTGATAATTAATACAACTTGAAAATCTTTCAGATAACACTCAAAGAGTGAAATAAATATGAAGTCTGAAAGACTGCGAATTAATTTCAAATGATTGAAGAAGTTAGTGAACTGAGTAAATGCTTCTTGTGCAGTGTTCTTAATGATATTCAACTTCTTGTCTTCATCTTCATCGTTTGGCCTATATAAAGACTTCAATCAATTTAATCCGTTAGGCACAGCTTCAGAAAGTGTGTTCTTCTGATTTGAGCTTCCGGGACACCATTAATGCAAAAGAGTCATTATGTGAAGACATTAAATGCTTAGGAACATTGAGCTTTGATAAGGTTGTCCAATGGTACACTTTGTTCTGAGCAGTTGTTGTTTCAGAGTTGCAGCAGTAGGTTTCTTATACTTTCAGCAGAGAGCTTTCCTCTTTCAGTGCAACATTCAGTTCACTTTCAAGAAAGCACTTTTACTTTGTACTAAAACAACTAAAACGTTATTGTTGTGGTATAGAGATAGCATGTTTATTCCTTAAAGCCTTGAAACAAACATTCTTTATTCTTTATCCTTTGTGCTATTGTCCAGAGGTCTTCGAGATCCTTAAGGAAGGCATCTAATTTGAATAAGGTTGACTTGGACTTCATTTCTGACATTCTGACAATTTATCAAATGTAGCAACATTGGAAATTTAGACGGGTGCAAAGCAATCCAAAAAATTAGACGAGTGCTTGTGCAGTCCAAAACTAGACGAGTGCTTGTGCAGTCCAAAACTAGACGGGTGCTAGTGTATTCCAAAAATTAGACGGGTGTTTTGTAACACCATGTTTTTCCTATGCTTTCTGTAGCATTAAATACATATTTAAATGTTTTTATTTTTAGATTAAACTCAGATGATGATTTTAATTAAACTAAAATCATTGTCTTATGTTTTTATATCATATGAACTCACGGTAAAAATTTTGGTTGAAAATTCAGACGGAAGCCGGTCTGTGTTTCCCTGCCGGTACAAGTTTACTGTACAGAAAACCTAATTTTGACCAGTGAACGAAATGGTTGATGTTTTTGTGATGTTTTGTGGTGGTTTGGAGATTTTAAAAATTTTCGTTCGAAAATAAAATATAATATTTTACTCGGGCGAAAACGTCAGAAAACTACGATCGGAAGTGCAACCGGATACCCAATGGAACATATTAGGGAACACAAAAGAAGTGAAGTGACATGATGGAAGTGTTTATGACACACTCCAAAAGTATAATCATTACACTTTTCAAATTTTAATACTATTCTAATCCACAACTTACTCAACAAGCCTTAACTCCCAAACTTACTGAACAAGCCACTCCATTCTCCTCTCTTCTTCCTCATGGCCGTGAGCCTCTCCCCCTTCCCCTATATATACCCTTTTCATTTACACTTCACCACTTTTCTTCTTCATCACTTCATTACTCTTATATTACTTCATCATTTTCTTCCTTTTCAACTACTTAAAGCTTGCATTTTTATTTGTCTTTTGCACTTGTGTTCTTCATTAAAGTTCTTCCTCTTGTTAAGGGTAATGCTCTCATATAAATTTCTTTACAAGTTTATCATTTTATTTCATTATTTGTGTTATGTGTTCTTATTAAGATTTAAACTTCTAAAATCTCTTAAAAATGGTTGAAAACTCCTTTTGAGTTGAAACCACTTCCTACAGTCTTGTATTTACTTGTATTTTCACATACTAAAAGGTTGAAAAACAAAGCTCCCTAACCCTTTATTTCTAAGGAGATCGAAACCATGCAATATGGTCTAGGTGGGTTTAGTTTCAACTTTTGGAATATGATCATGTGTTTGAGTTTCTAACTATCCCTTGATCTTAAATCTATAAATCTTGGAAGGTTTGATAGCTTGTCCCTATAATGGCCAAAAATATGAATAAGTAGACCTAGGATACTATGTTTCGACTTTCCAAGTGTGATCATGGACTTAGAACTCTTAATACCTTGTGATTCTAAACCTAAGAGTTGCTATTAAACAAAGAATATTTTCCTCATCATCCTAGGATGGCCGAAACTTAGTGTTTAGGTGCTAGAATGTTTGAGTTTTTTATTTTTTTCCCAAAATGATCATGGACTTGAGCTCCATAAGATATTTGGATGCTAAGTCTAAGAGATTGGAATGTTTATGTTTCCATTGTTTTCCAAGATGATCATGGTTTTGAGCTCCTTAATACATATGGATGCTAAACCTAAGAAATTGGAAAGTTTAGTGAATGCTAGTCTATTTTACTAGCCTGGGCCGAATACCCTAAGTTTATAACTTAGTGGGTTTTTAATTCAACTTTGTTAAATGATCATTGTTTATGAACACCTAACACTTAAGGATCATAAATCCATAAGTTGTATAATTTCCGGGGATCTCTAACCCTAATTTATTGTCTTGGCCGAACATAATACCTTGTGGGTTAATGTTCTTGGTTGATTTTAACTTATGATTTTGTGTTCATAACCTTAGACTTCCATCGCGGAGAAAACAAGGATGTTCGTGGTATATCTCTTCAAGCATCTAATCTCCTTACCTTCACGGAAGGTAAGAGGGGATTTCCTAGGGATATTCAATGACTATATGCATGTGTGTAAGTGTTTACTTGAGTTATTTGAATATTATTATGATCATGGTTTTACTTGAACTATTGTGATTATTACTTGAAGTTGATTATTACTTGCCTTAAAGTATTGTGAGTTGTATATATGTGATGAATTGTCGTTAACTGTGATATTATTATTAAGAATATATTACGGTTGATTGAAGTTTGGAAGCCGGACTTGAGTCTGTGCTCAATGATTATAAGGATTAAAAGCCTTAATAAGCCTTGAATAGAACTTTGAAAGTATTGGTTTCATTTATAAAAGTTCCTTGTTTAAAATGCTTACTTCAAGAGAATAATATTCTTGTTTTGAAAAGAAACGTTGAAGTGTTTTTAAGTCAATAGAAACTACCTTTTTATGATCCAAAGTTTGTACGAGAGAAAACCTTTTTCGAACTATGTGTTTTATGAAGGAAAAACCCTTTTGAAAATATTTGACTTTATTCCATCAAGGATTTCAAAAGCAAACGAATTTCCTAATTGTTTTATAAAAGAGTTTGTAAAGGAAAATATTTTCTCCTAAATGATTTAGAAACGTTCCGGCTACTTGGATAAGTGACCGAGGTTTTGTTTTGGATTTTGATTTTCACGGAGTGAAAAGTAAGCACATGTGAAAGAGAATCTAGTTCGCGAGACGTCGCCTCTAGCATTCAGTTATATGCACGCGATCTGGGATCCGTGTCAAGAATTATGGACCAAGGGTCCTAATCGTGATATTATGGGCTAGGAGTCCTAATCTTGGAATTGAGGACTGTGTGTCCTAATTTCGTTATTATGGACTAGGAGTCCTTATCATGTTGAAAAAAAACATGGATAAAATTATAATTGTTTCTATGCCCACAACCTTGGACTACGGCATCGGTCTAAGGTGTTGTGATTGAGCACTCGGACTGCGTGTCCTGTGTTATTGATTTTCAAGTGATGAAAATTGTGAATAGTCGTTAGCTTTGGGCTTCGACAACGGAAAAGAGTGAACACAAATAAAAGTCTGGATAATGAAAAGTCTTTTATTCATATGCATTTCCCCTTAGCAGACGTACTTGAGTTACCGAGATGATGTATACATCCGGATGGCCATTGATAAGGGATTCATAATGATGTCGATCCGGGTACATGAGGTGACGGAGACATCTTGCCAATGCGGCATACGAGCTCGATCAACTCTTTATTTCTTAATGATAAAACGGTGATGATATCTCATGAGATTAAGTTTAGAGCTTGATGATTGAAGTGTCATGATTATCTTTATAAAACTGATTGATTTCGATATGAGACCCACATAAATAATACTTGTTGTTTACCTATGAATAAAGTTTTAAATGCAATATGCCAATGTGTTGTATGTATCATGTATATGGTTGTTGTACGATATATCCCCTATCAGTATCTCACTCTTTCATTTCTGCTTGTTATTCTCTCTTCCTTTTTGGTATCGTCATATGTATATGAGCTCATATGGATCCCAACATCCCTCTTGTAGCGATGATGTCGAAGAATGAGGTCTTCGACGACGCGGGGAACGACGGGGCATGGCAGATTCATCCGGGGGTGATGTCTGCTACGTACCACGGATCAATCACCACCACTGATTTGAATGCTGACGAAGACCCGATTCGTAGGATCCAAACTGTGGAGACTAAGAGAGTTGCTCTGCCTCCGACTTGGTACTAGCTTCACGCATTGCAAGTTAACAGACTACTACACGAGCTACCACCTCTGGACGTCGAGCAGGAAGCACTTATCGAGGAGAACCCTAAGGAGGATCCTGAGGAGGACCTTGAGTAGGATTCCGAGGTGGACTTCTATGAGATCATGGAGGAGGATATGCCTGAGTATTACGTTCTGGATCATGATGATGACGACGATTCCGAGGATAAGGGCGGCGACGTCATAGACCCATTACCTGATGTCTCAATGTCTCGTCTCATGGGTGTTTTTGTGGAGACCTTGCTTGTAGCCAGTGTCAGTGACCAGTTTGGAGCATTTTGTGAATAGTATTCCGTCTTCTTACTTTCTAGAGTCACTTTTGTGATGTGGTTTCGGACCCTCTTTCCCCGTGTTTTTGCTTACTCTCTTTTCAGTTGTATCTTCTAGATTTCTAACTCTGTTGCAATGGCCGTTGATAAGGCCCTAGCTTATGTACTAGAACTTGGGTCTCACCGGGACATCTTATGAATATATATATATATATATATATATATATATATATATATATATATATATATATATATATATATATATATATATGTTGTCTTCAATTCATGTTCTTAGTGTTCATCACTTTTATTTCAATTATCCTTTCAAACAAAAAAAAAGTACCATTTTTAGTGTAGTTATCCATCGAGAAAATGATATTTTTTGAAAGTAACCAGCATTGTAATCAGTTTTATTTCCGCAATTGGGTAACCATGTGATGTCGGCTTTAGGGTGTCGCATGTTTCACTGAGTCTTTTCCAGACAGATGCTTCTTGCCACGTCATCAAGTATATCAAAATCTTGACTAAGCGTTGACTTGGTCTTTGTCTGTGTTGACTGTATTTTAGACGAGTGGTTTTTAGACGAGTCTAAAAACTGTACTCTACTAAAAATGTAGATGATTCATAAATTAGACGTGTGATCCTAAGTCTATTTTCCTGCACACTTATTAGACATATTAGTAATTTCATATGGTTCAATATTATCATACTTAATCTATTTGGATTCATCAAAACATAGAGAATTTACACATGGAAAGTGTCTCAGACTTATGAGGTCTCAACATTCTCCCCGTTTTTCAAACAGATATATTTGTTCAGAGTATGCTATGCTCCCTCTTAGTTTATGCATCGGATAAAAAACAAGTATTAGAGCAAAAAAAAGGTATCAGAACTGATATTAGATTCAAACAGATTATATCAGAGCAGAAAAACAAAATTTTGCAAACAGATAGTCATGAACTCATATTATATTATTAAATTTTTATGTTTATAAATATATTTTTATGTTTATATTTCCTCCCCCTTTCGGCATCAATAAAAAAGAAAATAAAGTAAATAGATAGCAGAGAGACAAAAGGAATACCAAAACATCATCTCATTACATTCAAGAGTCAAAAAGATTACAAGTGATAGACATCACTGACTAGTACATTGCATGACTCAAGAAAGAAAATGAAAAAGACTAAGTCCTAATACCTTAGAGCTAGGACCTCCTTGGCTTTTGAAGAAATCTTCCATCATCTTTTGCATTGCCTCTTGTTGTGCTAACATTTGGGCTTGAAATGCAGCTTGTTGAGCAAGTGCAGCATCCTGTCTCTGAATGACAGTCTGCAGACTTGAAGACATTTCATCCAGCCTTTGATGTGCAGCAGGATCATAAGCAACTACTAGAGCAGTAGAATTTGTTGTGACCAGTGCAGTTGCAGATGCTGATGGAGGAGGTGTAAAAGGAGGAGGGGTAGAAGGAGGAGGGGTAGAAGGTAATTCTTGAACCAAGATGCCATCCTCGGGCTGAGGGTCTAGAAAAACACAAGTTGAGAGTGTTGTTACAAAATCGTTATTGGGATAGAATTCCTCTTGGAAAGCATGAATTAATTCATGATGAAGAGGAGAATCAACTACAATCAAAGAAATTCATAAGATCTCCTAATGAGATTTATGTGAGTTAGAGGGGTAGATTCAGGGAAGTTTACGAGAAAGAAGGGGAAAATCATAAAGAAGGAAGGTATGGTATAAATTGAAGGTGAAAAGGGGTAAAGAGGAAAAGCTTAGTTTCCTCTGGTTGGAATGGGATTGTCAAAATAGGCAAAGTCATTGACTTCCTCAATGAGAAGAGTGTCAGTATGGTGATATGCTTGTGGTGTGGAAGGCTTGGATAAGTGAGGTTATGTTTCAGAAAGGTGAGTTTCTGAGACAGTAGGGTTAGGTTCAGAGGTGTGATGGATAGGTTCTGAAATAGAAGCTTGTGGGATAGGTGATGTGTGTGGTGGAGTTAGGATTTTTGGTGAAGTAGGTGGAGGAGTAGGGGTTTTCTATTGTGGTTGTGGTGATGGTGATGGTCTCTTTGTGGTGAGGGTGATGGAGTAGGAAGTAAAACAGGCTTCCGCTTTGTCACAGTAGTCCTCTTTTTCTTAGGGATCACAGTCTCTTTTGGTTGAGACTCCCCCTCAGCTTGTGCAGCTCTCTTCCTCTTGAATAACTTGGTAACACTTGGTCCAATGGAGACAGAGGCACATGCAACAGGTTGATCAGCAGCAATTCAAACAACAGGTTCAACAACCTGAGTAATGTTTTCAGCTGCATTCTGAGAAACAGAGGCTTCAGTAGATGCTTTAGCAGATGACTCAACAATTTTCCTCTTTTTCCTCTGTAGTTGAGGGCTTTCCTCGTCAATAGGCTCCACAAATGGTTCAGCCTTAACAGCAGGAATAGTGAGAAATTCTTTCACTTAAGCAGGTGCAGCAGGTGCTGACGACGATGCTTAAGCATTTGGCTCAATAGTCGGGGTTAGGGTATTCTTCATCAACGACAGAGTCTTTGTTGTGATCTCAGTGCAGAGATCATCAAAAACAACATTTCTTAAATCCAACTTGCTTGCCCGAAAAATTCTTGTCATGATCATACCATAGGGATAATGCTTATCCTTTCCCTTGGCACCCTTCTCCATGTGTATGACAATCAAGTCAGTAATATCTATCCTAATCTTTTGGACTAGATGAAACAGAGCAAACTTCTTTATCTTACTGACATGATTCCTAGACCCAGTTCTAGGCATAATACAGTTTATAATGAGAACATGTAGAAATCTTGCCTTAGGAGATAAGTACTTGGAGTCTTTGTTTGCAGGTCTTGCAACTCCATACAGGACTTGATTCACATTTGCTTCCCCTTGATCCTTCAGCCACTCTTTGTAATACCCAACACCTTCTCTTGGGCATTTTGTCACTTCAGTGAGTGACTCATGAGTTATGAAAATGTGGTCCTCATCCACATCTCTAGTAATCATGGAGGTTGTATTGTCCTTGATGATCTTCGCAGAGGTCAAGAAATCCCTAACAAGAGCAGGGAAGACAAGCTCTTGTAGTTGAAAGAAGGGTAACCATCCAGCATTGTTGAGTTCAGGAAGAACATCCAAACCCTTGGTTCTGAGATCGTCAAAGTTAGGGACCCTTACAGGGTGCACCTTTTTCAGTTCAGAGATTGATAGCTTGGTTTTCTCGGCCAGAGTTTCAAGAAGACTCTTGGGTGCCATTGATTCAGAGACGTGAAGCTTAAGGTTTGGGTGAAGAAGAGTTTTGAGAGGTTGAATACGAAGAGAATTCAGAGAGATTGAGACTTGAGAGCAAAGATTTGTGAGTGGGTAGTCTTCAAACGACATGGGTTGTTTTGTTGAAACGCTTGAGTGCTTTTGCGTTGGGAACAAGGAGAGGAAGTGTTGCCATAAACAGCAATAAATTTTGAAAAGACAGTTGTTAACAAAATGAAACGTTTTAAGAAAATGAAGGGAAGTTCAATGTACACGTGTCTCGGTCAGGGTTTAGCACTGAGTGATTTTAGCCACGTCATCAGATGCTTGGCTAAAGTAGATGGGTCAAGCATAAAGAAAATAGACGAGTCAATCATATACAAAATTAAGACAAGTAAATTTTTAGACATAACAACATGCATTCATTCAGACACATTATGCATATTAATATTCCTTCTTATAAATACAAATCTATCTTCACCTAGAGGTTTAGTAAAGATGTCTGCCCACTGATGCCCAGTGTTCACAAACTTAATTTCAAAAACACCTTTTTGCACATAATCTCTAATAAAATGATGTTTTATTTCTATATGCTTTGCTCTAGAATGCTGTATGGAATTCTTAGACAAGTTGATAGCACTAGTATTATCACACCAAACATGTATATTATGCTCAAACACTGAATAATCCTCAAGTTGATATTTTACCCAAAGCAATTGTGAACAACAACTGGCTGCAGATATATATATTCAGCTTCAGCAGCTGATAGAGCAATGGTGCTTTGCCTTTTGCTTGACCAGGAGATCATGTTTGATTCAATGAAGTGGCATCCTCCACTGTTACTTTTTCTATCAATTCTACCTCCAGAAAAATCAGCATCACAGAATCCAACTAACCTGAAATCTTCAGATTTCTTGTATAATAAACCAAGGTTAGTGGTTCCAATTAAATATCTAAAAATTCTTTTAACAGCCTTATGATGAGATTCTTTAGGATCTGATTGAAATCTAGAACATAGACAAACATTGAATTGAATATCAAGTCTGCTAGCAGTTAAGTATAATAAAGATATAATCATACCTCGGTAGACAGTTTGATCTACCTTTTTACCTTCCTCATCCTTTTTAGAATAACTGATGGATGCATAGGAGTACTCATAGGCTTTGAATTTTTCATTTTATACTTTTTCAGGATCTCCTTGGTGTATTTCTATTGATGGATATAGATTCCATCACTTGTGATGACAACCAAATGGTGAGGTTGCCTTGTTGAAGATCTTTTTGGTTGAATTTTAACAATTAATTTGCGGAACAATTTTTGATATTAAAATAAAGGGAAGAAAAGAAACAAATGGATGGAGAATAGAGATGGTGATGGCGCCACAAACTAGAGAGTTTGATAAGCCAAGTGAGGTTCGCCACAAGAATCGTGGATTCTTGATAAGAACAAGATGGCTCAACCAAGAACCAAAGGGAGACAATTCCCTCAAAAATGGATTTAATCCAAATTCAACATCCAAGTTACTATTCAACATGAAAACGGAGTTTACAAATAGAGTATTAGGCTGCCAACTTTTTGGCTTCCAAAAGAGATCATAACCCCCACAATAATTAGCCTAATTGATCATGTCACTAAATGACTCACTAATTCCCTCCTTAACTCAGCCTCTAATGGTGAGTTTATTATTCTCTCATAACCATCATTATGTGGCTGCCACACTTTACTTCTCATATTAAAAAGTGTAACTCCCACATAATTAACAAAACAATAAACAAACTAATAACTTATAGGAGTTACTATTGGCATGCAAACCAAAGATTCCTCCTACTAAGCTCCCAAATTTGTGTACAACATGGACTTAAGTGGGCTTGACCTATTTGCAACACTTAACCAATTTACACACACACACATAACCCATTACACTTATTGAATTAAAATAAAACAACTAAGTGGACTCATAACTAGAGCACGCCCCATTTGAAAATGATCATGGGTATTCTAGTTGAATGAGATAGGTCATCAATTGGGGCTCCATTCCATTTGGTCTCATTCTTGGGCTTGCTTCTATCAAAATAGCCCCCATGTAATTAAGAGCTTGTTGGGCTTTCTTGTGTCTAACTTTTGTCATGGGCCCACCAAGTCCTTGATTTGATTCTTGATCCATGGTCTTCATTGGGCTCAAATAATTCTTGTTGGAAATTGGACTTGCCCCCCCATGGCTCATATCATACCCTCCTTTTTTAAGAAAATTCGTCCACGAATTTATGACTTCAATCCCAAGCATGTTATCGAATCTTGTGTTAAGATATCCATACTTTTGGGTAACCATGCAAGTTCCCAAGCCATGGAGTACCTCCCTTGGTATGAACTCTTCCATTACATTGGTTGTATCAAACTTAAGTTCATAATACATTTCAATAGGAGGTAAAGCATGAGTAGGTGATTTATTGAGACTTTTGGAATCCTTGAAAGTTTCCCAACCATGGGGTACTTCCTTTGGGATGAAATCTCCAAATTTATGCAAAAGAGTTACAACACCACTAGGCAAAGGGAGATCATTAGAAGCATTGGAAATTAAACAAAAGTCCTTGAAATAAATTATGCATTGGGGCTGTCTTGAAATCAAAGCCCTCTTCTCCTCACTTTTTGTTGCCAAAGAACTCTCTTTTTTCTCACTATTTTTCTCTTGCTCATCATTTTTCTTTTCACTCTCTTTTTCTTTTTCCTTTTGATCATCACTTTTCTTTTCACTCTCTTTTGCTTTTGCCTCATTCTGTTGTTTTGCTTTCTCTTTCTCTTTCTTCTCATTCTCTTTCTTGTTGGAGTCTTCCACCAACTTCTTCACATGGTCTTCAAAACTTTCCATTTGTCTTTTCATTCTTTCCTCTTTTCTCAACCTCTTTTGTTCGTTCTCTCTCATCCTCTTGTCACGCCTCCCATGCATTTGCCGGATCCACTCTTCAACCACTTTCCTATGTTTTTGCACATAGTCTAAATTTTCAAATAGTAACATAGTAAAAAGAAGAAAATGAGAAAGTTAGACGAAGAACAAAACTCAAAATTCAACCAAAGCCTAAGCTTTGATACCACTTGATGACAACCAAAATGGTGAGGTTGCCTTGTTGAAGATCTATTTGGTTGAATTTTAACAATTAATTTGCGGAACAATTTTTGAGATTAAAATAAAGGGAATAAAAGAAACAAATGGATGGAGAATAGAGATGGTGATGGCGCCACAAACTAGAGAGTTTGATAAGCCAAGTGAGGTTCGCCACAAGAATCGTGGATTCTTGATAAGAACAAGATGGCTCAACCAAGAACCAAAGTGAGACAATTCCCTCACAAATGTATTTAATCCAAATTCAACATCCAAGTTACTATTCAACATGAAAATGGAGTGTACAAATAGAGTATTAGGCTGCCAACTTTTTGGCTTCCAAAAGAGATCATAACCCCCACAATAATTAGCCTAATTGATCATGTCACTAAATGACTCACTAATTCCCTCCTTAACTCAACCTCTAATGGTGAGTTTATTATTCTCTCATAACCATCATTATGTGGCTGCCACACTTTACTTCTCATATTAAAAAGTGTAACTCCCACATAATTAACAAAACAATAAACAAACTAATAACTTATAGGAGTTACTATTGGCATTCAAACCAAAGATTCCTCCTACTAAGCTCCCAAATTTGTGTACAACATGGACTTAAGTGGGCTTGACCCATTTGCAACACTTAACCAATTTACACACACACACATAACCCATTACACTTATTGAATTAAAATAAAACAACTAAGTGGACTCATAACTAGAGCACGCCCCATTTGAAAATGATCATGGGTCTTCTAGTTGAATGAGATAGGTCATCAATTGGGGCTCCATTCCATTTGGTCTCATTCTTGGGCTTGCTTCTATCAAAATAGCCCCCATGTAATTAAGAGCTTGTTGGGCTTTCTTGTGTCTAACTTTTGTCATGGGCCCACCAAGTCCTTGATTTGATTCTTGATCCATGGTCTTCATTGGGCTCAAATAATTCTTGTTGGAAATTGGACTTGCCCCCCCATGGCTCATATCAACTTGTCTATTTTATTTGAAGATCAAGGAAGAATTTCAATTCTCCCATCATGCTCATCTCAAATTCATTATGCATCAACTCAGAACTCTTTGCAGAGCTTTTCATTAGTAGCACCAAATATAATATCATCAATATAAATCTGTAGTACTAAGAAATCTTTCTTTGAGCATTTCTTGAAAAATGTAGTGTCTACTTTTCCTCTAATGAAGCTATTATCCATTAAATATGTGCTTAACCTATCATACCAAGCTCTAGGAGCTTGTTTGAGTCCATATAAAGCTTTCTTAAGCTTATAGACATGGTGGGGATTTTCATAATCCTCAAACCCAGGAGGTTACTTGACATAAACTTCCTCCTCAATTATTCCATTTATAAATGCACTCTTAACATCCATTTTATAAAGAGTTATATCATGTTGTGCATCATCAGACATAAGAATTATAATTGCTTCTAATCTAGCTACAGGTGCAAAGGTTTCAGTGAAATCAATACCTTCATGTTGATTATACCCTTGAGGAACTAGTCTTACTTTGTTTCTTACCACTTTTCCATCTTCATCCAGTTTGTTTCTAAACACCCATCTGGTTCCAATAACAAATTTATCTTTGGGTTTAGAAACTAGAGTCCAAACATCATTTCTTTTGAACTGATTTAGTTCTTCTTGCATGGCTAGAATCCAGCTTTCATCTTGTAAGGCTTCTTCAATCTTTTTGGGTTCCAAATCTGATATGAAGTCTATGTTGTTGTTTTCATTAAAAGCAGATCCGGTCCTAACTCCTTGAGATGGACTTCCAATAATTTGATCTTTTGGATGATAGGTCTTGAATTTCCAATCTTTCTTCTCATCCTTAGCTTCAGACTTATCAGCACTTGCTTGATTTTCAGACACGTCTACTTTGGACTTGTCTGAAGATTCTTTAACTGCAGGATTAAGTTCAATACCTACAATATCATCTTCTAGATCTGATAATTCTTTATCAGTCTTCAAACCATCATTTAACTTTTCATGAATTAATTCTTCTACAACAGAAGTTATAGAGTTAAATATTCTAAAGGCTTTAGATAGTTTATAATATCCAATGAATAGGCCTTTATCAACTTTAGAGTCAAATTTACCAAGATGATCTTTTGTATTAAGAAAATAACATTCACATCCAAATGCATGAAAATATGATATGTTGGGTTTTCTATCATTCCACAATTCATAAGGAGTCTTATTTAGGATAGGTCTAATCAGAATTCTATTTTGCACATAACAAGAACTGTTAATGGCTTCTGCCCAGAAGTACTTAGGAAGATTACTTTCATTGAGCATTTTTCTTCCCATCTCTTGAAGAGATCTGTTCTTTCTCTCAACCACTCCATTTTGCTGTGGAGTTCTGGGTGTAGAGAAATTGTGAGAAATACCATTTTCCTCACAGAACAGTTTGAACAGACCATTTTCTTCATTTTCTTAGGTTGTACGCTTTTACTGAATATTGTAAAGACCTTATAAGACTCATCCTTGTGAGTTAAGAAGAGTACCCATATAAATCTAGAATAGTCATCAACTATGACAAAACCATATTTCTTTCCACCTAGGCTAGCTACACTGACTGGTCCAAACAAATCCATGTGTAACAGTTGCAACGATCTAGAGGAGGTGACTTCGTTCTTAGATTTGAAACTTGATTTTACTTGTTTACCTTTCTGACATGCACAACACAAAACAACTTTCTTAAAGGAAATATCAGTCAATCCTCTCACAAGATTATGCTTTTTCAATTTAGAAATTTGTTTCATACTTACAAGTCCTAGTTTCTTATGCCATAGCCACTTTTCATCCTCTTTAGACATAAAGCATGTTACACTTTGATCTGAAAGTTTAGACAGGTCAATCTTATACATATTGTTTTGCCTTTTAGCAGAAAACAAGGTCTTTCCACTATTGTCATTGACTATGCATGCATCCTTAGAAAAAGATACATAAAATCCACTATCACACAATTGACTTATGCTACGTAGATTATGTTTTAGAACTTTCACATATAAAACATCACAGATAATAGGCAATGGAGGTTTACGACCAATTTTACCTACAGCAACAACTTTTTCTTTCTGGTTGCCACCAAAGGTTACATGTCCACCTTTCTTAGGTTGGAGGTCTATGAACATAGGCCTTTCTCCTGTCATATGTCGCGAGCATCCACTGTCCAGGTACCATGATAGGTGTTTGCTTTGTCCTGTTAAGCATGTCTGCAACAGGAATGATCATGGACTTCGGTACCCATATTTTCTTAGGTCATTTTCTGTTAGTATGAGGAGTCTGTGGAGACTTCCTTATCTTTTTGTGGATACACTTAGACGTGATATGTCCAACTTTTCCACATTAGGTACATATAGGTTTAGTTAAACTAACCGACACGGATTTGACTGTAATTTTGGAGAACTTTGTTGATCCTTTATGATGTTCTTAACTGGAGTATCCTATACTTCTTTGTTAAGGGAGTGCCTCTAACTTCCCAAAAGTTTAGTCAGATTATCTCTACCATTAACAAACTTGGCAAGATTTGAGGTGAACTCTTCTACTTTCTGTTGAAGTTTAGTTACTTCTTCAGAGGGTAGAGTTTCAACTAAGATCTCAGCTTTAGACTTCTCGGTCTTAAGCCTATTATTCTCTTCAGCTAACTTCTCACACTCTTGAGATTTGTGTATACTTAGTTGAGAGTTTAACTTACTATCTCTTAAGGGATTTGAAAGATTTAGATATATAGTTGGATTCTTCCAACGGTTTATCATAGGCATCATTCAATTTCTCAAGTTCAGAATGTACCTCAGTTTCTGACTTAGAATCACTATACGCCATAAGACAGATCTGCTTCAAGCTCCTCTCCTTCACTATCAGTGGAGGTTTCATCAAGATCTTCCAAAGTGGGCTTCATTCCCTTCTTCTTTTTTTCGAAGAGTTTCTTGGGAGGTTGCTTCTTGATTTGAGGGCATTCTGCCTTGATGTGGCCAGGCTTCTTGCATTCATAACACACAATGACATTTCTGTCATTTGATCCACCATCTTTGTTGTGTTTTTCTTTGTTAAAATGCCTGAAAGGTTTGTCCTTTCTAAAGTTTCTTTTCTTCCATAGCTTTTTAATTTTTCTGGTGAAGAGAGAAAGTTTATCATCTTCATCATCGGAGTCATCCTCATTTGATTCCTCGGATTCTTCTAAAGACTCTTCTACTTTGAGAGCTTTTGAGACTGCTCCTTTAGATGACTTCTTGTCAGCGTTGAGGGCAATGGATTTGTTTTTGTTTCCATTGTTTTCTTCAACCAGCTCTGGTTCATGGATCTGAAGAGTACCAAGAAGCTCATCTGGCCGCATTGTTGTTAAGTCCTTGGCCTGGGATACAGCAGTTACAAGAGGTCTCCATTGTTTTGGAAGACTTCTAAGAATTTTTTCAATGTGTTCCTCAGTCTTGTAAGTTTTTCTCAGAGATTTCAATCCATTGGTTATGGTTTGAAATCTTCCATACATTTGACCAATAGTTTCTCCTTCTTCCATTTTGAACAACTCATATATTCTGACCAACATGCTGACTTTGGCCTCTTTGACCTTGTTGGTTCTTTCATGAGCAATAGCTAGTGAATCCCACATTTCTTTTGCAGATTCACAAGCACAGACTTTTCCAAATTATTCTCTGCTTAAAGCACACATGATTGCATATCTAGATTTGGCATTTAACTGCAATTTTGTTCTTTGATCAGTGGTCATGTTTGCTTTAGGAATTTCAGTTCCTTCATCATCTATAGGAACAAAGGGGCCTTCTTCAATGATATCCCAGAGATCAGAGTTAGTGGATTGTAAAAACCGCTTCATATTTTCCTTCCAGTAGATGTAGTCCTCTCCATTAAAGTATGGAGGTCACGACATTGAAGATCCATCTCCAGCATGGTTCTTGCTTGTACTGGCTTCTCCTGCCATTTCCAAGATCTTTTCCTCTACATTGTTAAGTGCTCAACCCAGAGGCTGAGCTCTGATACCAACTGAAATAACCAAAGTTAACATAAGAAGGGGGGTTGAATTGGATTTACCAACTTTTTAGAAACTTTGAAAATTATTTTTTCTGGCACAACAAACAAAAATAAGACAATGAGAAGATAAGACAAGTGACACGTCTAATTTTAAGACAAAACACTTAAGCACACCGAGAAGTATAAAACAGATTTTGATATTCACAAAAATAACTCCCCAAGTTAAAAGCTTTAACAAATAATAAGTAAGCAAATTAAATAGATAAGGGAAGAGGGATACCACTCAAGAATTTTAAACTGGTTCACCCCAAAACCCACAAAGCTACGTCCAGTTTCTTGGCAGCACCAAGTTTCCACTATAATCGGTCAGATTATAGTACAAGTATTCTTTTCATACCTAGCCTCTCCAAGCTCACACTCAAACAATTATTCTTTTCTCACCTAGCCTCTTAGGCTCAACACAATAAGGGATAAAGGTTTTGTATAATTAATACAACTTTCAAATCTTTCAGATAACACTCAAAGAGTGAAATAAATATGAAGTGTGAAAGACTGTGAATTAATATCAAATGATTGAAGAAGTATTTAATGAAGGAATGAAGAAGTTAATGAAGTGAGTAAATGCTTCTTGTGCATTGTTCATAATGATATTCAACTTCCTGTCTTCATCTTCATCGTTTGGTCTATATAAAAACTTCAATCAATTTAATCCGTTAGGCACAGCTTCAGAAAGTGTGTTCTTCAAAATTTGATCTTTTGGGACACCATTAATGCGAAAGAGTCATTCTGTGAAGACATTAAATGCTCAGGAACGTAGACTTTGATAAGGTTGTCCAAGGGTACACTTTGTTCTGAGCATCTGTTGTTTCAGAGTTGCAACATTAGGCTTCTTGTACTTTCAGCAGAGAGCTTTCCTCTTTCAGTGCAACATGCAGTTCACTTTCTAGAAAACACTTTTACTTTGTACTAAAATAGCTAAAAAGTTAATGCTGTGGTATAGAGATTGCGTGTTTATTCCTTAAAGTCTTGAAACAAACGTTCTTTATTCTTTATCCTTTGTGCTATTGTCCAGAGGTCTTCGAGATCCTTAAGGAAGGCATCTAATTTGAATAAGGTTGACTTGGACTTCATTTCTGACATTCTGACAATTTATCAAATGCAGCAACATTGGAAATTTAGACGGGTACAAAGCAATCCAAAAAATTAGACGGAAGCTTGTGCAGTCCAAAACTAGACGGGTGCTTGTGCAGTTCAAAGCGAGACGGGTGCTAGTGTATTCCAAAAATTAGACGGGTGTTTCACTGAGTCTTTTCCGCAGATGATGCTTCTTGCCACATCATCAAGTATATCAGAATCCTGATGGAGCGTTGACTTGGTCTTTGTCTGTGTTGACTGTATTTTAGACGAGTGGTTTTTAGACGAGTCTAAAAACTGTACTCTACCAAAAAATACAGACGAGTCATAAAATAGATGAGTGATCCGAAGTCTATTTTCCTACACACTTATCAAACATATTAATAATTTCATATGGTTCAATATTACATAATTAATCTATTTGGATTCATCAAAACTTAGAGAATTTACACATGGAATGTGTCTTATACTTGTGAGGTCTCAACATAGGGAAGCATGACCGTGCTTCCCCCAGCACGGGCGTGCTGACTGTTAAGTCAAGCACGGTCGTGCTGACTGTTGAGCACAGTCGTGCTCAATGGAGCGTGGCCGTACTGATCTTGGTAGAAAGGGTTTAGGAACCCTTGCTATGTTTCCTAGGGCATTCAAAGATCAATCCAATTAACTTTTAACTATTCATCAGTCCTCGATTTCATTATTCTTAATTAATTTCCATGTCTTATCATTATGGGGAATTAATCCTTTAATTCCAGCTTCAATATTAATGTTCCTAAAACACTCATGAACCAGTCCTGTGGTCTTTAACTAAACCTTTGAACATAACCTTGATTCTCATACTATATTCATGTCTTAAGAACAAATTGGGAAAACATCCCTTAATTCTTAAACATCATTATTATCATCTTTAACTGTCTTATTACGCTTATTAATAAATCCTATTATTTAATTAGAGTCTTATTAATATCAACATTTATCTCAACAACTGTAACAACCAACACTATCAACCATGGCATAACAACATCATTCATGGCATAACAGCATAACAACATTTATTGATATCAACATTCATCCCAACAACCATAACAACCAAAATTATCATGCATGGCATAACATCATAGCAAAATTTATTGATTTCAACATTTATCAAAACAACCATAACAACCAACACTATCATCCATGACATAACAACATCATAAGTGTTCATGAATAAACACGCCAATTATAAGCAAACACGGATAAACATGTAATAAGACATCAAATAGGCAAATAGCAAACAATAGGGTCATGGGTTAACCCTTCATCTTACGCTACCTCCAATGCCTAAATGTTTATACTATCCCTTCTCCCCATACCTGGTATGAAGATTGAAATTCCAAAGGAAGAGAAGAAAGTCTGCTAAGATCTTGTCTCACGAACGCTTGTCTACTACCTCAAAGACAACAAGAAACATCTTGATTCAACTCTAAGATCAAGAAATCAAAAGGAAAAGATCAAGAGGGATGAGGTGCACGAATTCTACCTGGTTTGAAAGTCTAAACAACAATGACAATTGATCACGTGCTCGCAACAATGTTCCCCAATCAAAGAACGATGGAGAACGGGGCACGGGTTGATCCTCTAGGAAGAGTTTTAGAGAGAAAAGGGTTAGGAATTCAAAGAGGAGGGATTGTAGGCTGATCTAGAGTGGTTTATATATATATATATAACATTAGGTTAAGGTCATGGTTTTGGAGATTAAGGACGGTTTATGCACAAATGGGCTTAATTATAGCCCAAAACACATTTCTAGATCTGCACGGTTCGCAGGGCAAACAAAGATTGTGGTACGAGGCCTTCTAAACAATCAAATTGGCCAAAACACCTAAAATAAGACTATAGGTTTAGTTAAACTAACCGACACGGATTTGACTGTAATTTTGGAGAACTTTGTTGATCCTTTATGATGTTCTTAACTGGAGTATCCTATACTTCTTTGTTAAGGGAGTGCCTCTAACTTCCCAAAAGTTTAGTCAGATTATCTCTACCATTAACAAACTTGGCAAGATTTGAGGTGAACTCTTCTACTTTCTGTTGAAGTTTAGTTACTTCTTCAGAGGGTAGAGTTTCAACTAAGATCTCAGCTTTAGACTTCTCGGTCTTAAGCCTATTATTCTCTTCAGCTAACTTCTCACACTCTTGAGATTTGTGTATACTTAGTTGAGAGTTTAACTTACTATCTCTTAAGGGATTTGAAAGATTTAGATATATAGTTGGATTCTTCCAACGGTTTATCATAGGCATCATTCAATTTCTCAAGTTCAGAATGTACCTCAGTTTCTGACTTAGAATCACTATACGCCATAAGACAGATCTGCTTCAAGCTCCTCTCCTTCACTATCAGTGGAGGTTTCATCAAGATCTTCCAAAGTGGGCTTCATTCCCTTCTTCTTTTTTTCGAAGAGTTTCTTGGGAGGTTGCTTCTTGATTTGAGGGCATTCTGCCTTGATGTGGCCAGGCTTCTTGCATTCATAACACACAATGACATTTCTGTCATTTGATCCACCATCTTTGTTGTGTTTTTCTTTGTTAAAATGCCTGAAAGGTTTGTCCTTTCTAAAGTTTCTTTTCTTCCATAGCTTTTTAATTTTTCTGGTGAAGAGAGAAAGTTTATC
Organism: Sophora flavescens; assembly: GCA_030762895.1. NCBI lineage: Eukaryota > Viridiplantae > Streptophyta > Magnoliopsida > Fabales > Fabaceae > Sophora > Sophora flavescens. The sequence goes on from CM061068.1 coordinate 134,607,609, forward strand.
ATCTTCATCATCGGAGTCATCCTCATTTGATTCCTCGGATTCTTCTAAAGACTCTTCTACTTTGAGAGCTTTTGAGACTGCTCCTTTAGATGACTTCTTGTCAGCGTTGAGGGCAATGGATTTGTTTTTGTTTCCATTGTTTTCTTCAACCAGCTCTGGTTCATGGATCTGAAGAGTACCAAGAAGCTCATCTGGCCGCATTGTTGTTAAGTCCTTGGCCTGGGATACAGCAGTTACAAGAGGTCTCCATTGTTTTGGAAGACTTCTAAGAATTTTTTCAATGTGTTCCTCAGTCTTGTAAGTTTTTCTCAGAGATTTCAATCCATTGGTTATGGTTTGAAATCTTCCATACATTTGACCAATAGTTTCTCCTTCTTCCATTTTGAACAACTCATATATTCTGACCAACATGCTGACTTTGGCCTCTTTGACCTTGTTGGTTCTTTCATGAGCAATAGCTAGTGAATCCCACATTTCTTTTGCAGATTCACAAGCACAGACTTTTCCAAATTATTCTCTGCTTAAAGCACACATGATTGCATGCATATCTAGATTTGGCATTTAACTGCAATTTTGTTCTTTGATCAGTGGTCATGTTTGCTTTAGGAATTTCAGTTCCTTCATCATCTATAGGAACAAAGGGGCCTTCTTCAATGATATCCCAGAGATCAGAGTTAGTGGATTGTAAAAACCGCTTCATATTTTCCTTCCAGTAGATGTAGTCCTCTCCATTAAAGTATGGAGGTCACGACATTGAAGATCCATCTCCAGCATGGTTCTTGCTTGTACTGGCTTCTCCTGCCATTTCCAAGATCTTTTCCTCTACATTGTTAAGTGCTCAACCCAGAGGCTGAGCTCTGATACCAACTGAAATAACCAAAGTTAACATAAGAAGGGGGGTTGAATTGGATTTACCAACTTTTTAGAAACTTTGAAAATTATTTTTTCTGGCACAACAAACAAAAATAAGACAGCAGAAGATAAGACAAGTGACACGTCTAATTTTAAGACAAAACACTTAAGCACACCGAGAAGTATAAAACAGATTTTGATATTCACAAAAATAACTCCCCAAGTTAAAAGCTTTAACAAATAATAAGTAAGCAAATTAAATAGATAAGGGAAGAGGGATACCACTCAAGAATTTTAAACTGGTTCACCCCAAAACCCACAAAGCTACGTCCAGTTTCTTGGCAGCACCAAGTTTCCACTATAACTGGTCAGATTATAGTACAAGTATTCTTTTCATACCTAGCCTCTCCAAGCTCACACTCAAACAATTATTCTTTTCTCACCTAGCCTCTTAGGCTCAACACAATAAGGGATAAAGGTTTTGTATAATTAATACAACTTTCAAATCTTTCAGATAACACTCAAAGAGTGAAATAAATATGAAGTGTGAAAGACTGTGAATTAATATCAAATGATTGAAGAAGTATTTAATGAAGGAATGAAGAAGTTAATGAAGTGAGTAAATGCTTCTTGTGCATTGTTCATAATGATATTCAACTTCCTGTCTTCATCTTCATCGTTTGGTCTATATAAAAACTTCAATCAATTTAATCCGTTAGGCACAGCTTCAGAAAGTGTGTTCTTCAAAATTTGATCTTTTGGGACACCATTAATGCGAAAGAGTCATTCTGTGAAGACATTAAATGCTCAGGAACGTAGACTTTGATAAGGTTGTCCAAGGGTACACTTTGTTCTGAGCATCTGTTGTTTCAGAGTTGCAACATTAGGCTTCTTGTACTTTCAGCAGAGAGCTTTCCTCTTTCAGTGCAACATGCAGTTCACTTTCTAGAAAACACTTTTACTTTGTACTAAAATAGCTAAAAAGTTAATGCTGTGGTATAGAGATTGCGTGTTTATTCCTTAAAGTCTTGAAACAAACGTTCTTTATTCTTTATCCTTTGTGCTATTGTCCAGAGGTCTTCGAGATCCTTAAGGAAGGCATCTAATTTGAATAAGGTTGACTTGGACTTCATTTCTGACATTCTGACAATTTATCAAATGCAGCAACATTGGAAATTTAGACGGGTACAAAGCAATCCAAAAAATTAGACGGAAGCTTGTGCAGTCCAAAACTAGACGGGTGCTTGTGCAGTCCAAAGCGAGACGGGTGCTAGTGTATTCCAAAAATTAGACGGGTGTTTCACTGAGTCTTTTCCAGACAGATGCTTCTTGCCACATCATCAAGTATATCAGAATCCTGATGGAGCGTTGACTTGGTCTTTGTCTGTGTTGACTGTATTTTAGACGAGTGGTTTTTAGACGAGTCTAAAAACTGTACTCTACCAAAAAATACAGACGAGTCATAAAATAGATGAGTGATCCGAAGTCTATTTTCCTACACACTTATCAAACATATTAATAATTTCATATGGTTCAATATTACATAATTAATCTATTTGGATTCATCAAAACTTAGAGAATTTACACATGGAATGTGTCTTATACTTGTGAGGTCTCAACATAGGGAAGCATGACCGTGCTTCCCCCAGCACGGGCGTGCTGACTGTTAAGTCAAGCACGGTCGTGCTGACTGTTGAGCACAGTCGTGCTCAATGGAGCGTGGCCTCTTATCGATCTTGGTAGAAAGGGTTTAGGAACCCTTGCTATGTTTCCTAGGGCATTCAAAGATCAATCCAATTAACTTTTAACTATTCATCAGTCCTCGATTTCATTATTCTTAATTAATTTCCATGTCTTATCATTATGGGGAATTAATCCTTTAATTCCAGCTTCAATATTAATGTTCCTAAAACACTCATGAACCAGTCCTGTGGTCTTTAACTAAACCTTTGAACATAACCTTGATTCTCATACTATATTCATGTCTTAAGAACAAATTGGGAAAACATCCCTTAATTCTTAAACATCATTATTATCATCTTTAACTGTCTTATTACGCTTATTAATAAATCCTATTATTTAATTAGAGTCTTATTAATATCAACATTTATCTCAACAACTGTAACAACCAACACTATCAACCATGGCATAACAACATCATTCATGGCATAACAGCATAACAACATTTATTGATATCAACATTCATCCCAACAACCATAACAACCAAAATTATCATGCATGGCATAACATCATAGCAAAATTTATTGATTTCAACATTTATCAAAACAACCATAACAACCAACACTATCATCCATGACATAACAACATCATAAGTGTTCATGAATAAACATGCCAATTATAAGCAAACACGGATAAACATGTAATAAGACATCAAATAGGCAAATAGCAAACAATAGGGTCATGGGTTAACCCTTCATCTTACGCTACCTCCAATGCCTAAATGTTTATACTATCCCTTCTCCCCATACCTGGTATGAAGATTGAAATTCCAAAGGAAGAGAAGAAAGTCTGCTAAGATCTTGTCTCACGAACGCTTGTCTACTACCTCAAAGACAACAAGAAACATCTTGATTCAACTCTAAGATCAAGAAATCAAAAGGAAAAGATCAAGAGGGATGAGGTGCACGAATTCTACCTGGTTTGAAAGTCTAAACAACAATGACAATTGATCACGTGCTCGCAACAATGTTCCCCAATCAAAGAACGATGGAGAACGGGGCACGGGTTGATCCTCTAGGAAGAGTTTTAGAGAGAAAAGGGTTAGGAATTCAAAGAGGAGGGATTGTAGGCTGATCTAGAGTGGTTTATATATATATATATAACATTAGGTTAAGGTCATGGTTTTGGAGATTAAGGACGGTTTATGCACAAATGGGCTTAATTATAGCCCAAAACACATTTCTAGATCTGCACGGTTCGCAGGGCAAACAAAGATTGTGGTACGAGGCCTTCTAAACAATCAAATTGGCCAAAACACCTAAAATAAGACTTTCAGATAATTATCTTAGATTTCCAACACCTCAAATATCACCTTAATCGGACATCTAGAACTCAAGATATGACTAAAACGGCGAAACATGGTACTAGGACTCTAAAATGATTGAACCTTTCTAAGGTTAAACTTTCCCAAACATAAACTTAGACATAAAAAACAAACATAAAAAGCATATACAAACATATTTATAGCATATATAAACACATTAAGCTTATTTACGAAAAATAGGGTGTTACATGCCCTGGAGACTTGAGTGTCACGTTCAATCCCTTAGAATTAAGTTTGCCCTATGGACTTTGTGCCATGTTCTACCTTGTCTACGACTTTTCCACATTTAAAAATTAAAAGAAAAAATAATTAAAATTAGAAAATAATGAAATTAAATCTGATTCTCTTATTTTTATTTTATTAAATAGTTAATTAATTTTTTTTATCAATATTATTTTGGGATTGCTCTATGAAAAGTTTCATATTCAATCTCATAGGTTCGAGGTTTCCCTATGGACTTATGTGCTATGTTCAACCTCTTTAGTGTAAATATTAATCAGTAATCTCTTTATTCATATAAATAATTTTGGGGTAAAATAAATAATTTAATGGTTATTAATTTTGCACAATTAATTTAAGGTACCATTCGTAGAATGGGTGATGTAGGGTGCTTAACACCTTCCCTACTCGTAACCGACCCCTGAACTCAAAGGCCATTTTTAATGGTTTTCCAATTTTTCCTAAATTAAATAAAATTGGTGACGACTCTAATTTTTTTCCTTAAAATTTCTTATTATCGCCGTTCTCGTCGCGATTTTCGGTTGCGACATATGGCGACTCCACTAGAGAAGTTTTTCAAAGAGTCAAGCCTGTTATAATTGATTGTGCAAATCTTTTGTAATTTTAACTTATTTGTTTTACCCCTTTCTTTATTTAAGAATAACAAAAAAAAAGATAAAAAAAATTAATTTTTTTTTTGCTTTATCTAGATTTGATATTCCTTAATATTCATATTTTGCTTTACATTGGTTTTTTTGGTATACTTCATTGATGATAATTTGGCTTGTTACCTCAACCCTAGGGTAGGTGTTCTCTATTTTATGTATATATGTGTGGCTGGGTTTTGTAAGGTATGTCGTAGTTTTTAGGGCTATACAAGTTTGGATGCTCCCTCCACACGCTGCACTGTCACTTGTTGCACACACTTTTTTGCTCTATACCCGAGCTTGTGGATAACTTAGGGCTAGGCGGTGTCTCAGCATTGTCATCGATCGGCCTGGTGCCCCTCTGATATTTGGTGAGTCATTACTCAGATTGTTACTGGTTTCATGGACTAGTCATCCTGTGAGGGTTTAGCTCTACTTGTGGTCATGAGCTGGGTCCTTGCCTTTCGAGACAGGGGCAATATGGGTAAGGAAGAACTGTTGAACACCCAACTTCTCACAAGATGCATAAATTCAATCAAACGCTTAAGTATATGTCGGTAAGTGTATCACTCAAACTCACACATCAAAACAACACAACTATAAGTTTGTTTTTCATCTCAATCATTCATCCACAATTCACTTACATGCACAAATCAAAAGGACTTTATTAAGGATGTAACTTGACCAAGGTAAATGGGAAGGTTAGGAAAGGACAAAACAAGCTAGCACCAAAGAGAATAGGAGAGCAACAAATTTTTTAGGAGACATGCTTGTATTCAACCTTTTCCACTTACTAGTTTTTGAGCTCCTTTCACCTTCTTTTCTAGATTTTTGTTTTGTTTTTGATTCAGCACTTTCTTCTTCCTCAATTTATCTCCTTTTCTTTTCATTTATCATCTTTATTTTTTTAAAACAACTTTTTATTTATTTATTTATTTATTTCTTTTGACAACCACTCTTTTCTTTCACCAACATATATTCCCAAGATAGATTCCCCCAAACTTGTACCAAACCCACTCACAAGAATTCAATGCCCTTGTATCTATTAAGGTTTGGGTAGAAACATTGCTTTTCAGGTTAATGCTTAATGGTGAAAACAAACAAAGATATGCATTTCAAGCTAAAACGGGTTAAGCAAATGGGAACAATGTAAGGTGGGCAACTTGTTCAAAGTAGATATATGAAATGAATTGCCCTAATCATTTTTTTGACATGCATGCAAATCATGAATTTCAAATAAGAATCAAGCAAACTCAAGAGCATGAATTTCAATGGTGACTTGTTTGACACAAAACAAACTTAAGGAATCAATTTGAAAAATTAAATTAACTTAAGGGACCAAAGCGCTAGTTTTTCCAAGAATTTGACAATTAAAGGCCCAAATGAGTCACAAGGGTAAAGTTAAGAAATCCAGTTAGTTCTCACCAAAATTTCATTGCCATGGACTTTAATCAACAAGGTTCACACTAATGCATCAAAGTTATGAAACCTATGTTGATTACGAAATCTAGGCAAGTATACCTAGTCGTACAAGTAATACGGTGGTGAGACCGATATCGTTCCCACGAGGACTGTGACAAGTACTAGCACGTAACAAATCAATTACTATCAAAGCAAATCTTTGGATTGAAGGGAGTTCTATACTAATTACCAAGCCTAACAAAAGTTAAAATAAACAAAATAGAAGGAAAAAGGTCTTTGAGAACTTTTATCAAACACTTGGAGTGCAGAAAAAGGGATTCTTCAAATAGATAAAAGATGTTGGGATTAGACTTCACTAAACCTTAGCCTCATGCAATACTAAGATCACCAATCCAGTTTATGCTTCAAACATTAAAATCAGCCCACAAAGTTACTCAAGTCCTAATTCCTTAGATGACAAGAGCCTAAATCCCCTAATTAAACCCTAATTCCTTAGGTGGCCTAATTAGTGAATTTGCATTAAGAATAGGGATTACACGATTACTAATAAACCAAAATCCATTCCTAGATGCAAGGTTTACTAGGTGATTAATTCCAGATCAGGAATTGATAAGAACGTCCCCATTGCAAATCAAATCTCAAAATCAGTTCATGGGTGATCAGACCACAAAAAGAATTAAGCGTAGGAATTAAACACTAATATGAAGGCATAAACACAGATTGATAAATCAAAGCAATTACATGATATTCAGTTTAGTTACATCTAATCCCAACAAAGAAGGATTTAGCTACTCATGATTACAGAGAAAGCCAAAACCAGAGGAATATAGATAAGGGGGAGAAGGAACTCCATGGAAGCTCTTCACAGTACCCACAACAGCCCCCTAGAGTAGAGAGGATGTCTCTTTTAGGGTAGAAGTCGTTCTAGGGTTCAGGTCTGGTCCAGAGATCTCTCTTTCATTCTGCCCCTGATGCCTTATTTATAGAATAGGATTCAAATAATGCACGTCACGACCGTGATGGCAATCACGGCCAGGCCGTGATGCGTTCTGCCTTGGGCGCGCTTTCAACTTTTGATTCATCACGGCCGTGATGCTCGTCACGGGCAGGCCATGATAGCTTCTGCATTCACCAAATGGTCTGTCACGGCCGTGATGGGCATCACGGCTTGGCCGTGACAAATTCTGCTTAGAAGGGGTTTGGCTCAATTAACATTTCACGGCCGTGATGAGCATCACGGCTAGGCCGTGACAGCTTCTGACTTTTTCCTTCTTCTTCCAGTTATTGCTCGATCATGGCCGTGATGGGCTCTGTTTGGTACATTTTCTTCATTTTTCAAGCTCTATCTTCATTCGAGCTCCATCATGGTCAATCTTGAGCATTTTACCCTTAGTTCCTGCAAAACAACACCACGAAGCCGCCTTACCCGTTCGAAGGTAAAATCTAATAAAAATCAATTGAAATATGCCTAAACCATATGAAAATGCATGCAAAAATATACATGAAATATGATGTGAAATCACACTATCAAATCACCCCAAGCTTGTTCATTTGCCTGTCCTCAAGCAATCACCAAGGCCAGAAGATATAAATAATCAGAGCATGGATAGTGAACCAAGAATCCGAGTAGTAACTAATCCAAGTAACAGGCATTTTCAAATAATTCACCAAGAGACAATCAATTTCAAGTCCAATTAGAAGCTTAGATTTCCTAGACTCATATTCTCACTGATTCAGGCACTCTTTCTCACCTCACTCAAGTGTTTAAGGATATATGGCAATTCGCTCAATTTCCTCTAGGAATGAATTCTACCATAAGCTTGACTATCAACCAAATCTCTACTTTATTAATGAAAACACCTAAGAATCACGAGGTCTTTTACTTTGGTTGTAATGGGGCCATGAGATTAATCGTCAGGTGGGGAAATCAAGAAAAGGAATTTTTTGTCAAGAAGGCTAAACAAAATATCAAGCATTGCAAAGCATGACACCTTCTAAAATACCTTTTTGGGTTTTGATTCATTTTTCCACCTTTCTTTCTTTCTTTTCATTTTATTTCTCACTTCTTCTTGTCATCCCCTTCTCTATATTTTGTTCCTTTTTTTTTTATTTGGAGAAGGGGAGATTTTCAATTCAAGAGAAATATTTTCTGATTTTCTCATCCCATACTTTTTCAACTACCTTTCTACCCTTTTTGTAATACTTTAAAAGGTGTCATACCAATCATATTCATCAAAGTAATTCGAGGTACCAAGAAAAGTATTTTATTCTTTCAGGCTCAAAATTGGGCAACTAAGGGGTAGCATTTAGTCATTCAAAGCTCAGAAGGCCGGAAAAATACCTAGTGCCTCAATCATTTTCAAAAATGTTTTCAAAAATTTTTAAGCTTCAAAACGGTTTCAAGTCAAGTTCTAGAGAACACAATCCAAGAGGAATACAACACTCTATCACAAAGAATGGGGTAGATTTAGTGAATACCCCATTTTGGCTCAAAATCTCACATTTTAGTAGTTCAAAAATCAGTGAGAAACACGAATCTACGGAACCACATGCTAATCATCAACTATCAAAGGATTATCTCAAGCATTTTTATTTGTAGCCTTATCACAAGAATAAAAAAAAAATGGGTTCAAGAATTCACTATCTCAATTTATTTGGCACTCAGTTCTCACAATTGGATGCATAATCTAAGCAAGGGGCAATCGAATCATGTGATCATGCAAAGCTATGCCTCTATGAATACAACATGAAAAATGCAAAAATTCAAAAAAATTTGCAAAAATACCCCTACCCCAAGCTTAAGAACTTACATTGTCCCCAATGTAAATAATCAAGTCGGAGAGAGGAGAAAAATGGAACCACTCACTGAGGCGATAGCGGGTGCTGGCTCACATGCCTAGTCAGAAGGGAAAAAATGTGTCACGACCGTGATGCTCCTCACGAGCAGGCCGTGATCAATTCTGGTCCATAGTGCTGGCCTGTCACGGCCGTGACCTCCATCACGGCTAGGCGGTGATGCTCTCTGATCTTCAGGGTCCTCTCATCATGCCCGTGATGTCTATCATGGCTGGGCCGTGATCGTTTCTGGTCTTCATTGCTGTCTCATCACGGCCGTGACCAGTGTCACGGCCTGGGCGTGATGGTTGCTGACTTTGTCTGTCCTTGCCCTTCTTGTTCTTCTGCTGAAACACTTAACAAATCTATTAAATTATGATCTTTTTCCTCTTGATCTTCTCAAATTATTCAAGAGTTAAAAATCAAAAACAAAAGGAAAATGAAAAGAAAACTTGGGTTGCCTCCCAATAAGCGCTTCTTTAACGTCACTAGCTTGACGTGTCGGTGATCTCAAGGATCACGAAGGCGCAAAGACGTGGTCAATCTCTCGATGTCACCACCCAAATAGGCCTTGAGCCTTTGGCCATTGACTTTGAAGACCCTTTTTGAAGTAGGATCCTCCACTTCTATAGCTCCATGAGATGAGACTTCTTTGACAATGAACGGTCCTGACCACTTAGACTTTAACTTGCCCGGAAACAATCTTAGCCAGGAATTGAATAATAAAACTTGTTGTCTCGAATGAAATTCCTTCATCACGATCTTCTTGTCATGATAAGCCTTGACTCGCTGCTTATAAATAGTTGCATTCTCGTATGCATTAAGGCGCATCTCCTCTAATTCATACAGCTGATTGACTCTTTTCTCACCCGCTAGAGTGGCATCAAAATTCAAGAACTTCAATGCCCAGAAGGCTCGATGCTCCAACTCTACGGGTAAATGACATGCCTTCCCATAGACCATCTGAAACGGAGATAACCCCATAGAAGTTTTTAGTGCAGTCCGGTAAGACCACAAGGCATCGTCAAGCTTCTTTGCCCAATCTTTTCTTGAAGTGGCCACGTCTTTTCCAGAATTCGCTTAATCTCCCGATTAGAGACCTCCGCTTGCCCATTTGTTTGCGGATGATATGGAGATGCCACCTTATGCATCACATCATACTTGGTCAACACATTTCTCAATTGTGAGTTTCAAAAGTGAGATCCCCCATCACTTATAAGGACCCTTGGGACACGGAACCGGCCAAAAATGTTCTTCTTGATGAACTTAATCACTATCTGTGCATCATTCTTCGTTGTTGCAATGGCCTCCACCCATTTGGAAACATAGTCCACCGCCACCAAGATATATTGATTGGAAAACGAAGGTGGAAGTGGGCCCATAAAATCTATGCCCCAGCAATCAAATACTTCAACGTCCAATATGTTTTGTAGTGGCATCTCATCCCTTTTAGATATGTTCCCGGTCCATTGGCACTTGTCACAACTCTTCACATGATTGTAAGAGTCCTCGAAGATTGAGGGCCAAAAGAGCCCAGATTGGAGGACCTTTGCAGCTGTCCTATCCCCATTGTAATGTCCACCATGTGGAGAGTTATGGCAATGCCACAAAATACTCGTCGCTTCCTATTGACTAACACACCTCCTCCATAAACCATCTGGTGCAACCTTGAATAGAAATGGATCATCCCACATGAAATGGTTGGCATCCCGGAAGAATTTTTTCTTTTACTGCCAAGTGAGGTGCTCTGGAACAATGTTGGCTGCCTTGAAATTTTCCACGTCGGCAAACCATGGTCTTTCATGCACCAGGAATAAAGCCTCATCCAGGAACTCATCCCGAATGTCCTTTTCTTTTGCAGTAACCTCTTCATTCACCAGCCGGGATAAGTGGTCAGCCACCACATTTTTGCTGCCCATTTTGTCCTTAATGACTAAGTCAAATTCCTGCAACAATAGAGTCCACCTTATGAGTCTTGGTTTTGAATCTAACTTAGTCAACAAATATTTAATTGTAGCATGATCAGTAAAAATAGTGACTTGGGACCCAATTAAGTATGAACGAAATTTTTCCAATGCAAACACTATGGCTAGCAACTCTTTTTAAGTTGTTGCATAATTTATTTGGTTCTCATTGAGAACCTTGCTAGCATAGTGAATGGCATGGAAAAAATTTTCCCTCCGCTGTCCCAAAACTGCCCCAACTGCATAGTCACTGGCATCACACATTAATTCAAATGGTGACTCCCAGTTGGGTGCAACAAGAATGGGAGCAGTGATCAATTTTTCTTTTAAAATATGGAAAGAAGTGAGACAAGCAGTATCAAACACAAATGGTGTGTCCTTATTCAAAAGGATACACAACGGCTTGGCTATCTTTGAGAAGTCTTTGATGAACCGCCGGTAAAAGCCTTCATGCCCAAGAAAACTCCTCACACCCTTGACATTCACTGGTGGAGGTAGTTTCTCAATCACATCAATCTTGGATTTATCCACTTTGATCCCCTTAGCTGAAATCTTGTGCCCAAGCACAATGCCTTCCTGCACCATAAAATGACACTTCTCCCAATTTAAGACTAAATTGGTGTCCATGCACCTCTTTAACACAGCAGCAAGGTTAGACAAACAATTATCATAAGAGGAACCGAAAACAGAAAAATCATCCATGAAAACTTCAATACATTTTTCTACCATATCAGAGAAAATGGAAAGCATGCACCTTTGAAATGTTGCAGGCGCATTACAAAGACCGAAGGGCATCTTCCGATAGGCAAAAACTACAAAGGGACATGTGAAGGCAGTTTTATCTTGGTCTTCCGCTTTAACCGCAATTTGGTTATAACCCGAATAACCATACAAGAAACAATAACAAGCTTGCCCAGCCAACCTCTCCAACATTTGGTCCATGAATGGAAGTGGGAAGTGATCTTTCCTAGTGGCTTGATTTAGCTTCCGGTAATCTATACACATTCACCAACCGGTGACCGTTCTAGTTGGGATCAACTCATTCTTCTCGTTGTTCACAACGGTCATGCCACCTTTCTTGGGAACCACTTGCACCGGACTCACCTAAGCACTATCGAAAATCGGATAGATCATTCCGGCTTCAAGGAGTTTCAGCACCTCCTTCCTTACCACTTCTTTCATTGTAGGATTGAGCCTCCTTTGCGGTTGGACCACCGGTTTAAATTCAGCCTCCATCATGATCTTGTGCATACAAAATGCAGGACTAATACCTTTCAAATCTAAGATAGACCATCCAATTGCTGTTTTATGCTCTCTAAGCACCCTTACAAGTTTCTCCTCCTCCAATTTGGACAATACATTGCTCACTATGACAGGATTTTCATCATTCTCACCAAGAAACACATATTTCAAGTGGGGAGGTAGAGGTTTAAGATCTAATTTGAGCTTCTCTTGGACTTCATCCTTCTTGAGCTCTTCTTTCTCAATATTGACAGCAAGTTGATTGGGTTGAGCTTCCAAATCACACAAACACTCCTCTATTTCCTTCTCCTCTAACTCATCAAGATATTCAATGGAGTTCATAATTACCTTATCAAGAGTAGAGGAATGGTGTTGATGTGCAAAGACCTCTTTAGCCACTACATCCACAATATCCATGCGGAAACATAGACTCCATTGAATATCTAGGAACATAGACTTTTCTCCTGTCATGTGTCGTGATTGGGTTGAGCTTCCAAATCACACAAACACTCCTCTATTTCCTTCCCCTCTAACTCATCAAGACACATAGACTCCTCGTTGATTTCACTTCCCTACCTCCAAGTTTGTTCAAAATTGAAAGCGGCGTCAAATTGATACTCGCCCCCAAGTCACACAAGGCCTTCCCAATAGCAACATTCCCAATAGTGAAGGGGATTGTAAAACTACTAGGATCTTTAAGCTTTGGAGGTAGTTCCTTTGAAGTATCGCACTACATTCTTCTGTCAAGGCAACGGTCTCATCTTTAAATCTTCTTTCCTTTGTAAGCAACTCCTTCATGAACTTTGCATAAGTTGGCATCTGCTCTAGTGCTTTAGCAAAGGGTATGTTGATTTGTAACCTCTTGAAGATGTCATGAAATTTCGCAAACTGCTCTTCCTTCTCCTTCTTCTTGCTTAAGTGAGGATATGGCAACTTTACGTAAGAAGGGATCTCTTGAGGCTTGTCTCCATCTTTCAAAATCTGACTTTTACTCCTCCTCAAGATTGAATTTTCATCCACTAGCTTTTCTCTCTTGTCTTTTTCACTGTCTTTTTCTTCTTCCTCTATTACAACCTCTTTGCCTTTTTCCTCATTCAACTCAGTTTTTTCAGCATCTCTCTGATTTTTTAACAAAGGCTCACCGCTCACATTCTCAAGACTTTTACCACTCCTCAAAACAATAGCCTTACAATGCTCTTTAGGATTTGTTTGAGTGTTACCTGAAAAACTGTCGCTAGATTTTTTCGATAAGTGTTTTGCAATTTGTCCAACTTGAACCTCCAAGTTCTTTATGGCAGCATCAGTGTTTTTCTGGTTTGACATGGACATTTGCATGAATTGATTGAGGGTGTTCTCCAAGATAGAAGTTCGGTCTTGAGGCGGTTGTGTGGGAAGAGTCTTGCTTGCTTGTCCGGCATCTTGTTTCCAACCAAAACTTGGTTGATTCCTCCACCCTTGGTTGTAATTGTTGGAATATTGATTGTTGCCTCGCCGCCCATAGTTCCCCATATAATTAGCTTCCTCATGGGAACTAGGTGTGGCCTCACAATTTCCATTGTCATGATCTCCTCCACAAAAATCACATCTCATTACCTGTTGAGGTGGCATGGTTGTCCCTTGAATGGTCTGGAGTTGTTGTGGGAGTTGAGCGAGTTACTTGGTAATGGACTCAAGTTGTTGTGTCATGAGCTTATTTTGAGCCAAAAGTGCAGTTTGTGAATCTAACTCCAACACTCCCCTTCTTGATGTGGTACCTCGGTCATGATGCATCAGATAGTCATTATATACCATGGCTTCTATCAAAGTCAGTGCTTCCTCCAGTGTCTTTGTGTTCATGGAACCTCCAGCTGAGGCATCCAACATAAACTTGGTTGACGGCCTCAATTCATTGCAAAATGTTTGCATTTGGACAAGATCATCAAACCCATGATTTGGACATCTTCGAAGCAATTCTTTGAACATTTCCCATGTGTCATGAAGAGTCTCTCCCTCTTGTTGAGCAAAGCTTGTGATATCACCCCGTGTCTTCACAAATCTTGAGGCGGGAAAGAACCTTGCAAGAAATTTAGCTCTAAGTCATCCCATGTAGTGATGCTCCCCCTTGGTTGAGATTGGAGCCAAGCCTTGGCTCTATCTCTTAGAGAGAATGGGAATAACCTTAGGCGAATTGCATCATCACTAGCACCATTCAGCTTCACTATATCACATAACTCAATGAATTTGGAGATATGATTATTAGGATCCTCCTTCTCCATCCCGGCAAATTGATTTTGTGCAATCATATTCAATAGATCCGGCTTGATCTCAAAAGTTTTTGGAATTCACTAGAGGCCTCACTATGCTAGTGACATGATGTTTGACATTTGTATTGGCATAATCTCCAAGTGTCCTCCGTGGAGTACCTCCACCATTGCCTGCCATCTTAAGTGGTTCTTGATGAACTTGAGAAATGGAAGTCTCTTGTTCTCTTTCTTGTTGCTCTACTGACTTCTGCTGTCTTGCTTGCCTCCGATTCTCCCTAGTTGTTCTTTCTATTTCAAGATCGTAGAGAAGTTCGTCAGCTGGGATAGTACCTCGCATACACAAAAGTCTAGAGACCAAAACTGTTAGCACTCAATGACAGCACAAAAACAGATTAGTAAAACAGAAAAATAAAATTGTGCTTCAATTAGTAATTGAAATGGGTATGCTAATATTGAAGCACAGTCCCAGGCAACGGCGCCAAAAACTTGTTGATTACGAAATCTAGGCAAGTATACCTAGTTGTACAAGTAATACGGTGGTGAGACCGATATCGTTCCCACGAGGACTGTGACAAGTACTAGCACGTAACAAATCAATTACTATCTAAGCGAATCTTAGGATTGAAGGGAGTTCTATACTAATTACCAAGCCTAAAAAAAGTTAAAATAAACAAAATAGAAGGAAAAAGGTCTTTGAGAACTTTTATCAAACACTTGGAGTGCGGAAAAAGGGATTCTTCAAATAGATAAAAGATGTTGGGATTAGACTTCACTAAACCTTAGCCTCATGCAATACTAAGATCACCAATCCAAATTATGCTTCAAATATTAAAATCAACCCACAAAGTTACTCAAGTCCTAATTCCTTGGATGACAAGAGCCTAAATCCCCTAATTAAACCCTAATTCCTTAGGTGGCCTAATTAGCGAATTTGCATTAAGAATAGGGATTACACGATTACTAATAAACCAAAATCCATTCCTAGATGCAAGGTTTACTAGGTGATTAATTCCAGATCAAGAATTGATAAGAACGTCCCCATTGCAAATCAAATCTCAAAATCAGTTCATGGGTGATCAGACCACAAAAAGCATTAAGCGTAGGAATTAAACACTAATATGAAGGCATAAACACAGATTGATAAATCAAAGCAATTACATGATATTCAGTTTAGTTACATCTAATCCCAACAAAGAGGGATTTAGCTACTCATGATTACAGAGAAAGCCAAAACCAGAGAAATAGAGATAAGGGGGAGAAGGAACTCCATGGAAGCTCCCCACAGCAGCCACAACAGCCCCCTGGAGTAGAGAGGATGTCTCTTTTAGAGTAGAAGTCGTTCTAGGGTTCAGGTCTGGTCCAGAGATCTCTCTTTCATTCTGCCCCTGATGCCTTATTTATATAATAGGTTTCAAATAATGCGTGTCACGGTGTGACGCGTTCTGCCTTGGGAGCGCTTTCAACGTTTGATTCATCACGGCCGTGATGCTCATCACGGGCAGGCCGTGATAGCTTCTGCCTTCACCAAATGGTCTGTCACGGTCGTGATGGTCATCACGGCTTGGCCGTGACAGATTCTGCCTAGAAGGGGTCTGGCTCAATTAACATGTCACGGCCGTGATGGGCATCACGGCTAGGCCGTGATAGCTTCTGACTTTTGCCTTCTTCTTCCAGTTATTGCTCGATCATGGCCGTGATGGTCATCACGGCTAGGCCGTGATGGGCTCTGTTTGGTACATTTTCTTCACTTTTCAAGATCTATCTTCATTCGAGCTCCATCATGGTCAATCTTGAGCATTTTACCCTTAGTTCCTGCAAAATAACACCATGAAACCACCTTACCCATTCCAAGGTAAAATCTAATAAAAATCAATTGAAATATGCCTAAACCATATGAAAATGCATGCAAAAATATACATGAAATATGATGTGAAATCACACTATCAACCTACTTAAGAACAAACTCAAGAAGGAAAACTAACCACAAATGTCTACTTCACATTAAAAGAAAACATACATAGGGGGTGCACAAAACAATGACCAGTTAAGAATGAGAGCCATCCAAGAATTTGAAATTTGTTCAACCAAAGGCTACATGTAATAAAAAAACACACTTAAAAACACTGAAAACACAAGATGATACACTCGAACAATATTAACAACATAAATGAACAAACATAGTCTAAACGACAAATAAAAGCCTTAACAAACGGCAACTTGCTCCTCTCCCCCCCATCAAAATTATCATGGTCCCTAGGATGCTCTCTCTAATCCATGAAGGAATCAACCTCAAGAACCGAAGGAAAACAAATAGAGCCATTGGGACATAGAGGAAGGAAAAGGTGGAGAAGAAGAGAGTGATAGAAAGAAAAAAAAAAGTAAAGAAGTATAAGCTAGGTGAAAAGGGACGATTTTTTTTTAAAAAAATTGGCTTAGCCAAATATAACCTGCGCTAAGCCTAGATATGGTAAAGAGCACTCTGATAAACATGGCTCGGTCCCAGTAAACTTTGGCTTGGCACACACCTTCCAAAAAGGAGCCCAATTTTTTTTCACTTCGTGCGTTCAACCAAGATAAATGTTTGCTCAACCAAATTAAAGCTGATCTACATAATTCTGCAGCTTTATGCTGCGCTCAGCCAAGATAAAAACTAGCTTAGCCAAATTGACATGAAAATGTCCCATTGGAAATTTGGCATAGCGCAAGTTAACCTGCACTCTGCCAAAGTACACCTGGAAGCTCCAGTAATATTTTCACCATTTTGGCTAAGCGCGCAGAAATACAGGTTGAGCCAACCTTGACTTTTCTCAAAACATGAATTTTTCTCGAAACCTTGACTTGGATTAAGGCACTTACTTTGACCCAGAAACATTCCAAATCACAAAATGATCATTCCATGGAGTTATTTCCTACATCTAACATGGTAAATCATAACTAAAACACTTAGTGAAATTAAATATGCAATGCTAGAAAGCAAAACTAACAATGATCCTAATTATGAAGAGAGAAATGGTTAGAAATCATGTGTTGCCTCCCAGTAAGCACTCATTTAACTTCGTTAGATTGTCTCCTGGATACTCATATGCTCATGGTGGTTTTCTTGAGATTGAGGATGCTCCAAATTTCTTCACTTGATTTTGAGCTTTTAGACCTACAAAATTGATAGGAGCAAAGAAGTCCAAAATCTCTGGTGAATGTTCAAACATTTTAATGGTGACTTGATCAGCATCAACTCTCAAAATTAACTCACCCCTTGGCACATCAATAACAGCCCCAGCAGCAGCCAAAAAGGGTCTTCCAAAGATAAGAGGAATGTGTTGGTCTTCATCCATGTCCACGATGATAAAGTCAATTGGAAAAATGAAATGGTCAACCTTGACAAGGACATATTCAACCAACCCCCATGGATAAACATGTGATCGATCAGCCAACTGCAAACAAATGGTGGCTGGTTTAGGATCCCCTGACCCCAATTGATTGTAAATGGAGAGAGACATGAGGTTAACACTTGCACCAAAGTCACACAAGGCTTTTCGGAAAATTGGGACCCAATCAAGGATGGAACAGTGAAACTACCAGGATCCTTGAGCTTTTAAGGATGTTTTCTCCTCAATATAGAGCTACATTCTTCTTTCTTTTGAGCCCGTGGAGGGAAAGGAATTTTCAACCACAATGGAGGTGGTTTACCCGAATCTCTCAAGATTTCTTTCATTGTCTTTTTTCTCGCCTACTCTTCATCTACTAATTTTTCTTTCTCAACTAAAACGGGTTGGATAGAAGTAGGAGAAGATAGATCAACCTTCTTAGGTTTGTGCTTATCATCCGAACAATCTTCCATAATGCCTTCAAGAAATTCTTGGTTCTTCTCATCACATTTTCCCTTCTTCACACTCTCTTGGTCCTTTGAGTTGTTTGTCTTTGGGTTAATAACCTTGCCACTCCTTGTTATGATGGCCATACATTGCTCTTTTCCTTTAGGATTGGCTTGAGTATTGCCCGAAAAACTACCACTGTTTGGTTTCACCATTTGTGCCATTTTCTTTGAAAGTTTCCCAACATGGACCTCCGAATTCTTGATGTAAGCATCAGTGTTTTTCTGATTAGTCATAAACAATTGCCTGAATTGGTTTAGAGTGTCTTCCAAGACTTGCATCCGGTCATGAGTTTGTTGTTGCGATGGAGGCTTGTTTGCTTGTTCGGCATCTTGTTTCCAACCAAAATTTACTTGATTCCTCCACCCTTGCTTGTAGGTATTTGAAAAAGGATTGTTGCCTTGCCGCCCATAGTTCCCCATATAATTGGGTTCTTATTGGGAACCAGGGGTAGCCTCACAATTGCCATTATCATGGTC
Source organism: Sophora flavescens (assembly GCA_030762895.1). Taxonomy (NCBI): domain Eukaryota; kingdom Viridiplantae; phylum Streptophyta; class Magnoliopsida; order Fabales; family Fabaceae; genus Sophora; species Sophora flavescens. Next base: position 134,626,448 of record CM061068.1, read on the forward strand.
CCCTCCACAGAAATCACATATCATCACTTGTTGTGGTGGTATGGTGGTACTTTGCTTGGTTTGGAGTTATTGTGGGAGTTAAATTAATTGCTTGTTGATGGCTTCAAGTTGTTGTGACAAGAGCTTGTTTTGAGCCAAAATAGCACTTTGCGAATCTAACTTTAAAACTCCCTTTCTAGGTATGGTACCTTGGTCATGGTGCATCAAATAGTCATTAGATGCCATAACTTCTATAAAAGTCAATGCTTCCTCCTGTGTCTTAGTGTTCATTGAACCTCCAGGTGAGGCATCCAACATAAGCTTAGTTGACCACCTCAATCCATTGCAAAATGTTTGCATTTGGACTAGATCGTCAAACCCATGATTTGGACATTTTCGGAGCAAGTCCTTGAACCTTTCCCATGTGTCATGAAGAGTCTCACCCTCTTTTTGAACAAAGCTTGTGATATCACCCCATGTCTTCAAAAATCTTGAGGCGGTAAAGAACCTTGTGTAACAGCCTGATTTTACTTATGTTGTTCAACCGGTTAAAATATAATTAATTATATTTTAATTTGAGAGTTAGAAAGTGTTTTTGATTAAAATAAAATCATATTCACAGTCTACTTTATGGTAGAGGGTTGCGGTAAAAATTTCGGTTGAAAATTCAGACGAAAGCCGGTCTGCGTTTTCAATGCCGGTACAAGTTTACTGTGCATAGAACCTAATTTTGACAAGTGAACAAGACGATTAGTGTTTTTAATATATTTCCTTCAACTTTGGTTATTTTGAAAATTTTCGTTCAAAAATGGAATATAATATTTTATTCGGATGAAAACGTTGGAAGAATTACGATCGGAAAATACAACCGGGTATGAAATGGAGCAGATTAGGGAGCACAAAAGAAGTGAAGTGACTTGATGGAAATGGGTTATGACATACTCCAAAAGTGTAATCATCACACTTTTCAAATTATAACAAATTATATTCTAAAAACCTATTTTTCTCTTTCCTCTACAACCAAACAAGTCTTAAAGGCAAAACTTGCTCTCCAAGCTCATCCTCTCTCCAAATTTTCGTGCTCCCCTCTCCCTCCTCTATATAATCATCACTCATCTTCATTCTCTCATTTTCTTCCTTCATCTTCATACTTCTTCAACTTCTTCCATCTTTTCTTTTTTTTCAAACACTTAGAGCTTCCATTTTTATTAGTCTTTTCCACTTGAGTTCTTCATTAAAGTTATTCCTTATACTAAGGGTAATGTTCTCATATGAATCTTTTTGAAAGTTTCATCTTTTATTTCTTAGTTTACTTTATGTGTTCTTTATATGCTTTAAACTTCTAAAATCTCTCTAAAATGGTACAAAACTCCTTTTGAGTTGAAACCACTTTCTATAGTCTTATATTAACTTATATTTTCACATACTAAGAGGTTGTGTAAAACAAAAATATCTACCTATCTCTTCCAATGAAGACCGAATGCTTGCATTTGTGACCTAGGAAGTTTTTGTTTCAATTTTTGGAATATGATCACGTGTTTGAGTTTCTAACTATCCATTGATCTTAAATCTATAAATCTTGGAAGTTTTGATAGCTTGTTCCTATAATGGCTGAAAATATGAATAAGTAAGCCTAGGATACTATGTTTCAACTTTCCAAGTATGATCATGGATTTAGAACTCTTAATACCTTGGGATTCTAAACCTAAGAGTTTTTGTTAAACAAAGAATAGTTTCCTCATCATCCTATGATGGCCGAAACTTAGTGTTTAGGTGCTAGGATGTTTGAGTTTTTAATTTTTCAAAATGATTATGGACTTAAGCTCCATAAGATATTTGGATGCTAAGTCTAAGAGATTGGAAAGTTTATGGATTTCTAACTTGTTTATTCTATGTTATTAAAGCTAGGATGTATGACTTTCATTTTTCCAAGATGATCATGGACTTGAGCTCCATAAGATATTTGGATGCTAAGTCTAAGAGATTGGAATGTTTAAGTTTCCGTTGTTTTCCAAAATGATCATGGACTTGAGCTCCATAAGATATTTGGATGCTATGTCTAAGAGATTGGAAAGTTTAAAGACTTCTAACCTATAAATCCTATGAAGGCCGAACCTAGAAGGTTATGGACCTATGATACTTTGTTCTTATTTTTCCAAAATGATCATGGTTTTGAGCTCCTGAATACATATGGATGCTAAATCTAAGAGATTGGAAAGTTTAGTGAATGCTAGCCTATTTTACTAGCCTTGGCTGAATACCCTAAGTGTATAAATTAGTAAGATTTTAATTCAACCTTGTTAAATGATCATTGTTTATGAACTCCTAACACTTAAGGATCACAAATCCATGAGTTGTATAATTTTCAGGAATCTCTAACCCTAAGAACTAGTCTTGGCCGAAACTATACCTTGTGGTTTAGTGTTCTTATTTGATTTTAACTTGTGATTTTGTGTTAATAACCTTAGACTTCCATCACGGAGGAAACGAGGACGTTCGTGGTATACCTCTTCGAGCATCTAATCTCCTTTCCTTCACAGAAGGTGGGGTTAATACTTTGTGGTGTGACGACGAGGAGCTTCGAGTTCGGGAGTTCGGTGACAACCCAGGTGGGGGAAAGAACCAACCTATCGTCGGAATGGATAAGTAGTATATTATATAATAATTGTGTAGGGCGACCTAAACCCTACTAGTAGTCGAGTAATCGACAAGACCAAAATCACATTGGAAACCTTTTCTGAAAAACCAATGGTGATTCGGGGATTGTAGGTTTATCGATATTAGATTGATTTTATATTATTGATGGTTGATTTGAGATTATTACCTTTATTGAATTGATTTTTGTGCTATGTTGGTGATATTGGAATATTTTGATTGATATTGTGTTATGCATAATCTGCCTGGTTTTTATTATTATGCTTAGTGGATTTTAAGCAAAGATATATATGTTGTCTACGAGATGATTGTTTTGGGTTTGAGGATAATGATGATTTAGAAGTGCCTAACTTAGGTGATGTATGTTAAAGAGGTGTTATGGCATAGAATATGTGTCAAGTTCTAATGGAAGGTTAAGGCACTAGGATGTTGTTAAATCGGGTTGGTGGGATTCAAGTATAGGTGTTGTTGTCTATGACCGTGTTGTTGTCCATAATAAAAATACGCCTCACGAGATGCACTGGTCATAACTAACTAGACCCTAATCACCATGGGTCACAGCTCGTCCTCCAGCCTCCGGTTTGTAGGGAGTTCCATCCAACTCCTCCTGGTTACGCTCATCCACGAGGTCTTCTCGTACGATTCCACAAGGAGATGAAATACAACATACAGAAATATACAGGGGATAAGAAATAGTTCTATCATCAAAAAGCGGAAAAGAGTCATAGTAAATTATACAGTAATTGTCACAGACAATTAACACACATAACTAACAAATCATCCTCGGGTTAATATATATCATCCTCTACCCTTACTCTCAGGCAATCTAACACGTTATTTTAACGTAACCTCTCTAATCCTGTCACCATGTCTTTACGTTATCGTGTACACTACCACTCCTGTCACCATCCCTCATTTGCATCGGGGCACGCCTTCATTCCCGTTAGGATGTTCCACCTAGTGCACACCTTCATTACCATTAAGGTGTTCCACCCCCATTCCCGTCAAGGTGGAAGTGGTGTCGTGAGAACTCTTGATTTTACGTGTATTATATTACCAATACACGGTGTATTATATTACCAATACACAGAAGCGTTTTACGTATATTATATTACCAATACACAGAAGTGTTTTACGTGTATTATATTACCAATACACGATGTATTATATTACCAATACGCAGATGTCCTTGCGTATTATATTACCAATACACTTTTGTCTTTGTGTATTATATTACCAATACACTTTTGTCTTTGTGTATTATATTACTAATACACGGTTGTGGACAACAACACCTATACTTGAATCTCACCAACCCGTTTTAACAACATCCTAGTGCCTTAACCTTCCATTAGAACTTGACACATATTCTATGCCATAAGACCTCTTTAACATACATCATCTAGGTTAGGCATTTCTAAATCATTATTATCCTCATACCCAAAACAATCATCTCTCAGACAACATATATATCTTTGCTTAAAAACCATTAAGCATAATAATACAAACCAGGCAGATCATGCATAACACAATATCAATCAAAATATTCCAATATCACCAACATAGCACAAAATCAATTCAATAAAGGTAATAATATCAAATCAACCATCAACAATATAAAATCAACCTAATATCGATTAACCTACAATCCCTGAATCACCATCGGTTTTTAAGAAAAGGTTTCCAATGTGATTTTGGTCTTGTCGATTACTCGACTACTAGTAGGGTTTAGGTCGCCCTACACAATTATTATATAATCTACTACTTATCCATTCCGACGATAGGTTGGTTCTTTCCCCCACCTGGGTTGTCACCAAACTCCCGAACTCGAAGCTCCTCGTCGTCACACCACAAAGTATTAACTCCACCTTCTGTGAAGGAAAGGAGATTAGATGCTCGAAGAGGTATACCACGAGCGTCCTCGTTTCCTCCGTGATGGAAGTCTAAGGTTATAAACACAAAATCACAAGTTAAAATCAAATAAGAACACTAAACCACAAGGTATAGGTTCGGCCTAGGGTTAGAGATTCCCGAAAATTATACAACTCATGGATTTGTGATCCTTAAGTGTCAGGAGTTCATAAACAATGATCATTTAACAAAGTTGAATTAAAATCTCACTAATTTATACACTTAGGGTATTCAGTCGAGGCTAGTAAAATAGGCTAGCATTCACTAAACTTTCCAATCTCTTAGGTTTAGCATCCATATGTATTAAGGAGCTCAAAACCATGATCATTTTGGAAAAATAAGAACAAAGTATCCTAGGTCCATAACCTTCTAGGTTCGGCCTTCGTAGGATTTATAGGTTAGAAATCTTTGAACTTTCCAATCTCTTAGACTTAGCATCCAAATATCTTATGGAGCTCAAGTCCATGATCATCTTGGAAAAATGAAAGTAATACATCCTAGCTTTAATAACATAGAATAAACAAGTTAGAAATCCTTAAACTTTCCAATCTCTTAGACTTAGCATCTAAATATCTTATGGAGCTTAAGTCCATGATCATTTTGAAAAAATAAAAACTCAAACATCCTAGCACCTAAACACTAAGTTTCGGACATCATAGGATGATGAGGAAAATATTCTTTGTTTAACAAAAACTCTTAGGTTTAGAATCACAAGGTATTAAGAGTTCTAAATCCATGATCATACTTGGAAAGTTGAAACATTGTATCATAGGCTTACTTATTCATATTTTCAGCCATCATAGGAACAAGCTATCAAAACTTCCAAGATTTATAGATTTAAGATCAATGGATAGTTAGAAACTCAAACACATGATCATATTCGAAAAGTTGAAAAAAAAACTTCCTAGGTCACAAATGCAAGCATTCGGCCTTCATTGGAAGAGATAGGTAGAGATTTTTGTTTTACACAACCTCTTATTATGTGAAAAAATAAGTTAATACAAGACTATAGAAAGTGGTTTCAACTCAAAAGGAGTTTTCTACCATTTTAGAGAGATTTTAGAAGTTTAAAGGATATAAAGAACACATAAAGCAAACTAAGAAATAAAAGATGAAACTTGCAAAAAGATTCATATGAGAGCATTACCCTTAGTATAAGGAATAACTTTAATGAAGAACTCAAGTGGAAAAGACTAATAAAAATGGAAGCTTTAAGTGTTTGAAAAAAGAAGAAATGAAAGAAGTTGAAGAAGTATGAAGATGGAGGAAGAAAATGAAAGAATGAAGATAAGTAATGATTATATAGAGGAGGGAGAGGGGAGCACGCAATTTTGGAGAGACGATGAGCTTGGAGAGCAAGTTTTGTCTTTAAGACTTGTTTGGTTGAAGAGGAAAGAAAAATAGGTTTCTAGAATATAATATGATATATTTCAAAAAGTCCATCATGACCACTTTTTAGGAGGTAGCTTAGGCCATACCTCTAGTGAGTCACCTCACTCCCTCATCTCACCCTATGCCTTTTATGTCTCCTATTCTGCTCCATTTCGTACCCGGTTGCATTTCCGATCGTAATTCTTCCGACGTTTTCGCCCGAATAAAATATTTTTATTTTATTTTTGAACGAAAATTTAAAAAATAACCAAAGTTGAAGGAAACATAATAAAAACACTAACTATCTCGTTCACGGGTCAAAATTAGGTTTTCTGCACAGTAAACTTGTACCGACAGTGAAAACACAGACCGAATTTCGTCTAAATTTTCAACCGAAAATTTTGCCATAACCCTCTATCATAAAGTAGACTATGAAAATGATTTTGTTTTATTAAAAAACACTTTTTAACTCTTAGTTTAAAGTATAATTAATTATATTTTAACCGGTTGAACATCATAATTAAAATCAGGCTGTTACACTCCTCCGTGGTCACTTCTAATAGCCGAGATATAGAATTCTTGCTCATTTTGTACTCTTTTACAGAAAATGGAAAACACCTTGAATGACTCATCCTTGTGGGTTAAGAAGAGCACCCATGTATATTTAGAATAACCATCGACTAAGACAAAACCATATTTCTTTCTTGCCTTACTAGCAACACTTACTGGACCAAATAGATCCATATGCAACAATTGTAATGGTCTAGAAGAAGATACTAGACTTTTGGGTTTAAAGCTAGATTTAACTTGCTTCCCACATTGACAAGAATCACATAGGATGTCCTTTTTGAAAATTATATAAGGTATGTCCTAGCTTCTCATACCATACCCATCTTTTATCTTCCCTTGATACAAAACAAGTTACAATTTGATCAGATAGTTCAGTTAGATCAATCTTATAAAGATTTTGTTGCCTGTTTGTTGAAAATAAAACTTTGACATTAGTGTCTTTGCCTATACATGCATTCTTAGTGAAGCAAACATTGTATCCATTATCACATAATTGACTTATGCTAAGAAGATTATGTCATAATTCTTCAACTAATAGAACATTAGAGATAGATGGTAAAGGTGATCTCCCACCGATTTTACGTATCCCAATAACTTTTCCTTTCTGGTTTCCACCAAAGGTGACATGTCCTCCTTCTTTAGGTTGGAAATCTAGGAACATAGGCTTTTCTCCTGTCATGTGTCGTGAGCAGCCACTGTCCAGGTACCATGATAGGTGTGCTCTTTATCCTATTAACGATATCAGCAACAAGAATAATCAAGGCTTTAGGTACCCATATTTTCTTAGGTCCTTTCTTTTTAGTTCTTGAAGTTTGTGACAACTTCTTTCTTGTGTGAATGCACGTAGACGTGATATGTTAGAATATAAATTGACCTTATCATAAAGAGGTTTAGACTTTTACCCTAAGATTTTGTTAGATACTTTATGATGCGTCTACTCAATGAATCCTATGCCAGTGTTATCAAGATAAGGTTTTTGACTTCCTAACAGCTTAGTCAAATTTTCTCTTCCATTGACAAAACGAGCAATATCAGAGGTGAGCTCTTCTACCTTCTATTGAAGTTTGACAACTTCTTCAGATTGTAGTTTCTCAACTATGATCTCAGCCTTAGGCTTTTCAGACTTCAGCTTATTGTTTTCCTGAGATAGTTTATCAAACTCATGAGTTTTATGTTCATGCTCTTTTAGGAGTTTCACATATTGCCTCTTTAGTATTCTAAAAGCTTTAGTTAAGCAGTTGGATTCTTCAATCAATTCATCATAGGCATCTTGCAATTCCTTAAGATCAGAAATTACCTCAGATTCGGAATCTGCATCTGCCATAAGACACAAGTTTGCTCCTTCACTTTCTGAATCCTCATTTGATGAACTGCCATCTAGATCTTCGCATGTGACCACCATCCCTATCTTTTTATTTTTATAGAATTTTTTGAAAGGTTGCTTTTTCAACTGAGGGCATTCAGATTTGATTTGTCTTTGTTTCTTGCATTCATAACAAACTATAGGACTTTGATGAGAACTTTTGCTTTCTTTGAATTATTTTTCTCTGTTGAACTTCTTGAAAGGTGGTTTATCCTTTCTTAAATTCTTCTTTTTCCACAGCTTTCTCATTTTTCTGGTTTTGTCATCACTGTCAGGGTCTTCTTCAGAAGCGTCTGATTCTGAATCTGATTCTTCAACTTTGAGAGACTTTGAGGGAGTCTTTTCAGATTTGAGAGCAATGGATTTTACTTTCTTTGTTGACCCATCTTCATTCAACTCTTGCTCATGAACTTGTAAAGTTCTAAGAAGATCAATCATTTAAAGGGTTGCGAGATCTTTGGCTCGAGTTATTGCTGTAACCAGAGGTCTATATTGTTTGGGCAAACTTCTTAGAATTTTTCCTACCTTCTCAGCATTGGTGTAAGTTTTTCCCAGTGATTTCAGATTATTGATTGTGACACCCTCTACCCCACATGTTAAATACAACATTAAATATAAAGATAATAAATAAAAACATGCATACATCATTTAATTAAAATAAAAAGGTCCATGGGTAGAAAGGTCCCACATGAACTAGTTCAACAAACGTGGAAAAAGAAACATAGTTTTATTTATAAAAAAAAGACGTAAACAAAACATAAGCCAACCCCGATGTCACATACATAGCTAGTATAACCATTCTGGAATAAATCCTCGGAATACAACTGAACTGAAAACAAACAAAACAACTAAAACAATTGGGAAATCCTAACTAAAGAGTTGCGGCTCCTCAGAGTCAATCCTCCACTGGCTGCTCGCCATCCTCAACATAAAAGATATATGCCAAACAGAAACAGAGAAAATGGGGAGTAAGAAAATATATAAACACATTGGCAATGAGATAGGAAGCAAGACGAACATGCATCATATACATAGCATACAACAATGTATAACGTTTAAGCATCAATATAAATGCATAACAACATACTATTTCAACCAACATATGTTATGCGGTGCAACACTACTCCGCTACTCCATTATGCATGTGGATCCAAACTATCTTAGGAAGGCAACTTCGAAGTTACATATCCACATTGGCCAAAAAGCACCAACGCCGGCAGTTCACCAAACCATGGTGAACCCCTTGGATAGCCGACGCACCATGCTCTAGGATGCAGCACCACGGGGGTACACAGTCCACTAAACCTTGAATGAACCACCCGTGGACGTCCAGATCGCCGTACTCTAGGACAACCTCCCCTATGTTGATATTCCCCCACTAATATCTCCAACGAGTGAATGCATGAGAACAACATTAAAAAAAAAGGGCAACCACCTCCTCCGCTTGGGCCAATAAGCACCCAATTTCATCACCATTAACATCAACACCTTAACCCATATGAGTCAAGGTCCCCTTGGCCAAAAATCATCAAGGTTCAACTAATTAACATCTCGACCAAAAAGCATCGAGGCCATTTTGGCCAAAAAGCACCAAAGCATATCAACATGCGGCAACCCATTTGGCATCAGCTTAACCAACTTATTATTCGTGTTTATCTTAATTAGTCTTTAATTAAGTTACATATCTTTTCTTTATTCGATTGGTGTTTTATCACCTTATTGGGGACATTTGGGGGTGAAATACCCACTTAATTCAATTAATTCACGTTCTGACCAATAGGGGGAGCACGGGCGTGCTTACCCCAGCACGGTCGTGCTGCCACTTAAGTGGAGCACGATCGTGCTCACTGTCCTGCACGGTCGTGCTCAATGCACGACCATCTTCCAGATTCAAACTGGGAGCACGGGTGTGCTCCCTGTTAAGAACGATCGTGCTCTTGGGCATGGCCGTACTGTCTGGGCAAATTCATTGTGTTTTTCAAGCCAAAAACTTCCTAAACACTCTTAAATCCAATCCTAGGGTTTAGTCAAAGACCATCAAACATCAACCTCACCTCTCACTATTAATCCATATTTTATGAGCATTTTTAGGGAATTACTCCCTTACTTATCATGTTGATAAAGAGCCCTATTTTAACCAATTAGAGTTATATTAACTGGGTTCAACCTCGACCAACATAATTCAGTCAACAACATAATCAACATCATAAACATCAACATTCATATCATCCAGAACATAAACATTCATACCAACTCCACCAAATACTCATGGCATAAAACAGATTACTAAGGCATACGTGAATTGGCATACATCATCAGGAACATTAATACAAATACATCACAACTAGGCATTATAACAGGCATACCAATAACCAAATAACAATTATAGTAATTAGACATTCATAACAGTTAACAACACCGGGGACCCCTCAATCTTACGCTACCCCCTTGCCTAATGTTCACACTATCCTTCTCCCATACCTGGTATGAAGATCTCGATAACAGCTAAGCGGTAGACCAAACGATAAACTCAACGCGTTCCCTCGAGTGGCTCAGTTAGCTTTCCAAGCCTATAAGAATTGACACAGACGAACTAAGCCTTCCTAAACACCTCCAATATCTCCAATAATGCAATGACTTTAGAGAAAATAGGGAAGAAGACAGGTGTAGCCATACTAGGGTGGCTAGGATGCCAAAATAGGGTTTTAAAACGAAACCCTTGGTTACAATGCATATATAAAGGCTTCAGACCCGAGCACGGTTGTTCTCCTTGTTGAGCACAGTCGTGCTCAACTTAGCGTCAGTGAGATGCAGTCATCCATTGAGCATGGTCGTGCTCCTTATTGAGCACGGCTGTGTTTGTGACTTAGACATCGACAAGACAAGTTCTTCAGCACGGGCATTCTGGATATGAGCAAGGTCGTGCTCATGTACCAGAAAGGGATTTTTAAGCCTATAAATACCATTTAGCCCTTAACAACGATTCTAAGCTGAGTGTCTGAAATTTACCTATCATTTGAGCAATGCTTTCTCCATCTTCCATGGTGAATAACTCATACTTTTGTACAAGTATATTTATCTTTGTTTCTTTCATATTTGTTGTTCCTTCATGAGTTACTTCAAGAGTATCCCAGATTTCCTTAGCAGATCCACATGCATGGACATTTTCAATTTCTTCATGACTTAGGGCAAACATCAAGGGATACCTTGCTTTATGATTTAGCTCACATTTGGTCTTTTTTGCAGTACTCCACTTCTCTTTAGGTTTGTCAGTGTTGTCAACATTCTGTGGAGTGTAGAGACCTTCAGTAATAATTTCCTATAGATCTTAGTTTGTGGACATGATGAACCATTGAAATCTTTCCTTCCTGATGACAACCAAATGGTGAGGTTGCCTTGTTGATGATCTTTTTGGTTGAATTCTTAACAAGTTAATGTGAAACTAATTTTGGAACCAAAATAATATGAATAAATAAACAAAAATGGAAGAAGGTGAGAGATGGATGGCGCCATAAACATGTAGTTTGATAAGCCAAATGATGTTCGCCACAAGAATCTTGGATTCTTGATAAGAACTTAGCTTGGTTCAACCAAGAACTTAGGAGAACAAATTCTCACAATATGGATTCAATCCAAAATCAACATCAAAGTTGTTTATTCATGTGTTTGTGGCGCCTTACATATAGAATACATGACTGAGTTCTTTTGCTTCACTTTGCCTTCCAAATGATTCCAAAACCTCCACTAAACTCACCTAATCATGGCACTAAAACACCAACTAACTCCCACTTAACTCAGCCACCATAATCATGAGTTAATTGGCCTAAAACCCCTCATAATGTAGCCTCCAAATCATTCAACTCAGCCCCCACAAATTGAAGGTTACGCCCCCTCCTTTGAATGGCCTTAAACTCACAATAACCAACCTAACTCCCAAGAATAACTCAGCCACATTAAGTTCACGCCACCCCCTCTTCATGACTCTATCATCCTAATTATGTGGTGGTTACACTTGCTTCTCAAATTAAAAGTGTAACCCCCCATAATTAATACAATTTTATACACAACTAATGAGGAGTTTCTTATAGCATGCAAGCCAAAGATTCTCTCCCCAAGACTCCCTAGAACTCGTGTAACACATGGCAAGTAGTGGACTTGACCCAAAAAAATATCACAAATTAATTGGACTTAATCACACTAACCATTACACACACTTATTGGAAATAAAAGAAAACAACCAAGATATGGACTTGCACGACCTCTTCATGCTTCTTGGGTTTGGATGAGCAAAGTTATTAACTTGGGCTCATTGTCTTCATTACCTGCACTTGCACTTGGTCTTGTGTCCATTAAAATAGCCACCATTTGATTTAGAGCTTGTTGGGCCTTTTTGGCCATAGCACTTGTCATGGGCCCACCAAGTCCTTGAATGGCATCTTGATCCATGATGGGTTCCATTGGGCTCATATTATTCTTGTTGAAAAGTTGACTCACCCCCCTTGGATCATATCATACCCTCATTCTTTAATAAAATTCGTCCTCGAATTTATGACTTCAATACCTACATCAAATGAAAGACATAGATGCCACATTGAAGGTAAGTCAATATCAAAGACATTTTTATTTATTTTACCTACAACTTGTAATAGCCCATCTCTTCTAGGGTGGACCTTTGATTTCCTTCTATTGGGAAACCTTTTATTCTTTTTATGTACACATACCCAACCTCCGGGGTCGAATGGAAATTGATAGAAACTATCAGATGTAACAAGTAGGTGTAACACATTTTCATCTTGTACAATCAATACCCCAACACGTTCATAACCAAGGTAATGAATTATAAGAGTAAGCATAAAGTTATACCTCTTGTGAAAATCTTCTTTCAAGTTTACCTTTCTTGGTTTTAACATGGTCATAAAAGATAAGGTACTTTTTCTTTTTAAAAGCTCCCAAGAAAGTTGAGCCCCTTGGATGTTCTCCTTATCACAAACAAGAGATGGTTCTTTTTCAAACAAGACAATCCTCTCAAACACATTATGATCATCATATGAAAGCTTAAAAGAATTTGCAAGAGTGGGTAGAGTAAGAAGGGGAATAGTAGTTAACCCATCAATTATTATCATATGCAAACCTTTAGAGCTCATAACAAACCTCAAAATGCTAACTTTATTTTGAACAAAATAATATGTGAGAAAGTTAGAAAACAAACTTTCTCTAAGTAATCCAACACATTCCTCAAAATTGTTGTGATTAACCAAAGGAACATTAGAAACCACAACAACACATTTATCAAGGAACTCGTTCAAGTCTTGGTTCATAATTCTCAAATCAATCTTAGGAAGATGGCAAGAATCATGCAATTCGTCAAGCAAGTTTTCATTCCTATCAAATGTAGAAGAATAAAAAGACCCATGCAATTTACCAAACATGTTATCAAATCTAGTGTCAAGATATCCATACTTTTGGGAACCCATGCAAGTTCCCAAACGATGGAGTACTTCCCTTGGGATTATCTCTTCAATTACATTGGTTGTCTTGCAAGCTTCCATTGGAGGAACATCTTCGATTTCCTTCAAAAGAGAATCAACACAAGTAGGCAAAGAGTTTGGAAAAACATCAAAACAAGCATTTAATTTTTCCACCTCACCTGTTGTTTTGCTTTCATCTCTTTCTTTTCTCTCACTCTTTTCCACACTCTTGTCTTTTTCACTTTTTTTCTCTTGATTCTTTTTCACATTTTCATCACTCTTCTTTTCACTTTTTTTTCACTCTTTTTTTTCATTTTCTCTCAAATTAGGAGAAACTCCCATAGGTTTCTTTCCATGAGCACTAGTCATGACCTCCTTAGAAGTTGAAGTGTTGCCCTCCTTCTTTGATTTGTTATGAAGAACTCTATGGTATTGTTATGGAACAAATCTTCTCCTCATTATTTTTCTCGTCTCAACCCAAGTCTCAATAGGCTCCGCCTCATATCTTCTTCTCTCTTTTTGCAATTGATCCCACCAAACAAGTGCATAGTCCTTAAATTGAAGATATGCTATCTTCATTTCTTTTTCTCATTGTAATTATTACAATTGAACACTTGCTCTATCTTCATCTCCTATTTCAAATAGACTTCGGGATCATTCTTCCCATGAAAGGTAGGAACTTTGATCTTGACCCTTTCAATTCTATCTTCTCGGTTTTGAAGGATGGCAAGTTGTCTATCATAATTTGCATTCATTTGCTCCATTTGCCTTTGAAGGTTTTGTATTTGAGTAGCCATTCTAGCATGCAGAGTTGAAGACCATGGAGAAAATGAGGGACTATCTTCATGGGCTGCCATCACATTAACTCACAATATCAAAAGATAACAAGAAATTATAAAATTCCTCACTACACTCCCTCACTTGTTCAAACAAATGTATTTCACTCAATTGGCTTTTTCCACACAAGATGTAATTTTCACTCTTGCCTTTTTCCACTCAATTGTTCTCTTTTAGGCCTTAGAGGAGTCAAACACAATCCACACAAAATCCAAAAATCAAGTAACAAAAATCACAAAACTTATCAAAAACAAGGAAACAAAAAGAAAGGCTAGAAAAAGAAAAGCTTTGGAAATAAGAACAAAGGAAGAAGGGAAATATTTTTTTTCAAGAACACAAATTGCTCAAATAGACTTTTCTTTTGTCTTTTATTTTATGAAGATTTCATGCACAATTTTTTTTGCTTATAATTTCCACAATTTTTTTTTTCAAACTTTGAAGAAGAGAATCACACTTGAAAACTTGATTTTGAGCAAGAACAACAACCACGAAATTTCCCTTCCCAAATAGAATCAAAGTGTAATTTTTTTTGTTTTGTTTTTGGGTTTAAAAGAAGAAAAGAAGAGAGGTAGAAAATGAAGAACAAAAACTCAAAAATTCAACCAAAGCCTAAGCTTTGATACCACTTGATGACAACCAAATGGTGAGGTTGCCTTGTTGATGATCTTTTTGGTTGAATTCTTAACAAGTTAATGTGAAACTAATTTTGGAACCAAAATAATACGAAGAAAGAAACAAAAATGGAAGAAGGTGAGAGATGGATGGCGCCACAAACATGTAGTTTGATAAGCCAAATGATGTTCGCCACAAGAATCTTGGATTCTTGATAAGAACTTAGCTTGGTTCAACCAAGAACCTAGGAGAACAAATTCTCACAATATGGATTCAATCCAAAATCAACATTAAAGTTGTTTATTCATGTGTTTGTGGTGCCTTACATATAGAATACATGACTGAGTTCTTTTGCTTCACTTTGCCTTCCATAGGATTCAAAAACCTCCACTTATCTCACCTAATCATGGCACTAACACACCCATTAACTCCCACTTAACTCAGCCACCATAATCATGAGTTAATTGGCCTAAAACCCCTCATAATGTAGCCTCCAAATCATTCAACTCAGCCTCCACAATTTGAAGGTTACTCCCCCTCCTTTGAATGGCCTTAAACTCACAATAACCAACTTAATTCCCAAGAATAACTCAGCCACATTAAGTTCATGCCACCCCCTCTTCATGACTCTTTATCATCCTAATTATGTGGTGTAACACGCTTGCTTCTCAAATTAAAAGTGTAACCCCCCATAATTAATACAATTTTATGCACAACTAATGAGAAGTTTCTTATAGCATGCAAGCCAAAGATTCTCTCCCCAAGACTCTCTAGAACTCGTGTAACACATGGCAAGTAGTGGACTTGACCCAAAAAAATATCACAAATTAATTGGGCTTAATCACACTAACCATTACACTTATTGGAAATAAAAGAAAACAACCAAGATATGGACTTGCACGCCCTCTTCATGCTTCTTTGGTTTGGATGAGTAAAGTTATTAACTTGGGATCATTGTCTTCATTACTTGCACTTTCACTTGGGCTTGTGTCCATTAAAAGAGCCACCATTTGATTTAGAGCTTGTCGGGTCTTTTTGGCCCTAGCTCTTGTCATGGGCCCACCAAGTCCTTGAATGGCATCTTGATCCATGATGGGTTCCATTGGGATCATATTATTCTTGTTGAAAAGTTAACTTGCCCCCCTTGGCTCAAATCACTTCCAGTAGATGTAGTTTTCTCCATTAAAGAAAGGAGGTCTGGTCATGGATGCTCATTCCAATCCTGAGTTGCTTCTGCTTGTGCTAGCTCTAGCCGTCATGGTTTCTGTTCAACAAGATCTTTCCTCAACATTGTTAAGTGCTCAACCTAGAGTTTAAGCTCTTGTACCAACTAAAGTGAACATATATATAAAAAACAGGAAGGGGGTTGAATTGTGTTTTGGTTAACGTTTCGTAAATGATAAAATTTTCTTATAGATAGTAGGTCAGACACAAAGAGGCGTCTGATATAAACCAAGATATATGAAAACTTAGCACTTTCAACCTAGTTATCATAGCAAATATAAAGCAAACTGAAGAAATAAGATAAGAGAGTAGACACAGATTTATACTGGTCCACCTCAAACCTTGGGCTACGTCCAGTCCTTGGTTTCCCAAGTATTAACACTATAACTGATCAAGTCACAGATGGGTATTGTTTGCACACCTAGCCTCCGCAGGCTCAACAAACAAGTATTGTTTTCACACCTGTTAGAAACTTGGCAAGTATACCAAATCGTGGCAAGTAGTAAGTTTCCTCGCTTTCATCACTCTACCAACCCCAGTTGTCGGGGTAACTCTCAAGAACACATGATCACCTTCCTGGAATTCGAGTGTCGTCCTCCTTTTGTTATGGTAGGTCTTTTTTCTATTTTGTGCCACTTTCATCTTTTCCTGAATCATTCTCACCTTTTCTATGGTTTCTCAGGTCTTAGCACTACATTGTCACCAGGTTCATTCCAACATAAGGGTGTCCTACATCTCCTCCCATAAAGAGCTTTATAAGGTGCCATCCTAATACTGGAATGGAAGTTATTACTGTAGGTGAACTCTATCGGGGGCAAAAACTTGTCCCAACTACCAGACTATTCTAGCACACATGATCTATGCAAATCCTCTAAGGACTGGATGGTTCTCTCAAATTGACCATCCGTTTGTGGGTGATAAGCTGAACTTAACCAAAGCTTTGTCCCCACAGCCTCATGCAAACTATTCCAGAACCTAGAGGTAAACCTCGGGTCTCTATCTGACACTATGATAGAGGGTACACCATGTAGCCTAACTATCTCTTTGTTGTACAACCTAGTCAACTTCTCTAAGGGATATTCCATGTTCATCGGGATGAAATAGGAAAACTTAGTCAATCTATCCACAACAACCCATATCGCTTCATAACCAGTTGGAGTCCTAGGGAGTCGGACACAAAATCCATAGAGATACTATCCCATTTCCATTATGGGATACTCAAAGGTTGCAACTTACCTGAAGGATTTTGGTGTTCTATCTTGGCCTTTTGGCACACTAAGCACGCATAGACAAACCCAGTTGGATCCTTTTCATCCTAGGCCACCAAAACATTCGGTTAAGGTCCTGGTACATCTTGGTGGCACTTGGATGCACACTCAAACCACTCCTATGTCCCTCTTCAAGGATCAACTTACTAAGCTTAGGAACATCTGGTATACAAACTCCATCAATGAACCTCAAATCTCCATCATTTCCTTCTTTAAAACTAAGGTTTCTACCCTGAGCAAGCATAAGCTCCGGCAAGCATACCGGATTGAAGCAAGTAATAATAAAACGGTGAGAAACCGAGTATCGAACTCATGGATTGGGAAACCAAGTGTCACTTCACAAATTTAACAACTATTTAGACTGAGAAATAGGTGTGAAAAGATTTCAAGAAAATAAAAGAAACAATAAAATCAAATCAAATATTTTTGGGATTTCAAATTTAAAGAGATTTCCAGGAATTGGGTTACCAACAATGCTGCTCATGCTACTAAATTGACTACCCTAATTTATCCTAAATAAGTTAATGTTCCCTCTCGAGATACAAGAACCGTGCCCAATTAAACCAACCCCTACTCTCGTGTTAATTGTATTTAAATTGAAACCATTAAGATTCTTGACAATTCAATGAACCCTCAAAAGGACCGCTTCTTACTCTCGTGATTTAAGTCCTAAGTTCGATCCCTATAGATCCAATGCCTAAGTTCACCACTAAGTTCATCGTTAGAGTATCTATGACATGAAAATAAGTGCGCACCAAATTCACAAGTAATTCTTTTTTTTCATTTTTTTTAAAGGGGATCAATAGTGGTTCCCCACTTCCCCCCTATAACATGACTCGAGCCCGCAACCTATGGGAGTAGGTGAGGCACCTTTTACCAATTGAGCTGCCCTGCTCGTCAATTCACAAGTAATTCATGCAATAGGAATTAAATCAAAAGCAAGTTGGAATTAACAAAGGGAAAACATCAATTCATAACTTAAAACAAGTCTTGGGCATAGCCCCAATTCCTAGAAATAAAAATACTACTCAAGCATTGCCATATTCATAACAACCTTCAATAACAAAAGCATAAAAATCCTAAGAGAAAAGAAGAAATTGAGAAGAAGATAAATCCTAATTTTTGCCAATTGGTAGCAGTCAAGAGATGCCTATTTTCGATCTTAATTGCCCTATTTATAGTATAGGTTAACTTGGGATTAAAGCAATTATAAAATCAAATCAAATCAACAAATCAAAATTCCATATTTTGCTCGTGACGGCCGTGATGCCTATCACCGCCAGACCGTGACAGGTTCTGACTTGGAGATGGCTTCACTGCTTTATCTATCACGGTCGTGATGGTCATCACAGTCTAGCTGTGATCCGTTCTGCCTGTGAGAGTCTGGTTCAGTTTGCATGTCACGGTCGTGACCAGTTGAGTTTATCATTCTTCTTCCTTTTCAGCCCTACTCGATCATGGTCGTTATGCCTATCACGGCCTGGCCGTGATGGGCTGTTTGGCTCATTTTTCATGTATTTCAAGCTCTGCCTTCATGAAAACTCCAACATAACTGGTCCTGAGCATTTTAATCTTCGTATTTAATTGACAAATCAATATCTCCAAATTAATTGCCAAATCTTATCATATCCTTTGTTGTTATGATAGGTAATTATTATCCAAATCCAATTTTTTTCTCTCAAAGGCAATTGAATTATCTTTTAATCATAATAATTCAAATCCAAATTGATTTGGATTCAAATCTAAATTGATTTGGATTCAAATCCATCGTGTGGGCCCTCGTAATTTACTTGGCAATCTTCACTTTAATTGCAATCATTCTTCTTTGTCCTTTCCTAAAAATAAAAATAAGAAAATCTTGAGAAAATCAATTAAATTATAATTAAAATCAATTAAATGCACACATTGACTCTAAAAGAACTAAAATAGGAAAACAAAGTCTAATTTGGGTTAAATCAAGTATTCAACTCAACTTAATTGATTAAATCCACTATAAAATAATAGATAAAACATTATAAGCCAGCGGATTATCAAAATACCCCAAACTTAAACTTTGGTTGTCCTCAAGCAAACTAAAAATCAAATAGACTCAAAACTTGGCAAGCTCAAAGGATTCAATCAATTTTGCACAAATTTCATGCAATTTTATCAATTCAATTTTCATTCAATGTTTTCCCTTTTCATTATATTAATCTCCACATTCATTTACTTCAAACAAAGAATTTCATCATTCGTGCAATAATCAATCTAAGCAAAGGATCCAAGTTACACATAAAAGGGAGATCACCAATTTCAAACAATTGCCTTCCTCACCAGGGCATTTAGTATTTCACTCATTCACTCAAGTGTCTAGGTTATCAACTTTTCACTCAATTTCACATTTTAAGCACACTTTCCATGAATTTGATTTTCATCTCAAACATAGTTCCCACGAAAACATGCATACATCATCAAAAGGTCTTTTAAAGGTTGTAATAGGGCCTGGCTAAAGGTTGGATATACAAAGGTGATAGACTTTACATCCCTAGGAATTAAGAGAGCATGAAACTTTTTACCTTGACTTTCCACTCTTATTCCTTTTTCAATTTTTTTTTCATTCTTTCGCTTTGGGTGGCTACAACCTTTTCCTTTTAATACCTTTTTTTCGATATTTTTGAACTTTTCTTTTTTCTTTTTCCTTTTGCCTTTGGCTTCAACCTTTATTTTTTGCTTTTTCTCATCCTAAAATAACATATCAAATACTTGTAGCCACCACAAACTTAGTTTCTTACAACCCTTATCTTACTAAGCTTCCATGCTCTCCTAAATCCTAATATTTGGTTAGCATGGTTTTTCCGGATTTTTGGCTTATAACATAAGGTCTTCAAGAAACAATAGGCTTATTAGGCTCAATGTGGCTAACTAGGGAACATGCATTAGGGATGGTTCTTTTTAGGCCAAGTAGCTATTTCAAATAAAATTGCCTAAATCATTTGATGCAAACATATAACCATGCAAACCATGAAGAGATTCAAGCAAATCCGGGAAAGTGCAACTTAAAAGTGATTCACACAATTTAAAAACAATGTTGGAGACTCGAATTCCTCACCTAGACATTTTTAGCAAATTATTTAACCGAGATACTATTCATAGTGTGTGCATCTCTTCACCCCAAACTTGTCATAGATCATGCAATCCAAACAAAAATTCTCAAAGTTCAATTTTCAATTTTTCTTGGGGATCAATTTTCAAAATTTCAAAACCTAGGGGGAAATCATCAAAAAGCAACATATTTCATGCAACCCATCTATGCTAAATTCAATTAAATTCATTCAAGCTCACCGACACAAGATTCAACACACATATGACTCGAAGCAAAGCAAAGAAAAGATAATTAAAAAGATAAGGGTTTAGAAAAACTCATGAAGACGCTTCCACCAGGATCTCATTGCCTGTGGTACAATGGCTAAGAGATGCCGAAGATAATAGTCCTTCCTCCTAGATCCCATGGCTTGTGGGGTGGAGATGGAATTAGCAAGTGTGATTCGATTCTATTTACTTCTTAAGTGCTATTATGAGCCCACTTCCTCCCGGGTCAAATGGTAAGTCACCTACTCCAAGAATGACCTTTATGTAATTAGTTTCTCCATGAAGCACTAGAAGCATAACTTTTTGAGGTGACCTTAGAGTCTTTGCCGCTATTGATGAAAACTCCAAATTCTCAGGCAATGGCTTGAACTCCAAAGTTGGTATTTTTACTAAGTAATGTGATAGACAAATTGCAGGCGCCAACTTTGTAACATCCACACATGCATGCAAACCAACATATTTATCCAATTCAGGATTTTGAGGCTCCTCAATAGGATTGGTGAGAGAAGTATTTTCCATATGATTTGTCTCATTTGTCCCTTGCAAAGGAACAATAGGAGTTATTTCCTCCTTGCACTCCTCTTCACGATCCTCTCTTCTTGAATCATCTTCCACCACCACTTCATCTTCATTTAAGTCCATATTGGCAACAACATTTTCTTCAATTTGAGTCTCGTACCACTTTTCTGCTAGTAATTTAGAAAATTCGCCAGCTTGCTCTTCTAACTTCTGAAAGTTGTTACTTAGCATCTCCGCTATCAGTTGAGAATGTTTCTTATGCATTTTATGCCTTTGAATCATGGCACTAAATTCCTCCTTGCTACGCTCTATGCTCTGGATCAAATGTTGAGCATCTATATCCCAAAGTGATTCCAGCACCTTGGGATCCAGCTTAATGTCTGGTGGTGGTTGTAAGGATGACAAATAGGATCTCCATTCCTCCTTGGAGTATATCTTCACATGCTTATCAACTATACAATCAAGCACGATCCAATCAATTTGAGATTCTCTGTTTAGATAGAAACAATGGTACATGTGAGGCATCCACCTAACACAAACAAAACTCAAAAGAAAAGATCAAATATATACAAAAGAGAAAAAATAATGTCTAAAGTAGTTGTCTTCTTTCTTACTAATGATATTGAGAGTGCCAATCCCCGGTAACGGCACCAAAAACTTGATAAGCTCTGGCAAGCGTACCGGATCGAAGCAAGTAATAATAAAATGGTGAGAAACCGAGTATCGAACTCAGGGATTGGGAAACCAAGTGTCGCTTCACAAATTAAACAACTATTTAAACTGAGAAATAGGTGTGAAAAAATTTCAAGAAAATAAAAGAAACAATAAAATCAAATCAAATATTTTTGGGATTTCAAATTAAAAGAGATTTCCAAGAATTGGGTTACCAACAAGACTGCTCATGCTATTAAACTGACTACCCCTCTTGTTAATTATCAAAATTGCTTCGAAGGTGAGTTTATCCTAAATAAGTTAATGTTCCCTCTCGAAATATAAGAACCGTTCCCAATTAAACCAACCCCTACTCTCATGGTAATTGTATTTAAATTGAACCCATTAAGATTCGTGACAATTCAATGAACCCTCGGAGGATCACTTCTAACTCTTGTGATTTAAGTTCTAAGTTCAATCCCTATAGATCCAATACCGAAGTACACCGCTAGGTTCATCCTTAGAGTATCTTTGACATGCAAATAAGTGCGCACCAAATTCATAAGTAATTCATGCAATAGGAATTAAATCAAAAGCAAATTGGAATTAACAAAGGGAAAACATCAATTCATAACATAAAACAAGTCTTGGTCATATCCCCAATTCCTAGAAATAAAAACACTACTCAAGCATTGCCATATTCATAACAACCTTGAATAACAAAAGCATAAAAATCCTAAGAGAAAAGAAGAAATTGAGAAGAAGAGAAATCCTAATTTTTGCCAATTGGTAGAAGTCAAGAGAAGCCAATTTTTGAGCCTAATTGCCCTATTTATAGTGTAGGCTAACTTGGGATTAAAGTAATTACAAAATCAAATCAAATCAGCAAATCCAAATTCCAGATTTTGCGCGTCAGGCCGTGACAGGTTCTGACTTGGAGATGGCTTCACTGCTTGGTCTGTCACGGCCATGATGGTCATCACGGTCTAGTCATGATCCGTTCTGTCGGTGAGAGACTGGTTCAGTTTGCATGTCACGGCCATGATGGCCATCATGGCTTGGCCGTGACCAGTTCCAAGTTTAACATTCTTCTTTCTTTTTAGCCCTACTCGATCATGGTCCTGATGCCTATCACGGCCAGGCCGTGATGGGCTCTGTTTGGCTCATTTTTCTTGCATTTCAACTCCGCCTTCATGCAAACTCCAACATAACTGGTCCTGAGCATTTTAATCTTCGTATTTAATTGCCAAATCAATATCTCCAAATTAATTGTCAAATCTTATCATATCCTTTGTTGTTGTGAAGGCAATTATTATCCAAATCCATTTTTTTTCTCTCAAAGTCAATTGAATTATCTTTTAATCATAATAATTCAAATCTAAATTGATTTGGATTCAAATTCATCATGTGGGCCCTCGCAATTTACTTGGCAATCTTCAATTTAATTGCAATCCTTCTTCTTTATCCTTTCCTAAAAATAAAAATAAGAAAATCTTGAGAAAATCAATTAAATTCTAATTAAAATCAATTAAATGCACACATTGACTCTAAAATAACTAAAATAGGAAAACAAAGTCTAATTTGGGTTAAATCAAGTATTCAACTCAACTTAATTGATTAAATCCACTCTAAAATAATAGATAAAACATGATAAGCCAGCAGATTATCACTCCTAACTCTAGGTCATGGGTAGGGTAGTTCTTCTCATGGATTTTCAACTGCCTAGAAGCATATGCTACTACCATAGCATTCTGCATCATCACACCACCTAAACCCTGCATAAAAGCATCGCAGTAAACTATGAAAGGTTTGCTAGGATCTGAAAAAACTAACACTAGTGCTGATGTCAACCTATCCTTTAAGGTTTGGAAACATTCCTCACACTTAGAGCCCCACACAAAGAGTTGTCCTTTCTTGGTGAGACAGGTCAAGGGTAAAGCTATCCTAGAGAAACCTTCTATGAACCTCTTATAGTACCCTGCTAAGCACAAAAAACTCCTAATCTCGGTCACTGACTTTGGTGCTTCCCA
The DNA here is from genome assembly GCA_030762895.1 of Sophora flavescens. Classification (NCBI taxonomy): domain Eukaryota; kingdom Viridiplantae; phylum Streptophyta; class Magnoliopsida; order Fabales; family Fabaceae; genus Sophora; species Sophora flavescens. The sequence goes on from CM061068.1 coordinate 134,650,254, forward strand.
CTGGAGCACCGTCTTTACCTTAGCATGGTCCACGGCTATCCCCCCTATAGGGATGACATGTCCTAAGAAACTCACCTCATCTAACAAAAAACTCACACTTAGACAACTTAGCATACAACTGCTTCTCCTTAGGGGTCGGCAAGACAACCCAAAAGTGTTCCTCATGTTCCTCCTTGGTCTTGGAGTACACTAAGATGTCATCTATGAAAACCACCACAAACTTATCCAAGTAAGGGTGAAAGGTCTTGTTCATGTAGTCCATGAACACGCCAGGAGCATTAGTCACACCAAATGGCATAACTAAATACTCATAGTGACCATAACGCGTCCTAAACGCTGTCTTTGGGATGTCCTCAGACTTAACCCGAATTTATGGTACCCTGACCTCAAATCTATCTTAGAGAAGACACAAGCTCCTATCAACTGGTCTATAAGGTCATCAATACTAGGGAGGGGATATCGATTCTTAATGGTCACTTTGTTGAGCTATCGATAGTTGACACACAACCTCATACTGCCCATCTTTCTTCTTCACCAACAATATTAGCGCTCCCCAAGGGGATATGCTAGGGCTAATAAACTGCTTCTGGATCAAATCCTCTATCTGTTTCTATATGGCGCTATGCATATAGGCCCGGTGCCAGGCACTAAGTCTATGGTGAACTCAACATCTCTCTCAAGTGGCATGTTATAAACATCCCCCGGGAACATTTCATGAAATTCCCGCACAACAGGCACACTTCCGACATCAGGAGGGCTTTCTACTTCCAGGGAAGATAGAATCATGTACACTTGGGAGATAACCAGTCCATGCCAAGAATATCAAGCTGTTTTAAAGTAATTCAGAAGGACGTGGTTGGAAGATAACCAGTCCATGCCAAGAATAATATCAAGTTGTTTTAAAGGTAAGTATACAAGATTGAAACTAAAAGTTCTACCATCAATGGTAATATGATAGTGCTTGAATGCATGAGAAGTAAGAACATGCTTGTTTGTAGGTGTGGAAACAATCAAATCATACTCAAGAAAGGTAACAGGTAAATTTAAACTCTTGACCCTATCATGCGATATAAACGAGTGCGTAGTACCCGAATCATACAATACAGTTTAAAGGAGTTCCATCAATTAAGCATGTATACCTTGGATCAAGTCATCGGACTCGGAGGCCTCAACTCCACTAAGAGTAAAGACTCCCCCAATGATCTTCAATCTGTTAGCCTGAGACTGCTGCTTGAAATCCCGACTGGTTGGAGTATAACGTTGCTTGCCCTTATCTTTTTGCTCGGTCTTCCTACCGCCCTGGTTATCTGAACCCTTGAAACTGGCCTCTGGACTTGTAGGAATCCTCTGTTAAGACTTCATCTTTTGACTTCTCTGATTTTGATTAATCCAAACAAATAATGATTTTAAGTGAACCTTATGAAATCTTCTAATATGTGTATTAAGTGTGTAGATCATGAAGTAAGAGTCTCATGACAAAGAAACAAAGTCATAATAATGCGTCTGATCAATAACTCAGTCTCTACTAATTCTGCTTACACGACGGAAAGTCCCTTGCTTCAACAATATTCAAATACAAAGAATATTCCCTGACTATTTCGAATAAAGAAATTCGATATCAGAAAGCTCAAAGCACCATTCCGTGCTAGAAGATTCTTTTTGTTACAAAAGGTAAAATGAACTTTACTTGGTCGCAGACCCGCTTAGTACAAATAAGGAAAGTCGTGCCGCCCAAGTCTGAAAAGCAACAAACACTGCTCTAAATCAACCTGCACTCTGATAAATCTATTCCAGCTTATACATTCAACTTGTCTTGAAGCTCACCAACGATCATAAACATTAAATGCAAGACCAGAATGACTCTTTGGCATTTATGAATGAAAAACAAAAGAATACTCAGCTGTTGAACTCTCCTCAATGGATTTATCTTTTTTGAGTATAAATAGAAGACTTTGAAGGCTATTGAAGACACACCAAAATCCATTCATTCAAGCTTTCAAAGCTCTCTTAAGTTCTTCATAGAACACTTCTCTGCTCAAATCATTTGTATTTATTGAGAAGTCTTTATTGCGATCTTTCCTACCTAAAATACTTATTCACTCATCGAAGTGTTACTTAGTAGATATGCAAAGTTGTAATCTGTGAAGCTGCTGCTTCATTCAACTATTACCATTTGTAGAGCCTGAAGAAGATTGCTGAAAGAATACTTGTTTGAGCCTGGAGAGACCAGGTGTGCAAATAATACTTGTTTGAGCCTGCGGAGGCTAGGTGTGCAAATAATACCTTCTGTAACCTGATAAGTTATAGTGATAACACTTGGTGAAACCAAGGACTGGACGTAGCCCAAGGTTTGGGGTGAACTAGTATAAATCTGTGTCTCCTCTCTCTAACTTAATCTTTTCAGTTTGCTTTATATTAACTGTGCCGACAGGGTTGAAAAGTGAAAATTTTTCGTTTCATCAAATGCAGCTTTGTGTCTCTTATCTAAAGTTTCGATCTTTGAAAAAGTTAACTAAAACACAATTCAACCCCCTTTCTCGTGTTTTATATCTGTTCATTTTAGTTAGTACCAAAGCTTAACCTCTAGGTTGAGCATTTAACAGTGTTGAGGAAAGATCCTGTTGAACAGAAATCATGATAGCTGGAGCTAGCATAAGCGAAAGCAACTCTGGAGAAGGAGCATTTATGGCAAGACCATCCTTCTTTGATGGAGAAAATTGCATCTATTGGAAAGAAAGATTTCAATACTTCATCATGTTAACAAACTCCGATTTATGGGATATCATTACTGAAGGTCCCTACACTCCACAGAATGATGATGACATTGATAAACCTAAAGCTCAGTGGATTGCTGCAGAAAAGACAAAGTGGGAGCTAAATCATAAAGCAAGATATTCCTTGATGTGCAGCCTAAGTCAGGAAGAATTTGAGAAGGTTCGTGCATGTGGATCTGCTAAGGAAATCTGGGATACTCTTGAAGTATCTCATGAAGGAACAACAAAGGTGAAAGAAACTTAGATAAATATGCTTGTACAAAAGTATGAGTTATTCACCATGGAAGATGGAGAAAGCATTGCTCAAATGATAGGAAGATTTTAGACTATCACAAATAATCTGAAGTCACTGGGAAAATCTACATCAATGCTGAGAAAGTTGGCAAAATTCTAAGAAGTCTACCCAAACAGTGGAGACCTCTAGTTACTGCAATAACTCAAGCCAAAGATCTCATAACTCTTCAAATGAGTGATCTTCTTAGAACCTTACAAGTTCATGAATAGGAGCTAAATGAAGATAGCTCAACAAAGAAAGGAAATTATGTTGCTCTCAAGGTAGAAAAGATCTCTTCAAAGGCTCTCAAAGTTGATGAATTAGAATCAAACGCTTCTGAAGAAGACTCAGACAGTGATGATGAAATGTCACTACTAACTAGAAAAATGAGGAAGCTATGGAAGAAGAAGAATTTCATAAAGGATAAACCTTTCAAGAAGTTCAATAAAGAAAAATACTTCAAAGAAAACAACAATTCTGACAAGAGTGCTATCGTGTGCTATGAATGTAAGAAACCAGGACATATCAAATCTGAATGTCCTCAGTTACAAAAGCAACCCTTCAAAAGGTTCTATAAAATGAAAAATAAAGGGATGATGGCAACATGGGAAGATCTCGATGGAAGTTCATCAGATGAGGATGCAGAAGGCGAGGAAGCAAATATGTGTGTAAAGGCAATTGTTGATTCTGACTCCGAGGGAATTTTTGATCTTAAGGAATTGCAAGATGCCTATGATGAATTGATTGAAGAATCTAACTGTTTAACTAAGGCGTTCAAAACACTTAAGAGGCAATATGTGACAATCCTAAAAGAGGATGAACATAAGACTCAAGAGTGTGACAAACTGTGTCCAGAAAACAGTAAGCTTAAAGCTGAGATCGTAGTTGAGATGCCACAATCTGAAGAAGTTGTCAAACTTCAACAAAAGGTAGAAGAGCTCAGCTCTGATCTTGCTCGTTTTGTCAATGGTAGTGATAATCTGACTAAACTATTAAGAAGTCAAAAACCCTTTCTTGATAAAACTGGCATATGATTCACTAACCAGGTACATCATAAACTATCTAACAAAATCTTAGGATAAAAACCTAGAGCTCCTTATGATAAAGTTAATTCATATAAGGATAGCTGTAAAAATTATGGAAAAACTGGACATATCACGTCCAAGTGCCTTCACACAAGAAAGAAGTTGTCACAAACTTCAAGAACTAACAAGAAAGGACCCAAAAGAATATGGGTACCTAAAGCTTTGATTATTCTTGTTGCAGATATCCTTAATAGGACAAAAAGCACACCTATTATGATATCTGCACAGTGGCTGCTCACTACACATAATAGGAGAAAACTCTATGTTCCTAGACCTCCAACCTAAAGAAGGTGGACATGTTACCTTTGGTGGAAATCAAAGAGGAAAGGTTATCGGGATAGGTAAGATTGGTGGGAGATCACCTCTACCATCTATCTCTAAGGTTCTTTTAGTTGAAGGATTAAGACATAATCTACTAAGCATAAGTCCATTATGTGATAATGGATATAATCTAAGAATGCATGCATAGTCAAAGACACTAATGGCAAAGTTCTCTCTTCAGAAAACAGGTAACAAAATCTTTATAAGATTGATCTAACTGAATTGACTGATCAAAATGTGACTTGCTTTATGTCAAGGGAAGATAAAAGATGGGTATTGCACAAGAAGCTAGGACACACGAGTATGAAACAGATAACTAAGCTTTAGAAGTATAGACTTGTGAAAGGTCTACCCGATATACGTTTCAAAAAGGACGTCTTAAGTGATTCTTGTCAATATGGAAAGCAAGTTAAATCTAGCTTTAAACCCAAGAATCTGGTATCTTCCTCTAGACCTTTACAACAATTGTTGCATATGGATATGTTTGGTCCAGTAAGTGTTTCTAGTAAGGTTGGAAAGAAATATGGTTTTGTCTTAGTCGATGATTATTCTAGATATACATGGGTACTCTTCTTAACCCACAAGGATGAGTCATTCAAGACGTTTTCTATATTCTGTAAGAAAGTTCAGAATATGCAGGGATTCTATATCTCAACTATCAGAAGTGACCATCGAGGAGTTTGAAAATGATCACTTCAATACATTTTGTGAAGAGAATGGTATCTCTCACAAATTTTCTGTTGTTTTGACTTCAACGACTCAAGAGGGGGGGGGGGGGGATTGAGTTTTCTTAAAAATATTTCCCTCTTAAAAACTTTTCACAAACTTTTCAAATCAGAGTTGTGGATTTGTGACCTCGGGATCTTCCACAAAATCAATGAAGGGCTTATATAAAATCTTGAATTGGAAGATGATGAAGATAAGAAAGATTAATTTAGAAAGATTAACTCAGAAAAGGTTCGGGTTCAAAACTCAATAATAACGAAATACATAAACTGATTAAGCTTTTAAAGATTAAGAACAAGTTATGCAAGTTTCAGATACAAGCATTAACAATCAAGAACAAACTTGTAGATTTCAGTTTCAGTATTAGTTCAATTTCAGCAATCAAGAATGGTTTTAATCAACTCAGTTTTGAACGCAGATAACATAGTCTTGATCACAATCGAACTCAGGTTTCAATATAGTTTATACAGATCAAGAACAGAAATTATATTGAACTTTAAACATAAAAATCACAGGTTCTTGATCATAAACAGAAAGTAAAGGAGTTTCAGTTTAAGGATACCACACAACCAGATTTATCCTGGTTCAGTGACCTCCACTGTGACCTACATCCAGTCCCCACTCCACCTGTGTGATTTCACACCCAACACACAAGCTTTGCCAGGTAGCTTGAAAAACCTTTACACCACAGAGCACTCCTTCACCTCGAGATACCACACTCTTGTGAAGAGCCTCAATGTTCTTCCTTAGGGATACCTTACCCCAATCACTCAGAGAGACTCCCTCTCTCTTTACAATCAAAAGTAAAACAAAAGTTGATTCCTAACTCTCAATAGTCAGATAAACAAATTGAAGTACTTATGAGTATTGAAACAATCTTTTCACAATAAGCTCAAGCAAGAAGATGGATGATTTTCACAATTGATTTGGTATAAAATTTCTGATCTAGTTGTGATTGTTAAAAGTATTCCTTTGATCCCTCTTTATATAGAAAACAAGTTATAGTCGTTGGGATCAATCAAAACAGATTTGAATCTGTTTTCTTGATTCTGGTTCTTGAAATAAGATTCTGATAGTTCTTATAAAATTCGCATCCATCATGTAAATAACCACGTCCATCTTGCCATTTTGAATTTAAGATTTTATATCGAACGAGCTAGTAGACGAGCTCCATATGCCACGTCATTGGATGGATCTTCTCATTAAGATCTTAGCAAGTCAAAAGACATGAGTGGACGAGTGCTTCTGTCACCTTAGTGGACGAGCGTTTGTGTCACTTTAGTGGACGGGTGCTTGTATCACTCTAGTGGACAAGCGCTTGTATCACTTCAGTGGACGAGCACTTCTGTCTCTTCAGTGGACGAGCGCTTGTATCACTCTAGTGGACGAGCGCTTGTATCACTTCAGTGGATGAGCGCTTCTGTCTCTTCAGTGGACGAGCACTTGTATCACTTTAGTGGATGCGCGCTTCTGTCACTTGTGTTGGACGAGCGTTTATATCACTTCAGTGTTGGACGAGCGCTTGTGTTACTTCGTTAACGAAAACTTATTCCTTTTAATGCAGGTTATGAAAAATAATTTTCTTCATGCATCTTTTTAATTGAGCTATTTGTGAATAAGAGATTTCATCTCTTACAAATCATCTAAGACTTAAATCTAAAATCTCCTTTAAGATTTTGTCTTGATGATTTCTTTGATCTCTGTCTTTGCTCTTTGACTCCTCCATGTAGCTCTTTCGATTCCTTCAAGTTCATCCTTGAATATTTTCCTTGTGTTTGCTCACTGAACTTGGGGATTACTGCTTGATACCTGTCTTTGCTATTTGATACTAAAACACTTGCATACACATTAAGATGTATTTGTCATATATCAAAATCTCTAAGTCATTGAGTCTAACATTTGTTGCTCCTAGAACTCCTCACCAGAATGGAGTAGTAGAAAAGAAGAACAGATCTCTATAAGAGTTGGCTCGAACGATGCTCAATGAAAGCAAACTCTCAAAGTACTTTTGGGTTGAGGTAGTAAACACTGCCTGTTATGTACAGAATATAATATTGATAAGACCATTCTTGAACAAAACTCCCTATGATATGTGGAAAGGTAGAAAACCCAACATTTCTTATTTCCATGCTTTTGGATGTGAATGTTTTGTCTTAAATACTAGAGATCAACTTGGAAAGATTGATTCAAAAGTAGATAAGGCGATCTTTCTTGGTTATTCAGACACTTCTGAACCCTTCAGAATGTAAAACTCTAGAACATAAGTTGTTGAGGAATCTATTCATGTTGAATTTAATGATGGTTTAAAAACTGATAGGAAACTATCACATCTAGAAGATGATCTTGCAGGTTTAGATCTTGGAAGATAAGACAATCATACTGAAGATAATATAAAGAATAAGGATTCATAAGTTCCTACTCAGGCATCTGATGTGATCAAGGATTGATAACTAAATATTTGAGGATATTTCTTTGATTTCAGGTGCTAAGAATTCAAGATAAACACAAACTAGAACAATAGAATGAAGCTTGATTCTCAAGTGAGAATCAAGAGAAACAAAAAGAAGTAGAAGAGCACAATTATATATGAATTGAAATGACAAGAACAAGAATTAAAGAGAAGAATTTAAATTGCAAGAATTAAAGAACAAAGTAGAAAATGGAATAGGAAGAAGAGGAAGAGGAAGGCACCACAAATGCATTCTTCTTGGATAAGAAGATTGAATTTGATAAGCCAAGGGAAGATTCACCACTTGAATAAGGATATTCAAGATAAGAATCAAAGGTTCAATTCATGAACCAAGAAGAGGAGAACTCTCAACTCTCTCTAGTAATCTTAAGTGTGAGAAAACTCAAATGTATTCAAACTTACTAAATGAGTTACATGGAGCCTATTTATTGATGAACAAAAGTGCTCATCCTCCCTAATGGCGCAAGTTGCGCCTCCTTCCATCTTAATCCCAAGTGTGGGCCTCTCTTGGCCCAATGCAGGATTCCTATGTTGGGCCCACTTAGTACAAGGGGCCCAATTAGCCTAAGCCCAAAGAAAAAGCCCAAAAGCCTAAACTACCCAAGTGCTGTTTTTTTATAAGCATTTTTATTACATGAACTCTACTCTATACAAGGTTCCTAATCCCTACTTTTATTACATAAACTATACTCTATACAAAGGTCCTAAGTCCTATCCCTAACTAGGTATCTTGGACACTTCTTTTAGAGTATTTTAGACTCTTCTTAGCCTTGACCTTGTCATGGGTCCATGTGAGTCTTCAATGCTTGGTCCTTTGTTTTGTGAATCCATGTTCATATCAGTGTCTGATCCACCTGATCAATAATCGTCTGACTCTGAATCCATAGGAGACTGGAAGTTCAAAACTCATCATGCTGAAAAATTGATCATTGGTAATCCCTCTCAAGGAGTTAAAACTAGATCAACTTTCAGAGATTCAAACAATATGGCTTTCCTATCTGAGATTGAACTAAAGAATATCAAAGAAGCTCTTGAAGATGAAAGCTGGATTTTAGCTATGCAAGAAGAGCTAAATCAGTTCAAAATGAATGATGTTTGGTTCTTAGTTCAAAATGAAAAAGGAAAATCAATTATTGGAACAAGATGGGTATTCAGAAACAAGCTTGATGAAGATGGTAAAGTAATCAGAAATAAAGCATGGTTAGTAGCTCAAGGCTATAATCAACAAGAAGGTATTGACTACACTGAAACTTTTGCACCAGTAGCAAGAATAGAAGAAATTCGCATACTGATGTCATATGCTGCACAACATCAAATCACTTTATTTCAAATGGATGTTAAAAGCACTTTTCTTAATGGAATAATTGAAGAAGAACTATATGTTAAACAACCACATGGTTTTGAGGATAGTGACAAACCAGATCATGTTTATAAGCTTAAGAAAGCCCTTTATGGATTAAAACAAGCACCTAGAGCATGGTATGGTAGACTTAGTTCTTTTCTTATGAAAAATGGTTTCATTAGAGGAAAAGTTGATACTACTCTCTTTGGGAAAAGTTCTAAAAAGGATTTCATTTTAGTACAAATCTATGTTGATGATATTATATTTGGTGCTACTAATGAAAAAATCTGTAAAGAGTTCTCCAAGCTTTTGCAAAATGAATTTGAGATGAGCATGATGGGAGAATTAAAGTTCTTCCTTGGTCTGCAAATCAAACAAACAAATGATGGAATATACATCCATCAACAAAAATATACCAAGGAAATCTTAAAGCAGTACAAACTAGATACAGCAAACCCATGAAAACTCCTATGGACGCAAATGCAAAATTAAACAAGGATGGAGAAGGTAAAAAGGTAGATCAAATTATATATATAGGTATGATTGGTTCTCTTTTGTACTTAACCTCAAGTAGACCTGATATTCAATTCAGTGTCTGTATATGTGCAAGATTCCAATCTGATCCAAGAGAATCACATCTCAAGATGGTTAAAAGAATATTTAGATAGTTTCTTGGAACCACTAATCTTGGTTTGATGTATTTAAGAACACAAGAATACAGATTAGTTGGATTCTGTGGTGCTGATTATGCTGGAGACAGAGTAGAAAGAAAAAGCACACGTGGAGGATGTCATTTCATTGGATCAAGCTTGATCTCTTGGACAATCAAAAGACAAACTACAATTGCTCTATTTACTGCAGAAGCAGAATACATTTCAGTTGCAAGCTGTTGCTCACAGCTTTTATGGGTAAAACATCAACTTGAAAATTATTCTATCTTTCAACATAATATTTCTGTTTGGTGTGATAATTCTAGTGATATATGTTTATCTATGAATCCCATACAATATTCTAAGGCTAAGCACATCAAATTAAACATCACTTTATAAGAGACTATGTTGAAAAAGGTGTTTTTGACATTAAGTTTGTTAAAACTAAAAATCAGTGGGCTGACATATTAACAAAAACCTTAGCTGAAGACAGGTTCGTATATATTAGAGATAATTTGAACATGCATTTCATAAATGAATAATGTTTGATGGAATGTGTCTGATCTGAGTAAAAGCGTCTGCTGACGTGGATTAAAGACTGAGACTTTTCAATACAGTTATCTAAAATGTTTTTGAATTCAAAATGTTTTTTTTTTGTATTTACCACTCTCAACTTCTCTTTCTGAAACCTCTCTCTTAAAAAGCAAAAGTCTTCTCTCAGAAAAACTCTACTATTTCAAAAATCTCTCTCCCTTGTGCGAAACCCTTTTCAAAACCCTTTATCTCCTTCTTCTCAAACTCAAATCCATGGCACCCAAAGGACCCCTACAGAAATTCGTTCGTGCTGTTGCTCACTTGGGAATGAGTATCTAGGACATCTACATGATTGTACCTAGGATATTCGTAGATATGAACAAAATCATAAAAGGAGGGATGAACGTAATGGCAGAACTAGAAGCTTCCCAGTGGGACAATTTCTTCGCTTTGAATGAATTAGTGTACCCATTACTGCTTCAGGAATTCTGGGAAAACATTGAAGAAAGGATGTCTCAGACCCGGATTTCCATTTGAACCAAGTGTAACTGAAAATCTTATTCGTTTACTCTCAACAGTATTCAAAAAGCAACTGGTTGCCCTAGGGAAGGTGCTGCTTTCACAGATGACTGGGAAATTCAGTATGGTGAAGAAACGGTACATCATGTTTTGTATGGGGTAGATAACCCTATGAATAAAGCTGCTTCTCAGCTGATTCCAAAAGGAAGGTTCTTGGATGTCTTTCTGATTAATTGTGTAATGCCAAGAACCAGCACTCGTGATAATGTCAACAAGATGGATAGGTTTGCCCTATTTCATCTCTTAAGCATGATCGAGATTGATATCAATGATTTGATTTTCAAATACATGCTAAGGATGGTAAAGCCGCAAATCAGGACCTCCTACACCTATGGGATGTTGATTACTAAACTGCTGAACATCAAGGGCATTCCCATCACTGGAAAGTTTGATATGGCCACTGCCATAGATGAAAGAACCCTTTCTCAGATGAAGCTAAGACCACCAGGAAGGATTCCTGATTCTGATGAAGATGATAAGAAGAAGAGATCTTTAGAAGAATCTAAAGAGGAAACTGATGAGTCTGTTGACTCAAACAACAGAGGTGTCTGTGCCTTTGGACCCCAAGGTCAGATCAAAGATTCAAATAAAACGGAAGCTGGTCATCTCAAAAGTTAGGCATCTCAGAAGCATCTGAAGGTAGCAGAGCCTGTGCAGGTCACTCTACAACCTGTTGTCTCACCAGTTAGGTCACCTGAACCCTCACCTCCTTCCCCCATTGTTTCATCCTCATCTTCCTCTCATAACTCCCCTCTTCACAACCAAATTTCAATTGCTGAAATTTTGCTTGCTTTATCTGTTCGAGATTTCAACTTGAATCTCACTCCAGAAAATCCCTCGCGACAACCTATTCCTCATGAATTACCAGACCACATATCCAATCCTTCATCATCACTCTCTCCCTCACCAACTCAAGAAAATCAAATTCTTATTCCTATTTTAAGAATGTTTGATTCCATTATCTCACCTCTTTCTCACCCTTCACCCTCTCTGCATACCATATGACAAAGAAGCATAACCAACAAACCTCCTCTTAGACTTGTGTCTTCTGCACCACAATCTATAGATCAAATTAACCCTAACCTTCTTAGCTCAGATAATCTAAAGGCAATCAGCAACCTTGTTGCTGAGAAGGCTGCAATAAGGCTAAATCAAGCCTCTTGTAAAAACAGACCCGATCCTACTGCTTGCATGAAGACTAATACAGTGTTGAAGAACTGTCCTGATAGAGGATATGTCTGTCCCAAGCCAAGTTAAATCCAAAATCCAAGAAGCCATATGTCTGGCTTTAAAGGAAGCATAAGAAACTGAAGTTCCCTAGATGGTCTACTTCGTTCATGAGTCACCCTGAGCCTCATGTTCTTCAAGACCCAGCTCATCACTGTGGCCTATCTCTGTTTGACAACCTCAAGACACCTATAGATAGCGCCAGACTCAGTTCTTATTAGATTCCCTGGATCGGATATCCAGATGAAGACATATCATAATCAAGGCAACTCTACCCTTTCCAACCAACTCTTATCTTTACTCCTTTTCTTTTCATTTTACCATTATCTTTTTATGAAAACCCTTTTTCAGTTCACTCTTTTGATTTACCAATTTCTGATTTTGACTTGGTTTTTCAATCATCTTTCCCCTCTTTTCATTTCTTTATCCAATATAGAAATCCCATCTTTTAGAATTCCCTGTTTGCATCCCTTTGGCTCATTGCACTTGGTTTTTCCTTTAACTCTTTCTTTGTTCCCAATTCTCTTTGATCTCATTTTCATTTTCTCCTATGGTTATTCCCTTCCCTGGTACTTTCACTTTCATTTTCTCCTCTCTCTAACTGTGCTAACCGGGTTGAAAAGTGATAAGTTTTATGTTTCATTAGACGCATATTTGTGTCTCTTATCTAAAGTTTCGATCTTTGCAAAAGTTAACTAAAACACAATTCAACCCCCCTTCTCGTGTTTTATATCTATTCATTTCATCCTCAAAGATCCTACACTTGTTCACTAAGGTCGGGAAGACTCTGATCTCCTGGTAACTGATTGCCTGCTTGATTTCTGGGCAAAGGCCATCCTCAAACTTAACACACTTAGAAGGATCATCAGCCAAAACCTTATACGGTGTGTAATATCTAGCCAGCTCCTCGAACTTCACCGCACACTCTCCCATTGACATTACCCTTGCTTCAGTGCCAAGAATTCCATCTCTTTCTTGTCACGGATATCTACAGGGAAATACTTCTCCAAAAACCTCTCTCTAAAAACAGCCCAAGTGACTGCTATACCCTCGGTCGCCAACCTTTGACGGCAGTTCTCCCTCCAGTGCTCAACCTCCTCAGTGAGCATAAAAGTAGCAGAGATAACTCTCGTATGCATGTTTTTATTCATTATCTTTATATTTAATGTTTTATTTAACATGCGGGGTAAAGGGTGTCACATTTAGTCGTATCAGAGCAGGTCTGTCCTATCAGGCCGTGGTATGAGTCTGTTGTGTGCTCTTGTTTGAATTGTCTATACTTGTTATAGACAATGATGCTTAAATTTATGAGCCTATCGTTCTTTCCTGCTTAAGTTCTATGTATTTAATGGTTGTTTTGGACATTTACAGGAACTCATGGAGGGAAGAGCCAGAAACGATCAAGCAATCTTTGATGCGTTGGCTCTCCTTGCCTAAACAACGGAGGATCGGCTGAGTTTCAGGGTCTCAACAAGTTCCAGCAGAATAACCCGCCAACTTTCAGAGGAGATTACGACCCCGAAGGTGCCCTATTGTGGTTGAGACAGATAGAGAAGATCTTTCGAGCCATGGATTTCAATGATCAGCAACGAGTTATAGAATTCATGTGTTATTAAAAATAATTGATCATTGTTCTCTTTTCTAAGCTTGGCCCAAAACATGGAAAACATCAAGTGAAGGTTTCCACTTCACCAAATCAAACTCATCTTATACACATGTCCATGCATCAATACATAGATCCATGACATATGGCTTAACATTTTAAACATGCTTTCCTACCAATGGTTAAGTAAGCCAAGCATATGATTATTTTTTAGCAAACAACCATTTTATTCTCAACCAAACATTATTTAATCAAGTAGGTATATAATCACCCATAATCATTCATGCACCCATCAATGTTTTAATAACATAAAGCATGGCATACTTTTCTATTTGTGGTTCAAGTACACAAAACTCAACTTTTCTCACACAAACACCAATCACATAGTCAATTACACCACTACTCATCCACAAATCACAACTACACACATCACACCAAATTCTCCAAGAGAATCACATAAACACACATATAGATAATCCCTTTGACTTAGGGTTTCAAAACAAACCAACAAACAAATAAACCACATACACACCCACAATATGGCATGATGGTGGTTAGTCTCCCTCATACCTCTTGTAGCTCACTTAAGATCAAGGAAATTGATTATGGTTATCCCCCTTGGAGGTCACGGTTTTGGAAGAGAAAGGACCTAGCAAAACAACATCATTCAACATAAAGTTATCTACATGAATTTAACTATGAACAAGAAGGATGAATTAAGATAGTATCCTTACTTGAAATGATGAAAATGATGATTCAAGGGTTTGAAGCTCTTAGGTTAGAATGCCCACTTGTGCTAGAAGCCTCTAAATGGATTTTTGTGTGAAATCAATAAGGCTTAGAAGGTCAAGAGGAACTTGGATGTGCTCTTAGTTTCTCAAGGGAGCAAGTGGATGATGAGTTATAGAGTTGGGTAGAGAAACCCATTTTTCAAACTTGGTCAAAATGGAAAATAATGAGAAGAACATAGTCCTAGATTATGTAGAGGAGTATGAATATGGTGTTGGTTTTTTTAAAAAATGAATAGATGGAGGTGTTCTAGTGTGGGTCGAAATTGTGTCCATGGAGAAATAAGGAGAGCTTTTGTTTCTTTGGAGAAGGAGTTTTAAGAAAATAAAAGTGGGAGTGTGGGTTAGAAGGGTGGTAACCGTGTATGTTAAGTGAGTGATGACAACCAAATGGTGAGGTTGCCTTTGATGATATTTTTTGGTTGAATTTTAACAATTAATTTGCGGAACAATTTTGAGATTAGAATAAAGGGAAGAAAAGAAACAAATGGATGGAGAATAGAGATGGTGATGGCGCCACAAACTAGAGAGTTTGATAAGCCAAGTGAGGTTCGCCACAAGAATCGTGGATTCTTGATAAGAACAAGATGTCTCAACCAAGAACCAAGGAGAACAAAATTCTCACAAAAGGATTTCAATCCAAAATAATATCCAAATTATCATTCATGTGTTTAGGGGTGTAATACATATAGAGTGTGGCTGCCAACTTTGGCTCACACCTTGCCTTTTCAAGATTCCATAATCCCCTCACTAACCAAGCTTAAATCATACCACTAAATGGTGAGTTAATTTTCTCTTTCCACCATTATGTGGCTGTTACACATAAATCCCTTCTTTATTCAAATTAAAGTGTAACCCCCCTAATAAAACAAAACATTAAAAAGGCTAAAAACTTAAAGAAGTTAATTTTGGTATGCAAACCAAAAGATACCTCCATCTAAGCCTAAAATTCGAAATTCTTCATGAAACCAAGCTTATTACACTTTATTTAAAAGAAATAACCTAGAAAATGCTAATTTTAAGAGGTGGACGTCCAAGCCTATCATGGGTCTTCAAGTTGGATGATATAAGTAAGCATTTTGGCCCCCACTCCATTAAAACTTGAACTTGGGCTTATTTCCATCAAGGTTGACACTATTTGGTTTATAACTTCTTGGGCTTTCTTGACTTTAGCTCTTGTCTTAGGCCCACCAAGTCCTTGTAGTTCTTCTTGATCCATGGTCTTCATTGGGCTCAAATCATTCTTACTGAAAAGTTGACTTGCCCCCCCTTGGCTCATATCAGTGAGTGAGTGAGTGAGTGAATAGTGTGTGTGTGGGTGAGGAGCCGTGAAAGTCAAAGAAAAATGAGGGATAATGTGTGGTGAGAAAGAGGGACACTATTTTAGGAAGAAAAATAGGGAGGGTAGTTGTGTTATTTTAGCTATTAACCTTAGGGAATAATCATAGATTAATGTTGGTTAGTAATTAGGGAGAAAAGTACACTAGAGTTTTGTATAAAGTGTGACAACTTGTCACATCAGGGTCACATTATTGACTCTATGTCTTGCACTTCCCAGTGTTCTACTTCCTCTACTGCTCTGCCCTCAGTTCCGGTTTTATCCAAACACCCGAGGTTGACACGTATTTCAAGATTTCAGGTCCCGAAATTAAAATTAGATGAACTGATTAAAATAATAACATTTTTGCCAGCTTTTCCTAAAAATAATTCATAGAGGCTAAAACAATTATTTTTATTATTCATTTTCCTCAGACATATACCTGTTCAAGGAATTCACAATTTAATGTGTAAATTCATATCGGTGTTAAAACATAGTCTGGTTCTTATATGATTTTTTAATTCGAATTCTGTTTAATTCTCAGGTATAAGAAGTAAACATTATTAATAATTGTTAAATTGTATTTCTTAAACAATATAATCACAAAATTAATTAATAAACAGATAAAGCATTT
The DNA here is from genome assembly GCA_030762895.1 of Sophora flavescens. NCBI lineage: Eukaryota > Viridiplantae > Streptophyta > Magnoliopsida > Fabales > Fabaceae > Sophora > Sophora flavescens. The sequence continues at coordinate 134,666,579 of CM061068.1, forward strand.
TTCGGGGTGTTACAGCAACCACCACCTCCGCTTCGGTCAATAAGCACCCAAGTTCATCACCATTAACATCAGCACCTTAACCCGTATGAGTCAAGGCCCCCTTGACCAAAAATCACCAAGGCTCAACTTATCAACACCTCGACCAAAAAGCTTCGAGGCCACTTTGGCCAAAAAGCACCAAAGCATATCAACGTGTGTAACATCCTGATGTTTTGAAGACCTTTATCTAATTCCGAGTTTATATCCTAAGGATGTTTTTTAGGATTAGAATTGATTAGAGATGGTTAAAATTGAGTGTTATAATCGATTATGCTCTAAGTATAATCGATTATTAGTCCTCTGGAACAGCGAAATGACAAACAGACAGTAATTAATCGATTATAGAGACCCTCATAATCGATTAGAAGCTCCCTGGTTTGAGAACCTAGAGTCCAGAATGTATATAATCGATTAAATAATTGATTATGAGTCCAGAATGTATATAATCGATTACATAATCGATTATGAGCTCGCTGAAACTGAAAGAACAGAAAATGAACCCAAATAATCGATTATTGAGTTTCCATAATCGATTATATGTTGTAAAATAATCGATTACCCGGTTCAATAATCGATTATGACAGCAGAACTTCTATAAATACCCTTTCGAACTAGAAACGCAAAAATAGTCTTCTAGGGTTTGGAAATCGCATTCTAAAGAGAGAGAAAGTGAGGGAAATGCATGGAAATGAAGGAAATTCAAGGAGATCGAGAAGATAACAAGGATTGGAGGAAGATTAAGCTACTTGGAGGTTGAAGATCAAGAAGATGAGGAATAGAAGAAGAAGATGAGGAGGAGCAAGAGGTGCAAGGATTTAAGATCTCCAAGTGTGGTGAGGAATTACAATCTTTAAACCCTTCTAAGCTTTAATAAATTGTTTATGCTAGAAAATGTATGAATGAAGTCTTTAGGGTAAATTTGAAGGATTTTATGCTTGAGGATGTTAGAATATTGATGTCCTTGAAGGTTTATACATGCATGGGGCTTATTTTCAAGGGATATGTTTTTGAAGGAAGATTTAAGGAACTCAAGAAAACCAAACCCATCTTTATATTGTTGATTATGAGATAAGCTATAAGAAAAGAACATTATAAGAGAGAGTTTCATGAGTATTTGGGCTCTTTGAAGTTACTTCTTCTTGTGAGAAAAGTGATAGCACCCTAGGTGTATGATGAAGTGCATGAACCACGGGTTTTCTTAAACGTTGATGATTATGAAGGAAATGTCCAAAATGATGTTTTGGTGAATGATTTCTTAAAATATGTGAAAGGATTTGTATGTTGAAAATGTTAAAGTTATTACGCTTTATAAATGCTATATGATTTATAAATAATTTTCTTTTCAAGAAAAGTTTGAAGACAATATATAAGTTGATGTTCTATGAAATTATTATAATGTTGAAGGTCATTAGAAGCTATATGATGTTATTATGAAGTTATTTATGAATGTTAAGTTAAGGGAATGTCCTTATTGTGAGGTTGAGGGTAATTTTCATGGCATTTGCATTGAGGTAAGGCGGTGGGACGCCCTGTCAGGTAGTGAACTCACGTACTAAAGAGGTTGAGAATACATTCCCTATGTGATGAGATTATAAGGTTATTCATGTTGATGCATATGTGATGATGTTATAATGATATTCATGATGTTTCATAGGAGATGATGTTCTATTAAAACCTATGATGTTATAATGATATTTATGATGTTTCCTATGACACAGTTTGATGTAAAGGTATAAAGTACTTTATGATAAGGTTTGAGGTAAAAGCAAACAAGTATTTTTATTATAGAGTATATATTTTTCATGGTTATAGTATTGATGTTAGCTTGAGGTGATTTTCCGGAGTTCCTCCGGCTGGTTGTACTGCTATTTTATTAAATGATTGTAGTTCCTCATTGAGACATAGTCTCACGTTAGTAGTGCAACCAGATGTGGATGCAGGTTTTAGCAAGGATGAATGTGAGAAAGTGAAGATGAAAGACATGGAAGATTAGAGAAGTAGTTAGTTTCCCAGTGACATGTCAAAGTTAAGTTATGTATTTTATTATTTTGATGTAAAAATGTAATTTATTGTAAGAAACAAGCTGGTTTGAAGAGATTTTATTAAGTTTTCAAAATCATGTTTTATTGAAATGATGAGGTTTGTTTATTCTGATACACATATAATAGTTAGATGCGTATAACTGTTATATGTGATATAACCAAGTTGAGGTGTTACAACGTGCGGCAACCTATTGGGCACCGGCTTAACCAACTTATTATGCTTGTTTATCTTAATTAGTCTTTAATTAAGTTATCTATCTCTTATTTATTCGATTGGTGTTTTATCACATTATTGAGGACATTTGGGGAGAAACGCCATTTTAATTCCTTTAATTCACGTTCAGACCAGTAGGGGAGCATGAGCGTGCTTACCCCCAGCACGGTCGTGCTGCTACTTATGTGGAGCACGGTCGTGCTCACTGTCCTGCACGGTCGTGCTCAATGCATGGCCATTTTCCAGATTCAAACCGGGAGCACGAGTGTGCTCCTTGTCAAGCACGGGCGTGCTCTTGGGCATGGCCATACTGTCTGGGCAAATTCATTGTGTTCTTGAAGCCAAAAACTTCCTAAACACTCTTAAACCCAATCCTAGGGTTTAGTCAAAGATCAACAAACATCAACCTCACCTCTTACTATTAATCCATATTTTATGAGCATTTTGGGGAAATTACTCCCTTACTTATCATGTTAATAAAGAGCCTATTTTTACCAATTAGAGTTTTATTAACTAGGTTCACCATCAACAAACATCATTCACCCAACAACATAATCAACATCATAGACAGCAATATTCATGTCATCCACAACATAAACATTCATACCAACTCAACCAAATACTTATGGCATAAAACATATTACTGAGGTATACATGAATTGGCATACATCATCAGGAACATTAATATAAATACATCACAACTAGGTATTATAACAGGCATACCAATAACCAAATAACAATTATAGCAATTAGAAAATCATAATAGTTAACAACACCGAGGTTATGGGAACCCCTCATACTACGCTACCCCGTTTCCTAATGTTCACACTATCCTTCTCCCCATACCTTGTATGAAGATCGCGATAACAGCTAAGCGGTAGACAAAACAATAAACCCAACGCATTCCCTCGAGCGGCCCAGTTAGCTTTCCAAGTCTATAAGGATTGACACAAACGAACTAAGCCTTCCCAAACGCCTCTAAAAACTCCAACAATGCAATGGGTTTAGATAAAATAGGGAAGAAGATAGGTGTAGCAGCACTAGGGTGGCTAGGATACCAAAATAGGGTTTTAAAACGAAACCCTCGGTTACTGTGCATATATACATGCTTCAGACCCGAGCACGTTCGTGATCCTTGTTGAGCACAGTCGTGCTCAACTTACCGTCAGCAAGACGCGGTCATCCATTGAGCACGGTCGTACTCCCTATTGAGTACGGTCGTGCTTGTGACTTAAACAGCCACAAGACACGTGCTTCATCACGGGCGTGCTGGACATGAGCAAGGTCGTGCTCATGTTTTTTAAGCCTATAAATCCCATTTAGTCCTCAACAGCAAGGTCAAGCATATTTATCTTTGTTTCTTTCACCTTTGTTGTTCCTTCATGAGTTACTTCAAGAGTATCCCAGATTTCCTTAGCAGATCCACATGCATGGACATTTTCAATTTCTTCCTGACTTAGGGCAAACATCAAGGAATACCTTTCTTTATGATTTAGCTCCCATTTGCTCTTTTCTGCAGCAGTCCACTCGGCTTTAGGTTTGTCAGTGTGGTCAGCATTCTTTGGAGTGTAGAGACCTTCAGTAATGATTTCCCGTAGATTAGAGTTTGTGAACATGATGAACCATTGAAATCTTTCCTTCCAAAAGATGTAGTTTTCTCCATCAAAGAAAGGAGGTCTGGTTATGGATGCTCCTTCCATTCTTGAGTTGCTTCCGCTTGTGCTAGCTCCAGCCGTCATGGTTTCTGTTCAACAAGATCTTTCCTCAACATTGTTAAGTGCTCAACCTAGAGGTTAAGCTCTGGTACAAACTGAAATGAACAGATATTGTAACACCCCATTTTTCATAAATAAGCTTAGTGCTTCATATATGTTATATATATGTTTGTATATACTTGTTATGTTTATTTTTTATGCCTAAGTTCATGTTTGGGGAAGTTTAGCCTTAGAAAGGTTCAATCCTTTAAGAATCCCAGAAACATGTTCCACCATTTTGGCCATATCTTCAATTCTCGATGTCCGATCGAGGTGATATTTGTGGCGTTGGAAAGCTAAGAGAATTATCTACAAGTCTTATTTCAGGCTTTTTGGCAATATTCGACAGTTTCGTCTCGCCCCGCTAGCATTTGCTCGCCCGGCGAAAATCTAAAATTCAGCTTTGCGGTATCGGGTTCACCTCGCGAATCCAGTTGACAAAAATTGGTTCTCTGGCTCGCCCCGTGAATATGTACAGAACCATAAAACGTGATTTAGGTTCTTTTTAAGCCCAAATCATGTTCCAACCTGTTTTTAACCCCTAAAACACGATCTAAACCCCAGTCTATCACATCTCAACACTCAGTTATCTCCCTTCTCTTTTTCTCTCAATTTCCATCAACCGTCTCTAGAAAACTCTCTCAACGTAATCCGCTCTCGCACCATTATTCACCATTCTTTGATAGGAGAACATCGCTGCGAAGACGTCATCATCATATTCGTGGTTTAAACCTTCAAACAAGGTAAGATTCGTACACCTCGTCCCTATCGTTCTTTCACCTTTTGATTTCTTGGCCTAAGAGTCTCTTTAAAGTGTTTCCTTGTTGTTCTTGAGGTCGTAGATACGTGCTCGTAAGATGAGACCCTAAGGACCCTCTTTCTTATTTTGAAATGCAAACCGCATACCACGTATGGGGAGAAGGAATAGTATGAGTATGTAGGCTTGGGGTAGCATAAGGCGAAGGGTTAACCATGACCCTTTCCTTTGATAACATGTCTATATGCCTTACGCCTATTTGTTATATTTGTTATATGATGCTTAATTGTTATGATGTTGATGACTGACATGACTGTTATTATTGATTGATGTTGTTTGTTATAAATATGTTGATGTTGTGATGCCATGATTATGATGAGTATGATGTTATTGGTTGTTGTTGTGTTGTGCTCTTTATGGGTGTTGATTTTTTAGGATGCTAATGCCAACAATGATGCTAAGATGTTAAAATACGTTAACGATGATATAGATAATTAAGGGATGTTTCCCCAATTGTTCATAGTACATGAATATAGTGTGAGAGGTAAGGTTATATTCATAGGGATTTGTTAAAGACCCTAGGATTGATTAGTGAGTGTTCTAGGAACTGATGACAACCCAAATGGTGAGGTTGCCTTTGATGATCTTTTTGGTTGAATTTTAACAATTAATTTGCGGAACAATTTTTGAGATTAAAATAAAGGGAAGAAAAGAAACAAATGGATGGAGAATAGAGATGGTGATGGCGCCACAAACTAGAGAGTTTGATAATCCAAGTGAGGTTCGCCACAAGAATCGTGGATTCTTGATATGAACAATATGGCTCAACCAAGAACCAAAGAGAGACAATTCCCTCACAAATGGATTTAATCCAAATTCAACATCCAAGTTACTATTCAACATGAAAATGGAGTGTACAAATAGAGTATTAGGCTGCCAACTTTTGGCTTCCAAAAGAGATCATAACCCCCACAAAAATTAGCCTAATCATGTCACTAAATGACTCACTAATCCCTCCTTAACTCAGCCTCTAATGGTGAGTTTATTATTCTCTCATAACCATCATTATGTGGCTGCCACACTTTACTTCTCATATTAAAAAGTGTAACTCCCACATAATTAACAAAACAATAAACAAACTAATAACTTATAGGAGTTACTATTGGCATCCAAACCAAAGATTCCTCCTACTAAGCTCCCAAATTCGTGTACAACATGGACTTAAGTGGGCTTGACCCATTTGCAACACTTAGCCAATTTGGACACACACACATAACCCATTACACTTATTGAATTAAAATAAAACAACTAAGTGGACTCATAACTAGAGCACGCCCCATTCGAAAATGATCATGGGTCTTCTAGTTGAAAGAGATAGGTCATCAATTGGGGCTCCATTCCATTTGGTCTCATTCTTGGGCTTGCTTCTATCAAAATAGCCCCCATGTAATTAAGAGCTTGTTGGGATTTCTTGTGTCTAACTCTTGTCATGGGCCCACCAAGTCCTTGATTTGATTCTTGATCCATGGTCTTCATTGGGCTCATATCATTCTTGTTGGAATTTGGACTTGCCCCCCCATGGCTCAAATCATACCCTCCTTCTTTAAGAAAATTCGTCCTCGAATTTATGACTTCAATCCCAAGCATGTTATCGAATCTTGTGTTAAGATATCCATACTTTTGGGTAACCATGCAAATTCCCAAGCCATGGAGTACCTCCCTTGGGATGAACTCTTCCATTACATCGGTTGTATCAAACTTAAGTTCATAATATATTTCAATAGGAGGTAAAGCATGAGTAGGTGCTTTATTGAGACTTTCGGAATCCTTGAAAGTTTCCCAACCATGGGGTACTTCCTTTGGGATGAAATCTCCAAATTTCTGCAAAAGAGTTACAACACCACTATGCAAAGAGAGATCAATAGAAGCATTGGAAATTAAACAAAAGTCCTTGCAATATATTATGCATTGGGGCGGTCTTGAAATAAAAGCCCTCTTCTCCTCACTTTTTGTTGCCAAAGAACTCTCTTTTTGCTCACTATTTTTCTCACTATTTTTCTCTTGCTCATCATTCTTCTTTTCACTCTCTTTTTCTTTTTCCTTTTGATCATCACTTTTCTTTTCACTCTCTTTTGCTTTTGCCTCATTCTCTTGTTTTGCTTTCTCTCTCTCTTTCTTCTCATTCTCTTTCTTGTTGGAGTCTTCCACCAACTTCTTCACATGGTCTTCAAAACTTTCCATTTGTCTTTTCATTCTTTCCTCTTTTCTCAACCTCTTTTGTTCGTTCTCTCTCATCCTCTTGTAACTCCTCTCATGCATTTGCCGGATCCACTCTTCAACCTCTTTCCTATGTTCTTGAACATAGTCGAAGCTTTGATACCACTTGTTGACAACCAAATGGAAGGCTAGAAAAGCAAAGCTATGAGAAATAAGAACAAAGGAAGAAGGCAAATATTTTTTTTCATGAACACAAATTGCTCAAATAGACTTTTCTCTTCTCTTATCTTCTCTTTTTTTTTTTTTCAAGATTTCATGCACACTTTTTTTTCCTTATAATTTGTGCAATTTTTTTTTCAAACTTTGAAGAAGAGAATCACACTTGCAATTTTTATTTTTATTTTGAGCAAGAACAACAACCACTAAATTTTCCCTTCACAAATAGAATCAAAATGTAATTTTTTTGTTTGATAGTTTGTTGGTTTAAAAGAAGAAAAGAAGATAGGTAAAAGATGAAGAACAAAACTCAGAAATTCAACCAAAGCCTAAGCTTTGATGCCACTTGATGACAACCAAATGGTGAGGTTGCCTTGTTGAAGATCTATTTGGTTGAATTCTTAACAAGTTAATGCGAAACCAATTTTTGGAACCAAAATAGGAAGAAGAAAATATGAAAATGGTGAAGATTAGAGATGGTATGGCGCCACAAACTAGAGAGTTTGATAAGCCAAGTGAGGTTCGCAACAAGAATCGTGGATTCTTGATAAGAACAAGATGGCTCAACCAAGAACCAAAGAGAGACAATTCCCTCACAAATGGATTTAATCCAAATTCAACATGCAAGTTACTATTCAACATGAAAATTGAGTGTACAAATAGAGTATTAGGCTGCCAACTTTTGGCTTCCAAAAGAGATCATAACCCCAACAATAATTAGCCTAATCATGTCACTAAATGACTCACTAATCCCTCCCTAACTCAGCCTCTAATGGTGAGTTTATTATTCTCTCATAACCATCATTATGTGGCTGCCACACTTTACTTCTCATATTAAAAAGTGTAATTGCCACATAATTAGCAAAACAATAAACAAACTAATAACTTATAGGAGTTACTATTGGCATCCAAACCAAAGATTCCTCCTACTAAGCTCCCAAATTCGTGTACAACATGGACTTAAGTGGGCTTGACCCATTTGCAGCACTTAGCCAATTTGGACACACACACATAACCCATTACACTTATTGAATAAAAATAAAACAACTAAGTGGACTCATAACTAGAGCACGCCCCATTTAAAAATGATCATGGGTCTTCTAGTTGAATGAGATAGGTCATCAATTGGGGCTCCATTCCATTTGGTCTCATTCTTGGGCTTGCTTCTATCAAAATAGCCCCCATGTAATTAAGAACTTGTTGGGATTGCTTGTGTCTAACTCTTGTCATGGGCCCACCAAGTCCTTGATTTGATTCTTGATCCATGGTCTTCATTGGGCTCATATCATTCTTGTTGGAATTTGGACTTGCCCCCCCCCCTCCCCCCCCATGGCTCATATCATACCCTCCTTCTTTAAGAAAATTTGTCCTCGAATTTATGACTTCAATCCCAAGCATGTTATCGAATATTGTGTTAAGATATCCATACTTTTGGGTAACCATGCAAATTCCCAAGCCATGGAGTACCTCCCTTGGGATGAACTCTTCCATTACATCGGTTGTATCAAACTTAAGTTCATAATATATTTCAATAGGATGTAAAGCATGAGTAGGTGCTTTATTGAGACTTTTGGAATCCTTGAAAGTTTCCCAACCATGGGGTACTTTCTTTGGGATGAAATCTCCAAATTTCTGCAAAAGAGTTACAACACCACTATGCAAAAAGAGATCAATAGAAGCATTGGAAATTAAACAAAAGTCCTTGCAATATATTATGCATTGGGGCGGTCTTGAAATAAAAGCCCTCTTCTCCTCACTTTTTGTTGCCAAAGAACTCTCTTTTTGCTCACTATTTTTCTCTTGCTCATCATTCTTCTTTTCACTCTCTTTTTCTTTTTCCTTTTGATCATCACTTTTCTTTTCACTCTCTTTTGCTTTTGCCTCATTCTCTTGTTTTGCATTCTATCTCTCTTTCTTCTCATTCTCTTTCTTGTTGGAGTCTTCCACCAACTTCTTCACATGGTCTTCAAAACTTTCCATTTGTCTTTTCATTCTTTCCTCTTTTCTCAACCTCTTTTGTTCGTTCTCTCTCATCCTCTTGTCACTCCTCTCATGCATTTGCCGGATCCACTCTTCAACCTCTTTCCTATGTTCTTGAACATAGTCGAAGCTTTGATACCACTTGATGACAACCAAATGGAAGGCTAGAAAAGCAAAGCTATGAGAAATAAGAACAAAGGAAGAAGGCAAATATTTTTTTTCAAGAACACAAATTGCTCAAATAGACTTTTCTCTTCTCTTCTCTTCTCTTTTTTTTTTCAAGATTTCATGCACACTTTTTTTTCCTTATAATTTGTGCAATTTTTTTTTCAAACTTTGAAGAAGAGAATCACACTTGCAATTTTTATTTTTATTTTGAGCAAGAACAACAACCACGAAATTTTCCCTTCACAAATAGAATCAAAGTGTAATTTTTTTGCTTGATAGTTTGTTGGTTTAAAAGAAGAAAAGAAGATAGGTAAAAGATGAAGAACAAAACTCAGAAATTCAACCAAAGCCTAAGCTTTGATACCACTTTATGACAACCAAATGGTGAGGTTGCCTTGTTGAAGATCTATTTGGTTGAATTCTTAACAAGTTAATGCGAAACCAATTTTTGGAACCAAAATAGGAAGAAGAAAATATGAAAATGGTGAAGATTAGAGATGGTATGGCGCCACAAACTAGAGAGTTTGATAAGCCAAGTGAGGTTCGCAACAAGAATCGTGGATTCTTGATAAGAACAAGATGGCTCAACCAAGAACCAAAGAGAGACAATTCCCTCACAAATGGATTTAATCCAAATTCAACATCCAAGTTACTATTCAACATGAAAATGGAGTGTACAAATAGAGTATTAGGCTGCCAACTTTTTGCTTCCAAAAGAGATCATAACCCCCACAATAATTAGCCTAATCATGTCACTAAATGACTCACTAATCCCTCCCTAACTCAGCCTCTAATGGTGAGTTTATTATTCTCTCATAACCATCATTATGTGGCTGCCACACTTTACTTCTCATATTAAAAAGTGTAACTGCCACATAATTAACAAAACAATAAACAAACTAATAACTTATAGGAGTTACTATTGGCATCCAAACCAAAGATTCCTCCTACTAAGCTCCCAAATTCGTGTACAACATGGACTTAAGTGGGCTTGACCCATTTGCAACACTTAGCCAATTTGGACACACACACATAACCCATTACACTTATTGAATTAAAATAAAACAACTAAGTGGACTCATAACTAGAGCACGCCCCATTTGAAAATGATCATGGGTCTTCTAGTTGAATGAGATAGGTCATCAATTGGGGCTCCATTCCATTTGGTCTCATTCTTGGGCTTGCTTCTATCAAAATAGCCCCCATGTAATTAAGAGCTTGTTAGGATTTCTTGTGTCTAACTCTTGTCATGGGCCCACCAAGTCCTTGATTTGATTCTTGATCCATGGTCTTCATTGGGCTCATATCATTCTTGTTGGAATTTGGACTTGCCCCCCCATGGCTCATATCATACCCTCCTTCTTTAAGAAAATTCGTCCTCGAATTTATGACTTCAATCCCAAGCATGTTATCGAATCTTGTGTTATGATATCCATACTTTTGGGTAACCATGTAAATTCCCAAGCCATGGAGTACCTCCCTTGGGATGAACTCTTCCATTACATCGGTTGTATCAAACTTAAGTTCATAATATATTTCAATAGGAGGTAAAGCATGAGTAGGTGCTTTATTGAGACTTTTGGAATCCTTGAAAGTTTCCCAACCATGGGGTACTTCCTTTGGGATGAAATCTCCAAATTTTTGCAAAAGAGTTACAACACCACTATGCAAAGAGAGATCAATAGAAGCATTGGAAATTAAACAAAAGTCCTTGCAATATATTATGCATTGGGGCGGTCTTGAAATAAAAGCCCTCTTCTCCTCACTTTTTGTTGCCAAAGAACTCTCTTTTTGCTCACTATTTTTCTCACTATTTTTCTCTTGCTCATCATTCTTCTTTTCACTCTCTTTTTCTTTTTCCTTTTGATCATCACTTTTCTTTTCACTCTCTTTTGCTTTTGCCTCATTCTCTTGTTTTGCTTTCTCTCTCTCTTTCTTCTCATTCTCTTTCTTGTTGGAGTCTTCCACCAACTTCTTCACATGGTCTTCAAAACTTTCCATTTGTCTTTTCATTCTTTCCTCTTTTCTCAACCTCTTTTGTTCGTTCTCTCTCATCCTCTTGTCACTCCTCTCATGCATTTGCCGGATCCACTCTTCAACCTCTTTCCTATGTTCTTGAACATAGTCGAAGCTTTGATACCACTTGATGACAACCAAATGGAAGGCTAGAAAAGCAAAGCTATGAGAAATAAGAACAAAGGAAGAAGGCAAATATTTTTTTTCAAGAACACAAATTGCTCAAATAGACTTTTCTCTTCTCTTCTCTTCTCTTTTTTTTTTCAAGATTTCATGCACACTTTTTTTTCCTTATAATTTGTGCAATTTTTTTTTTCAAACTTTGAAGAAGAGAATCACACTTGCAATTTTTATTTTTATTTTGAGCTAGAACAACAACCACGAAATTTTCCCTTCACAAATAGAATCAAAGTGTAATTTTTTTGTTTGATAGTTTGTTGGTTTAAAAGAAGAAAAGAAGATAGGTAAAAGATGAATAACAAAACTCGGAAATTCAACCAAAGCCTAAGCTTTGATACCACTTTATGACAACCAAATGGTGAGGTTGCCTTGTTGAAGATCTATTTGGTTGAATTCTTAACAAGTTAATGCGAAACCAATTTTTGGAACCAAAATAGGAAGAAGAAAATATGAAAATGGTGAAGATTAGAGATGGTATGGCGCCACAAACTAGAGAGTTTGATAAGCCAAGTGAGGTTCGCAACAAGAATCGTGGATTCTTGATAAGAACAAGATGGCTCAACCAAGAACCAAAGAGAGAGAATTCCCTCACAAATGGATTTAATCCAAATTCAACATCCAAGTTACTATTCAACATGAAAATGGAGTGTACAAATAGAGTATTAGGCTGCCAACTTTTGGCTTCCAAAAGAGATCATAACCCCCACAATAATTAGCCTAATCATGTCACTAAATGACTCACTAATCCCTCCCTAACTCAGCCTCTAATGGTGAGTTTATTATTCTCTCATAACCATCATTATGTGGCTGCCACACTTTACTTCTCATATTAAAAAGTGTAACTGCCACATAATTAACAAAACAATAAACAAACTAATAACTTATAGGAGTTACTATTGGCATCCAAACCAAAGATTCCTCCTACTAAGCTCCCAAATTCGTGTACAACATGGACTTAAGTGGGCTTGACCCATTTGCAACACTTAGCCAATTTGGACACACACACATAACCCATTACACTTATTGAATTAAAATAAAACAACTAAGTGGACTCATAACTAGAGCACGCCCCATTTGAAAATGATCATGGGTCTTCTAGTTGAATGAGATAGGTCATCAATTGGGGCTCCATTCCATTTGGTCTCATTCTTGGGCTTGCTTCTATCAAAATAGCCCCCATGTAATTAAGAGCTTGTTGGGATTTCTTGTGTCTAACTCTTGTCATGGGCCCACCAAGTCCTTGATTTGATTCTTGATCCATGGTCTTCATTGGGCTCATATCATTCTTGTTGGAATTTGGACTTGCCCCCCCATGGCTCATATCATACCCTCCTTCTTTAAGAAAATTCGTCCTCGAATTTATGACTTCAATCCCAAGCATGTTATCGAATCTTGTGTTAAGATATCCATACTTTTGGGTAACCATGCAAATTCCCAAGCCATGGAGTACCTCCCTTGGGATGAACTCTTCCATTACATCAGTTGTATCAAACTTAAGTTCATAATATATTTCAATAGGAGGTAAAGCATGAGTAGGTGCTTTATTGAGACTTTTGGAATCCTTGAAAGTTTCCCAACCATGGGGTACTTCCTTTGGGATGAAATCTCCAAATTTCTGCAAAAGAGTTACAACACCACTATGCAAAGAGAGATCAATAGAAGCATTTGAAGTTAAACAAAAGTCCTTGCAATATATTATGCATTGGGGCGGTCTTGAAATCAAAGCCCTCTTCTCTTCACTTTTTGTTGCCCAAGAACTCTCTTTTTGCTCAATATTTTTCTCACTATTTTTCTCTTGCTCATCATTCTTCTTTTCACTCTCTTTTTCTTTTTCCTTTTGATCATCACTTTTCTTTTCACTCTCTTTTGCTTTTGCCTCATTCTCTTGTTTTGCTTTCTCTCTCTCTTTCTTGTTGGAGTCTTCCACCAACTTCTTCACATGGTCTTCAAAACTTTCCATTTGTCTTTTCATTCTTTCCTCTTTTCTCAACCTCTTTTGTTCGTTCTCTCTCATCCTCTTGTCACTCCTCTCATGCATTTGCCGGATCCACTCTTCAACCTCTTTCCTATGTTCTTGAACATAGTCGAAGCTTTGATACCACTTGATGACAACCAAATGGAAGGCTAGAAAAGCAAAGCTATGAGAAATAAGAACAAAAGAAGAAGGAAAATATTTTTTTTCAAGAACACAAATTGCTCAAATAGACTTTTCTCTTATCTTCTCTTCTCTTTTTTTTTTTTCAAGATTTCATGCACACTTTTTTTCCTTATAATTTGTGCAATTTTTTTTTCAAACTTTGAAGAAGAGAATCACACTTGCAGTTTTTATTTTTATTTTGAGCAAGAACAACAACCACGAAATTTTCCCTTCACAAATAGAATCAAAGTGTAATTTTTTTGTTTGATAGTTTGTTGGTTTAAAAGAAGAAAAGAAGATAGGTAAAAGATGAAGAACAAAACTCAGAAATTCAACCAAAGCCTAAGCTTTGATACCACTTGTTGACAACCAAATGGTGAGGTTTCCTTGTTGAAGATCTATTTGGTTGAATTCTTAACAAGTTAATGCGAAACCAATTTTTGGAACCAAAATAGGAAGAAGAAAATATGAAAATGGTGAAGATTAGAGATGGTATGGCGCCACAAACTAGAGAGTTTGATAAGCCAAGTGAGGTTCGCAACAAGAATCGTGGATTCTTGATAAGAACAAGATGGCTCAACCAAGAACCAAAGAGAGGAAATTCCCTCACAAATGGATTTAATCCAAATTCAACATCCAAGTTACTATTCAACATGAAAATGGAGTGTACAAATAGAGTATTAGGCTGCCAACTTTTGGCTTCCAAAAGAGATCATAACCCCCACAATAATTAGCCTAATCATGTCACTAAATGACTCACTAATCCCTCCTTAACTCATCCTCTAATGGTGAGTTTATTATTCTCTCATAACCATCATTATGTGGCTGCCACACTTTACTTCTCATATTAAAAAGTGTAACTGCCACATAATTAACAAAACAATAAACAAACTAATAACTTATAGGAGTTACTATTGGCATCCAAACCAAAGATTCCTCCTACTAAGCTCCCAAATTCGTGTACAACATGGACTTAAGTGGGCTTGACCCATTTGCAACACTTAGCCAATTTGGACACACACACATAACCCATTACACTTATTGAATTAAAATAAAACAACTAAGTGGACTCATAACTAGAGCACGCCCCATTTGAAAATGATCATGTGTCTTCTAGTTGAATGAGATAGGTCATCAATTGGGGCTCCATTCCATTTGGTCTCATTCTTGGGCTTGCTTCTATCAAAATAGCCCCCATGTAATTAAGAGCTTGTTGGGATTTCTTGTGTCTAACTCTTGTCATGGGCCCACCAAGTCCTTGATTTGATTCTTGATCCATGGCCTTCATTGGGCTCATATCATTCTTGTTGGAATTTGGACTTGCCCCCCCATGGCTCATATCATACCCTCCTTCTTTAAGAAAATTCGTCCTCGAATTTATGACTTCAATCCCAAGCATGTTATCGAATCTTGTGTTAAGATATCCATACTTTTGGGTAACCATGCAAATTCCCAAGCCATGGAGTACCTCCCTTGGGATGAACTCTTCCATTACATCAGTTGTATCAAACTTAAGTTCATAATATATTTCAATAGGAGGTAAAGCATGAGTAGGTGCTTTATTGAGACTATTGGAATCCTTGAAAGTTTCCCAACCATGGGGTACTTCCTTTGGGATGAAATCTCCAAATTTCTGCAAAAGAGTTACAACACCACTATGCAAAGAGAGATCAATAGAAGCATTGGAAATTAAACAAAAGTCCTTGCAATATATTATGCATTGGGGCGGTCTTGAAATCAAAGCCCTCTTCTCCTCACTTTTTGTTGCCAAAGAACTCTCTTTTTGCTCACTATTTTTCTCACTATTTTTCTCTTGCTCATCATTCTTCTTTTCACTCTCTTTTTCTTTTTCCTTTTGATCATCACTTTTCTTTTCACTCTCTTTTGCTTTTGCCTCATTCTCTTGTTTTGCTTTCTCTCTCTCTTTCTTCTCATTCTCTTTCTTGTTGGAGTCTTCCACCAACTTCTTCACATGGTCTTCAAAACTTTCCATTTGTCTTTTCATTCTTTCCTCTTTTCTCAACCTCTTTTGTTCGTTCTCTCTCATCCTCTTGTCACTCCTCTCATGCATTTGCCGGATCCACTCTTCAACCTCTTTCCTATGTTCTTGAACATAGTCGAAGCTTTGATACCACTTGATGACAACCAAATGGAAGGCTAGAAAAGCAAAGCTATGAGAAATAAGAACAAAGGAAGAAGGCAAATATTTTTTTTCAAGAACACAAATTGCTCAAATAGACTTTTCTCTTCTCTTCTCTTCTCTTTTTTTTTCAAGATTTCATGCACACTTTTTTTTCCTTATAATTTGTGCATTTTTTTTTTCAAACTTTGAAGAAGAGAATCACACTTGCAATTTTTATTTTTATTTTGAGCAAGAACAACAGCCACGAAATTTTCCCTTCACAAATAGAATCAAAGTGTAATTTTTTTGTTTGATAGTTTGTTGGTTTAAAAGAAGAAAAGAAGATAGGTAAAAGATGAAGAACAAAACTCAGAAATTCAACCAAAGCATAAGCTTTGATACCACTTGATGACAACCAAATGGTGAGGTTGCCTTGTTGAAGATCTATTTGGTTGAATTCTTAACAAGTTAATGCGAAACCAATTTTTGGAACCAAAATAGGAAGAAGAAAATATGAAACTGGTGAAGATTAGAGATGGTATGGCGCCACAAACTAGAGAGTTTGATAAGCCAAGTGAGGTTCGCAACAAGAATCGTGGATTCTTGATAAGAACAAGTTGGCTCAACCAAGAACCAAAGAGAGACAATTCCCTCACAAATGGATTTAATCCAAATTCAACATCCAAGTTACTATTCAACATGAAAATGGAGTGTACAAATAGAGTATTAGGCTGCCAACTTTTGGCTTCCAAAAGAGATCATAACCCCCACAATAATTAGCCTAATCATGTCACTAAATGACTCACTAATCCCTCCTTAACTCAACCTCTAATGGTGAGTTTATTATTCTATCATAACCATCATTATGTGGCTGCCACACTTTACTTCTCATTTTAAAAAGTATAACTCCCACATAATTAACAAAGCAATAAACAAACTAATAACTTATAGGAGTTACTATTGGCATGCAAACCAAAGATTCCTCCTACTAAGCTCCCAAATTCGTGTACAACATGGACTTAAGTGGGCTTGACCCATTTGCAACACTTATCCAATTTGGACACACACACATAACCCATTACACTTATTGAATTAAAATAAAACAACTAAGTGGACTCATAACTAGAGCACGCCCCATTTGAAAATGATCATGGGTCTTCTAGTTGAATGAGATAGGTCCTCAATTGGGGCTCCATTCCATTTGGTCTCATTCTTGGGCTTGCTTCTATCAAAATAGCCCCCATGTAATTAAGAGCTTGTTGGACTTTCTTGTGTCTAACTCTTGTCATGGGCCCACCAAGTCCTTGATTTGATTCTTGATCCATGGTCTTCATTGGGCTCATATCATTCTTGTTGGAATTTGGACTTGCCCCCCATGGCTCATATCAGGAACATTAATAACGAAGCTATGATTAAAGGATTAATTCTCATGACGATAAGACATGAATATTAATGAAGAGCAGTTAAGATTAATGAAGCTATGATCAATGGATTTGTAAAAACCAATAGGTTAAATCTGTGAACTATCCCAAGGATTTGGGAAAGGATTTTTTACCCTTTCTACCCAGATCAGTACGGCCACGCTCCATTGAGCACGACCGTGCTTAACCGGGAGCACGCCCGTGCCCGAGTTTGAAACCTAGAGCAAGGCGCGCTATGGAGCACGCCCGTGCTCAGTAGGCAGCACGAACGTGCTTGCCTGCAGGTCCAACACGCCCGTGTTGAGGGTGAGCACGCACGTTCTTACCTGACTAGAATTGAAACCAGGATGTTGAAATAGGGGTTTTCACCCCAAACGCTTAAAAGACGAAACAAGATACCAACGGAACATGAAGACCTAAGGTAAGTAATAAGATATTGTACCTTGGTAGCCTAGTGTTCGCTCCAAACGATAAGATGTTGTACCTTGGTAGTCTAGTGTTCACTCCAAGGGGACCTTGATGCTTGATGGTCAAGGTGTTGAGCTCTGGTGGTTAATGGACATAGTGTTGTTAATTCTTAAAGTACTTAACGATGAACGTTAAGCTATAATCCTCAATAGCCTAGTGGTTGAGGTGTTGATGGTGATAACACTTAGGTAGCCTATGGGACCAAGCGGAGGTGGTGGTTGTGGTTGTATGTTGTTTGCCATGTATTCACGCATCGGAGATGTTGATTGGAGGTTGTGCAACATAGGGGAGGTTGTCCGAGAGTAAGACGATCTGGCCGTCCGCGGGATTCGTCCGAAACTGAAGCAAGTATACACCGTGGTGGCGTATCCGAGAATAAGATGTGTCGGCTGTCCTAGGGGTCCACCCAAGGTTTGGTGGATTGCCCTGGCATTGGTGCTTATAGGCCAATGTGGAAATATAATCCCAAAGTTGGCATCCTGAGTTAGTTTGGATCCAAGTGCATAGTAGAGGAGTGGAGCAAAACTGTATCGTATAGCATAGACGTTATATGATGATGCTTGTTTGATGTATGCTCATCTTGCTAACTGCTTTCTTGCCGTTATACTTATATATATGTTTCTTACTCCCTATCTCTATGTTTCTTGTTTTGTGGCATGTATATGTCATGCAAAAGTCGATGTACAGCCAGTTGAGGAGTGACTCTGTGGAGCCGCAACTCGTAGAAAGGATTTCCCGTTTTCAGTAGTTGCTTAGTTGTTTCCAGTTGTATCCGAGTTGTTTTATCGGATTGGTTATACAAGCTCTGTACTGTGACATCGGGGTTGGGTGTATTTTTGGTTTTGTTTTATGTTATGTTTTCTTTATAAACATGTTTTGGTTATTTCCGTTTTATGTTACAGTACGGCAATGTCTGCCCAGTTCTTTATAAGATTTGTACACCTCATCCCTATGGTTCTTTCCCCTTTTGATTTCTTGGCCTAAGAGTCTTTTTAAGGTGTTTCCTTGTTGTTCCTGTGGTCGTAGATAAGTGCTCGTAAGATGAGACCCTAGAGGACCCTCTTTTTTCTTTTGAAATGCAAACCGCATACCAGGTATAGGGAGAAGGAATAGTATGAGTATGTAGGCTTGGGGGTAGCGTAAGGAGAAGGGTTACCCATGACCCTTTCCTTTGATAACATGTCTATATGCCTTAAGCCTATTTGTTATATTTGTTGTATGATGCTTAACTGTTATGATGTTGATGACTGACATGACTATTATTATTGATTGATGTTGTTTGTTATAAATATGTTGATGTTGTGATGCCATGATTATGATAAGTATGATGTTATTGGTTGTTATTGTGTTGTTCTCTTTGTGGGTGTTGATTGTTGAGGATGCTAATGCCAACAATGATGCTAAGACGTTAAAATACGTTAACGATGATATAGATAATTAAGGGATGTTTCCCCAATTGTTCATAATACATGAATATAGTGTGAGAGATAAGGTTATATTCATAGGGCTTAGTTAAAGACCTTTGGATTGATTAGTGAGTGTTCTAGGAACATTAATTACGAAGCTATGATTAAAGGATTGATTCCCATGACGATAAGACATGAATATTAATGAAGAGCAGTTAAGATTAATGAAGCTATGATCAATGGATTAGTAAAAACCAATAGGTTGAATCTGTGAACTATCCCAAGGATTTAGGAAAGAGTTTCTGACCCTTTCTTCCCATATCAGTACGGCCACGCTCCATTGAGCACAATCGTGCTTAACCGGGTGCACGCCTGTGCGCCAGTTTGAAACCTTAAGTTAGGCACCCAATTGAGCACGCATGTGCTCAGCAAGCAGCACGATCGTACATTCCTGCAGGTCCGATATGCCCGTGTTGAGGGTGAGCACGCCAGTGCTCACCTAACCAGAACAGAAATCAGAATGTTGAAATAGGGGTTTTCAACCCAAATGCTTAAAAGACTTAATAAGATACCAACGAAACATGAAGACCAAAGACAAGTGATAAAATGCTGTACCTTGGTAGCCTAGTGTTCGCTCCAAGTGATAAGATGTTGTACCTTGGTAGCCTAGTGTTCGCTCTAAGGGGGCCTTGATTCTTGACGGTCAAGGTGTTGAGCTCCGGTGCTTAATGGCCAGAGTGCTCTTAATACTTAAAAGACTTAACGATGAACGTTAAATGATAATCCTCGATAGCCTGGTGGGTGAGGTGTTGATGGTCATAAAACTTGGGTAGCCTATGGGCCCAAGAGGAGGTGGTGGTAGTGGTTGTGTGTTGTTTGCCATGCATTCACGCATCGGAGATGTTGATTGGAGGTTGTCCAACATAAGGGAGGTTGTCCGAGAGTAAGATGATCTGGTCGTCCGAGGGATTCTTCCAAAAGGGAATCAAGTATACACAGTGGTGGCGCATCCAAGAATAAGATGTGTCGGCTGTCCTAGGGGTCCACCCATGGTTTGGTGGATTACCCCGGCGTTGGTGCTTATTGGACAATATGGAAATGTAACCCCATAGTTGGCATCCTGAGTTAGTTTGGATCCAAGTGCATAGTAGAGGAGGGGAGCAGAACCGCATTGCATAGCATACACGTTATATGATGATGATTGTTATGATATTGATGTTTGATATAACTTTCTTGTTTGATGTATGCTCGTCTTGCTAACTGGTTCCTTGCCGTTATATCCATATCTCTATGTTTCTTGTTTTGTGGGATGTGTCTTTTATGTAGAGGTCAATGTGCAGCCAGTTAAGGAGTGACTCTGAGGTGCCGCGACTTGTAGAAAGGATTTCCCGTTTGCAGTAGTTGCTTAGTTGTTTCCAATTGTATCCGAGTTGTTTTATCGGATTGGTTATACCAACTCTGTAGTGTGACATCAGGGTTGGGTGCGTTTATGGTTTTGTTTTATGTTATGTTTTCTTTATAAAATTGTTTTGGTTATTCCCGTGATAGTGTGATTTTACATGATATTTTCTGTACACTTTTGCATGCATTTTGCATATAGATTAGGCATTCTTTATTTGATTTTAGTTAGATTTTCCCTTGGAACGGGTGAAGCGGTGTTGTGGTGTTGTTTTGCAGGAATTCATGATTAAATGCCCAAGGTTTGGCCATGATGAAGATTGGATGATTTAGAGCCTTAAAAGTGAAGAATATGAGCCAAACAGAGCCCATCACGGCCTGGCCGTGATGCCCATCACGACCATGATCGAGCAAAACTGAAAAGGCAGAAAGGCTGAAGTCAGAGTCTGTCACGGCCTAGCCGTGATGTACATCACGGCCGTGACCCAAAACCACCACAAGTCAGAATCCATCACGGCTTGGCCGTGATGGAGATCACAGGCGTGAACAGAGGGCTCGCGACGCGAGCAAGACTAAAAGTTGCCAAAACTGCCAGAGACAGAATCCGTCACGGCCGTGATGCGCAGCAGGTCTATTTAAAGAAACGCAGCAGACAGAACAGAGGAGTTTTTTGGAACAAAGAAAAGGAGGCAGCCCAGAGAAACCCTAGGGGACGATTCTTGGTGACTGTGGTGGCTGGGTTCATCCTTCCATGGAGTGTTTCCCTTCTTCCATCTTAGTATCTTTCCTTTTCCCTTCTCCTTTGATGATGTGTAACTAAACTCCCATTGTTGGGGTTAGGGTAGCCATTTCTGATTTCTCATGTATATGACTTGATATTGTAATATGGTTTTTACTTCATTATTGAGTGATTGATTCTCTGTGCTTAATGCTTGTTGTGGCTAGCACCCCCATGACTTGATATATGTTTTGGTATGCAATGGGGACGTTCGTATCATAACCGGAATTGAGATTAATCACCTGATAAGCCTTGTATCTAGGAATGGAACTAGGTTTATTAGCAATCGTGTAATCCCTAATCATAATGCAAATTCATTAATCTAGGCCATCTAAGGAATTAGGGTCTATTAGTGGATTTAGGCTCTTGCCATCCGAGGGATCGGGGCTTGAGTAATTTAGTGGATTGATTGTCATAATTGAAGTAGAAACTGTTTGTGGCTCATTTCATTGCATGAGAATGAAGTTTGGTGAACCTAATCCCAACATCTTTTATCATATTTAAAACCCATCTTTTATTGCCTTCCAAGTGTTTGAGAAAAGTACAAAAAGAGTTTGTTTTTCTTATGTTGTTAGTTCTAGCTTTTGTTAGTTTAGAACTCTCTTCAATCCAAGAATCCGTTTAGATAGTAATTGGTTTGGTAAGTGTTAGTACTTGTAGCAGTCCCCGTGGATACGATAAACCGGTCTTACCACCGTATTACTTGCACGACTGGGTATACTTGCCCAGATTCGTCCAACAAGTTTTTGGCGCCGTTGTTCGGGATCTGCGTCTCAATACTAGCATATCCATTTTGGTTACTAATTTAAGCACAAAATTTTTCTGTTTTCTGCAGTAATTTTTGCATTACATTCTTTGTCATTTGTTTTTCTTTTTCTGTTTTGTTTTTGCTGTTACTTTTCTGGTGTATTTATTGTTGTGTGCTAACCTTTACTGCTAACACTTTTGTTTTCTAGACTGTTTGTGTATGCGAGGTACTATTCCAGCTGACCAACTCCTATACGATCCAGAAATTGAAAGAACAGCTAGGAAGAATAGGAGGCAAGTGATGAGTGTGATTCCACATCATCTTTGTCTATCATTTTGCATGCATTTTCATGTAGTTTAGGCATTTTTAATTAGATTTTAGGTTAATTTTCCTTTGGAACGGGTAAGGTGGTTTTTCGTGTGTTGTTTTGCAGATATCAAGGGTAAATTGCTCAAGATCAACCATGATGAAGTTTGGATGAAGATGGAGCTTTAAAACTGAAGAAAATGAGCCAAACAGAGCCCATCACGGCCTAGCCGTGATGCCCATCACGGCCATGATCGAGCAAAACTGAAAAAGAACAAAGGCTGAAGTCAGAGTCTGTCACGGCCTAGCCGTGATAGCCATCACGACCGTGACCCAAAACCAACACAAGTCAGAAGCTGTCAGGGCCAGGCCATGATGGCCATCACGGCCGTGATGACCAAAAACTTGATGTCGCGTCAGTCGACGTGCGACGACGCTCGTGCGTATCCGGCAAGTGTACCGGACTGCCGTCAAGTAATAAAAGATATCGAACCCACAGAGACTGTGTTCCCGAATCGCAATCGGTTTTCGAATCGATTAGATCTGGACTTTGTAAAAAGGATTTTTATATTTTTGAAATGGTTTTTGAATTTGAAAGATAGATGAGCAGAGAACAATTAAAACAGAAAACAAATGTTTTTGGGGTTTTGATCTAAACGGATTCCTAGGGATTTGGGTTACCTTTGAGGCTGTTTATGTTGCTAATCTGATTTACCTTTGCTGATTACCGAGATTGCCTTGAAGGCGAGTTTATCCTCTGATAGCTTAAGCTCCCTCTCGGGTTACAAAAGCCGTGCCCAATTGACCCGACCCCTACTCTCGTGGTAGTCGATCCCAGATTGGACCCTTTGCGTTCCGTGACAACTCGTTGCTCCTCGAGGGACGGCTTCTAACTCTCGTGATTTCAGTCCCAAGTCTGACTTCTATAGGTCCGACACCCAAGTTCACCGCTAGGTTCCTCCTTGGAATGTCTCGGTCATGCAAATAACCTAAGTTCACCGCTAGGTTCCTCCTTGGATCATTCACATCTCACAAACTAGTGGCTGCCGGGCTTTACGAGTGAATCACCCTAGAAATCCTAAGTTCACCGCTAGGTTCCTCCTTAGAACGTCTATGTCACGTAAATAAACGGTTGCCGAAATTTATGAGTGAATAACACACTAGAAATCAGATCTAAAACAATTATAAATCAACAATGGTTTCAACATCAAATTAACATCATTTACAAACTTGCCTCGGGCAGAGCACTAGTACCTATAAACTAAGCTACTACTCCAGTCTTGCCATGGAGATGACAAGCTGGGTTGACAACATAGTGAAAATCAGAAAAGAGAAGAGAGGAGAAGAAGAGAAGAGATCTATAATCTATGCCTAGAGTAGTAGCCCCTAAAGGTCTGATGATTTCTGCCTCTGCCTGGTCCCTTATTTATAGAATTGAGCAGTTAGAGTCCTAATCCAACTCAAATTAGATCCAATTCTGTTACTTCTGAGCCAAGTAATACGCGTCACGGCCGTGATGGATATCACGGCCTGGCCGTGACGGATTCTGCCTTGAAAATTCTTCACTGGTTGGTCTGTCATGGCCGTGATGCTCATCACGGCCTGATCGTGATGGTCATCACGGCCGTGATGGCCATCATGGCCTGGCCCTGACAGCTTCTGACTTGTGTTGGTTTTGGGTCACGGCCGTGATGGCTATCACGGCTAGGCCGTGACAGACTCTGACTTCAGCCTTTGTTCTTTTTCAGTTTTGCTCGATCATGGCCGTGATGGGCATCACGGCTAGGCCGTGATGGGCTCTGTTTGGCTCATTTTCTTCAGTTTTAAAGCTCCATCTTCATCCAAACTTCATCATGGTTGATCTTGAGCAATTTACCCTTGATATCTGCAAAACAACACACGAAAAACCACCTTACCCGTTCCAAAGGAAAATTAACCTAAAATCTAATTAAAAATGCCTAAACTACATGAAAATGCATGCAAAATGATAGACAAAGATGATGTGGAATCACACTCATCAAATCACCCCAAGCTTAAAACTTTGCTTGTCCTCAAGCAATTACTCTGGCCATAAGATAAATCAATCAAAGCATGGATAGTGAACCAAGAACCCTAGAAGCTAATCCAAGTAATAGGCGTTTTTAATAAGCACTCAAGAGATAATCAAGTTCAAGTCCAATTAGAAGCTTAGGTTCTTCAAGTTCATGTTCTCACTGATTTGGGCACTCGTCTCACCTCACTCAAGTGTTTTAGGGTTTATGACAATTCACTCCATTTCCTCAAGTAAAGTATTTTACCATAGGCTTGACTATTAACCAAATCTCTACTTTATTTAAGAAAACACTTAAGAATCAAGAGGTCTTTTCCTTTGGTTGTAATGTGGCCATGGGATTTATTGTTAGGTGGGAAAATCAAAGAAAGGGAATTTTCAAGAAGGCTAGATAGATTATCAAACATTACAAAGTATGACACCTTCTAAAATACCTTTTGGGGGCTTTGATTTACTTTTTCCACCTTTCTTCCTTCTATTATTATTATTTCTTTTTTTTTTCATTTCTCACTTTCTTTGTCATCCCCTTCTCCATTTTTTTCTGTTCATTTCATTTTTATTTGTTTGGAGAAGGGGAGATTTATAGCTCAAGAGAAATATTTTCATCCCATTCTTTTTCCAACTACCATTTTGCCCTTTTTGTAATACTTTAAAAGGTGCCATACCAAGCATTATTCATCAAATTAATTCATGGTACCAAGAAAAGTATTTTTTTTTTCTTTAGGCTCAAAATTGGGCAACTAAGGGGTAGCATTTATCATTCAAAGCTCGGGAGGCCAGAAAAATACCTAGTGCCTCAATCATTTCCAAAAATGTTTTCAGAAATTTTTAAGTTTTGAAATGGTTTCAAGTCAAGTTCTAGAAAATACAGTCCAAGAGGAATTACAACACTCTAGCACAAGAAATGGGGTAGATTTAGTGAATACCCCTTTTGGCTCAAAATCTTACATTTAGTAGTTCAAAAATCGGTGAGGTACACAAGTTTAAGGAACCACATGCTAATTATCAACTATCAAATGATTATCTCAAGAATTTTTATTTTTAGCCATATCACAAGAATAATGAAAAATTGGGTTCAAAATTCACTATCTCAATTCATTTGGCTCCAAGTTTTTACAATCGGATGCATGTTCTAAGTGAGGGGAAATCTAGAGAATGTGATCATACCAATCTAAGCCTATGTGAATGCAACATGAATGCAACAATGCAAATGCAAAAAATAAATACCCCTACCCCAAGCTTGATTACTTACATTGTCTCCAATGTAAATAATCAAGTCGGAGAGAGGAGAAAAATGGAACAACTTACCGAGTCGGTAGCGGGTGTTGGCTTCACATTCCAGTCAAAACTTGGGTAGAAATTTCCTCACGGCCGTGAGGCTCATCACGGCTAGGCCGTGATCAATTCTGTCCTCAGGAGTTGCCCTGTCACGGCCGTGATCTACATCACGGCTAGGCCGTGATGCTCTCTGATCTTGGCATCCTACTCATCACGCCCGTGATGGTTGTCACGGCTAGGCCGTGATCCTTTCTGTGCTCTTGTTTAGTTCATCACGGCCGTGACAACTGTCACGGCCAGGGCGTGATGGCCTCTGACTTTATTTTTTTTATGCTCTTCTTCTCTTTCTCATCCTGAAAACACTAGACAAACTTATTAATGATATTTTTGCCTCTTGATCTTCTCAAATTATTCAAGAGGTTAATTCAAAAACAAAACGAAAAAGGGAAAGAAAACTTGGGTTGCCTCCCAAGAAGCGCTTATTTATGGTCTTAAGCTTGACCATACTTCCTCAAGTCAACCGGGGTCGGCTGGGCGTAGAAGTGCAGGCACACTTCTCTTCCATGGAGCTCCTTCAAATAGCCGTTTCTGCTCATACGGCCAATAATGCTTCCGCTTTGCTCTTTTCTCTCGGAGCTTCCTAGCCTTCCTTCCTCTCGGCGGAAGTTTTGTTTCTGCATGGACAGCAATCCCGACTTCACCACTGGTTGCATCTTCAACCATGCGTATCTTTGGGGTTGCTTCCATGCTAAGTTCTTTCTCTACCGCTGGAGACGTTACATCAATTCTGCACACATGGCTCTCAAAAGGAGGGTTGTTACAAGAGTTAGTCAACTGAAAATTTACCCTACCTTCCTCTACATTTAGAGAGAGTTTGCCATTCCTTACGTCTATTAATGCTCCAGCGGTTGCCAAGAATGGCCTTCCTAAAATGATGGGGAATTCAGAATTCCCTTTCATATCCAATACCAGGAAGTCGGTAGGGATGAAGAATTTCCCTACCTTCACAGGGACATTCTCTAGTATGCCTAGAGGAGTCCTAGTTGAGCCGTCCGCAAATTGTAAGGAGAATTTGAACGGTCTCAACTCTTTACTTTCCAACCTTTCCATGATAGTGAGGGGCATCAAGCTCGCACTAGCCCCTAAGTCACATAAGGCTCGGTCTATTTGCACTTTTTTCAATCGAGCAAGCGATGGAGAAACTACCTGGGTCTTTCAGTTTAGTAGGCATTTTAGTCTCTACATCTACTTGCTTTTTCCTGACCAACCTCTGTGGGAAAGGTATCGGGGGTTGGTACGGTGGTGGAGGGACGTATTTCGGTTCAAGCTCTTCCTTTTCGCTCATGTCTTCCTCCGATTCCACCTCCATTTCAGCTACCCCCACCCCAAGCTTATCATCCCTCAAGTGTATGACATTGCAATGCTCATTGGGATTTGCTTCGGGTTGCCCCGGGAATGCACCCTTAGGTCTCGAGTACGTACTGGCTTGTTGGGCAATCTGGTTTTCTAGCATCTTGTTATGAGTTGCTAAGTTGTCTACCTTAGATGCTAGATCCTTTATTGCCTCACTCACTGCCCTTCCTTGTTGTCTAAACTCCTCATTCTGTTTTGTCTGAGTTTCGACAAAACTTTCAAATAAAGTCTCGAGTTTAGATCTTTGTACCCGAGGGTACCCCGGTGCTACTTTCTTATTACCTTGACCCTCTTGGAACTCATGGTTGAGCGTGTTGCTGTAGTTGCCGTAAGAGAGGTAAGGGTTGTTTCTTCTTTGGTTGTAGGGATTCGGGGGAGCATAGTTGGGCAGCTTCGGGTTCGTATCATAGTAGTTGTTACAAGAGTTCACTTGCTCACCCGAAGCGCCGGATCCATGTGGGCATCCCATCATGTCATGTCCCTGCATTCCACAAATCTCACAAACAAGGTTAGTAGCACCTAATGCACTCACATTAGCTCTTTCAAGTCGATCAAAACGTTTATTAAGTGAGTCTATTTTTGACATAATAAGATCTGTGCTATTTACCTCAAACTTACCCCCCGAAATCTTGTTCGGGTTATTACCTCTTTCGGATCCCCATTGGTGGTAGTTGGTGGCAACATTCTCGATGATGTTGAATGCCTCAGTGAGAGGCCTATTCATAAACGCTCCACCGGCTGCAGAATCTAGTGACACCTTCGAAGAGTAGTCCAATCCGTTATAGAAGGTGTGCACTATTAACCACCTCTCGAGTCCGTGATGTGGGCACGACTCCAGCAGTCCCTTGTATCGATCCCAGGCTTCCGATAATGATTCTCCGTCTTTTTGGAAGAAGCCGGTGATCTGGGTTCTTATGTAGGCCGTCTTGGATGGAGGGAAGAATTTCTCCAAGAACGCCTGCTCCAATTGGTCCCAAGTGGTCAAAGTGTTAGTGGGGATTTGCTTAAGCCAGGCCTTCGCCTTTCCAGTGAGAGATGAGGGGAACAGTCTCAAACGCACAACATCGACTGAGGCTCCATGAATCCGGATTGCATCGGTGAACTCTAAAAATGTCTCTATGTGATCGGTCGGGTCCTCCGAAGGCAATCCTCCGAATTGATGTTGCCTAATCATGTTGATTAGCATAGGCGGTATGGTGTAGTTTTCCGCCTCAATCTCTGGCCTTGCAATCCCAGTTCGCAAGCCTCTCGCATTTGGGGCTGCGTAGTCCTTCAAAGGTTTTGTATCCGGTTGATTCGCCATGAGTGGAACGGGACTCAACCTTTCTCCCTCTCTTTGTAGTCTTCTACGTCTGTGGAAGGTCCTCTCGATCTCCGGATCAATCTCACTAAGGCTCCCAAGACTTAGAGATCTTTGCATATAACTCAAAGAGAGATGGATACAATAGAAGGAAAAGAAATTTTTATTTTTTTTTTGAAATTTTTTTTTTTTTTTCAGAAATAAAAATCAAATAAAAAGAAAAGGTCCAGAAAAATCAATTCAAAATTTGAATTGAGATTCGAAAAGGCACAGTCCCCGGCAACGGCGCCAAAAACTTGATGTCGCGTCAGTCGACGTGCGACGACGCTCGTGCGTATCCGGCAAGTGTACCGGACTGCCGTCAAGTAATAAAAGATATCGAACCCACAGAGACTGTGTTCCCGAATCGCAATCGGTTTTCGAATCGATTAGATCTGGACTTTGTAAAAAGGATTTTTATATTTTTGAAATGGTTTTTGAATTTGAAAGATAGATGAGCAGAGAACAATTAAAACAGAAAACAAATGTTTTTGGGGTTTTGATCTAAACGGATTCCTAGGGATTTGGGTTACCTTTGAGGCTGTTTATGTTGCTAATCTGATTTACCTTTGTTGATTACCGAGATTGCCTTGAAGGCGAGTTTATCCTCTGATAGCTTAAGCTCCCTCTCGGGTTACAAAAGCCGTGCCCAATTGACCCGACCCCTACTCTCATGGTAGTCGATCCCAGATTGGACCCTTTGCGTTCCGTGACAACTCGTTGCTCCTCGAGGGACGGCTTCTAACTCTCGTGATTTCAGTCCCAAGTCTGACTTCTATAGGTCCGACACCCAAGTTCACCGCTAGGTTCCTCCTTGGAATGTCTCGGTCATGCAAATAACCTAAGTTCACCGCTAGGTTCCTCCTTGGATCATTCACATCTCACAAACTAGTGGCTGCCGGGCTTTACGAGTGAATCACCCTAGAAATCCTAAGTTCACCGCTAGGTTCCTCCTTAGAACGTCTATGTCACGTAAATAAACGGTTGCCGAAATTTATGAGTGAATAACACACTAGAAATCAGATCTAAAACAATTATAAATCAACAATGGTTTCAACATCAAATTAACATCATTTACAAACTTGCCTCGGGCAGAGCCCTAGTCCCTAGAAACTAAGCTACTACTCCAGTCTTGCCATGGAGATGACAAGCTGGGTTGACAACATAGTGAAAATCAGAAAAGAGAAGAGAGGAGAAGAAGAGAAGAGATCTATAATCTATGCCTAGAGTAGTAGCCCCTAAAGGTCTGATGATTTCTGCCTCTGCCTGGTCCCTTATTTATAGAATTGAGCAGTTAGAGTCCTAATCCAACTCAAATTAGATCCAATTCTGTTACTTCTGAGCCAAGTAATACGCGTCACGGCCGTGATGGATATCACGGCCTGGCCGTGACGGATTCTGCCTTGAAAATTCTTCACTGGTTGGTCTGTCATGGCCGTGATGCTCATCACGGCCTGATCGTGATGGTCATCACGGCCGTGATGGCCATCATGGCCTGGCCCTGACAGCTTCTGACTTGTGTTGGTTTTGGGTCACGGCCGTGATGGCTATCACGGCTAGGCCGTGACTGGAGACTCGACTTGACCTTTGTTCTTTTTCAGTTTTGCTCGATCATGGCCGTGATGGGCATCACGGCTAGGCCGTGATGGGCTCTGTTTGGCTCATTTTCTTCAGTTTTAAAGCTCCATCTTCATCCAAACTTCATCATGGTTGATCTTGAGCAATTTACCCTTGATATCTGCAAAACAACACACGAAAAACCACCTTACCCGTTCCAAAGGAAAATTAACCTAAAATCTAATTAAAAATGCCTAAACTACATGAAAATGCATGCAAAATGATAGACAAAGATGATGTGGAATCACACTCATCAGCAAGCAAGACAGCAGAATTTGCTAGAACAACAAGGAGAAGAACAAGAGACTTCCACCTCTCAAGTTTGTCAAGAAGAATTCAGAATGGCAGACAACGGTGAAGATGCTCCACCACCACGGAGGACACTTGGTGACTATGCCAATGCAAATTTCAACCGGCATGTCACTAGTATAGTGAAGCCCCCAGTGAACTGCAACAATTTTGAAATAAAGCCAAATCTCATCAACATGGTTTCACAAAATCAGTTTGCTGGGTTGGAGAAGGAAGATCCTAACAGTCATATTTCCACTTTCCTGGAGTTGTGCGACACAGTGAAGATAAATGGTGCCTCTGATGATGCAATTCGCCTGAGGTTGTTCCCTTTTTCTTTAAGAGATAGAGCCAAGTCTTGGCTCCAATCACAACCAACAGGGAGCTTCACTACATGGGACAACTTAGAGGCAAAATTCTTGGCAAGGTTCTTCCCCACCTCACGATTTGTAAAGGCAAGGGGTGACATTATAAGCTTTACTCAACAAGAAGGTGAGACTCTTCATGACGCCTGGGAAAGGTTCAAGGAATTGCTTCGGAGATGCCCAAACCATGGTTTTGATGATCTTACTCAGATGCAAACATTCTGTAATGGATTGAGGCCATCAACCAGGTACATGTTGGATGCCTCAGCTGGAGGTTCAATGAATACAAAGATAGCAGAAGAAGCCTTGACTTTGATAGAAGCAATGGCCTCTAATGATTACTTGATGCATCATGATCGGGGTCCCACACAAAGAAGGGGAGTGTTGGAGCTAGATTCACAAACTGCATTGTTGGCTCAGAACAAGATCATGACACAACAATTGGAGTCTCTTACCAAACAACTAGCTCAACTCCCACAACAACTCCAATCTGTTCAAGCGACAACCATGCCACACCAACAGGTACTGAGATGTGATTTCTGTGGAGGTGATCATGAGAATGGAAGATGTGAGGCACCACCTAGTTCCCATGAAGAAGCCAATTATATGGGGAACTATGGGCGACAAGGCAACAATCAAGGGTGGAGGAATCAACCAAATTTTGGTTGGAATCAAGATGCCGGGCAAACAAGCAAGCCTCCTCCTACACAACCGCTTCAAGATCGGGTTTCTATTCTGGAGAACACACTTAATCAGTTCATGCAGTTGTCCATGACGAACCAGAAAAATACCGATGCTTCTCTAAAGAATTTGGAGGTTCAAGTTGGCCAAATTGCAAAGCACCTAGCCGAGCAAACTAGCAGCGGGTTTTCTGGTAACACTCAACCTAATCCGAAGGAGCATTGCAATGCTATTGTTTTGAGGAGTGGAAAAAGTATTGAGAATGTGGGCCGTGAGCCTTTAGTGAAGAATCAAAATGTTGATGGGAAAACAGAATTGAGTGTAGAGGAAAAAGAAGAAAAAGATGAAGATGTTATAGTTGGGGAAGAAGAAAAGGTCAGTGCACAAGACAAGAGGGAGAAGCTAGTAGATGAGAATTCAATTTTGAGGAAGACTAAAAGTCAGCTTTTGAAAGATTGGGACAAGCCTCAAGTGATTCCCTCTTGTGTGAAGTTGCCATACCCTCATTTGACCAAGAAAAAGGAGAAAGATGAACAGTTTGCCAAGTTCATTGATATTTTCAAGAGGTTGCAGATCAATATCCCTTTTGCTGAAGCACTTGAGCAGATGCCCCATTATGCAAAATTTATGAAAGAACTGCTCACAAAGAAAAGAAATATTAAAGAAGGCGAAAATGTTGCCTTAACTGAGGAGTGCAGTGCGATACTGCAAAGGAAGCTACCTCCGAAGCTGAAAGATCCTGGGAGCTTTACAATCCCTTGCACTATTGGGAATGTGACTATCAGGAAGGCCTTATGTGACTTGGGAGCAAGTGTCAACTTGATGCCGCTTTCCATGTTGAACAAGCTCGGAGGAGGAGAGGTGAAACCCACAAGGATGGCATTGCAGTTAGCTGACAGATCAATCAAGCATCCTTATGGTATTTTGGAAGATGTTCTTGTAAAGGTGGATAAGTTTATCTTTCCAGCAGACTTTGTGGTTTTAGACATGGTGGAGGATGCTGAAGTTCCGCTCATACTGGGGAGACCTTTTCTAGCCACTGGGCGAGCTTTGATAGATGTAGAAAAAGGCCAGCTAAAATTCAGAGTGCAAGAAGAAGAAGTCAATTTCAAGGTATTGGAAGTTATGCATCGTCCGAGCACTGAAGAGGAGTGTTTCCGCATGGATATGGTGGATACAGTGGCTGAAGAAGTTGTTGCACATCAACACCACCCCTCTACTCCAGAGAAGAAGGAAAAGCCCAACAAGAAATCAAATCTGAAGCTATGCAAGACAAATGATGTATCAGTTGGTGAGGAAAACAGAAATTCCACCGGGAAGGAGTAAGAAAAAGGGCAAGAGGCCCAGAGTGAAAAAGGCAAAGCAGAAGCACAATTGTTGGCCTTCAAAGCAAAATCAGCTCTTTACAGGAGTTTCATGGAAGAAAAGTGCTCTTGCAATTCTATGTCCAGCAGACCCCGGTTAATTAAAAGAAGTTGTCTACACGTCAAGCTAGTGACGTTAAAGAAGCGCTTCTTGGGAGGCAACCCAAGTTTCTTAACTCTTCTTTTTAGTTGTTTTCATTTTCTTAATAGTTTTGTTTTTGCTTTAACCTCTTGAATAATTTGAGAAGCTCAAGAGGAAAAATAATAAATTGAGAAGTGACAAGTGCTTTTAGGGTAGGAAGGAAGGAAGGGAGAGCAAGGAGACAAGGAGAAGAGCAAAAAGGGCAGAGAAAAAGCAAAGTCAGCACTAGCTACCGCTTCTGTAAGCCGTTCCAATTTTTTATTTTATTTTGTTTTATTTTTCTTCCCTTTCTCCAACTTGATTGTTTACATTGGGGACAATGTAAATTCTTAAGCTTGGGGTAGGGGTATTTTTGCATTTGTTCATGTTGCATTCATATAGTTTTGCATGATAGTTTTGCATGATCACACAATTAGATTGCCCTTGCTTAGATTTTGTATCCAATTGTGAGAACTAAGTGCCAATTAATCTGTGATAGTGAATTGTTGAACCCAATTCTGTTTATTCTTGTGATATGGCTGAAAATGAAAATGATTGAGATAATCTTGGATAGTTGATAATTAGCATATGGTTCTGAGGATTTGTGTTTTTCATTGATTCTGAACTAAAAATGTGAGATTTTGAGCCAAAGGGGTACTCACAAAATTTTACCCCATTCTTTGTGTTAGAGTGTTATTCCTCTTGGTTTGTTATTCTCTAGAACTTGACTTGAAACCATTTTGAAGCTTAAAAATTTTTGAAAACATTTTTGAAAAATAATTGAGGCAATAGGTATTTTTCTGGCCTTCTGAGCCTTGAATGACTAAATGCTACCCCTTAGTTGCCCAATTTTGAGCCTGAATGAAGAAAATACTTTTCTTGGTACCCTGAAATATATTGATAAATGATGTTTGATAAGGGACCTTCTAAAGTATTACAAAAAGGGTAAAAGGTAGTTGAAAGTTTGGGAAAAGAATCAGAAAAAAAAAATATTTCTCTTGAGTTGAAAAAATTTCCCCTTCTCCAAGCAAAAGAGAAATAAAAGAAAGAGAAAAATCTTTAGAGAAGGGGATGACAAAAAGAAATGAGAAATAAAAAGAAAAAGAAAGAAAAGAAAGGTGGAAAAATAAATCGAAAACACAAGAAGGTATTTTAGAAGGTCATGTTTGCAATGCTTGATGTTTGTGTAGCCTTTTGAAATGTCCTTTTATTGATTTCCCCACCTAACGATTAATCCCATGGCCACGTTACAACCAAGTGAAAGACCTCTTGATTCTTGACTGTTTTCATTAATAAAGTAGAGATTTGGTTGATAGTCAAGCCTATGGTAGGATTCATTCCTTGAGGAAAATTGAGTGAAATGTCTTATCCCCTAAACACTTAGAGAGGTGAGAAAAGAGAGCCAAGCAAATGAACAAGCTTGGGGTGAGCTTCAGGTGAGAAAGAGTGCCCAAATCAGTGAGAGCATGAGTCTAAGGAACCTAAGTCTCTAATTGGACTTGAACGGATTGTCTCTTGCTGAATTGTTTGAAATGCCTATTACTTGGATCTTTTACTCGGGTTCTTAGTTCACTATCCATGTTTTGTTTTCTTCTACTGGCCTTGGTGATTGCTTGAGGACAAGCAATTGAATAAGCTAGGGGTGATTTGATAGTGTGATTTTACATGATATTTTCTGTACACTTTTGCATGCATTTTGCATATAGATTAGGCATTCTTTATTTGATTTTAGTTAGATTTTCCCTTGGAACGGGTGAAGCGGTGTTGTGGTGTTGTTTTGCAGGAATTCATGATTAAATGCCCAAGGTTTGGCCATGATGAAGATTGGATGATTTAGAGCCTTAAAAGTGAAGAATATGAGCCAAACAGAGCCCATCACGGCCTGGCCGTGATGCCCATCACGGCCATGATCGAGCAAAACTGAAAAGGCGAAAAAGGTCAAGTCGAGTCGTCACGGCCTAGCCGTGATGTACATCACGGCCGTGACCCAAAACCACCACAAGTCAGAATCCATCACGGCTTGGCCGTGATGGAGATCACAGGCGTGAACAGAGGGCTCGCGACGCGAGCAAAGGCTCGCCACGCGAGAGACTAAAAGTTGCCAAAACTGCCAGAGACAGAATCCGTCACGGCCTGGCCGTGATGGCCATCACGGCCGTGATGCGCAGCAGGTCTATTTAAAGAAACGCAGCAGATAGAACAGAGGAGTTTTTTGGAGCAGAGAAAAGGAGGCAGCCCAAAGAAACCCTAGGGGACGATTCTTGGTGACTGTGGTGGCTGGGTTCATCCTTCCATGGAGTGTTTCCCTTCTTCCATCTTAGTATCTTTCCTTTTCCCTTCTCCTTTGATGATGTGTAACTAAACTCCCATTGTTGGGGTTAGGGTAGCCATTTCTGATTTCTCATGTATATGACTTGATATTGTAATATGGTTTTTACTTCATTATTGAGTGATTGATTCTCTGTGCTTAATGCTTGTTGTGGCTAGCACCCCCATGACTTGATATATGTTTTGGTATGCAATGGGGACGTTCGTATCATAACCGGAATTGAGATTAATCACCTGATAAGCCTTGTATCTAGGAATGGAACTAGGTTTATTAGCAATCGTGTAATCCCTAATCATAATGCAAATTCATTAATCTAGGCCACCTAAGGAATTAGGGTTTATTAGTGGATTTAGGCTCTTGCCATCCGAGGGATCGGGGCTTGAGTAATTTAGTGGATTGATTGTCATAATTGAAGTAGAAACTATTTCTGGCTCATTTCATTGCATGAGAATGAAGTTTGGTGAACCTAATCCCAACATCTTTTATCATATTTAAAACCCATCTTTTATTGCCTTCCAAGTGTTTGAGAAAAGTACAAAAAGAGTTTGTTTTTCTTATGTTGTTAGTTCTAGCTTTTGTTAGTTTAGAACTCTCTTCAATCCAAGAATCCGCTTAGATAGTAATTGGTTTGGTAAGTGTTAGTACTTGTAGCAGTCCCCGTGGATACGATAAACCGGTCTTACCACCATATTACTTGCACGACTGGGTATACTTGCCCAGATTCGTCCAACATCCCGCGTTATTTTACATTGCGGCATTCTCTTCCCGGTTTTGATGATTATATATATTTGCATGTGTTCTCTCTCTTTTATATTTGTCTTATCGCTTTTGAATGCATTTCGGGTAGAGGGTGTCACATTTAGTGTTATAAGAGCAGTTCGGCCCTGTCCGGAGGTGGTATGAGTCTGTTGCGAGTCTTCTATGTGTTTTAGTTTGGATTATCTATATTTATTGTAGATAATGATGATTTAGTGTTAATAACCTTTAGTTCTTCCGGCTTGGTTCTCGAAGTCTGAGGACTCCACCCAAGGCACGAGCTTAATTGGTTAAAATTTAACTAGTTAAGGTGGTGAAATTTTGAGAACGAAATTTTTATACGGGGGGTGGAATTGTAACACCCCGTTTTTTTAAAATAAGATTAGTGCTTCATATATGTTATATATATGCTTGTTATGTTTGTTTTTGATGCCTAATTTCATGTTTGGGGAAGTTTAGCCTTAGAAAGGTTCAATCCTTTTAGAGTCCAAGTAACCTATTCCACCGTTTTGGCCATATCTTGAGTTCTAGATGTCCGATCGAGGTTATCTTTGTGGTGTTGGAAAGCTAAGAGAATTATCTACAAGAAAATTTAAGGTGTTTTGGACAAATTCGACTTGTTCGGCCTCGCCCCGTGAACATAGCTTCGTTATCTGTTATGTTTGTTTTTGATGCCTAAGTTCATGTTTGGGAAGTTTAGCCTTAGAAAGGTTCAATCCTTTTATAGTCCAAGTAACCTATTTTACCGTTTTGGCCGTAACTTGAGTTCTAGATGTCCGATCGAGTTGATCTTTGTGGATTTGGAAATCTAAGCGAATTATCTACAAGATTATTTAATGTGTTATGGACAAATTCGACTGGTTCGGCCTCACCCCGTGATCACTTGTTCGACTCGTAAAAATAAAAAATTCAGCTTTGCTCTTTCGGGTTCGCCTTGCGAATCCTGTTGACATAAATTGGTTCTCCGGCTCATCCCATGAATAGGAGCTCGCCCCGTGAATACGTGCAGAACCAGAAAATGCGTTTTAGGTTCTTTTTAAGACCAAATCGTGTTCCAACCTGTTTTTAACCCCTAAAACACAATCTAAACCCTCGACCATCACGACCCTACACTCAGAGCTGCCTCCCCTTTCTTTTTTTCTCAATTTCCATCAACCGTCTCTAGAAAATTCTCTCAAGGTAATCCGTTCTCGCACCGTTCTTCACCATTCTTTGATAGGAGAACATCGCTGCAAGGACGTGATCATCATATTCGTTGTTTATCCCTTCAAACAAGGTAATATTCGTACACCTTGTCCCTATCATTCTTTCCTGTTTTGATTTCTTGGCCTAAGAGTCTTTTTAAGGTGTTTCCTTGTTGTTCTTGAGGTCGTAAGATAAGTTCTTGTGAGACGAGACCCTAGAGGACCCTCTTTCTTCTTTTGAAATGCAAACCGCATACCAGGTATGGGGAGAAGCAATAGTATGAGTATGTAGGTTTGGGGGTAGCGTAAGACGAAGGGTTACCCATGACCCTTTCCTTTGATAACATGTCTATATGCCTTAAGCATATTTTTTATATTTGTTATATGATGCTTAACTGTTATGACGTTGATGACTGGCATGACTGCTATTATTGATTGATGTTGTTTGTTATAAATATGTTGATGTTGTGATGCAATGATTATGATGAGTGTGATGTTATTGGTTGTTGTTGTGTTGTGCTCTTTATGTGTGTTGATTGTTGAGGATTCTAATACCAATAATGATGCTAAGACGTTAAAATACGTTAACGATGATAACGATAATTAAGGGATGTTTCCCCAGTTGTTCATAATACATGAATATAGTGTGAGAGGTAAGGTTATGTTGATGGGGCTTAGTTAAAGACACTAGGAATGATTGGTGAGTGTTCTAGGAACATTAATAACGAAGCTATGATTGAAGGATTAATTCCCATGACGATAAGACTTGAATATTAATGAAGAGCAGTTAAGATTAATGAAGCTATGATCAATGCATTAGTAAAAACCAATATGTTGAATCTATGAGCTGTCCCAAGGATTTGGGAAAGGGTTTCTGACCCTTTCATCCCATATCAGTATGGCCACGCTCCATTGAGTACGACCGTGCTTAACCGGGTGCACGCCCGTGCCCTAGTTTGAAACCTAGAGCAGGGCGCGTAATTAGGAACGCCCATGCTCAGCAGGCAGCACGACCGTTCTTACCTACAGGTCCAACACGCCCGTGTTGAGGGAGCGCCCGTGCTCACCTGACCAGAAGAGAAACCAGAATGGTTGAAATAGGGGTTTTCACCCCAAACACTTAAAAGACTTAATAAGATACCAACGGAACATAAAGACCAAAGAAAAGTGATAAAATGTTGTACATTGGTTGCCTAGTGTTCTCTCCAAGTGATAAGATGTTGTACCTTGGTAGCCTAGTGCGAAGGGGGCCTTGATGCTTGATGGTCAAGGTGTTGATCTCTGGTGCTTAATGGCCAAAGTGTTGTTAATGCTTAAAAGACTTAACGATAAACGTTAAACGATAATCCTCGATAGCCTATTGGTTGAGGTATTGACGGTGATAAAACTTGGGTAGCCTATGGGCCCAAGCGGAGGTGGTGGTTGTGGTTGTGTGTTGTTTGCCATGCATTCATGCATCAGATATGTTGATTGGAGGCTGTGCAACATAGGGGAGGTTGTCCGAGTGTAAGATGATTTGGCCGTCCGCGGGATTCATCCAAAAGGGAATCAAGTATACACCATGGTGGAGCATCCGGGAATAAGATGTGTCGGCTGTCCTAGGGGTCCACCCATGGTTTGGTGGATTGCCCCGACGTTGGTGCTTATTGGCCAATGTGGAAACGTAATCCTAAAGTTGGCATCATGGGTTAGTTTGGATCCAAGTAAATAGTAGAGGAGTGGAGCAGAACTGCATTGCATAGCATACACGTTATATGATGATGATTGTAATGATATTGCTGTTTGATATAACATGCTTGTTTGATGTATGCTCGTCTTGCTAACTGCTTCATTGCCGTTATATTCATATATATGTTTCTTACTCCCTATCTCTATGTTTCTTGTTTTGTGGCAAGTATCTTTTATATAGAGGTCAATGTGCAACCAGTTGTGGAGTGACTCTGAGGTGCCGCTGAGACACCCCGTTGTGCCCCGGTGTTTTATTAGTTTAAAACCTTATTAATTAATTCCTTAATCACACGCTTATCGTTGAAAAGTATGCAAAAATTAAAATTTTAATTAAACAATCATATAACTTCTTCAAATTAAACACACCAAGGTTGTAATATATACATACACACATGTTTATTTATTACATTACCAAAACACTGTTGAGGGTATCCTCTCAGTAGGATCCCTCACAGGCATATACTGAAACAAAAGTTGTTCTTAGCGGGAAATATAAAACGTCTCACAAGACACACTGGCCATAGACTAACTAGACCCTAATCACCATGGGTCACGACTCGACCTCCGGCTTTCGGTGCATAGGGAGTTCCATCCAACCCCTCTTCGTTCATCTCAGCCACAGGGTCTTCAAGTATGATCCCATAAAAGATAAAATAAAACATACCGAAAGATACAGGGGATAAGAAACAGTTCGATCATCAAAAGCGGAACATAATACATAGCACATAATATAATAATAGCCACAGACACACATCACTCAAAATCAACAATCATCCTCAATTCACTATATCATCCTCTACCCTCAGCCCCTACAACTAGCTAAGACTTTATACTGATGTGGCCATCTTTACTCCTGTCACATTAGTCAATAGTCCAAAACAGTCCAGTGCAAATAACTTTCGAACGCATCAACGACTAAGCGAGTATTAGTCCAAAACGGTCCAGTACCAAGAATATGCGAACGTGTCAAGGAGTATCAATCCAGAACGGTTCAGTGCCAAGAATATGCGAACATGTCAAGAACTAAAAGAATATTACGGTAGTCTACCTCGGCATCCACATCCGTAGGGCACTCACCCGCAATATCCGATATCCTAAAATAGGATATCCTGACCTCGTCTGTTCCACTCACACGGCTGTGAATAACAATACATCTATAAATGAATCTCCCTAAATTACATCAATAACAACCTAGTGCCTCAACCTTCCATCAAAGTCTCAACACCTTTTTCCTCATAGATAAAACCACTTAATTAGGCTAGGCACCTCTAAATCACCTTTATTCTCTCACCCAAACAATTATCTCCCGAACAACACATATCCTTACTTAAAAATCAGCTAAGCACAATATTAAAAACCAGGCAGATCATGCATAACACAATATCAGAAAATAATTCAAATACCACAAAATATCACATAAGCAATGCAATAATAATAATAAATTCAATCAACCTCAGATAAGATAAAATCATCCTAACGTCGATAAACCTACAATCCCCAAATCACCATTGGTTTTACAGAAAAGGTTTCCAATATGATTTTGGTCTTGTCGATTACTCAACTACTAGTAGGGTTTAGGTCGCCCTACACAATTATTATATAATATGCTACTTATTGATTCCGATGGTAGAATGATTCTTTCCCCCACCTGAGTTAGCACCGGAATTCCGACTTCGGCGATCCTCATTATCACACCACAGTTTAACAGTTTCTCCTTCAACCAAACAATACAACTATAATTAATCAACAAAATCGCTCTTAACCTAACTAACTAGGTTTTTGGCCTCCTAATTCAAAGTAGGGTTAGGATTCTTTTCTCATTCCAAGCTTTTTGGATTCTAGTCCCTATAGTCTTAGATAGCTTAGATAAATTATCATAACTTGGAAATATTAACAAAATAATTTAATCTCCTTTTTAATTAAGTTTCAGCCTCACTTAGTAAAATAGGCTAGGAAATTCATTTGGATTCTAGCTATTGGTTTTAGATTACATAGATACTTAAGAGTATTAACCAATCATTAGAATTCATTAGACTTAGATGATTAAGGAGAAGAGCTTTTACCTCTTGAAGATTGAAGGAATGAAGAAAATGATCAACCTTCACTAAGTTGAAAACTGGACAGCTTGAGGGTGTGATGGTATTATGAGTGTATTTCACAATATACTCATTCAAAAGTCACGAACTTTGGCTTGTTAGAAAGATAAGAATAAAAGTAACAACTTTGGTTTTGAAGGTTTCATTTTTTTTGGATCATAACATGGGTGAAAAGGGCCGTCTTTCTGCTATTTCGTGGGTTGCTGAGAATTCTGGGCAGTTTCGGTATTTTGAGACTATCTCCCAATCCACTTACCCGTTTTTGATGATCTTTAGCTTGTTGGAAATAATAGAGAAAGAGAAACAACTTTTATGTTGAGAGTTTTCGATTTTAAGAAAGTAAGAGGGTCATATTTTCGGTGAGGTTTCAGTGTTCTTATGAGTTTTGCAACTTAGTTGGTGAGGAAGATGAAGAGAATGAAGGTGTGAGTGAAGGGCTGCGGTTTTGTGGTATATATAGGCTATATCTTAGGCCTTGTTTGGTTTATTAGATGTTGGATTAATAGCTTTTGTGATTATTTAATTAATATAAGCTTAACCATAGTTAATAATTAACTTAACTAAGGTCTAATTAACTTAACTAAGGTTATTTTGGCTAACCATGGTTAATAATATGTGGGTCACATTTGATGGAGGTGTGACTGATTTTGGGCCACACATAGTGACTCACCAATAAGTCACCGATCCTATCCGTTAGCGGTTCCCGGAAATTCCGTATGCAGCTCCGTCATTTACCTGATTTCGGTTTTTGAGAGGAAAAAATGAAACGAGAGAAAAATAAAATAGGTATGATTTATTGGAGGTGGATGCACGAAATTGAAGAGGTGTGGGAGGTTTACAACCATGTAAAATGAGTGGTTAAGAGTGCGTAGATGTGTCTTTTTAATACCCGCGAAAGCTTGGGGGTATTTTGGTCTTTTTACCTAAAAGTCATGATTACTTGCATTTAATGCTCATAAATGCTTGGTGAGTCATGGTGGTGACTCATCCCATGACCCATCTCCTCCGGTGTCCGGTTTTGTCTCTGCACTTCCCTTCTCGACTCCGTCGGTTTCCAGATTAGGGTTTTACGCTAGTATAAAAGCGCAATATTTCGTTTTCGACTGGAAATTTTCAAACTAACCAAACTCATTGGAAATATGATTTAAATATAAACCATTTCGTTCACGAGTCAAAATTAGGTTTTCTGATCATTAAAATCTTACTGTCAGTGAAAACACCGACTGTTTTTCGTCCGAACTTTTACCAAAATTCGTTCGAATAAACATAATATTTTATTTCGGATCAAAAATTTGAAAAGTAGACTTCCTCACGGACAAAATATAAAAATCTACAAATTTCAGTTTTTGGGTCAAAT
The DNA here is from genome assembly GCA_030762895.1 of Sophora flavescens. NCBI lineage: Eukaryota > Viridiplantae > Streptophyta > Magnoliopsida > Fabales > Fabaceae > Sophora > Sophora flavescens. The sequence continues at coordinate 134,708,912 of CM061068.1, forward strand.
TAGGGTTTTCTGTCAGTATAAAATTATACTGTCAGTTAAAAAAAACGCAGACCGGGCTCCGTCTGAATTTTCAACCCAAAATTTCACCGTAGCCTTCTACCATAAGAGAGACTATGAATATGATTTTATTTTATTTAAAATCACTTTCTAACTCTCAGATTAAAATATAATTAATTATATTTTAACTGGTTAAACAGCGTAATTAAAAATCAGGCTATTACATTACTACCCCTCTTAGAAAAAAATTCCGTCCTCGGAATTTCTTAACTCAAAACTAGACATCATCTTGTAATCATATCTTAATCTAAAGATCCCACAATATATTTCTCATCGCTGCGTTCCTCTAAATGATAGCGGTAACTTCATAACATAGTTCATCTTTATATCATTTTATTTATCCTCTAAATAATAATTACGTATTATATCCAAATTACACATACCTTCTATGAGATCTGCAAGGTGAGAGGATTCATCTCCCCTTATGGTAAACACTCTCCCAGCAGCTTGAGGTTTAGCCATTTGCCGACCTGTTGCTGGAACTCCTCTCTAAGTTCCCCCTCTATAACCTCAAGCTTCTCTATCCCCAGCTATCGACTGCTGCATACCTCTCTATCTAATATCACGAGCATAATGACCTAGTTTCCCACAGTTGAAACAACCAGATCCCTCCCTACAATTTCTAACATGATGCGGTCCTCCGCATCTGAAACAAACTAAGCCTTGTTGTTGCTGGCTTGTTCCGACCACTTGTGTGGTATCTACTGGTGTTGGTGCCACTGTCTGCAATTGTCTGGCATATGGTCCTTGTCTCTCTTGAGAACCCCTATCTTCTCTCCGTTGGAGACCTGATCGAATAGGACCTCTACTCCTCTGCTGCCTCTGCTCAGCAGCTTGCCTCAAATCTATGCTTTCTATGGCACTGCATCTCTCCACTAGCTCCGGAAAACTCTGGGTATCGAGAGATACTATAGCCCTCTGTAGTTCATGTCGGAGTCCTTCCTCAAACCTTCGGCATTGCCAATCTTCATCTGGGAATCTCTGATAAAATTCTGAATACTTAATCATAGCCTCAAAACGCGATGCATAATCACCAACCGTCCTGTTGCCTTGTTTAAGACTCATGAATTCCCTTTCCTTCTCACGCCGAACTAAACGCGGAAAATATTTTTCAAAGAAACAATTGCTAAACAACTGCCAAGTGATCATTCTGCCCTCAGCCTCCAGCAATCTTCGCTTGCCTTTCCACCAAGATTCTGCTCCTCCAGTTAGCATGAAGGCAGCATACGTCACTTTCCTATCCTCTCTGCAACGCATGGTATCGAATATCTTTTCGATCTCTTGTACCCACCATTCTGCCTTCTCTGGGTCATAATCTCCTCGGAATTGAGGTGGCTTCCCTTTCAGGAAAGTAGTCATTCCGACATCTTCAGCTGCTGCAACTCTCCTTTGATTCTGTTGTTCCTGCTGCTCATTGTTCATCTGCAGCATCTCAGCATTCTGCTGTGTTTGTAATAACAGAGTAGTAGCTATGTTTTTCATGGTATCTTGAGTCTCAGATGACTCCCCTCCACTTCTGGTATGATTATTTTCCACATTGTCAGCTCCAACAATTCTTTCGGGAGTTCTATCACCACTATCGATCTGACGTCCTCTTCCACGAGCCATGATTCTGTAAAAGAAATCATTCGCTCTTATCAGTATGACATGTGATACCACATAGACAAGTATATAAATACCATATGTCATACTAATGTTAATTATCGCATCGGATTCAGACACACTACCCATCTTCTAAGCATAGTCAATATCCGATGTGGACTCAACTAGACATGACCAGTAACAACATCCTAGACCTCACAGTCCGATTAGAATCGAACTACTCTGATACCACCAAATGAGACACCCCATTGTGCCCCAGTGTTTTATTAGTTTAAAACCTTATTAATTAATTCCTTAATCACACGCTTATCGTTGAAAAGTATGCAAAAATTAAAACTTTAATTAAACAATCATATAACTTCTACAAATTAAACACACCAAGGTTGTAATATATACATACACACATGTTTATTTATTACATTACCAAAACAAAGTTGAGGGTATCCTCTCAATAGGATCCCTCACAGGCATATACTGAAACAAAAGTTGTGCTTAGCGGAAAATATAAAACGTCTCATGAGACGCACTGGCCATAGACTAACTAGACCCTAATCACCATGGGTCACGACTCGACCTCCGGCTTCCACTGCATAGGGAGTTCCATCCAACCCTTCTTCGTTCAGCTCAGTCACAGCGTCTTCAAGTATGATCCCATAAAAGATAAAATAAAACATACCGAAAGATACAGGGGATAAGAAACAGTTCTATCATCAAAAGAGGAACAAAATACATAGCACATAATATAATAATAGCCACAGACACACATCACTCAAAATCAACAATCATCCTCAATTCACTATATCATCCTCTACCCTCAGCCCCTGCAACTAAGACTTTATACTGATGTGGCCATCTTTACTCCTGTCACATTAGTCAGTAGTCTGAAACAGTCCGGTGCAAATAACTTTCGAACACGTCAACGACTAAGAGAGTATTAGTCCAAAACGGTCCAGTATCAAGAATATGTGAACGCGTCAAGGAGTATCAATCCAGAACAGTCCAGTGCCAAGAATATGATAACGTGTCAAGAACTAAAAGAATATTACGGTAGTCTACCTCGGCATCCACATCCGTAGGGCACTCACCCGTAATATCCGATATCCCAAAATAGGATATCCTGACCTCGTGTGTTCCACTCACACGACTATGAATAACAATACATCTATAAATGAATCTCCCTAAATTACATCAATAACAACCTAGTGCCTCAACCTTCCATCAAAGTCTCAACACCTATTTCTTCATAGATAAAACCACTTAATTAGGCTAGGTGATAGTGTGATTTTGCATCATATTTCATGTACAATTTTGCATGCATTTTCATATAGTTTAGGCATGATTAGTTTGATTTTTATTAGTTTTTACCTTGGAACGGGTGAGGCGGTTTCTTGGTGTTGTTTTGCAGGAATCTAAGGAAAATTGCTCAAGATTAACCATGATGGAGCTTGGATGAAGACAGAGCTTGAAAAGTGAAGAAAATGACCCAGGCAGAGCCCATCACGGCCTAGTCGTGATGACCATCATGGCCTAGACGTGATGACGATCACGTCCGTGATCGAGCAATAATTGAGAAGAAAGAAGGCAGAAGCCAAGCTGTCACGGCCTAGCCGTGATGCCCATCACGTCCGTGAAATGCTAATTGAATCAGAACCCTCCTAGGCAGAATCTGTCACGACCTAGCCATGATGCCCATCACGGCCGTGACAGACCAATTGGTGGAGACAGAAGTGATCACGGCCTAGCTGTGACGAGTGTCACGGCCGTGACAAACATATTTTGAAAGCGCGCCCAAGGCAGAAAGCGTCACGGCCTTCCCGTGATGGCCATCACGGTCGTGACGCGAATCCTGATTTATAAAAAGGCACAGGCAGAACAGAAGGAACCAATTTTTGGAAATCCTCAAACACTCTCTCTGAACCAGGGGCGGTTGCACAAGGATTCTATGGAGTCTCTTCTCTTTGCCATCTCTATTTCTGTAGTTTTGGCTATGATCATGAGTAGCTAAACTCCCATTGTTGGGGTTAGGTGTAGCTATTTCTGAACTATCCATGTATTTGATGTGATCTTGTAATAGAGTTTTTGCTTCCTTATGAGTGATTGATTTCTATGCCTAATACTTGTTGTGGCTAGCACCCCCATGACTTGATTATTGTTTTGGTATGCAATTGGCCCCTTTAAACGAAATAAATCAACCACCTAGTAAACTTGTATAGGAATGGATTTAGGTTTATTAGCAATCGTGTAATCCCTAATCATCATGCAAATCATTAGTCTAGCCACCAAGGGTCTATTAGTGGATTTAGGCCTTGCATCCGACGAGTAATCTATGATATTGTAAAAATAAAATTGTTTATTACATTCATTCAGAGGATGAAGTTTAGTGAACCTAATCCCAACACGTTCATAATTTGAAGATCCCTTTCCATTCACCCAACCATTTTTAACATGGCATATTATATTGAGCCCCTTTAATCCAAATATCCGCTTAGATAGTAAACGGATGTCTTCTCACAACCCCCGTGGAACGATAAAACCCTCACCACCGTATTACTTTACTAATATACTAGCCAGATCCGCCAACAAGTTTGGGGGGGCGGGGATTGTGTTTCAATATTAGCATACTCATTTCGGTTACTAATTTAAGCAAAAAAAAATTCTGTTATAATCTGTTGCTGTCATTTTTCTGGTTTGTTTTTTTTTCTGTTTACTGACATTTGCTGCTAACAATCTTGGTTGCTAGACTGTTTGTGCATGCGAGGTACTACCCCGGCTGACCAACTCCTCTACGATCCTGAAATAGAAAGAACATCTAGGGGGAATCGGAGGCAAGCAAGAGAGCGGAAACTGTTAGAACAACAAGAAGAAGAACAAGAGACTCCCACTTCTCAAGTTCATCAAGGGGAACTCAGGATGGCAGGCAATGGTGAAGGTGCTCCACCACGGAGGACACTTGGGGACTACGGCAATAAAAATGTCAATCGGTATGTCACTAGCATAGTGAGGCCCCCAATTAACTGCAACAATTTTGAAATCAAGCCAGCTCTCTTGAATTTGGTTTCACAAAATCAATTTGTCGGGTTGGAAAAGGAGGATCCTAATAGTCATATCTCCAACTTCATTGAGATATGTGATACTATGAAGCACAATGGTGCTTCTGAGGATGCAATTTGCCCAAGGGCATTTCCCTTATCTCTAAGAGATAGGGCCAAGTCTTGGCTCCAATCTCAACCAAGGGGGAGCATCACTACATGGGATGACTTAGAGGAAAAATTTCTGGCAAGATTCTTCCCCACCTCAAGATTTGTAAAGACAAGGGGTGACATCATAAGCTTTGCTCAACAAGAAGGTGAGACTCTTCATGACGCCTGGGAGAGGTTCAAGGAATTCCTCCGAAGATGCCCAAATCATGGGTTTGACGATCATACCCAAATGCAAACATTTTGCAATGGATTTAGACCGTCAACCAGGTATATGTTGGATGCCTCAGCTGGAGGGTCCATGAACACAAAAACAGCGGAGGAAGCACTGATTTTGATAAAGGCTATGGCATCTAATGACTATTTGATGCATCATGATCGGGGTCCCACATCAAGAAGGGGAGTGTTGGAGTTAGATTCACAAACTGCACTTTTGGCTCAGAATAAGCTCATGACACAACAATTGGAGTCCATCACCAAGCAACTAGCTCAACTCCCACAACAACTCCAAACTGTTCAAGGGACAACCATGCCACATCAACAGGTAATGAGATGCGATTTTTGTGGAGGTGATCATGATAATGGAAGATGTGAGGCAACACCTAGTTCCCATGAGGAAGCCAATTATATGGGAACTATGGGCATCAAGGCAACAACCAATACCCTAACAACTACAACCAAGGGTGGAGGAATCAAGCAAATTTTGGTTGGAAACAAGATGCCGGTCAAGCAAGCAAGCCTCTTCCTACACAACCACCTCAAGACCAGACTTATATCTTGGAGAACACCCTCAATCAGTTCATGCAAATGTCCATGTCAAACCAGAAAAACACCGATGTTTCTATAAAGAACTTGGAGGTTCAAGTTGGACAAATTGCAAAGCAACTAGCGGAGCAATCTAGCAGCAGTTTTTCAGGTAATACTCAAACTAATCCTAAGGAGCATTGTAAGGCTATTGTTTTGAGGAGTGGTAAAAGCCTTGAGGAAGAGAGTGGCGAGCCTTTGGTGAAAAATCAGAGAGTTGATGAAAAAACAGAGGTGATTGCTGAAAAATCTGATTTGAATAAAGAAAAAGGCAAAGAGGTTGTAGTAGAGGAGGAAGAAAAAGAAAGTGAAAAAGACAAGAGGGAGGAGCTAGTGGATGAGAATTCGATTTTGAGGAGGACTAAAAGTCAGATTTTGAAAGATGGAGACAAGCCTCAAGAGATCCCCTCTTATGTGAAGTTTCCATATCCTCATTTGAGTAAGAAAAAGGAGAAGGAAGAACAATTTGCCAAGTTTCTTGACATCTTCAAGAGCCTACAGATTAACATACCCTTTGCTGAAGCACTAGAGCAGATGCCCACTTATGCAAAATTCATGAAGGAGTTTCTCACGAAGAAAAGAAAGTTCAAAGAAGGTGAGACTGTTGCCTTGACAGAAGAGTGTAGTGCGATACTTCAAAGGAAGCTACCTCCAAAGCTTAAAGATCCTGGTAGTTTTACAATACCCTGCACCATTGGGAGTGTTGCTATTGGGAAGGCCTTGTGTGACTTGGGAGCGAGTATCAATTTGATGCCGCTTTCAATTTTGAACAAGCTTGGAGGTGGTGAGGTGAAGCCAACAAGGATGGCATTGCAACTAGCAAACAGATCAATCAAGCGTCCTTATGGTATTCTGGAAGATGTGTTGGTTAAAGTGGACAAGTTTATCTTCCCAGCGGATTTTGTGATACTAGACACGGAGGAGGATGCAGAAGTTCCACTTATATTGGGAAGACCTTTTCTAGAAAATGGTCGTGCTTTGATAGATGTACAAAAGGGTCAACTTCGACTCAGAGTGCAAGATGAAGAGGTCACTTTTAATGTATTTGAAGCTATGCATCGCCCGAGTGATGAAGAGAATTGTTTCCGCATGCACCTTGTGGAAGTGGTGGCTAAAGAAGCCTTTGCACAGCAGCACCATTCCTCTACTCTTGAGAAGGTAATTGTGAATTCTATTGAAAATCATGATGAGGAAGAGGAGAAGGAAATAGAAGACTGTTTGTGTGATCTGGAAGCTCAACCCAAGCAACTTGCTGTCAACACTAAGAAGGAAGAGCTCAAAAAGGATGAAGTCCAAGAGAAGCTCGAGTTGGAGCTTAAGCCTCTACCTCCCCACTTGAAGTATGTCTTTCTTGGGGAGAATGATGAAGACCCTGTCATAGTGAGCAATGTATTGTCCAAATTGGAAGTGGAGAAACTTGTAAGGGTGCTTCGAGAGCATAAAACAGCTATTGGATGGTCCATCTCAGATTTGAAACGTATTAGCCCCACGTTTTGTATACACAAGATCATGATGGAGGCTGAATTTAAACCGGTGGTCCAACCGCAGAGGAGGCTCAATCCCACAATGAAAGAAGTGGTAAGGAAGGAGGTGCTGAAACTCTTTGAAGCTAGAAGATCTATCCGATTTCCGATAGTGCTTAGGTGAGTCCGGTACAAGTGGTTCCAAAGAAAGGTGGCATGACCGTCGTTCACAACGAGAAGAATGAGTTGATCCCAACTAGAACGGTCACCGGTTGGCGAATGTGTATAGATTACCGGAAGCGAAATCAAGCTACTAGGAAGGATCACTTCCCACTTCCATTCATGGACCAGATGTTGGAGAGGCTGGCTGGGCAAGCTTACTATTGTTTCTTGGATGGTTACTCGGGTTATAACCAAATTGTGGTTAACCCGGAAGACCAAGAGAAAACTGCATTCACATGCCCTTTTGGAGTTTTTGCCTATCGGAAGATGCCATTCGGACTTTGTAATGCGCCTGCGACATTTCAAAGGTGCATGCTTTCCATTTTCTCTGATATGGTAGAAAAATACATTGAGGTTTTCATGGATGATTTTTCTGTTTTTGGTTCCTTTTATGATAATTGTTTGTCTAACCTTGCTGTTGTGTTAAAGAGGTGCATGGACACCAATTTAGTCTTAAATTGGGAGAAGTGTCATTTTATGGTGCAGGAAGGCATTGTGCTTGGGCACAAAATTTCAGCTAAGGGGATCGAAGTGGATAAATCCAAGATTGATGTGATTAAGAAACTACATCCACCAGTGAATGTCAAGGGTGTAAGGAGTTTCCTTGGGCATGCAGGCTTTTACCGGCGGTTCATCAAGGACTTTTCAAAGATAGCCAAGTCGTTGTGTGGCCTTTTGAACAAGGACACACCATTTGTGTTTGATACTGCTTGTCTTACCTCTTTTCAGGTTTTGTAAGAAAAGTTGATCACCGCTCCCATTCTTGTTGCACCCAACTGGGAGTCACCATTTGAATTAATGTGTGATGCCAGTGACTACGCGGTTGGGGAAGTTTTGGGACAGTGGAGGGAAAAAATTTTCCATGTCATTCACTATGCTAGCAAGGTTCTCAATGAGAACCAAGTAAATTATGCAACAACTGAAAAAGAGTTGCTAGCCATAGTGTTTGCATTGGAAAAATTTTGTTCCTACTTAATTGGTTCACAAGTCACTGTTTTTACTGATCATGCTGCAATTAAATATTTGTTGACTAAGTTAGATTCTAAACCAAGACTCATAAGGTGGATTCTATTTTTGCAGGAGTTTGACTTAGTCATCAAGGACAAAAAGGGCAATGTGGTGGCTGACCACTTGTCCAGGTTGGTGAATGAAGAGGTGGCTGCACAAGAGAAGGACATTCGGGATGAGTTCCTGGATGAGGCTTTACTTCCGGTGCATGAAAGACCATGGTTTGCCGACATGGAAAATTCAAGGCAGCCAATATTGTTCCAGAGCACCTCACTTGGCAACAAAAGAAGAAATTTTTCCGGGAGGCTTATGGAGGAGGTGCGTTAGTCAAGAGGAAGCAAGGAAAATTTTGTGAAATTGTCATAACTCGCCATATGGTGGACATTACAATGGGGATAGGACAGCTGCAAAGGTCCTCCAATCTGGGCTCTTTTGGCCCTCAATCTTCAAGGACTCTTTCAATCATGTGAAGAGTTGTGACAAGTGCCAAAGGACCGGGAACATTTCAAAAAGGTATGAGATGCCACTGCAGAACATATTGGAGGTTGAGGTATTTGATTGTTGGGGCATAGACTTTATGGGTCCACTTCCACCTTCATTCTCCAATCAATATATCTTGGTGGCAGTGGACTATGTTTCCAAATCGGTGGAGGCCATTGCAACACAGAAGAATGATGCCCAGACAGTGATTAAATTCATCAAGAAGAACATATTTGCCCGGTTCGGTGTCCCAAGGGTCCTTATAAGTGATGGGGGATCTCACTTTTGCATCTCACAACTGAGAAATGTGTTGACCAAGTATGATGTGAGGCATAAGGTGGCATCCCCATATCATCCGCAAACAAATGTGCAAGCGGAGGTCTCCAACCGGGAGATTAAGAAAATTCTGGAAAACACTGTGGTCGTTTCAAGAAGAGATTGGGCAAGGAAGCTTGACGATGCCTTGTGGGCTTACCGAATTGCACTGAAAACTTCTGTGGGGTTATCTCCATTTCAGATGGTCTATGGGAAGGCATGTCATCTACCCGTAGAGTTGGAGCATCGAGCTTTTTGGGCATTGAAGTTCTTGAATTTTGATGCCACTGTGGCGGGTGAGAAAAGAGTGAATCAGCTGCATGAGTTAGAGGAGATGCGCCTTAATGCATATGAGAATGCAGCTATTTACAAACAGAGATTCAAGACCTACCATGACAAGAAGATCGTCATGAAAACATTTCAGCCGGGACAACAAGTTTTATTATTCAATTCCCGACTGAGATTGTTTCCGGGCAAGTTGAAGTCTAAATGGTCGGGACCGTTCATTGTCAAAGAAATCTCACCTCATGGAGCTATAGAAGTGGAGGATCCTATTTCAAAAAGGACCTTCAAAGTCAATGGCCAAAGACTCAAGGCCTACTTGGGTGGTGACATCGAGAGATTGATCTCAGTTGTGCACCTTCATGATCCTTGAGGTCACCTACCCGTCAAGCTAGTGACGTTAAAGAAGCGCTTATTGGGAGGCAACCCAAGTTTTCTTTTCCTTTCCCCTTTGTTTTTCAATTTCACTCTTGAATAATTTGAGAAGATCAAGAGTAAATAAATCATAAATTAATAGTTTGTTAAGTGTTTTCAGGGTAGAGAGGAAGGAGAAGCAAAAAGGGCAGAGGCAACAAAGCCAACAACCATCACGCCCAGGCCGTGACACCGGTCACGGCCGTGATGAGCCAGAATTGAAGATCAGAAAGGATCATGGTCTAGCCGTGATCCCCATCACGGGCGTGATGAGAGGATCCTAAAGACCAGAGAGCATCACGGCCTAGCTGTGATGGAGGTCACGGCCGTGACAGGCTACCCCTATGGACCAGAATGCATCACGGCCTGCCCGTGATAAGCATCACGGCCGTGACCCAATTTTCATGCAATTCCTTCTGACTGGGCATGTGAGCCGGCACCCGTTACCGCCTCGGTAAGTCGTTCCAATTTTTCTCCTCTCTCCGACTTGATTGTTTACATTGGGGACAATGTAAATTTTTAAGCTTGGGGTAGGGGTATTTTTGCATACTTGTGCATTTTGCATGTTGCATTCATATAGGAATAGCTTGGCATGATCACATGATTAGATTGCCCCTTGTCTAGATGTTGCATCCGATTGTGAGAACTAAGTGCCAAATAACTTGAGATAGTGAATTCTTGAACCCAATTCTGTTTATTCTTGTGATGAGGCTACAAATGAAAAATGCTTAAGATGATCTGTGATAGTTGATAATTAGCATGTGGTTTCGTAGATTTGTGTTCTCATTGATTTTTGAACTACTAAATGTGAGATTTTGAGCCAAAAAGGGGTACTCACTAAATCTACTCCATTATTTGTGATAGAGTGTTTTATTCCTCTTGGATGGTATTCTCTAGAACTTGACTTGAAACTGTTTTGAAGCTTAAAAATTTTTGAAAACATTTTTGAAAATGATTGAGGCACCAGGTATTTTTCCGGCCTTCTGAGCTTTGAATGACTAAATGCTACCCCTTAGTTGCCCAATTTTGAGCCTGAAAGAATAAAATACTTTTCTTGGTACCTTGAATTACTTTGATGAATATGCTTGGTAGGGCACCTTTTAAAGTATTACAAAAAAAGGGTAAAAAGGTAGTTGAAAAAGTATGGGATGAGAAATTCAGAAAATATTTCTCTTGGACTGAAAATCTCCCCTTCTCCAAATAAAAGAAAAATAAGAGAAAAAGAAATATAAATAGAGAAGGGGATGACAAAAAGAAAAGTGAGAAATAAAAGGAAAAAAAGAAAGAAAGAAAGGTGACAAAAGTGAATCGAGACCCAAAAGGGTATTTTAGAAGGTGTCATGATTTGCAATGCTTGATGTTTTGTGTAGCCTTTTTGAAATGTCCTTTTCTTGACTTCCCCACCTAACGAAAAATCCCATGGCCACGTTACAACCAAAGCGAAAGACCTCTTGATTCTTAATTGTTTTCATTAATAAAGTAGAGATTTGGTTGATAGTCAAGCCTATGGTAGAGTTCTTTCCTTGAGGAAAATGGAGCGAATCGTCATATATCCCTAAATACTTGAGTGAGGTGAGAAAGAATGCCAAGAAAAATATTAAGCTTGGGGTGACTTTCAGGTGAGAAAGAGTGCCCGAATCAGTGAGAATACGAGTCTAAGAAACCTAAGCTTCTAATTGGACTTGAAACTGATTGTCTCCTGCTGAATTTTTTGAAATGCCTATTACTTGGATTATTTACTCGGGTTCTTGGTTCACTATCCATGCTTTGATTATTTATCTCTTCTGGCCTTAGTGATTGCTTGAGGACAAGCAAATGAATAAGCTTGGGGTGATTTGATAGTGTGATTTTGCATCATATTTCATGTACAATTTTGCATGCATTTTCATATAGTTTAGGCATGATTAGTTTGATTTTTATTAGTTTTTACCTTGGAACGGGTGAGGCGGTTTCTTGGTGTTGTTTTGCAGGAATCTAAGGAAAATTTCTCAAGATTAGCCATGATGGAGCTTGGATGAAGACAGAGCTTGAAAAGTGAAGAAAATGACCCAGGCATGACCATCACGGCCGTGATCGAGCAATAATTGAGAAGAAAGAAGGCAGAAGTCAGAAACTGTCACGGCCTAGCCGTGATGCCCATCACGGCCGTGACATGCTAATTGAATCAGAACCCTCCTAGGCAGAATTTGTCACGGCCTAACCGTGATGCCCATCACGACCGTGACAGACCAATTAGTGGAGACAGAAGTGATCACGGCCATGACAAACATATTTTGAAAGTGCACCCAAGGCAGAAAGCGTCACGGCCGTGACGCGAATCCTGATTTATAAAAAGGCACAGGCAGAATAGAAGGAACCAATTTTTGGAAACCCTCAAACACTCTCTCTGAACCAGGGGCAGTTGCACAAGGATTCTATGGAGTCTCTTCTCTTTTTCATCTCTATTTCTGTAGTTTTGGCTATGATCATAAGTAGCTAAACTCCCATTGTTGGGGTTAGGTGTAGCTATTTCTGAATTATCCATGTATTTGATGTGATCTTGTAATACAGTTTTTGCTTCCTTATGAGTGATTGATTTCTATGCCTAATGCTTGTTGTGGCTAGCACCCCCATGACTTGATTATTGTTTTGGTATGCAATTGGAAAATTCATATTAGAACGAGAACTGAAATCAACCACCTAGTAAACCTTGTATCTAGGAATGGATTTAAGTTTATTAGCAATCGTGTAATCCCTAATCATCATGCAAATTCATTAATCTAGGCCACCTAAGGAATTAGGGTCTATTAGTGGATTTAGGCTCTTGTCATCCGAGGAATCGGGGCTTGAGTAATCTAGTGGATTGATTGTCATAATTGAAGTAGAAATTGTTTATTAGTCATTTCATTGCATGAGGACGAAGTTTAGTGAACCTATTCCCAACATCGTTCATAGATTTGAAGAATTCTTTTACTGCCTTCCAAGTGTTCGACAGAAATCCTCAAAGAACTTTTCTTTTTAATTTGTTTATTTTAGGTTTTGAATCTGATTTGGCTTGGTATTTAGTATTGAGCCCCCTTCAATCCAAATATCCGCTTAGATTGTAATTGATTCGGTACGTGCTAGTACTTGTCACCATCCTCGTGGGAACGATAAAACGGTCTCACCACCGTATTACTTGCTTGTACGACTAGGTATACTTGCCTAGATCCGTCAACACTAGGCACCTCTAAATCACCTTTATTCTCTCACCCAAACAATTATCTCCCGAACAACACATATCCTTACTTAAAAATCAGCTAAGCACAATATTAAAAATCAGGCAGATCATGCATAACACAATATCAGAAAATAATTCAAATACCACAAAATATCACATAAGCAATGAAATAATAATAATAAATTCAATCAACCTCAGATAAGATAAAATCATCCTAACGTCGATAAACCTACAATCCCCAAATCACCATTGGTTTTACAGAAAAGGTTTCCAATATGATTTTGGTCTTGTCGATTACTCAACTACTAGTAGGGTTTAGGTCGCCCTACACAATTATTATACAATATGCTACTTATCGATTCCGATGGTAGAATTATTCTTTCCCCCACCTGAGTTAGCACCGGAATTCCGACTTCGGCGATCCTCGTTATCACACCACAGTTTAACAGTTTCTCCTTCAACCAAACAATACAACTATAATTAATCAACAAAATCACTCTTAACCAAACTAACTAGGTTTCGGCATCCTAATTCAAAGTAGGGTTAGGATTCTTTTCTCGTTCCAAGGTTTTGGATTCTAGTCCCTATAGTCTTCGATAGCTTAGATAAATTATCATAACATGGAAATATTAACAAAATAATTTAATCTCCTTTTTAATTAAGTTTCATCCTCACTTAGTAAAATAGGCTAGGAAATTCATTTGGATTCTAGCTATTGGTTTTAGATTACATAGATACTTAAGAGTATTAACCAATCATTAGAATTCATTAAATTTACAAAATCTATAAACTCCTAAACCCTAGATTTTCGGCCAAACGCCATAAAATTAGGATAGAAATCTTTTCTGAAGTTAAGTTCTTAGATTATAACCATATAGGTATTAGAGAGCATGATACAAGTGATAGAATTGAGTAATGACACAAAAACTTCACACTCACTTTCTCACCTAGGTTCGGCCAAGAATGGTTAATAGGGAAGGAAAATGACTTTAATCACATGTTTTTGGATAATGAAATTAGGGATTATATCTAGATCATAGAAATTGATTTCACATTTTTATGATTTTTCTACAATTTTCTAGAATTATTACAAGTTCTAGATCTAGGAATGGAAATTTATGAAAACTTGATGATCATGGCTTGATCTTACAAAATAAATGAAGGAGAAGACTTTGATGATTAAGGAGAAGAGCTTTTACCTCTTGAAGATTGAAGGAATGAAGAAAACGATCAACCTTCACTAAGTTGAAAATTGGACAACTTGAGGGTGTGATGGTATTATGTATGTATTTCACAATATACTCATCCAAAAATCACGAACTTTGGATTGTTAGAAAGATAAGAATAAAAGTAACAACTTTGGTGTTGAAGGTTTCATTTGGTTTGTATCATAACATGGGTGAAAAGGGCCGTCTTTATGCTATTTCATGGGTTGCTGAGAATTCTGGGCAGTTTCGGTATTTTGAGACTATCTCCCAATCCACTTATCCGTTTTTGATGATCTTTAGCTTGTTGGAAATAATAGAGAGAAAGAGAAACAACTTTTATGTTGAGAGTTTTCGATTTTCAGAAAGGAAGAGGGTCATATTTTCGGTGGGGTTTCGGTGTTCTTATGAGTTTTGCAACTTAGTTGGTGAGGAAGATGAAGAGAATGAAGGTGTGAGTGAAGGGTTGCAGTTTTGGGGTATATATGGACTATATCTTAGGCCTTGTTTGGTTTATTAGATGTTGGATTAATAGCTTTTGTGATTATTTAATTAATATAAGCTTAACCATAGTTAATAATTAACTTAACTAAGGTCTAATTAACTTAACTAAGGTTATTTTGGCTAACCATGGCTAATAATATGTGAGTCACATTTGATGGAGGTGTGGCTGATTTTGGGCCACACTTAGTGACTCACCAATGAGTCACCGATCCTATCCGTTAGCGGTTCCCGGAAATTCCGTATGCAGCTCTGTCATTTACCCGATATCGGTTTTTGAGAGGAAAATAATGAAACGAGAGCAAAATAAAATAGGTATGATTTATTGGAGGTGGATGCACAAAATGGAAGAGGTGTGGGAGGTTTACAACCATGTAAAATGAGTGGTTAAGAGTGCGTAGATGTGTCTTGTTAATACCCGCGAAAGCTTGGGGGTATTTTGGTCTTTTTACCTAAAAGTCATGATTACTTGCATAATATTTTTCGTCCGAACTTTTACCAAAATTCGTTCGAATAAACATAATATTTTATTTCTGATCAGAAATTTGAATAGTAGACTTCCTCACGGACATAAATATAAAAATCTACAAATTTCAGTTTTCGGGTCAAATTAGGGTTTTCTGTCAGTATAAAATTATACTGTCAGTTAAAAAAAACGCAGTTCGGGCTCCGTCTGAATTTTCAACCCAAAATTTCACTGTAGCCATCTACCATAAGAGATACTACGAGTATGATTTTATTTTATTTAAAATCACTTTCTAACTCTCAGATTAAAATATAATTAATTATATTTTAACTGGTTAAACAACATAATTAAAAATCAGGCTGTTACAGCCGCGACTTGTAGAAAGGATTTCCTGTTTTCAGTAGTTGCTTAGTTGTTTCCAGTTGTATCTGATAAGCCTCTGGCTCATCTAGTTTTATAGCTAATGAGGCCACGGTTTTGTGCTAAATGTTCGAGTTTAATCTCGTTTTCCCCCAAATTTGGCCACGGTTTTAGTAATTTTTGCTATTTTTAAGTCAAATAAAGCATTTAATGCTATTTTATATTTTCAGGTTAAAAGTGAAGCTCAAGAGAACTTGGAGAATTGAAGAAAACAAACTAAAAGAAGAATTTCATGGTCTCGCCCCATGAGACAGTGCTCGCCCCACGAGCCAGAGCTGATACTGAGCAAGAAATTGGGATTTTTCAGTCTCGCCCCATGAGACGATGCTCGCCCCGCAAGCCAAACACAGGAAATCTGAGAGCGTTCTGTCTAGCCCCGCGAGACAATTTTCGCCCCACGAATATTAAAATCTACTTGCAGCGAGATTCACGTGAAGCAAATGGTGTAGCGGCCTAATTGATGATTTGAAGATTTGGATATTAATGGCTTCTCATAAAAATAGAAGTTTGAGATATTGAATTGACAATTAATTTGGAAGATTGAAGTCATTAAAGAATATCAATCATGGAATGGAATTGATATTGAAGATAAGAAAACTATTTGACTTTGGTAAAATAATGTAACATAAATGCTATGGATTTGGTCAATATAATAAGTTGACAATGAGACAAAAATGCATCAGGATCCATGACCAAATGAAAGAAGACCAGAAGCTGGAATTGGGATTTGAAAGCCAAGAGCTTGCCAACGTGAAGCATGGTCAGGACCTTGTCAATTTCATGTTAGTTGCTTGGTAAGAAAATTTGGCTTGTAGCAAATTAAAGCAAAACGTGAATTGTCTAATGAGGGCCCACGCCAAAATTAACTTTTGCATCAAATATTGAAAAGGAACGCAAGAGATTAATTTGGGATAGCAACATGAAATAATAATCCAAAGGGCCCACATAATTGAGAATCTCTTGTGCAATTGACTATCAAAATTGGAAGTAAACACTTGGCCATGATAAGATAGAATCAAAATAAGATTTAAATTGAGATAGAGAGGAATTCAAGTAATAAAAAAAATATTGTTTCAAGTGGCAATATAAAAAGGCAGGGGGGGAGGCAGAAGAAAAGGAGGAGATAGCAGCGAGAGTCATAGAACGGAAGAGGAACACAGCACCGCAGGAGCAACACGGTGATGGAGATTTTCGTAGTTATTTTTGTTCTTGTTCTTTCTTTTCTTATGAGTAGTAGCTAAATCTCTTTTTCTAGGGTGACGATGTAACCGCGCCATGACGGTTTGGTGATTTTATTTCAGTTTTCTTAATTTCTTCTTCTCCTTCTTTTGTGTTTTATTCTCTGTTCTTAATGCTTCTAATTGCTTGATCACCAATTAGATGATAGGCTAATCATAATGAGACCGAGAGGAGATTTATATGTCAAGGGTATTGAGATAAAACCATAGGGTTAATACAGATAGAGATATACCGTAGGAGCTTTATGCAACTTCAATAGAGAATCATAGAACTTAATGAATTTCTTGATAAACAATCATCATAGAGATATAGTTGATTAGGGATTAAGCCATGTGTTCTAGCGTACTCGGGAGAGATATTAGAATAAATTAAGAATCTTGGTTGACATTAGAAGTTGATTAGAAATTAGGAAGAATTGATATAATTGAATCAAACCAATTGGGATAAGTATTTCTTGTCTATGAGGGATGCGTATTCATAGCGTTGGTGAAATTGGATCCCAAGGATTTTCTTTAATTGTTTGCTCCTTGTTTATTTTCGATTTTTAGTTAATTAATTCAAAAATTATTTATTTTAGTTTCTTTTCATAATTTTTATCTTAATTAAAATCCTCAATTTCTTTTGGTCTAAATAATTGTTAAATTTGTGAAGTGGTACTTGGTCACCCAATCCCTGAGTTCGATACTCGATTTCTCACCATTTTATTATTACTTGCTTCGAGCCGGTACACTTGCCGAAGCCCAATAGTATCCGAATTGTATTATCGGATTGGTTATACCGGCTCTGTAGTGTGACATCGGGGTTGGGTTTGTTTATGGTTTTGTTGTATGTTTTGTTTTCTTTATAAACATGTTTTGGTTATTTCTGCGTTATGTTACAATGCGGCAATCTCCACCCGATTTTCATGATTATATATATTTGCATGTGTTCTCTCTCTTTTATATTTGTGTTATCGCTTTTGAATACATGCGGGGTAGAGGGTGTCACATTTAGTGGTATGAGAGCAGTTTAGCCCTGTCCGAACGTGGTATGAGTCTGTTGCGAGTCTTCTGTGCGTTTTTGTTTGGACTATCTATATTTATTATAGCTAATGATGCTTTAGTGTGAAGAACCTTTAGTTCTTCCTACTTGGTTCTCCGAGTCTGAGGACTCAACCCAAGGCACGAACTTAATTGGTGAAAATTTAACCAGTTAAGGTAGTGGAAATTTAGAGGACTAAATTTTTATAAAGGGGGTGGAATTGTAACACCCCATTTTTCATAAATAAACTTAGTGCTTCATATATGTTATATATATGTTTGTATATACTTGTTATGTTTGTTTTTGATGCCCAAGTTCATGTTTGGGGAAGTTTAGCCTTAGAAAGGTTCAATCCTTTTAGAGTCCAAGTAACATGTTCCACCGTTTTGTCCATATCTTGAGTTCTAGATGTCATATCGAGGTGATCTTTGTGGGGTTGGAAAGCTAAGAGAATTATCTACAAGATCATTTAAGGTGATTTAGCCAAGTTTGATTGTTTCATACTCGACCCGCGAGCATTTCCTCGCCTCGCAAAAATCTAAAATTCAGCTTTGCGCTTTCGGGTTCGCCTAGCGAATCCAGTTGACAGAAATTGGTTCTCTGGCTCGCCCCGCGAATACGTGCAGAACCAGAAAACACATTTTAGGTTTTTTTAAAAGCCTAAATCATGTAACAACCTGTTTTTAACCTCAAACACACGATCTAAACCCTAGTCTATCACGTCCTAACACTCAGGTGCCACCATTCTCTTTTTCTCTCAATTTCCATCAACCGTCTCTAGAAAACTCTCTCAAGGTAATCCGTTCTCGCACCGTTCATCACCATTCTTTGATAGGAGAACGTCACTACAAAGACATGATCATCATATTCTTTGTTTAAACCTTCAAACAAGGTTAGATTCGTACACCTCCTCCATATCGTTCTTTCCCTTTCTGATTTATTGGCCTAAGAGTCTCTTTAAGGTGTTTCCTTGTTGTTATTGAGGTCGTAGATAAGTGCTCGTGAGACGAGACCATAGAGGACCACCTTTCTTATTCTGAAACATAAACCGCATACCAGGTATGGGGAGAGGGAATAGTATGAGTATGTAGGCTTGGGGATAGTGTAAGACGAATGGTTACCCATGACCCTTTCCTTTGATAACATGTCTATATGCCTTAAGCCTATTTGTTATATGATGATTAACTGTTATGATGTTGATGACTGGCATGACTGTTATTATTGATTGATGTTGTTTATTATAAATATGTTGATGTTGTGATGCCATGATTATGATGAGTGTGATGTTATTGGTTGTTGTTGTGTTGTGCACTTTATGAGTGTTGATTGTTGAGGATGCTAATACCAACAATGATGCTTAGACGTTAAAATACGTTAACTTTGATAACGATAATTAAGGGATGTTTCCCATATTAGTACGACCACGCTCCATTGATCACGACCGTGCCTAACCGGGTGCACGCCCGTGCCCCAGTTTGAAACCTAGAGTAGGCCGCGTAATTGAGCACCCCCGTGCTCAGTAGGCAGCACGACTGTGCTTGTCTGCAGGTCCAACACGCCCGTGTTGAGGGTGAATACGCCGGTATTCACCTGACCAGAACAGAAACCAGAATGTTGAAATAGGGGTTTTCACCCCAAACGCTTAAAACACTTAATAAGATACCGACGGAACATGAAGACCAAAGACAAGTGATTAAATGTTGTACCTTGGTAGCCTGGTGTTCGCTCCAAGTGATAAGATATTGTACCTTGGTAGCCTGGTGTTCGCTCCAAGTGATAAGATATTTTACCTTGGTAGACTAGTGTTCGCTCCAAGGGGGCCTTGATGCTTGATGGTCAAGGTGTTGAGCTCTGGTGCTTAATGGCCAGAGTGTTGTTAATGCTTAAAAGACTTAACGATGAACGTTAAACGATAATCCTCAATAGACTAGTGGTCGAGTTATTGATGGTGATAAAACTTGGGTAGCCTATGGGCCCAAGCGGAGGTGGTGGTTGTGGTTGTGTGTTGTTTGCCATGCATTCACGCATCGGAGATGTTAATTGGAGGTTGTACAACATAAGGGAGGCTGTCCGAGAGTAAGATGATCTGGCCGTCCGCAGGACTCGTCCAAAAGGGAATCAAGTATACACCGGGGTGGAGCATCCGAGAATAAGATGTGTCAGCTATCCTAGGGGTCCACCCATGGTTTGGTGGATTGCCCCGGCGTTGGTGCTTATTGGCAAATATGGAAATGTAACCCCAAAGTTGGCATCCTGAGTTAGTTTGGATCCAAGTGCATAGTAGAGGAGTGGAGCAGAACTGCATTGCATAGCATACACTTGTTAGTTTGTATATACTTGTTATGTTTGTTTTTTATGCCTAAGTTTATGTTTGGGGAATTTTAGCCTTAGAAAGGTTCAATCCTTTTAGAATCCAAGTAACCTATTTCCCCGTTTTGGTCATAACTTGAGTTTTAGATGTCCGATCGAGTTGACCTTTGTGGCGTTGGAAAGCTAAGAGAATTATCTACAAGAATATTTAAGGTGTTTTGGAAAAATTCGACTGGTTCGGCCTCTCCCCGCGAGCATTTGGTCGCCTCGCGAAAATCTAAAATTCAGCTTTGCCCTTTCGTGTTCGCCTTGCGAATCCAGTTGACATAAATTGGTTCTTCGGCTCACCTCGTGAATAAAAGCTCGCCCCGCGAATACGTACAAAACCAGAAAACGTGTTTTAGGTTCTTTTTAAGCCCAAATCGTGTTCCAACTTATTTTTAACCACTAAAACACGATCTAAACCCTCATCTATCATGTCCCAAAACTCAGAGCTTCCTCCCTTCTCTTTTTATCTCAATTTCCATCAACCGTCTCTAGAAAATTCTCTCAAGGTAATCCGTTCTCTCACCGTTCTTCACCATTATTTGTTAGGAGAACATCGCTGCGAAGACGTGATCATCATATTCATTGTTTATCCCTTCAAACAAGGTAATATTCGTACACCTTGTTCCTATCGTTCTTTCCTGTTTTGATTTCTTGGCCTAAGAGTCTCTTTAAGGTGTTTCCTTGTTGTTCTTGAGGTCGTAGATAAGTGCTCGTGAGACGAGACCCTAGAGGACCCTATTTCTTCTTTTTAAATGCAAACCGTATACCAGGTATGGGGAGAAGGAATAGTAGGAGTATGTAGGTTTAGGGGTAGCGTAAGATGAAGGGTTACCCATGACCCTTTCCTTTGATAACATGTCTATATGCCTTAAGCCTATTTGTTATACTTGTTATATGATGCTTAACTGTTATGATGTTGATGACTGGCATGACTGCTATTATTGATTGATGTTGTTTGTTATAAATATTTTGATGCTGTGATTGCATGATTATGATGAGTATGATGTTATTGCTTGTTATTGTGTTGTGCTCTTTATGAGTGTTGATTGTTGAGGATGCTAATACCAATAATGATGCTAAGATGTTAAAATACATTAACGATGATAACGATAATTAAGGGATGTTTCCCCAGTTGTTCATAATACATGAATATAGTGTGAGAGGTAAGGTTATGTTCATAAGGCTTAGTTAAAGACCCTAGGATTGATTAGTGAGTGTTCTAGGAACATTAACAACGAAGCTATGATTAAAGGATTAATTCCCATGACGATAAGATATGAATATTAATGAAGAGCAGTTAAGATTAATGAAGCTATGATCAATGGATTAGTAAAAACCAATATGTTGAATCTTTGTTTTGTCCCAAGGAATTGGGAAAGGGTTTTTGACCCTTTCTTCCCTGATCAGTACGGCCATGCTCTGTTGAGCACGACCGTGCTTAACCGGGTGCATGCCCGTGCCCCAGTTTGAAACCTAGGGCAGGGCGTGCAATTAGGCAAGCCCGTGCTCAGCATGCAACACGACCGTGCTTGCCTGCAGGTCCAACACGCCCGTGTTGAGGGTGAGCACGGTCGTTCTCACCTGACCAGAACAGAAACCAGAATGTTGAAATAGGGGTTTTCACCCCAAACGCTTAAAAGACTTAATAAGATACCAACGGAACATGTAGACCAAAGACAAGTGATAAAATGTTGTGCCTTGGTAGCCTAGTGTTCGCTCCAAGGAGCCCTTAATGCTTGATGGTCAAGGTGTTGAGTTCTTGTGCTTAATAGCCAGAGTGTTGTTAATGCTTAGAAGACTTAACAATGAACGTTAAACGATAATCCTCGATAGCCTAGTGGTTGATGGTGAGAAAACTCGGGTAACCTATGGGCCTAAGCGGAGTCGGTGGTTGTGGTTGTGAGTTGTTTGCAATGCATTCACGCATTGAATATGTTGATTGGAGGTTGTGCAACATAGGGGAGGTTGTCCACGAGATAGATGATCTGGCCATCCATGGGATTCGTCCAAAAGGGAATCAAGTATACACAGGGGTGGAGCATCCGAGAATAAGATGTGTCAGCTGTCCTAGGGGTCCACCCATGGTTTGGTGGATGGCCCCGATGATGGTGCTTATTGGCCAATGTGGAAATGTAACCCCAAAGTTGGCATCCAGAGTTAGTTTGATCCAAGTGCATAGTAGAGGAGTGGAGCAGAATTGCATTGCATAGCATACACGTTATATGATGAAGATTGTTATGATATTGCTGTTTGAGAATGCTTGTTTGATGTATGCTCGTCTGGGTAACTGCTTCCTTGTCGTTATATTCATATATATGTTTCTTACTCCCTATCAATATGTTTCTTGTTTTGTGGCAAGTATCTTTTATATAGAGGTCAATGTTCAACCAGTTGAGGAGTGACTCTGAGGTGTCGCGACTTGTAAAAAGGATTTACATTTTTCAGTAGTTGCTTAGTTGTTTCCGGTTGTATCTGAATTGTATTAACGGATTGGTTATATCGGCTTTGTAGTGACATCGGGGTTGGGTGTGTTTATGGTTTTGTTTTATGTATTGTTTTCTTTATAAACATGTTTTGGTTATTTCCGCGTTATGTTACAATGCAGCAATCTCCACCCAATTTTGATGATTATATATATTTGCATGTGTTTTCTCTCTTTTAAATTTGTGTTACGCTTTTGAATGCATGTGGGATAGAGGGTGTCATATTTAGTGGTATAAGAACAGTTCGGCCCTGTCCGGACGTGGTTTGAGTCTATTGCGAGTCTTTTGTGCGTTTTTGTTTGGACTATCTATATTTATTATAGATAATGATGCTTTAGTGTTAAGAACCTTTAGTTCTTCCTGCTTGGTTCTCCGAGTCTGAGGACTTAACCCATGGCACGAGCTTAATTGGTGAAAATTTAACCAGTTAAGGTAGTGGAAATTTCAAGGACGAAATTTTTATAAGGGGGGTGGAATTGTAACACCCCGTTTTTCGGAAATAAGCTTAGTGCTTCATTTATGTTATATATATGTTTGTATATGCTTGTTATGTTTGTTTTTGATGCCTAAGTTCATGTTTGGGGAAGTTTAGCCTTAGAAAGGTTAAATCCTTTTAGAGTCCAAGTAATCTGTTCCACCGTTTTGGCCATATCTTGAGTTCTAGATGTCTGATCGAGGTAATATTTGTAGGGTTGGAAAGCTAATAGAATTATCTACAAGTTATTTAAGGTGTTTTGTCCAAATTCAAATTTTTCGAACTCGACTAGAGAGCATTTGATCGCCTCACGAAAATCTAAAATAAAACTTCGAGCTTTCCGGTTCGCCTTGCGAATCCAGTTGACAGATATTGGTTCACTAGCTCGCCCCGCGAATATGTGCAAAACCAAAAAACACATTTTAGGTTCTTTTTAAGCCTAAATCATGTTCGAACCTGTTTTTAACCCCGAAAACACGATCTAAACCCTAGTCCATCACGTCCTAACACTTAGAGGTGCCACCCTTCTCTCTTTCCCTCAATTTCTATCAACCGTCTCTAGAAAACTCTCTCAAGGTAATCCATTCTCGCACCGATCTTCACCATTCTTTGATATTAGAACATCGCTGCGAAGACGTGATCATCATATTTGTTTCTTAAAGCTTCAAACAAGGTAAGATTCGTACACCTCCTCCCTATCGTTCTTTCCCCTTTTGATTCCTTCTCCTAAGAGTCTCTTTAAGGTGTTTCCTTGTTGTTCTTGAGGTCGTAGATAAGTGCTCGTGAGACGACACCCTAGAGGACCATCTTTCTTCTTTTAAAACGTAAACCGCATACCAGGTATCGGGAGAAGGAATTGTATGAGTATGTAGGCTTGGGGGTAGCGTAAGACGAAGGGTTACCCATGACCCTTTCCTTTGATGACATGTCTATATGCCTTAAGCCTATTTTTTAGATTTGTTATATGATGCTTAACTGTTACAATGCTGATGACTGGCATGATTGTTATTATTGATTTATGTTTTTTGTTATAAATATGTTGATGTTGTGATGCCATAATTATGATGAGTATGATGTTATTGGTTGTTGTTGTGTTGTTCTCTTTATGAGTGTTGATTGTTGAGGATGTTAATGACAACAATGATGCTAAGACGTTAAAATACATTAACGATGATAACGATAATTAAGGGATGTTTCCCCAGTTGTCATAATACTTGAATATAGTGTGAGAGGTAATGTTATGTTCATAGAGATTAGTTAAAGACCCTAGGATTGATTATTGAGTGTTCTAGGAACATTAATAACAAACCTATGATTAAAGCATTAATTCCCATGACGATAAGACAAGAATATTAATGAAGAACGGTTAATATTAATGAAGCTATGATCAATGGATTAGTAAAAACCAATAGGTTGAATCTGTGAACTGTCCCAAGGATTTGGGGAAGGGTTTCTGACCCTTTTTGCCCAGATCAGTATGACCACGCTCCATTGAGCACGACTGTGCTTAACCGGGTGCATGCCCGTGCCCCAGTTTGAAACCTCGAGCAGGGCGCGCAATTGAGCACGCCCGTGCTCAGCAAGCAGCACGAACGTGCTTTCCTGCAGGTCCAACACACCCATGTTGAGGGTGAGAACGCCCGTTCTTACCTGACTAGAATAGAAACCAGAATTTTGAAATATGGGTTTTCACCCCCAAACGCTTAAAAGACTTAATAAGATACCAACTGAACATGAAGACCAAAGACAAGTGATACGATGTTGTACCTTGGTAGCGTAGTGTTCGCTCCAAGTGATAAGATGTTGTACCTTGGTAGCCTAGTGTTCGCTCCAAGGGGGCCTTTATGCTTGATGGTCAAGGTGTTGAGCTCTGGTGGTTAACGGTCAGAGTGTTGTTAATGCTTAAAAGACTTAACGATGAAAGTAAAACGATAATCCCCGATAGCCTAGTGGTCGAGGTGTTGATGGTGATAAAACTTGGGTAGCCTATGGGCCCAAGCGGAGGTGGTGGTTGTGGTTGTGTGTTGTTTGCCATGCATTCACGCATCGGAGATGTTGATTGAAGGTTGTGCACCAAAAGGGAGGTTGTCCGAGAGTAAGATGATCTGGCCATCCACGGGATTCGTCCGAAAAGGAATCAAGAATACACCGTGGTGGCACATCCGAGAATAAGATGTGTCGGCTGTCCTAGGGGTCCACCCATGGTTTGGTGGATTACCACGGCGTTGGTGCTTATTGGCCAATGTGGAAATGTAACCCCAAAGTTGGCATCCTGAGTTAGTTTGGATCCAAGTGTATAGTAGAGGAGTCGAGCAGAACTGCATTGCATAGCATACACGCTATATGATGATGATTGTTATGATATTGTTGTTTGATATAACATGCTTGTTTGATGTATGCTCGTCTTGCTAACTGCTTCCTTGCAGTTATATTCATATATATGTTTCTTACTCCATATCTCTGTTTCTTTTTTGGTGGCATGTATCTTTTATGCAGAGGTCAATGTGCAGCCAGTTGAGGAGTGACTCTGAGGAGCAGCGACTCGTAGATAGGATTTCCTGTTTTCAGTAGTTGCTTAGTTGTTTCCAGTGTATCAAAGTTGTTTTATCGGATTGGTTATACCTACTCTGTAGTATGACATCGGGGTTGGGTGCGTTTACGGTTTTGTTTTATGTTATGTTTTCTTTATAAACATGTTTTGGTTATTTTCGCATTACGTTACAATGCGGCAATATCTACCTGATTTTGATGATTATATATATTTGCATGTGTTCTCTCTCTTTATATTTGTGTTAATGCATTCGGGGTAGAGGGTGTCATAGATGTAAAAAACGAGAAGGGGGTTGAATTGTATTTTGGTTAACGTTTCGCAAATGATAAAGTTTTCTTACAGATAAGAGGTCAGGCACAAAGAGGCATCTGATATAAACCAGTATATATGAAAACTTAGCACTTTCAACCCAGTTAGCACAGTAAATATAAAGCAAACTAAAGAAATAAGATAAGAGAGTAGACATAGATATTTATACTGGTTCACCTCAAACCTTGGAATATGTTCAGTCCTTAGTTTCCTAAGTATTAACACTATAACTGATCAGGTTACAGATGGGTATTGTTTGCACACCTAGCATCCGCAGGCTCAACTAACAAGTATTGTTTGCACACCTGTTAGAAAATTGGCAAGTATACCAAATCGTGACAAGTAATAAAGTGTGAGTGAGTATCGTTCCCAAAAGGGATTAAGACCAACTACCAACATGTCCTACTAGACTACTATCTAAGAGATTATATGGAAGGAAGGGAGCTCAATATTAAATACCAAGCCCAACAAGAGTTAAATAAACAAATTAAAAGGAACAAGTTCTTTTGGGATTTTTATCAGACACTTAACAAGGGCAACTGGGTTTTAATGCAAGAATTATGAGATGTTGAGGTTAGGTTCACTAAACTTCATTCCCATTCATTGAAATGACAAATAACATAGTTCCTACTTCCAATATGACAATCAGTCCACTAGATTGCTCAAATCCTGATCCCTTAGATGATAAGAGCCTAAATCCCCAAATTAAACCCTAATTCCTTAGGAGGCTTAATTAGTGAATTTGCTTGAGGATTAAGGATTACACGATTACTAATAAACCTAAATCCATTCCTAGATGCAAGGTGTACTAGGTGGTTGATTTCAAGTCTAGTTCTAATATGAACTTTCCAATTGCATACCAAAACAATAATGAAGACATGGATGATCAAGCCACAACAAGCATTAAGCATGAAAATCAAACACTCATAAACAAGCCAAAACTGTTTAAAAGGTCAAGTCAAATACATGGAGAATTTAGAAATAGCTATATCTAACCCCAACAATAGGAAGTTTAGCTAATCATGATAAAGGAAACTACAAAAAAGAAGGAGATAAGAGATGAAGAAAACTCCATGAAGAATCCTCCAAGCTTCCTCCAGTCCAAGAGCAGAGAAATCGCCACTTTTTAGGGTAAAATTCGTCCTTGGTAATTGCTTAATGAATGGGTTTTTCTAAAATAAGAATTTATAGCCCATGTTGTCATCAACTTTCTTGGCTCAGCACAACTCTCACTTAAGTTAATTCTCGGATGTGCCTTGGCTCAACGCAGAAATACCTTGGCTGAGCTCAGATAATCATGATATGTTTTGCTCCCTGGCATACTTTGACTTAGCGAAAAATTTGCTTGGCAAAGCGCACAACCTCCAGAATGCACACACTACAACAGAAATGACTTTAGATAGCGTTTCCGAATGCCTTTTAATAGCATTTGTAACCGCTATCTATGCCACCGCTATTAAAAGTCGTTAGAAAAGATAGCATTTAAGAAATTCTATTAAAAGGTGACCTTAGATAGCGTTTCCGTGTACAAACGCTATCTAAAGTCTGCCTTTAGATAGCGTTTGTACACGGAACCGCTATCTAAAGTCTGCCTTTAGATAGCATTTGTTAATACAAATGCTATCTAAAGTCAGCCTTTAGATAGCATTTGTACTCGGAACCGCTATCTAAAGTCTGACTTTAGATAGAATTTGTTAATACAAATGCTATCTAAAGGCAGACTTTAGATAGCATTTGTATTAACAAATGCTATCTAAAGTCTGCCTTTAGATAGCATTTGTTAAAAGAAACGTTATTTATTCCCTTTTTTTTTATAGTTTACCTATTTCTTAACTTTACCTATTCCTGCATATTGTTTATAAAAAACAAAAGGTTTACACAAAGAAATGAAGCACAATCCATATGCATATATAACAAGCTACTTTGACAATTCATACTCATTGATAATATTAACAATGATCAATAAACTGAAATCATCATCATCATCCATGCATTCTAAGCATTTGAAGATTCTACAGAACTTCTAGGGAAACTCTAATTGAAAGGAATAAAATTACAAGATGTAAATATAGATATTATCTGAACTATTTTACAACCAAACAGTTTTATAATACAATTTCTCCTTATTTCATATCATTTAACTGATTTAACAATATATACCCTATTAATTCCTCTGCAGAAGAAAGACCAAGTGTTTCTAAAATACTACTCGTAAGCATTGTACTTGGACCACGGCCATCATGTGCTTTTATTACTGCAGTTAATGCCATCGCAGCTATTCCATACCCGCTGCAAATAAAAAGCAAAACTTTCAACCAAACAGTAGATGAAATCAAGGTAGCGATCAAAAGAATAACCTTTAAGGCTTTCCAAGCATTATGAGTGATGCCAATCTTTATCCTTTTTTCCATGCCTTCCTCTTGCTTCCTTAAACACACAAATTAGACAAAAATCACTAAAGTAACCCAACAAACTAAACAATAATTAATCATAATGACTCTATAAAAACACACTAAAATAGGGCAAAAACAACTCTTTAAGCATTAAAGGAGTCTTAAAATCAACCAAATTAGCATCCCCAAAGAAAGTGCATTTGCAACTTATCAACTCCCCCAAACTTAAGACTTTGCTTGCCCCCAAGCAAAAGTAAATAACTCTAAGACAAAGAAAAAACTAACACGACAACATGATGACTCAACCATGATTGAACAAGAACCAAAATAGCTCAAATGATGCTCAAAACTAGACCACAACAATGTAATGCATACCCCACAATGAATGAGATCCTCAAATAGAGGTATCAACTCAAAGCAAGTCTATACACAAAATGTTCAAAATAAGGGATCATAACAATGATGCTTAACTTTTTTCAACTTGAAAAATTAAAGAACATGGCTAATTCAATTAAGGAAGAACCGTTGAACACCCAACTTCTCACAAGATG
This sequence comes from Sophora flavescens, assembly GCA_030762895.1. Taxonomy (NCBI): domain Eukaryota; kingdom Viridiplantae; phylum Streptophyta; class Magnoliopsida; order Fabales; family Fabaceae; genus Sophora; species Sophora flavescens. The sequence continues at coordinate 134,737,926 of CM061068.1, forward strand.
AACAAATTCACTCAAAGACTCAAGTATATGTGGGTTAGTGTATCACTCAAACTCACATCAAAACCACACAACTATAAGTTTGTTTTTCATCTCAACCATTCATCCACAATTCACTTACATGCACAAATCAAAGGGACTTTTTTAAGGATGTAACTTGGCTAAGGTAAATGGGAAGATTAGGAAAAGGAAAAACAAGCTAGCACCAAAGACAATAGGTGATAATCCACTAGATTATTTAGTTTTATTCTATATTTTCTAGTGGAATTTACCATTTTGATGAGTTGTATTGTCAATTCTTACTTATCTTTGGCTTTGTTTTCCTTAAGTAATGTTTAGAGTCTTTGAGTGTATTTTTCTCTTTTTAATTAGGAAATTGAGTAATTTTCTATAATTTCTAGGTTGAAGTGATTTCAGGTGTATATTTGCACTAGGAAAGGAGAAAAGTGAAGCGTGGGAGCATTGGAAGCAAAAGAACAAGGACAAGAAGATGAAGAATTAGAGATTGACTATTTTGGTACTTAGGCCCGGCCTAACGCCCCTTTTCTGATTGGGCGTCTTTTTAAAGTTGCGCCCGTCGCAACATACTAAGGTCGGGCGCATCGTGCGATGCAGAACCTATAAATTGAAATTATCTGTATTGACCTAGGATCGTTTTTTTTTTTTTTGCTCTTTTGGCTGCGTCTCGCTGAGTATAGGACTCGTCTTTTGCGACTTTTTCACTGTGTTTTCACCATGGGTTTGATTCTTATTGCTTTGTTGTTGATTCCTTTGATCATGAACTAACTCCTCCATTCTAGGGAGATGATGTAGCCACGTTTGTACGGTATGATTGCTTTTATGATATTTTCGTAGTTCTTTTCTTCATCTCTTTTGTGTTTTACTTCTGCGCTTAATGCTTGCTTATAACTGGCCATTATTATGCATGATTTTCCAATCATAATGATACCGAGAGGTTAGTTATGTGTTTAGAGCATTGGGGTAAAACCATATAGTTTGTGCGGATAGAGATATACCGTAGGAATTGTATGCAACCTTCATAGGGAGGCATAGAACTTAATGAATTTCTTAATAATTAACCATCATAGAGATATAGTTGGTTAAGGGTTGAGAGGTGTTTGCTAACTGTACTCAAGAGAGACGTTAGGATAATTGAGGACTCTTGGTTGACAAAAGTAGAGGATTAGTAATTGTGAGGATTCATAATTGCATCAAACTTGAAAAACGTAGGTGAAATCAAATCCCTAGACCTTTCCCATAATTGTCTTTCAACGTGATATTGCGACTGTCTTCTTAACTGCTTGCGTTACTTTACTTGAATTAGTAGTTTAATTGTTATTAATCATAGACTCCAATATTCTCTCAATTTCTTGTTCAAATAGTTATTAAGTTTGTGAAGTGGTACATGATCTATCAATCCCTGAGAACAATACTCGGTCTCACCGTTTTAATTATTACTTGCTTCGATCGGGTACACTTGCCGGGATTCATCAAGTTTTTGACGCCGTTGCCGGGGATTGGTATTATCAATATCATTAGTACCAAAGGCGATAGCTACTTTGAACATTTTTTTCCTTTACTTTTTACTAGGGTTCTCTCATATCTGCTTGATCTTGCTCCTAGTTTTAGTGTATGCGAGGTACAGTTCACCCTGATAATCTCTTATACGATCCTGAGATTAGGAGGACTGAGCGGGCTTTGAGGAAACAGATTCGTAAACAGAAAAAGGCGTTACAGCAAACGCCTATTGTTATTGCAGATATGGTGAAACAGGATCCTCCACCGTACAAGCCGTTGATTGAATATTCTCGTCTTAACTTAAACGACTGTGCATTTCCTATTGTTAATCCGCCCATTCAAGCTAATAACTTTGAGGTCAGAACAACGTTACTGCAGTTACTTGCACTTAATCAATTTGATGGGCGGCATAATGAAGATCCCCACAGGCACATTACCAGGTTTTTGGAGATTTGTGACACCAATAAGCAGAATGGTGTCTCTGATGAAGCTATTAGATTGCGGGTATTCCCATTCTCATTGAGGGATAAGGCCCGTGACTGGTATGATTCTATGAGCAGCAGGAGCATAACTACTTGGGTGGACTTAGCTCAGAAGTTCTTGGCTCGATTCTTCCACTGCAGAAAGCTATACAAGTGCAAGCCGCTATCACTGCTTTCAGGCAATATGATGGTGAATCTCTTAGTGAAGCATAGGAGTGGTATACTGCACTGTTGAGGGAGTGTCCACAATCTTTCTTCAGTTTATGGATGCGTGTTCAGTATTTCTACAATGTTCTTCTACCTGACACACAAGATTTATGTGATGCATCTGCCAATGGTTCAGTTGCTTATAAATATGTCGAAGATACTTGGGAATTATTGGAGAAAATGGCTCAAAATGACTATCTTAAAAGGAGTGAGCAAGGTGTCACTAAGCAAGGAGTGCACGAGGTTGAGATTTATAGTGCCATGTTATCTCATAATAAGCTTTTGTCACAACAAATGGACCTTCTCACAAAGGAAGTACAGAGTTTGAAGATGAATGCGGGGAAGAATACTATGGCTACTTACAATTTTTGCCAAGGGGAGCATGATGTTTCAAATTGTCATGGAAATATGTTTGCTAATCAATCTTCTCATGAGCAAGTGGATGCAATGCACAATTTCTATGACTCTCATCCTAAAGTGGGAATGGTTATCAGAAGACTCTGAATAACCTCAATGCAAGCTCTTATAATCCTGGGTGGAAGAAGCATCCGAACTTCTCTTGGACCTCTAATGGGAATGTTGGACAGCAAAAGCAAGCTGTGGAAATGATAATTATCCTCAACAACCTCCTAACCACAATCCCTCAAGTCAGGGGCAAAACAAGGAGGGGAAGCGTGATTGGGAGATTACTTTTGAGAGACTGGTCAATCAACAAACAATCATGATAAATCAACAAACTTCATTCCAAGACGAGACTAAAGAGAAATTTGGCAATGTGGAATTGGGATTCAAGCATATCACTTCATCCATCACTAACCTAGAAAATCAAATAGGTCAAATCTCCAGGCAACTAAGTGAAAGGCTTTCGGGGTCTTTTCCGGGTAATACCGAGAATAATCCTAAGGGTCAATGCAAGGCCATTTTAACTAGGAGTGGCAAGGTGATTGTTTCTAAGGGAGAGCTTTTAGGAAAAACCGAAGACATACGAGCTAAGGATCTAGGAAAGAAAGAGGAGAAGCCAAAAAGCGTGGAAGAAGAGGTGATTGTAGAAGATGTTGAAGAAGAAAGTGAGAATGATCAACCTTCTTTAGAGAAAGAAAAGGAGCCAAAACTGAAATTAGTTGATGAAGAAGGTGGGAGATGAAAATAAATTTTCATGCTTCCTAGATGTTTTCCGGAAATTGCAAATCAATATTCCATTCGCGGAAGCTTTGAAGCAAATGCCTTCTTATGCCAAATTCATGAAGGAACTGTTGTCCAAGAAGATGAGATTGAAGGGTGACGAAACTGTAGCCTTGACCGAGGAGTGTAGCGCTATCTTGCAAAGGAAATTACCTCCAATGTTGAAGGATCCGGGGTCATTTAGCATTCCTTGAACCATTGGAGGAATCACTTGTGGTAAGGCTCTTTGTGATCTTGGGGGTAGCATCAATTTGATGCCCCTTTCTATGTTAAAGGAGCTTGGAATAAAGGAAGTTAAATCCACTATGATGTCTCTTCAACTAGTGGATCGCTCTATCAAATATTCATTGGTGTGGTTGAGGACCTTCTAGTCAAAGTGGACAAGTTCATCTTTCCAGTAGACTTTGTTGTTCTCGACATGGACCATGATTCAGAAATACCCCTCATATTGGGTAGGCCATTCTTAGCAACTGGAAGAGCTCTCATAGATGTGCAACAAGGCAAGTTAACATTAAGGGTGCAAGATGAGGATGTGGTCTTTAACGTCTTTGATGCGATGAAACACCCAGAGCATAAGGCTCAATGTTGGAGTGTTGATGTGGAGGACTCTATAGTAGCATCCTATGCTCATGATTCTCATTTTGGTTCATCACTTGAAAAAGTGTTGGTAAAATCCCAAGGTCTAGATAAGGATGCGAAAATTGAAGATGAAGAGTGTTTGGAATTGGTGAAGCATTTGGAAGCTTTGCTCGCATATTTGAAAGATGAATCTAGCAAAGAGGAGCTCAAAAAGGATGAGAAACCGGAAGAAATTCAAAAACCAGATCTCAAACAACTCCCTTCTCACCTACGTTATGCATTTTTGGGTGATAAAGGAGACTTTCCAGTCATCATCAACAATGCCTTGAAGAGTGATGAGGAAGACAAGCTTCTTAGAGTATTGCGAGCCCACAAATCGGCCATTGGTTGGAAGATTTCATATTTGAAAGGTATAAGTCCCTCACTTTGCATGCACAATATTTTTCTTGAAGATGATTATAAGCTGTTAGTGCAACTGCAAAGGAGGCTCAAACCCATCATGAAGGAGGTTGTGAAGAAGGAGATTATAAAGTTACTAGATGCAGGAATTATTTATCCGATCTCAGATAGTGCTTGGGTGAGTCCCGTTCATGTAGTGCCAAAGAAGGGAGGAACAACCGTGATGGTGAACGAGAAGAATGAGATGATTCCTACAAGAACCGTCACAAGTTGGAAAGTTTGCATAGACTACCGGAAATTGAATGACGCAAATCGTAAGGATCACTTCCCTCTTCCATTCATTGATCAAATGTTGGAGCGTCTCTCGGTTCATATCTATTATTGTTTCCTGGATGGCTATTCCGGGTAAAATCAAATTGCAATGGATCCTCAAGATCAAGAGAATACCTCTTTTACTTGCCCTTATGGAGTTTTTGCGTATAGAAGAATGCCCTTTGGGTTGTGCAATGCTCCGGCAACTTTCCAACGGTGCATGCTTGCTATATTCTCCGACATGGTTGAGAAGTTCATAGAGGTGTTCATGGATGACTTTTCGATTTTTGGAGACTCTTTTGATAATTGCTTGGAGAATTTAGCTTGTGTGCTCAAAAGGTGCCAACAAACCAACTTGGTCTTAAATTGGGAAAAATGTCACTTTATGGTGAAAGAAGGAGTGGTACTTGTGCATAAGATCTCATCTAAGGGGATTGAAGTAGATAAAACTAAAGTGGATGTCATTGAAAAACTTCCTCCCCCAACAAGTGTGAAAGGCATTCTGAGCTTTCTTGGTCATGCCGGTTTCTACCGATGCTTCATAAAGGACTTTTCTAAGATTTCTAAACCTCTTAGTGATCTTCTAGTCCATGATGTATCCTTTGATTTTAATTCCGCATGTCATGATGCATTTGAATGTCTTAATTTTAAGTTAGTGACCGCACCCATAATCACCGCACCTAATTGGGAACTACCTTTTGAAATCATGTGCGATGCGAGTGATTATGTGGTGGGGGCTGTTTTAGGACACCGGGTTGAACAAAGAGTTCATGTCATATACTATGTTAGCAAGGTCTTAAATGATGCACAATTGAACTACTCTACGACTGAAAAGGAACTCCTAGTGGTAGTCTTTCCACTAGAAAAGTTTAGGTCATATGTGATAGGGTCGAAAGTAACTATTTTCACTGACCATTCTGCATTGAAATATTTAATGTCAAAGCAATATGCCAAACCTAGAATTCTTCGTTGGGTCTTGCTTTTACGGGAGTTCGATGTGGAGGTCAAAGATAGGAAAGGAAGCGATAATGGAGTTGTAGATCATCTATCAAGATTGATCAATCCGGATGAAGATGACAAGAAATTGCCAATTCAAGATGAGTTTTCGGATGAAAAACTGTTTACCATTTCAACAATACCCTAGTTTGCGGAGATTGCCAACTACAAGGTTGCAAAGGTAGTGCTTGAAGGACTTACTTGGCAGCAGAAGAAGAAATTCTTCAATGACGTCAAGCACTATGTTTGGGAAAAATCCTACTTATTCAAGTATTGTGCCGATGGAATCCTCCGAAGGTGCATACCTCAAGTTCAAGTAGAGAATAACTTATGTCATTGCCATGGATCGGAATATGGAGGGAACTTTAGTGGAGAGAGAACCGCGGAAAAAGTCTTGCAATGTGGGTTTTATTGGCCAACCATCTTCAAGGATGCAAAGGACTTTGTTGCACGGTGTGATAGGTGCCAAAGAGTTGGAAACATCTCAAAAAGGCACAAAATTCCCTTACAGAGTATTTTGGAGGTGGAAATATTCGATGTGTGGGGTATTGACTTCATGGGACCATTTCCACCCTCTCACTCTTACAAGTATATTCTAGTGGGTGTGGATTATGTGTCCAAGTGGGTGGAAGCAATTGCAACCTCTACGGAAGACTCTCGTGTTGTTACTGAATTCATGTGGAAGAACATTTTCGCAAGGTTTGGAGTGCCTAGAGTCTTGATTAGCGATGGAGGAACCCACTTTTGCAACAAACAGCTTGATATGGTGCTTTCCAAGTATGGCGTGACTCATAAAGTTGCTACTCCGTACCATCCGCAGACAAGTGGTCAAGTAGAAGTGTTTAACCGCGAGTTGAAGCGTATCCTAGAAAAAATTGTGAACTCAACACGGAAGGATTGGTCTAAGAAATTGGATGATGCACTTTGGGCATACTGGACTGCGTATAAGACTCCTGTTGGTCGATCTCCGTACCAATTGGTGTATGGAAAAGCGTGTCATTTGCCGGTAGAGTTGGAGCATAGGTCATATTGGGCTATCAAGGCCTTGAATTTTGATTACAAAGATGCCGGTGAAAAATGCCTCTTGGACATCAATGAGTTGGATGAGATATGTTTGCAAGCCTATGAGAGTGAACGAATTTACAAGGAGCGAACCAAGTCGTGGTACGACAAGCACATAGTCCCAAGGAAGTTCGAACCAGGCCAAAAAGTGCTATTATACAACTCAAGGTTGACATTATTTCCGGGTAAGCTGAAATCCCGGTGGTCCGACCCTTTTGTGGTGAAAACTGTCCACCCGTATAGCACAGTTTAGTTAGAGGCCAAAGAACAAGGAGAATCTTTCAAACTGAATGGCAAAAGGCTCAAGGTGTACTTGGGAGGAGATTTTGAAAGGCAAGAAATTGCCTTGGCATTGACTTAACCCTTTGAAGGGCGTGACCGTCAGGCTCGGGACGTTAAACACGCGCTAACTGGGAGGCAACCCAGTTTTATATCCTTTTTTTTGTATTTATTCACTGCATTTAATTAGGAAATAAGTGTCGTAGTGTTTAGAGTCGTGCCTCTTAGTTTGGATAATTTTTGCATTTAGGTGTGTTTTTGCATAAGTTAGCATTCGAGGTCAACTTAAAGCATTTTTTTGTCATTTTCTATATCCAACTGGTAAAAGAGTAGATTGACACTCAGGAAACATTTGTGTGGTACTTTGGAATACAGATTTAGGGTCAATATGCAGTTTCTGCAGAATACGTCATGTGCAACTTTCCTAAGCCCGGCGCAATTTGACACAGAAAGCAAGTTTTCTGAAACCTGCTTAAGCCGGGAGCAAATTAGCTAGGCCGGGCGAAATTTCAAAATAAGCCCGGCACAGTTGAGTTAGAGGCCAAAGAACAAGGAGAATCTTTCAAAGTGAATGGCCAAAGGCTCAAGGTGTACTTGGGAGGAGATTTTGAAAGGCAAGAAATTGCCTTAGCATTGACTTAACCCTTTGAACGGCGTGACCGTCAGGCTCGGAACGTTAAACACGTGCTAACTGGGAGGCAACCCAGTTTTACATCCTTTTTCTGCATTTATTCACTGCATTTAGTTAGGAAATACGTGTCGTAGTGTTTAGCGTCGTGCCTCTTAGTTTGCATAATTTTTGCATTTAGGTGTGTTTTTTCGTAAGTTAGCATTCGATGCCAACTTGAAGCATTTTTTGTCATTTTCTGCATCCAACTGGTAAAAGAGTAGATTGACACTCAGGAAACATGTGTGTGGTACTTTGGGATACAGATTTGGGGTCAATATGCAGTTTCTGCAAAGTTGCAGTTTCTGCAGAATAAGCCGGGCGCAATTTTCCTAAGCCCGACGCACAAAATCTAAGTCGGGCGCAATCTGAATTTTTATTTTTTACACACAAAACCCCTCTTCCCCTCACTTCTCACTCACACGAGAACGAAAATCTCACTCTGCCTTCTCCCCTGCGCAACCTTAGCTGCGTTCTGCTTGTCCCTGTGCACAGTAAAAGCCCCTTTTCTCCCTAAACCCTCACTTTTCACAACTTTCTGAACACAACTCACTGGTCTGACCTTTCTCTTGCGCGACCCCTGTGCTCTGCTTTGTCTCCATTCACGCATCATCGTCCCCTTCCCCATTTCATCTTTCCAATCACGGTAAGTTCCCTATGTTCTGAAACTTTGTGCGAAAATCATGTGATGAACTCAGCTGCTATGTTATTATGTTTGGGTGATTATTGGTGTTTTACCCATTATAAGGGGTTTTGTTCGAAATTTAGCAACAAAGGTGATGGGTTCTTTCATCTGTCTCACATGAAAAAGGTTGTTCTGATGTGGTCTGGGTTTTTCATATATGATTTTGACTAGATTGAATGTGAGTGGGTTGCATGTTAATTCCTGTGTGGAGGAGATTTGGTCCATGCTAATATGTGGAGGAATGATTTAGAATGCTCATTACATATTTGATAAAATGTTTCTTCTATGATAATATGCCTAATTGCTGTGTGTACACGTTTGAATCATGCGTTGGGAATATTGGTTCTTGCTATAACTTCATTTACATCAAGGGGTTGGGGTTTAAGAATTGATGATTGGGGGATTGAGGGGTCGTGTGATAATGTGCTTATTTGGGGTTTTCAATATGTTTCTTTCACTATTGTGGATGTTACATTCTGTTGGGGTTACAAAATTGGTTTTGGGCTTCATGCTTTTGTTCTGAAATACTCTAGGAATGACTGTTGGAATGCATAAGTGTGTGCCTAGGGTATTTTTGCTCAGCTTACCTTGGATATGCAAAGAAGCTTGTTATAGAAAAACCTTATCTTACAAGCGTGTGTTATGTTTCTCAATTTGGTTAAATTGTGTTAATGTGGTCTCTGTTACAAGTAAAACAGCTTTAATGTGCGCTAGATGATATGATTAAATTTGTGTTTGAAGTGCAGTCTTAGCTATTATCAATTGTTGGAAACCTTAATTACTTAAGTGTGTAGTACAAAAAGAGATGTGGTGTGATGTAAATAAGATCTGAGAAATGCATAGATGTTGTTTGCTGAAACTTGCTATATATCTTAACCACTATGTTTGACTGAAAATAGAGCTGAATGTTTACTATGGTGTGGGGGACTTATTCATGTTGACTGAGAACTTGTTAGGCATTATGCCCATAAGTGTTATTGTGAAATATTGTGCTGAGCATATGTAGATGCATAAGTTTAATTCTGGTCTTGAATCCTTTTGATCCAATTTGTGCATAAACTAATTGGTGGTCACTTCCATATTATTGCACCGGGACTTTTCTGCGTTTCAGGTTATGGATCCTCCTAAGAACACTGAAAAAATCACTGTTAAGCGCAAGAAGTGCTGTTCTAAGGAAGGAGAGGGTGAACTGTCAAATGCATTAGCCAATGTTGAACCCATCTACCGGAGCACTATGCATCGAGAGCACTATCTATACAATGTCAAGGACCGGAAATTCATTGTAGAAAGGAAGGTGTTGCTTAGTCCAACGGAGTACCTGGACTTTCAAGTAGAGTTAGGGAGGAGAGGATGGACTTTTATGGCAACATTCCCCTATTGGAGTAACCAGGAAATTGTCAAGGAGTTTTATGCTAATGCCAAGAACCCCTTGCCCACAGATATAAAATTCATTAGTGCAGTCAGGGGTCTGGAGATAATCTTTGATGGTCAAGCAATCAACAGGTTCTTGCAGATTGAGCCCACCTGGGGTGATGCTTGTCAGTATTCTATCACAGATAAAGAGCAGATGGATGGACAGGCCATCTTAGAAAGGTGTTGTCTTCCAGGCAAGCAGTAGCAATTAAACAGACAGGGAGCCTTGCAAAAGCTAGTGAGGAGAGACCTGACCCCACTGGCTAGAGTGTGGTGCACATACATTCATGCGAACATTTCAGCAAACTCACACCATTCACACATCACTGCTGCTCGGGCAAGGTTAATTTATGCTATTATGGATGGCCTCACTATTGATGTGGGGAGAATTATTTCTGAAGATATTCAGGCAGCAGCTAATGCCGGTAGTGGAACTCCATTACCTCATCCCCATATGATTATTGAGTTATGTGCCCAGGTGGGTATTGATGTAGATGGTGGATTACCTGTGTAGGATAAGGCACCGATTGATGAGGCGTATATACGCCAGTATTGTTATACAGATGCATATGAGAATGCCCAGGCTGAGGGACAAGGTCAGGGCCAGCCTACGGCTCCTCCTAGACCTCGTCGTAGAACTTATGAGTTTATTGAGCGAGTGGACCAACAGATGAATCACTATGAGAAGAACCTTACCGCTGTTTGGAGAGCTGCAGAGATCCAGAGAGACTTCTTCCGGAAGTGGGTTGTGTCCTAGGGAGAGGGCCGCCCACCTGTATTCCCTACTGAGGATGAGGTTCGGGTTCGTGTCGACTGGCACGATTTTCCTCGAGACCAGGAGGGTGTGCCAGTAGGAGGTGGTGAGCCCGCGGATTGCCAGGAGGGTGATCCGGATATGCCCATGAACGCTTTGGACCGTTTGTAGGAGGATTGAGAGGGTTTCACTCGGGACCCTAGAGATTAGCTTTCTAAACTCCTCTCTTTCTTTTATGCTGAGTTCTTTTACATTTTTTTTATTTTTAATCTTTAGTCTTTTTTTGTCTTCTTGTCGTTTGTTTTGATTAGTAAGTCAAAAATAAATAAAAATAAAAACTTTGAGTTGATGAAAATGGATTGACCATGTGAATTCCCATTCTTGATTGCCTTGCCATTTTTTATTGATTAATGCATGTCATGCTTAAGTGAAGAGCATGATAGTTTTGAGAGTAATTGGATAGTGATGCAATTGAGTGTGCCTTGACTTGAATGCATGAACAATGACTAGCTTGAGGTGTTAGAGGACTTGGAATAATTCATGATGTTTGATATGAGTCTCTATTTGTGTCCGGGTGAGGAGTTTGAGCCTTCAACATGATTTTTGTTTTGAGAGTCGCTATTGAGTTATGAACTCTTAGGTTTGCTTGAATCTATTCTTGGTTTACATGATTACTTGATGCATGAGCATGATAAAGGCACTTTCTTTGAAATAGCTAGTTGGCCAAAAAGTTTACCTAAATGAATTATCCCTTGTTACCCTCTTTGTGCTTTAAGCCTATTTTTTGTTGTTACCTAAGTATAATTGCTAAATCCGGAAAAACCATGTTTACCTACTCGAAAGGATTAAGTGAGCATTGGAATTCAAAGTAGAATGGTAGCAAAGTGCTAAGTTTGAGGTGGCACATGAGAAATTCAATTTTGGAAGGAAAAAAAGAAAAAAGGGTAAAAATGCCTTTGAAAGAAAATAAAATTGTGACGTTTCAAGAGAACAAAGTGGTAAAGTGTGTAAAAAGCAGAATAAAGTGAAAAAAAAAAGAGAAACAAAAGTAGCGTATTCTTTGGAAATTGTTGTGCTCCATTGCTCATTTGGTCCTTAGGGTCTAAAACTTGCATTCCCTTTCTTTTACCTACCTTCCACCTTGGCCCCATTACAATCTTGCAAAGACCTTTTGATTGTGCATCATGTGGTTGTGTGAACTAATGAGTGAGATGAAGATCAAACCCAAAGAGTGAGTTTCTCAATATGCAGATTTTTGAGGGAAACACAAGCCTAAACACTTGAGCATTGAGTGAATTAATTATCCTTCGTGAGGAGTGAGACTTATTGATGACTAGTGAATTTGTGTTTCAGTTTTTGAAACCGCTACTTGATTGGTAAGTGTATGATGGTTGAGTTCACTCTTTTTCTTGATCTTGAAGGTTCTCTTGATAGTTGATTGTTTGATCTTAGAAAGGCATGCTTGATTTTGATGAAGTGTTTGTGGTTAACATTATGTGGGAAATTATTGGTTATGGGTCCATTAGCCTTATATCAACTCATTGTGTGTCTTTGAGTCCTTTGCGGTTTTTGCTTCGAGTCTTTCTGTGTGTAGTTGCTTGAGGACAAGCAAAGGTTACGTTTGAGGTGTTGATAATCCACCAGATTATTTAGTTTTATTCTAGATTTTCTAGTGGAATTTACCATTTTGATGAGTTGTATTGTCAATTCTTACTTATCTTTGGCTTTGTATTCCTTAAGTAATGTTTTGAGGTTTGAGTATATTTTTCTCTTTTTAATTAGGAAATTGAGTCATTTTCTATAATTTCTTGGTTGCAGTGATTTCAGGTGTATATTTGCACTAGGAAAGGAGAAAAGTGAAGCCTGGGAGCATTGGAAGCAAAAGAACAAGGACAAGCAGATGAAGAATTAGAGCTTGACTATTTTGGTACTTAGGCCCGGCATAACGTTTGATTGGCCCTATTTTTAAAGTTGCGCACGATGCAAAATACTTAGGCCGAGCGCATCGTGCGCTGCAGAACCTATAAATTGAAATTATCTATATTGACCTAGGATCGTTTTTTTTTTTTTTTTTTGATCTTTTGGCTGCGTCTCGCTGAGTATAGGACTAGTCTTTTGCGACTTTTTCACTGTGTTTTCACCATGGGTTTGATTCTTATTGCTTTGTTGTTGATTCCTTTGATCATGAACTTACTCCTCCATTCTAGGGAGATGATGTATCCGCGTTTGGACGGTTTGATTGCTTTTATGATATTTTCGTAGTTCTTTTCTTCATCTCTTTTGTGTTTTACTTCTACGCTTAATGCTTGCTTATAACTGGCCATTATTATGCATGATTTGCCAATCATAATGACACCGAGAGGTTAGTTATGTGTTTGGAGCATTGGGGTAAAACCATATAGTTTGTGTGGATAGAGATATACCGTAGGAATTGTATGCAACCTTCATAGGGAGTCATAGAACTTAATGAATTTCTTAATAATTAACCATCATAGAGATATAGTTGGTTAATGGTTGAGAGGTGTTTGCTAACTGTACCCGAGAGAGACGTTAGGATAATTGAGGACTCTTGGTTGACAAAATTAGAGGATTAGTAATTGCGAGGATTCATAATTGCATCAAACTTGAAAAACGTAGGTGAAATCAAATCCCTAGACCTTTCCCATAATTGTCATTCAAAGTTATATTGCGACTGTCTTCTTAACTGCTTGCGTTACTTTACTTGAATTAGTAGTTTAATTGTTATTAATCATAGACTCCAATATTCTCTCAATTGCTCGTTCAAATAGTTAATAAGTTTGCGAAGTGGTACTTGATCTATCAATCCCTGAGAACGATACTCAGTATCACCATTTTAATTATTGCTTTCTTCGATCTGGTACACTTGCCGGAATCCATCAATAGGAGAGCAACAGATTTTTTAAGAGACATGCTTGTATTCAACCTTTTCCATTTATTACCTTTTGATCTCCCTTAACCTTCTTTTCTAGATTTTTGTTTTGTTTTCGATTCACCACTTTCTTCTTCCTCAATTTATCTCCTTTTATTTTCATTTATCATCTTTATTTTTTTTAAACAACTTTTTCTTTCTTTCTTTCTCTCTTTCTTTCTTTCTTTCGTTTGACAACCACTCTTTTCTTTTACAAACATATATTTCCAAGATAGATTCCCCCAAACTTATATCAAACCCACTAACAAGAATTCAATGACCTCAAATCCACTAAGGTTTGGGTTGAACCATTGATTTTCGAGTTAAGGCTTAATGGTGAAAACAAACAAAGATATGTATTTCAAGCTCAAACGGATTAAGCAAAGGGGAACAATGTAAGGTCGGTAATTTGTTCAAAGTGGATATATGAAATGAATTGCCCTAATCATTTTAATGACATGCATGCAAATCATGAATTTCAAATAAGAATTAAGCAAACTCAAGAGCATGAATTTCAATGGTGACTTGTTTGACACAAAATATACTTAAGGGAGCAATTTGAAAAAATTAACTTAAGGGACCAAAGCGCTAGTTTTGCCAAGAATTTAACAATTAAAGGCCCAAATGTGTCATAAGGGTAAAGTTAAGAAATCCAATTAGTTCTCACCAAAATTTCATTGCCATGGACTTTAATCAACAAGGTTCACACTAATGCATCAAAGTTATAAAACCTACTTAAGAACAAACTCAAGAAGGAAAACTGACCACAAATGTCTACTTCGCATTAAAGGAAAACATACATAGGGGGTGCACAAAACAATGACCAGTTAACAATGGGAGCCATCCAAGCATTTGAAATTTGTACAACCAAAGGCTATACGTAATAAAAAAAACACTTAAAAACACTGAAAACACAAGAGATTTAACTCTACCAAGCCTCTTAACTGCACAAATCCAGAGTTTCAACAAAAGGATCTGTACTCGTCTACTTTAAAACGATTTGTACTCGTCTACTTTAAAAAACTCCGTCTACTTAGTTATATGTGAGACTAAGTCTGTTTCAACAAATTATTTTGGTCGTCCGATGACGTGGCATATCCTCTTGTATATCAAGTCTTTGGACTTGCTATTCTTCAATGAGTTATAAAGATCTCCGTCAGTGACGTGGCAGATAGAGCTTGTCTACCTGATTACTTAATTTTTCAGTGCATTCAATTTTACCAATTACTTTTGTCTGCATACATGGCAACCTAGACACGTTCACTAACAAGTCTTTGGACTTGCTGTATCTAAGAAGTTATTTTGATTTCCGTCTAGTACAAATTTAGAGCCTCGTCTACTTAAGAAAACAAGTCTACTCAAATAAATAACTTTTACCAAAACATTGAGCAGCCCGTCTACAAGGGTGGACGCGTATTTTTCAATGAAGACATGTCCCAAGTTTCTATTACGTATATTTAGATATTCCTACATAACTGAAAGCACATGTTATATCTCAACTAACACTTTGCCAAGCAAATTTAATCCTTTTGTTAGCATCAACACTTAGAGATTATTTAAACTAAAATCACTTTGGTTCCAACAACTCGAACAATATTAACAACATAAATGAACAGACATAGTCTAAACGACAAATAAAAGCCTTAACAAATGGCAACTTGCTCCTCTCCCCCTCATCAAAATTATCATGGTCCCTAGGATGCTTTCTCTAATTCATGAAGGAATCAGACTCAAGAGCCGAGTGAAAAAAAATAGAGCTATTGGGACATAGAGGAAGGAAATGGTGGAGGAGAAGAGAGTGATAAAAGAAAAAAAAAAAGGGAAAGAAGTATGCCCTAGGTGAAAAAGGATGATTTTTTTTAAAAATTTGGCTCAGCCAAATATAACCTGCGCTTAGCCTATATATGGTAAAGAGCACTCTGATCAACATGGCTCAGCCCCAGTAAACATTGGCTTGGCGCACACCTTCCAGAAAGGAGCCCAATTTTTATTCACTTTGTGCGCTCAGCCAAGATAAATGTTTTCTCGGCCAAATTAAAGCTGATCTACATAATTCGGTAGCTTTATGGTGCGCTCAGCCAAGATAAAAACTAGCTCAGCCAAATTGACACGAAAATGTCCCAGTGGAAAATTGGCATAGCGCAAGTTAACCTGCACTCAGTCAAAGTACACCTGGAAGCTCCAGTAATATTTTCACCATTTTGGCTAAGCGCCCAAATCCAGGCTGAGCCAACCTTGACTTTTCTCAAAACATGAATTTTTCTCAAAACCTTGACTTGTATTAAGACACTTACTTTGACCTAGAAACATTCCAACGCACAAAAAGATCATTCCAAGGAGTTATTTCCGACATCTAACATGGTAAATCATAACTAAAACACCTAATGAAATATGCAATGCTAGAAGTCTAAGGTTACAACATAAAATCATGAGTTAAAGAAGTTGATTAGCCAGAGTTTTACCTCGCATAAATAAAACAAGGAGCAAAGCATAATAACACAATAGAAGATGAAAACAAGAGCAAAATAGAGAAAATGAAAGCAAGTAAAATGGTACCTAAATTAGCAATCCTATTGTTATGTTGATATTGAAATAAATAATCCTCGGAACGGTGCCAAAAACTTGTTAGAAAATTTGCAAGTATACCAAATCGTGACAAGTAATAAAGAGTGAGTGAGTATCATTCCCAACGAGGATTAAGATCAACTACCAACAGGTCCAACTAGACTACTATCTAAGCAAATATTTGGAAGGAAGGGAGCTCAATATTAAATACAAAGCACAACAAGAGTTAAAATAAAAAAATAAAAAGTAAAAAGTTCTTTTTGGATTTTTATAAAACACTTAACAAGCACAAATTGGTTTTAATGCAAGAATGATGAGATGTTGAGGTTAGGTTCACTAAACTACATTCCTATTCAATGAAATGACTAATAACATAGTTCCAGCTTCCAATATGACAATCAATCCACTAGATTACTCAAATCTCAATCCCTTAGATGATAAGAGCCTAAATACCCAAATTAAACCCTAATTCCTTAGGAGGCTTAATTAGTGAATTTGCATGAGGATTAAGGATTACACAATTACTAATAAACCTAAATCCATTCCTAGATGCAAGGTTTACTAGGTGGTGATTTCAAGTCTAGTTCTAATATAAACTTTCCAATTGCATACCAAAACAATAATCAAGTCATGGATGATCAAGCCATAACAAGCATTAAGCATGGAAATCAAACACTCATAAAGAAGCAAAAACTGTTACAAAGGTCAAGTCAAATACATGGAGAATTTAGAAATAGCTACATCTAACCCCAACAATGGGAAGGTTAGCTACTCATGATAAATGAAACTACAAAAGAGAAGGAGAGAAGAGATGAAGAAAACTCTATGAAGAATCTTCCAAGCTTCCTCCAGTCCAAGCGCAGAGAAAATGCCATTTTTTAGGGTAAAATTCGTCCTTGGTAATTGTTTAATGAATGGGTTTTTCTAAGAGAAGAATTTATTGCCCATGTTGTCATCAGGAATTTTGGCTAAGCGCACAACTTCCTTGGCTCCATGCAGCTCTCACTTAAGTTAATTCTCAAATTTGCATTGGCTCAGCGCACAAATACCTTGGTTGAGCCTAGATAATCCTGATATGTTTTGCTCTCTGGCACATCTTGGCATAGCGAAATATTTGCTTGGCTGAGCGCACTGTTGTTTTGGCTTCAAAGACTCAAGAGGGGGGGTGAATTGAGCTTTCAAGAAGCTTTTCAAAAACTTTACTTTTCAAATCAGAGTTGCCTCAGGATCTTTTACAAAAATAGTGAAGGGTTTTTTATGAAATCTTGAATAGATTGTGGTGAGGAAAGAAAGATTAATTCATAAAGATAAATCAGTAATAAGTTTCAAGTTCACAGCTCACAGCTATCAATTAAACAGTGATTGAATCAAACATGAAGAAGTTCAGTTCAGGGTCGTACAGGTATTAGATACAGGCCTTAATCAGTCAAGAACTGAAGTTACAATATATCAGTTTCAGTTTCAGTTTCAGTGATCAAGAACAGTCTTAATCAACTTAGTTTTGAACAATTAATAACTCAAGATTGATTGCAGTAATACTCTGGTTATAATTCATATTAAACAGATCAAGAACCGATATCAATTGAAAACTTAGAACATCAAGATCACAGTTATATGCGCAAGACAGAAATTAAAGAGTTTGAGTTTAGAGATACCACATAATTAGTTTTATACTGGTTCAGCCACCACCACTGTGACTTACAGCCAGTCCCCACTCCACATGTGGGTATTCACACAGTAACACAACAAGCTTTAGCCAGGTAGCTTGAAAAACGTTTACACCACAGAGCACTCCTTCACCTCGAGATACCACACTCTTGTGAAGAGCCTCTGATATGAACCATGGGGGGGCAAGTCCAATTTCCAACAAGAATGATATAAGCCCAATGAAGACCATGGATCAAGAATCAAATCAAGGACTTGGTTGAACAAAACTATTGTTCTTATCAAGAATCCAAGATTCTTGTGGCGAACCTCACTTGGCTTATCAAACTACATGTTTGTGGCGCCTTCACCATCTCTTTCTCATCCATTTTGTTTCTTTCTTCATTTCATTTTGGTTACAAAGTGTTACACTAAGTTCTTGTCTAAAAATTCAACCAAAAAGGTCATCAACAAGGCAACCTCACCATTTGGTTGTCATCAAGTGGTATCAAAGCTTAGGCTTTGGTTGAATTTTGAGTTTTGTTCTTCAATTTTCTTCTTTGTTCCTCATCTTCTTTCTTTCATCTTTTTTATCTTTTGTACCAAAACCCAAAACAAAAAAAATTGTTACCTTTTAGTTGTTTTATTTTAATTCAATAAGTGTAATGGGTTATGTGTGTGTGTCCAAATTGGCTAAGTGTTGCAAATGGGTCAAGCCCACTTAAGTCCATGTTGTACACAAATTTGGGAGCTTAGTAGGAGGAATCTTTGGTTTGCATGCCAATAGTAACTCCTATAAGTTATTAGTTTGTTTATTGTTTTGTTAATTATGTGGGAGTTACACTTTTTAATATGAGAAGTAAAGTGTGGCAGCCACATAATGATGGTTATGAGAGAATAATAAACTCACCATTAGAGGCTGAGTTAAGGAGGGAATTAGTGAGTCATTTAGTGACATGATTAGGCTAATTATTGTGGGGGTTATGATCTCTTTTGGAAGCCAAAAAGTTGGCAGCCTAATACTCTATTTGTACACTCCATTTTCATGTTGAATAGTAACTTTGATGTTGAATTTGGATTGAAATCCATTTGTGAGACTTTGTTCTCCTAGGTTCTTGGTTGAACCAAACTATTGTTCTTATCAAGAATCCAAGATTCCTGTGGCGAACCTCACTTGGCTTATCAAACTACATGTTTGTGGCACCTTCACCATCTCTTTCTCATCCATTTTGTTTCTTTCTTCACTTGATTTTGGTTACAAAGTGTTACACTAAGTTCTTGTCTAAAAATTCAACCAAAAAGGTCATCAACAAGGCAACCTCACCATTTGGTTGTCATCAAGTGGTATCAAAGCTTAGGCTTTGGTTGAATTTTGAGTTTTGTTCTTCAATTTTCTTCTTTGTTCCTCATCTTCTTTCTTTCATCTTTTCTATCTTTTGTACCAAAACCCAAAACAAAAAAAATTGTTACCTTTTAGTTGTTTTATTTTAATTCAATAAGTGTAATGGGTTATGTGTGTGTGTCCAAATTGGCTAAGTGTTGCAAATGGGTCAAGCCCACTTAAGTCCATGTTGTACACAAATTTGGGAGCTTAGTAGGAGGAATCTTTGGTTTGCATGCCAATAGTAACTCCTATAAGTTATTAGTTTGTTTATTGTTTTGTTAATTATGTGGGAGTTACACTTTTTAATATGAGAAGTAAAGTGTGGCAGCCACATAATGATGGTTATGAGAGAATAATAAACTCACCATTAGAGGCTGAGTTAAGGAGGGAATTAGTGAGTCATTTAGTGACATGATTAGGCTAATTATTGTGGGGGTTATGATCTCTTTTGGAAGCCAAAAAGTTGGCAGCCTAATACTCTATTTGTACACTCCATTTTCATGTTGAATAGTAACTTTGATGTTGAATTTGGATTGAAATCCATTTGTGAGACTTTGTTCTCCTAGGTTCTTGGTTGAACCAAACTATTGTTCTTATCAAGAATCCAAGATTCTTGTGGCGAACCTCACTTGGCTTATCAAACTACATGTTTGTGGCACCTTCACCATCTCTTTCTCATCCATTTTGTTTCTTTCTTCACTTGATTTTGGTTACAAAGTGTTACACTAAGTTCTTGTCTAAAAATTCAACCAAAAAGATCATCAACAAGGCAACCTCACCATTTGGTTGTCATCAGCCTCAATCAATGTTCTTCCTTAGGATTTCTCACCCTAATCACACAGAGAGACTCCCTCTCTCTTTACAATCGAAAAGTACAGAAAAATTGATTCCTAACTCTCAGAAGTCAGATATACAAGTTGAAATTCTCATGAGAATGGAAACACTCTTTTTCACAATGAAGCTCAAGCAAGAAGATGAATGATTTTCACAATTGATCTCTATAATTGATTTTGTAAACTTATGATATATTTTTAAAGTGTTCCTTTGATCCCTTTATATATAGGAAACAAGTTATAGTCTTTGGGATCAATTGTAACAGATTTGGGTCTGATAACAGAATTTGTTTTCTTGATTTTGATTCTTGAACAGGGGTTGAGTACGTGGCTGTATTAACCAATTTCATACTGATAGTTCTGATAGTTTTTATACTCCTGTGTAATACATTGTTGTACGTGTTTTTCAAAAACTTGAACTTGGTTAATCCATGAGTACACCCATTCAATACATTTATGTATTGAATCAAGAACCTTAAATTCATTTGTCAGTTACAGTTGCAGACATACATCCATTGATTATATGGTTGTACCTGACAAATAATTTTCTTATTTCCAAAAATCATTTCCATTAAAAAAATTATTCCTTTTAATGCAGGTTATGAAAATTGATTTTCTTCATGTATCTTTTTAGTTCAGCTATCTTGGGACTAAGAGATTTCTTTCTCTTACAAATCATCTAAGACTTAAATCTAAAATTCTCATTTAAGCTTGGTCTTGATGATCCTTTGATCTTTGACTTTACTCTTTTGATTTCTTCATGCAGCTCCTTGATTCCTTCAAGTTCTTCCTTGAATATTTTCCTTGAATTTGCTTAATGAACTTGTTGATCACTGCTTGATACCTGTCTTTGCAATTTGACACTAAAACACTTGCACACACATAAATTGTATTTGTCATATATCAAAATCTCTAAGTCATTGAGTCTTACAAACTCCCCCTTTTTGATTATGACAAATCTTTTAACAAATTATAAGATCAGAGTATACGTGTAGCAGAAGCTAATTGTTTTTGACAGATTTATATCATGGTATCAGAGCATAAGTATATCAGAGCTAAAAAATTATCAGAGCAAAATTTGATTTACTCCCCATTAATCATGTAAGCTTATAAGCTCCCCCTCAACATATGCATGTCTTGTTATTATCCCATTTCTCTATATCATACTTTTTCCTCCCCCTTTTGGCATTATCAAAAAGGTAAAGAAAAGAAACATTCAAAGCAATAGAAAAGGAAAGCATTTAAACATTCAAACATAGCATATAAAATTGTTCATGATAGAGGGATAGGTGTAGGGACAAATCAAAAAGAACAGAAACCATCAGCCAACAAACTAGGGCATTTTACCTTTCAAAAACTAAGTTCTAATTCCTATGAATTCCTAGAACTAGTTCTTCCTTTTTGATTTTCTTTTATTTCGGCATTTAGGTGATGGTTTAGCAGGGGTGTGCTCAACTTCCTTCACAACAGCTCTTGCAATGTTTGCAACATCAACATCTTCTTCTGTTTGAGCTGGAGGTGCAGATCATTTTATTACTAACCGGTTGGGAAATAAGCAATCGGTTAATAAGGCAACCGGGTACTCCTTTAACTGGTTAACGTAACCTAGTAGACGAGCTCCATATGCCACGTCACTGGACGGAGCTTCTTATTAAGGACTTAGCAAGTCCAAAGACTTGTGTGGACGAGCGCTTCTGCCACTTGTGTGGATGAGCGCATCTGTCACTTTAGTGGACGAGCGCTTCATCACCTGTGTCGACGAGTGCTTCTGTCACTTGTGTGGATGAGCGCTTCTGTCACTTGTGTGGACAAGCGCTTCTACCACTTCAGTGGAAGAGCAGAATTAGAATCTTGTGTATTCTGAGTATATCAGACTTTGCATACATGCCTGTAGTACACCAGTGTATACTTATGACATTTAGGAATTGTGACTCAGACTTTTAATACATATGTTTATCACAGGGATGTATCAGACTAAAAACACAGGGGATCCATTCCTGAACCTCTATACAACTATTGATCACATCCATGTTTAAAACAAATTTCCAGTTTTTACACATGTACATGGGTTAGGTACATAGGTGTTCCTGATCAAATCTATTTCTTCTGAAACTCTCTTCTAATCATTCATAGATATTCCAAATCAAATCATACAAGAATCAGAGCATATTTACACAAAGATATAGTCATATAAACAGTTTCTTTAGAGATTAGATATAGGATTGATCAATTATGCCCAATTCTCTTCTAATAAAGAAGAACCTTTCCTTGTTCAAGGGCTTGGTAAAAATATCAGCAAGTTGTTTAGTTGTATCAACATATTCAATCTCAATTTCTCTACTTTGAATAAAGTTCTTATGATAGAGATCATGCTCAAAGGTAATTGTTGCATAGCAAGCAAAACAAATCATTCAAGGCTTCATCAATTTTCTTAGATTCAATTTGTGAAACAAAAGGCATATGATTATTCCAATATAGATCGAATAACTTTAATAGAACAATGTAGACATACTATACAATGATATATAAGTCAACTGATATGATCCTAACAAGGAACATATATATTTTCGGATCTATCCTTGAGTGACCAAGCAAAATTATAGAAGAAGATGAAATACAAAAATTGGATAAGATGAGAAATGGGAAGTAGGAGCCACAAATCCAAGGGGATTTGATAAGCCAATGTGAGGTTCGCCACAAGAATCTTGGATTCTTGATAAGAACAAGGGTTGGCTCAATGAAGAACCCAAGAGAGAAAACACTCTCACAATTGGAATCAATCCAAAATGAACTCAAAGTTGTTTATTCATCATGTTTGGGGCATGTACAAATAGTAGTGGGGCTGCCAACTCTTGGCTTACACAAAGTCCTCATCAGATTCCATTATTCTATAAAAACCCTAATAACTATACCACTAATTGGTGTAATAAACCATTAGGTGACTATTTAAGCATAACTCTCCAATAATTGGAGTTATTACCAAACTTAATAGAATACTTAAAATGAAACATAACTAATAAAGAAGGAGTTACTTTAGGCATGCAAGCCAAAAAGACACACTCCTTTGAAGCTCAAACTCGTCTAAATATTCGTACCAAACTTCCATCCCGTTTTTCACCATGATAGAAGCCGAATTCGGTCAAGAGGCCTGAGATATGATTTGTAGATAATTCCCTAAGATTTCCAACGCACCAAACAGTACATCAATCGGAGATTCGTAGCTCAAGATATGACCAAATCAAGTATACGGGTTCAATTAAAAAATTCATCCTAAAAATATTACCAAAATTAAAAATATAAGTATAAAAATTGGACTTAATTGTTGTCTAATAAACCCACTAATAATAGTGCACTTAGATGGATCTGAATATGATTCTTTCCACATACTCAAGCCATCCATGATTCTATCATCAACACAGAAAGATTCACAATCACACATTAATAATGATAATTAGAAAACATATTCAATAAATATTCTTTCTTTATTGTTACCCATTTTGTGTTTGGTGAAGGCTCTATGTCATGATTCCAAATTTTTCTCTTGACCTTCCACCACACCTACAAAACAGAATTTTATGTTTGTGCTATAGGTACCCAACTTTTGTTGGGTCCTTCATGGTTAGAGTATGATAAAGTTCCTTTTGGAACCCATATTTGCTTTATCTGTAATGAATAATTATTTATCAAATTGCAGAAAGCACCTTTTCTATTGCAATAATGACATCTAGCATATTGTGATGCATTAGCATAATGAGAAACATGAAATTTTCTAAAGGTTTTTGCCTTTCTCTCAATTTTGTACACTAAATCAACTTGGTTTTTCATTTCTTTTTGTTGTCCAAGTAATGCATTCAAGTTGTCTTTATCACTAGTAATTCTAGATAGATCGCCATTCAAATGATTTATATGGTTCTCCAACTTAGGACAATTATCACATATAGGTGGTTCCAAAACAGTAGCCAATCTTTCTTTTACAGCACAATTTTCTGTTTTTAATTCATCTAGCTCTTTGTTTAAAACAGAAATTTTCTCTTCTAGGCATGTGATGGTTTTCTTAGACTTAATTCGCAATCTAGCAAGTCTAATGGATTCTTTATGAAGTTCTTCAAAAGCATTTTGAAATTCATCATAAGAAGGTAATTCATCAAGGTTAGAATCATTTACCTCATAATCTTCTTTATGAAGATGAGTAGTTAAGAACAAGTTTGATTTTTCATCATTGGAATCATTCGTTGATCCAAGATTGTTATCCTCCCAATCTATGTATGCACGTTTAAGTTTCTTTTCCTTCTTAGCTTTCTGTCAACCTTTGTAGATTTTACAGCTTTGAATGTGATGATTCTATTGTTATCGTCTTCTTCTTCACTTAGCACCAATCTAGTCAACTCCATTTTATGTTCTTGTAGCTTTCCAAAGAGCGCTAGGCATCTCATGACTTTGTTAACTTGATCTTCATTGGAGATTGTCTTTCCAAGTGCAGCCAATTGATTCACAATATGTGAGAATCACATTTGCATAACCTCCATTGGTTCTCCTCGATTCATGCGAAATAACTCATATTCATGTGTCAATGTGTTCATTCTTGCCCTTTTCACATATGTGGTTCCTTCATGAGTCACTTGCAATGTATCCCACGTCTCCTTTGCTGATTAGCAATTTGAAACCCTGAAAAACTCATCACGATTAGACAAAAAATCACTAAAGTAGTACCATGATCATGATTATTATCAGGAAGTTAATCACAGATTTTCGTTGCATCCCTTCATTATAAACACGTTTGCTTGTTCCTTCACCAAAAAGGGCTGGAAGAATAGTTGAATGCTTATTCTTGCCATTGTTGCCATCATCCTCTACATTAATGATCTCTTTCTACTTCGGAATGTACTTAGCAACAATCTTTTTATTCACCGGTTTAGGATTGCCACGAGCTAAAGGGGTTTCTTTTTTTGCAATAGGTTCATCAACATTCTTTTTTCTGCAATTCACCAGAGAATGACCAATGCTTTGACATAGGTCAAAATTCTGGAAGATTTTCATATTGAACATCAACAAAAAACTTAAATTCTTTTGTAACACCTCGTTTTATCGATTAGTGTATGAGGAAATGAATAAGCATGTTTGAAGGCATAATCATGTTCCTTAGGTGTTAGTGAGCATGTGCTTCAAGTTGACGAGAATCAGAGTTGAAACATGTCCAGAACACAAAATTTTAAAACTAATATGGGCGTGAGTACAGTAGGTTTTTAGGAGTAACATAAAATAATACAGAAGGATATCCTAATAGTAGGTTACGCAGGAAAATGCGAAAGAAAACACACGGGCGTACCGACGGGCCAATACGCAATGTCACGTGTCGTCTCACCTAGCATGTCACCTCACACTCCCCTAACTCATCCTAATCCTACTAAATTGACAACTAGAATTCCACTAACCTAATCCTAAACACTTAAAACCAAGACACCTAGCCCACTAACCCACCTAAATAACCTCCTAACGACACATGTACTCGACCAATTTACCAAAAAGCCACCTAAGTCATATAAACCAAACCAAGGCATTAACTAGGTGAAACAAGAGTGATCAGATTTCATCTTCTTCTCACTTTCACGCGCAAATAAAAAAGAGTTGGAGAAGAAAATTCTCAAAGTACAAGGCAGTATTTGTTGTGGGTTGGAAAGCTTGGTTGGAGTGGCCACTGTGCAACCATCACTAAATATTCTTCAACCGTTGGATCATTCACAAATTGATACATGATAGTGTGATTTCGCATCATATTTCATGTACATTTTTTCATGCATTTTCATATAGGTTAGGCATATTTACTTTGATTTTTGTTAGTTTTTCTCTTGGAATAGGTGAGGCAGTTTCTTGGTGTTGTTTTGCAGGAATTTAAGGAAAAATGCTCAGAATCAGCCATGATGGAGCTTGGATGAAATAGAGCTTGAAAAGTGAAGAAAATGAGCCAAGCAGAGCCCATCACGGCCATGATCAAGAAAATTGAGAAGATTGAAGGTAAAAGTCAGAAGCTATCACGGCCTAGCCGTGATGCCTATCACGGCCGTGACAGGACAGGCAGAACTGATCACGGCCTATCCATGATAAGCATCACGGCCGTGATGCTCCAAATTCGAAAGCGCGCCTATTCCAGAACACGTTACGGCCATGACGCGCGGCCTCTCTATAAATATGAGCGCGGAAGACAGAAAAAGAGAGATCTCTGGACTTGGACCAAATCATAGACACACAGAAAAACAGGGACTTTTACCCTAGGAGCACTTTCACCCTACGAAGACCTTGGAGGCTGGCGGTTGAGGAGGACTGGAATCCTAGAATCAAAGGAGGCCGACGGCTGGGAAAAATCTTCCAATGGAGTTTCTTCTTTCCCTTCTTCTTTCCTTTGTCCCTACTGTTTTAGTTTTGGCTTTCTCTATGAGTAGCTAAATCCCTGTTGTTGGGATTAGATGTAACCAAACTGAATATTATGTATTTGCCATGATTGATTAATCTGTGTTCATGCCTTCGTATTAGTGTTTAATTCCTACGCTTAAAGCTTGTTATGGTCTGATCATCCCATGATTTGATTCTAAGATTTGATTTGCAATGGGGACGTTCTTATCATTTCTTGATCTGGAATTAATCACCTAGTAAACCTTGCATCTAGGAATGGAGTTTGGTTTATTAGTAATCGCGTAATCCTTAATCGTAATGCAAATTCATTAATCTAGGCCACCTAAGGAATTAGGGTCTATTAGTGGATTTAGGCTCTTGCCATCTGAGGAATCAGGGCTTGAATAATTTCTTGGGTTAATTTTAATATTTGAAGCATGAATGGGAGGTATCTAGTCTTGGTATTGCATGAGGCTAAGGTTTGGTGAAATTTAATCCCAACACCTCTTTCTGCACTCCAAGTGTTTGTTAAAAGTTCCCAAAATTACCAAAAACATATTATTGCTTTTGTTGCTTTATTTTATGTTTTGATTTCTCGTCTTCATTTAGTCTAGATAGTTGCCAAACTTGTGAATTGGTAATTGGCAACTGATCCCTGTGGATACGATAACCAGTCTCACCACTGTATTACTTGTACGACTAGGTATACTTGCCTAGATTCATCTTCAACAAGTTTTTGGCGCCGTTGCCGGGGTATTTTGCATATACATTTTGCATGTTGCATTCATATAGTCATAGTTTTGCATGATCACACGATTCGATTGCCCCCTAGCTTATATGATGCATCCAATTGTAAGAACTAAGTGCCAAATAAATTGAGATAGTGAATTCTTGAACCCAATTTTTTTATTCTTGTGATAAGGCTACAAATAAAAAAATTTCTTGAGATAATCCTTTGATAGTTGATAATTATCATGTGGTTACGTAGATTTGTGTTTCTCATTGATTTTTGAACTACTAAATGTGAGATTTTGAGCCAAAAAGGGGTACTCACTAAATCTACCACATTCTTTGTGATAGAGTGTTATTCCTCTTGGATTGTATTTCTCTAGAACTTGACTTGAAACCGTTTTGAAGCTTAGAAATGTTTGAAAACATTTTTGAAAATGATTGAGGCACCATGTATTTTTCCGCCCTTCTGAGCTTTGAATGACTAAATGCTACCCCTTAGTTGCCCGATTTTGAGCCTTCAAGAATAAAATACTTTTCTTGGTCCCTTGAAAAATTTTGATGCTTGATGAGAGACCTTCTAAAGTATTACAAAAAAGGGTAAAAAGGTAGTTGAAAAAGTATGGGATGAGAAAATCAGAAAAATATTTCTCTGGAACTGAAAATCTCCCCTTCTCCAAATAAAAGAAAAATAAGAGAAAAAGAAATATAAATAGAGAAGGGGATGACAAAAAGAAAAGTGAGAAATAAAAGAAAAAGAAAGAAAGAAAGGTGGCCAAAGTAAATCGAAACCCAAAAAGGGTATTTTAGAAGGTGGCATGTTTTACAATGCTTGATGATTTTGTGTAGCCTTTTGAAATGTCCTTTTCTTGATTTCCCCACCTAACGATTAATCCCATGTGATGAGTGTGATTTTACCTTATATTTCATGTACATTTCTGCATGCATTTTAATATAGTTTGGGCATATTTAGTTTGATTTTGTTAGATTTTACCTTGGAACGGGTTAGGCGGTGTTGTGGTGTTGTTTTGCAGGAATTAATGATAAAATGCTCAAGATTCACCCTGATGGAGCTTGGATGAAGATAGAGCTTGAAAAGTGAAGAAAATGTGCCAAGCAGAGCCCATCACGTCCTGGTCGTCATGACCATCACGACCTGGCCGTGATGACCATCACGGCCATGATCAAGCAGAGCTGAAAAGACAGAAGGCAAAAGTCAGAAGCTGTCATGGCCTAGCCGTGATGCCCATCACGGTCGTGACAGACCAAAAAGTAAAGACGCGCCCAGGGCAGAAGCCGTCACGGCCTGGCCGTGATGGCCATCACGGCCGTGACGCGCGATTTATCTATAAATAGAGCCACACTGAACAGAAAAAAGGAGCTTTTTGGAGAGCCTGGGACTGAGAGTTGGATGGTTACAGAAGGGGGGTTCCAACCCTAGAAAGGAGTGGCTCAGAGGGGCTGTAGTGACGGTTGTGGAAAGCTCCCATGGAGTTTCTTCTCTCCTCTTCTCCTATTTCTCGGGTTTTGGTTTTCTCTGTAATTATGTGTAGCTAAACCCTTTGGTTGTTGGGGTTAGATAATTACCTTTCGGAACTTGATTGTATTGTGATTTAGTTTCAATGCAAGTTTCTATTTCTTTATGAGTATTTGATTCTGTGCTTAATGCTTTCCCTGGTTTGGCCATCCTTGGAATGATTTGTTGCTTCGATAGACAATTGAAAGATTGATGTTAGAGCATGCTCATGAATTAAATGCCAAGTAATTCATGAACCTAGACATAGGTCTTGGGGTGCTTGCAATCTTACAAGTCTTAGCTTAATGAAAAATCTCAGGTTGATCCTCCTAAGACATTAGGGATTGATTTGGGATTTTAGGCTCATTCCACCTAAGACATTAGGGTTTGAGTATTTAAAAAGGCTTGATTGTCATAATTGAATTAGGACTTGTGTTAGTAACCACTTCATTGCAATCAAGGGAGACAATTCTATCCTTTTGTTAACCTCATCTCTCTTTGCATTCCAGATGTTTGAGAAAAAGCCAAAAAGATTTTGTTTGTTTTATCTTGTTGATTTCAAATTCTCTTCATACCACAGTTTAGTCTAGATAGTTGTTGGTTTTGTGAATTGGTAATTGGCAACCAATCCCTGAGGACGATATCCGGTCTTACCACCGTATTACTTGTACGACTAGGTACACTTGCCTATATTTAAAAGTCGTGTCAAGTTTTTGGCGCTGTTGTCGGGGATTGGCTTTGCCAATATCATTAGTAACAAAGTAGACAACTACTTTAGACATTTTTGTTTAATTTTTCTGTATATATTTGATTTTTTTTTCTTTTGAGTTGTGCTTGTCCAAGGTGGATTGCAACACATGGAGACTTATTATTAACCCACCTTTGATGGAGTCACAAAATATTCCTTTGGGCCCAACGTTGTCTTGGGAGACTACGAGCTCTGGGGATATCAATGCCCTCATGTGCAAGCTTACAGTGTAATCATGAAGCATGAGGAGGAATGGGAATGGAATGAGCAAACACCTCTAAAAATTGCTCTAGAACAATATTCCCAAGAACTATCCATCTCTGAGGCCAAGGCAAGAGCCAATTATGATTGTATCGATGCCCTGATGCAATGTTTCAAAATGCAAGTGGGGGAGACTTACAAACAGTTAGTACAATACCCACATGAAGCATTGTTTGAGCAGAATATGGTTTTTGGGATAGTTCAAAGTGCAGATGAAGTGGTAGTGGATGTCACCATGCTTGCCAAGCAATCTGAATTTTCTGCATTAGACAAATATGTCGGCTTACAGGCATGCATGGACACTGCAAAGTCAGTCCCCTCCACTTGTCTGTCAAACTTCCTCGTGAAAACATCATTTGACCCGAGAGGAATTGAGTTCAGTATTGTAGAGGTCAATGGAGTTTTCACACACTTGCTAGGAGGAAGTAAGGATTAAGTCATATTGCTTCGGCAATTGCCACTACACAGACCATGGGATCCGGGAGGAGGATCCTAACCCGTCAAGCTAGTGA
Source organism: Sophora flavescens (assembly GCA_030762895.1). Lineage (NCBI taxonomy): Eukaryota > Viridiplantae > Streptophyta > Magnoliopsida > Fabales > Fabaceae > Sophora > Sophora flavescens. The sequence goes on from CM061068.1 coordinate 134,767,966, forward strand.
CGTTAAAGAAGCGCTTATTGGGAGGCAACCCGAGTTTTCTTTTTTATTGTTTTTCTCTTAGTTATTTTCATTTTCTTGTTAGTTTTTGTTTTTCAATTTGACTCTTGAATAATTTGAGAAGATCAAGAGTTTTCTTTTACTAATAAATTTGCCAAGTATTTTCAGGGAAAGGAGGAAGGAAGAGCAAGAAAAAACAAAGTCAGCAGCCATCACGCCCTAGCCGTGACATTGGTCACGGCCGTGATGAGCTGAACAGAGAGATCAGAAAGGATCACGGCCTAGCCGTGATGGAGGTCACGGCCATTAGAGGCCAACTGTTGAGGACGAGAATTAATCACGGCCTGCCCGTGATGCGCATCACAGTCGTGATGCATTTTCCAACAAGTTTTGACTAGGCCTGTGAGCCAGCACCCACTACCGCCCCGGTGAGTTGTTCCAATTTTTCTTCTCTCTCCGACTTGATTATTTACATTGGGGACAATGTAAGTTTTTAAGCTTGGGGTAGGGGTATTTTTGCAATTTTTTTAATTTTCATATTTTGCATATTGCATTCATTTAGGCATAGTTTTGCATGATCACATGATTCGATTAACCCCTTGCTTAGATTTTGCATCTGATTGTGAGAACATAGTGCCAATTAAATTGAGATAGTGAATTTTTGAACCCAATTTTTTTATAATTGTGATAAGGCTACAAAAAAAAATTATTGAGATGATCATTGATAGTTGATAATTAGTATGTGGTTCTGTAGATTTGTGATTCTCACTGATTTTTGAACTACTAAATGTGAGCTTTTGAGCCAAAAGGGGTACTCACTAAATCGGCCATTCTTTGTAATAGAGTATTATTCTTCTTGGATTGTATTTCTCTAGAACTTGACTTGAAACCGTTTTGAAGCTTAAAAATTTTTGAAAACATTTTTGAAAATGGTTGAGGCACTAGGTATTTTTCCGGCCTTCTGAGCTTTGAATGACTAAATGCTACCCCTTAGTTGCCCAATTTTGAGCCTGAAAGAATAAAATACTTTTCTTGGTACCTTGAAATATTTTGATGCATATGCTTGGTATGGCACCTTTTAAAGTATTACAAAAGGGTAAAAAGGTAGTTGAAAAAGTATGGGATGAGAAAATCAGAAAAATATTTCTCTTGAGCTGAAAATCTCCCCTTCTCCAAATAAAAGAAAAATAAATGAATATATATATATATATATATATATATATATATATAGAGAGAGAGAGAGAGAGAGAGAGGAGGGGATGACAAAAGAAGTGAGAAATAAAATAAAAAGAAAGGAAAAAAAGGTGGAAAAATGAATTGAAAACCCAAAAAGGTATTTTAGAAGGTGTCACGCTTCGCAATATCTGATATTTTGCCAACCTTTTGAAATTTCATTTTCTTGATTTCCCCACCTAACAATAAATCCCATGGCCCTGTTACAACCAAAGCAAAAGACCTCTTGATTCTTAATTGTTTTCATTAATAAAGAAGAGATTCGGTTGATAGTCAAGCTTATGGTAGAATTCATTCCTTGAGGAAATTGAGCGAATTGCCATATATCCTGAAACACTTGAGTGAGGTGAGAAAGAGTGCCCGAATCAGTGAGAATATGAGTCTAGGAAACCTAAGCGTCTAATTGGACTTGACATTGATCGTCTCTTGCTGAATTATTTGAAAATGCCTGTCACTTGGATTAGTTGCTCGGGTTCCTGGTTCACTATCATTGCTCTTTTGTTTATATCTTCTGGCCTTATTATTTGATTGAGGACAAGCAAAGTCTTAAGCTTGGGGTGATTTGATGAGTGTGATTTTACCTTATATTTCATGTACATTTCTGCATGCATTTTCATATAGTTTGGGCATATTTAGTTTGATTTTGTTAGTTTTTACCTTGGAACGCGTTAGGCGGTGTTGTGGTGTTGTTTTGCAGGAATTAATGATAAAATGCTCAAGATTGACCCTGATGGAGCTTGGAAGAAGATATAGCTTGAAAAGTCAAGAAAATGTGCCAAGCAAAGCCCATCACGACCTGGTCGTGATGACCATCACGGCCGTGATCAACCAGAGCTGAAAAGACAGAAGGCAAAAGTCAGAAGCTGTCACGGCCTAGCGGTGATGCCCATCACGGCCGTGACAGACCAAAAAGTAAAGACGCGCCCAGGGCAGAAGTCTTCACGGCCGTGACGCGCGACTGATCTATAAATAGAGCCACACTGAACAGAAAAAAGGAGCCTTTTGGAGAGCCTGGGACTGAGAGTTGGATGGTTACAGAAGGGGGGTTCCAACCCTAGAAGGGAGTGGCTGAGAGGCGCTGCAGTGACGGCTGTGGAAAGCTCTCATAGAGTTTCTTCTCTCCTCTTCTCTTATTTCTCTGGTTTTTCTTTTCTCTGTAATTATGTGTAGCTAAACCATTTGGTTGTTGGGGTTAGATAATTACCTTTCTGAACTTGATTGTATTGTGATTTAGTTTCAATGCAAGTTTCTATTTCTTTATGAGTATTTGATTCTGTGCTTAATGCTTTCCCTGGTTTGGCCATCCTTGGAATGATTTGTTGCTTCGATAGACAATTGAAAGATTGACGTTAGAGCATGCTCATGAATTAAATGCCAAGTAGTTCATGAACCTAGACATAGGTCTTGGGGTGCTTGCAATCTTACAAGTCTTAGCTTAATGAAAAATCTCAGGTTGATCCACCTAAGACATTAGGGATTGATTTGGGATTTTAGGCTCATTCCACCTAAGACATTAGGGTTTGAGTATTTAAAAAGGCTTGATTGTCATAATTGAATTAGGACTTGTGTTAGTAACCACTTCATTGCAATCAAGGGAGGATTAGTGTTGTCTAACCCTGACAATTCTATCCTTTTGTTAACCTCATCTCTCTTTGCATTCCAGGCGTTTGAGAAAAAGCCAAAAAGATTTTGTTTGTTTTATCTTGTTGATTTCAAATTCTCTTCATACCATAGTTTATTATAGATAGTTGTTGGCTTTGTGAATTGGTAATTGGCAACCAATCCCTGAGGACGATATCCGGTCTTACCACCGTATTACTTGTACGACTAGGTACACTTGCCTATATTTAAAAGTCGTGTCACCATGGCCCTGTTACAACCAAAGTGAAAGACCTCTTGATTCTTAATTATTTTCATTAATAAAGTAGAGATTTGGTTGATAGTCAAGCTTATGGTAGAATTCGTTCCTTGAGGAAACTGAGCGAATTGTCATATATCCCTAAACACTTGAGTGAGGCGAGAAAGAGTGCCAAGCAAATGAACAAGCTTGGGGTGAGTTTCAGGTGAGAACGAGTGCCCGAATAAGTGAGAATATGAGTCTAGGAGACCTAAGCTTCTAATTGGACTTGAATTGATTATCTCTCGCTGAATTATTTGAAATGCTTGTTACATGGATTAGTTACTACTCGGGTTCTTGGTTCATTATCCATGCTTTGATTATTTATCTCTTCTGGCCTTAGTGATTGCTTGAGGACAAGCAATTGAATAAGCTTGGGGTGATTTGATAGTGTGATTTCGCATCATATTTCATGTACATTTTTGCATGCATTTTCATATAGGTTAGGCATATTTACTTTGATTTTTGTTAGTTTTTCCCTTGGAACGGGTGAGGCGGTTTCTTGGTGTTGTTTTCCAGGAATTTAAGGAAAAATGCTCAGAATCAGCCATGATGGAGCTTGGATGAAATAGAGCTTGAAAAGTGAAGAAAATGAGCCAAGCAGAGCCCATCACGGCCATCACGGCCTGGCCGTGATGACCATCACGGCCATAATCAAGAAAAATGAGAAGATTGAAGGCAAAAGTCATAAGCTGTCACGGCCTAGCCGTGATGCCTATCACGGTCGTGACAGGCCAGGCAGAACTGATCACGGCCTAGCCGTGATAAGCATCACAGTCGTGATGCTCCAAATTCGAAAGCGCGCCGCCAATTCCAGAACACGTCACGGCCTGGCCGTGATGGCCATCACGGCCGTGACGCGCGGCCTCTCTATAAATATGAGCCCAGAAGACAGAAAATGAGATATCTCTGGACTTGGACCAGATCATAGACACACAGAAAAACAGGGACTTTTACCCTAGGAGCACTTTCACCCTAGGAAGACCTTGGAGGCTGGCGGTTGAGGAGGACTGGAACCCTAGAATCAAAGGAGGTCGACGGCTGGGAAAAGCTTCCAATGGAGTTTCTTCTTTCCCTTCTTCTTTCCTTTGTCCTTACTGTTTTAGTTTTGGCTTTCTCTATGAGTAGCTAAATCCCTGTTGTTGGGATTAGATGTAACCAAACTGAATATTATGTATTTGCCATGATTGATTAATCTGTGTTCATGCCTTCGTATTAGTGTTTAATTCCTACGCTTAATGCTTGTTATGGTCTGATCATCCATGATTTGATTCTAAGATTTTATTTGCAATGGGGACGTTCTTATCATTTTTTGATCTGGAATTAATCACCTAGTAAACCTTGCATCTAGGAATGGAGTTTGGTTTATTAGTAATCGCGTAATCCTTAATCGTAATGCAAATTTATTAATTTAGGCCACCTAAGGAATTAGGGTCTATTAGTGGATTTAGGCTCTTGCCATCTGAGGAATCAGGGCTTGAGAAATTTCGTGGGTTGATTTTAATATTTGAAGCATGAATGGGAGGTATCTAGTCTTGGTATTGCATGAGGCTAAGGTTTGGTGAAATTTAATCCCAACAACTCTTTTTGCACTCCAATTGTTTGTTAAAAGTTCCAAAAATTACCAAAAACATATTATTGCTTTTGTTGCTTTATTTTATGTTTTGATTTCTCTTCTTCATTTAGTCTAGATAATTGCCGATCTTGTGAATTGGTAATTGGCAACCGATCCCTGTGGATACGATAACCGGTCTCACCACCGTATTACTTGTACGACTAGATATACTTGCCTAGATTCGTCTTCAACAATACAAAGTTCACGTATACCACCATAGAACTGTCATCCGAGATTCGTTAACCGTTGGATAAGGCTGAAATGTTTTGAGAAGGTTTAGGACACGCAGTTCTTCGTTGTCACTGTTCAGTTTTATAATACAAGGTCTGTAGCTGGAGATATGGAGCTCTCACAGTAGTCTTCTTTTGGTACCTCTTCTCTAGATTCTTGAGTTCACTTTTGAATCTGACTTCGCCTAAGTCCAGCCACTATTCTCATAAGTTTTTCCTTCGATTTTGTGTCTTGATTAAAATCGATTCATTGATTGGAGCCCTATTGTTTATTTTGTTGGTATTTATGTGTTCCCGGAGAATTGTGATACTCGTACGTGTAACCGGGATGAAAAACGGAACGATGGGTGTGTTGGTATGGATGGCGGCAGATTTGTGGATGTTGTTTGAAAGCATGCCAAGGTTCATGCTATTAGTGTGGATGTGTTCGAGAGCTTTACGGGGAAACATGCACTGTCTATTGAGGGGGAAGAAACCACAATTATCAGAAAATACGCATAGAATATGACTATTAACATATGTGGGGATCCTCAAACCCCACTAAAAGTTGATATGTGTCTGGTGTGTCTTTATATTATTAATATGCTCCTGTGATAATATGTTTATGTGATAACATGCCTGTATGAGTATACTGTGGTTAGTTGATATTTAGTATGCTTGCGGTACTTGAGTACTTTCTGCTATGCTAACTTGTTGATAACATGACCGTATGTTAATTGTATGCTATTGACTGCTAATGTTGTGAGTGATCTGATCATGGTTGACTTTGGAGATGTTTGATATAAGATTAAGCTGATAGCTTAATTAGGAATATTTGATCTTGTGTTTATATCGAGGGGTTAGATGTAAATGTTGTGCGAAATCAATTGGTGATGGGTGCATGCACATCTCATCCATATCGTTGGTCAACGTTGTGGGTATCCGCAACAGCCGTTTGAGCGGTTACTCATATGAGGTTGATGGTTGTGAACGACTACAACGATAGTTGGACAGTTGTCACAAGGGGTCGTACAAATAGCTGCAAAAGTCGTTTGAGTGGCTGTCATACGGGGTCAGATCATACTTGTGCATGACTGCAACAGCCATTTGAGTGGTTACTGCACAAGGGAGGTGACGATGTCGACTGCTACAAGTGTTCGAGTGGTTGTCTTTGGGGGAGCCGTGTGAACAATTGCAACAGTTGTTTGAGCAATTGTCACACAAGGTTGAGGTGGACTATCTGGAGCGACCCAGTTGGTGGAACTCAGAGGTGGAGCGACGCGGGTGCTTTCTCATCATCGGTGAACTTCTCGGGTTTCTCACAGTGGAGGGATTCAGGAGGGCAGTGCTTCCTCACATATGGAGGACCACTGTTGCACTCTCTTGGTAACGCGGAAGCTAGTAGCCCAACTCCCGACTTACATTGTTGTAGAATTGGTCAATCATGCATGTAGGACCAGGTGTATACATAGAGTAGGTTATGATCCTAATTGAGGAGACTTCGAGGTTGCTTGTCGTAACGACGATCTTGGGAGACGATTATGATTGTTGATGTGCATGTTAATATGATATTCTATGTTGTCTCCTATTTTGTGATAATTGTAGAGTTTCTTACCTCCTGTATGTGTCCGTTCCTCTATTCTTTGTATGTTGGCTCAGATCGTGATTCAAAGACAGTAAGTTATCAGCTGGTGAAGACACCAAGAAGATTGGAAGTAATCTAGGTGAGAATTATTCTTCACTGTGACAAAGATGTGGATAGATCATGATTGAAGAGACCTTCGAGTATAATGTTAAGTCTTTTTGTGTTTATACCATGGCTAGTGGAGTGTACGTTACTGTATCTTTTATGTCGTCCCTTCCTTAGTAAATCCGATGACGTATATGAATATATGTTTTAAATGTTTTAAATTTTCCGCTGCAATTTTATGTAATAATCATGTGTTAATTCCATGTGGCACTCAGAAGGGTGTTTCTTTTAGTGGTATCAGAGCAGCTCGGTTCTAACCGGACTATGAGGTTTAGGACGTCGTTATTGGTCCTGTCTACTTGTACCCGCATACGGTATTAACTATGTTTAAAAGTTGGCTAGAGTGTCCATTTTACGAGTTTCTATTGTTTCTACATGGGAAGCAATGATAACTAATTCGATTGTTCATAAGATATATAACACATACCTCTTTTGAATAAGAGTTGATGGTTACTTTACAGGAACCTATGGATCGGGAAACTCGTAGTAGCATATGTGGTGTAGCCAAAGTGAATAGCAGTGGAAATGTAGAGCCTCCTAGGAATGGGGAATAAAATGAATCTGAAGTCGTAAGAACAATGAGAAATATGGCAGGAACCATGTTGCATCAGTCGGCACAGAATACACGGTTAATGTAACAACTACAACAACAGCAAAATCAACAACAACAAAATCTAGGACAAGAAGGAGTGATTGATGCAGGACTAGTTGCATTCATGAAAGGGAACCCCCCACAGTTTCATAGAAAATATGATCCAGAAGGAGCAGAACTGTGGATACAGGAGATAGAAAAAGTTTTCACAGCTATGTGGTGTAGAGAAGAAAGGAAAGTCATGTATGCATCTTTCATGCTAGTGGGGGGTACAAAATATTGGTGGAAGAATCGGCAGAAGATGTTGGAAGAGGAAGGAAAAGTAATCACATGGGAACTATTCAAGGGATATTTTTTGGAAAAGTATTTTCCTGAAAATATTAGACATGAGAAGGAGCAGGAATTCCTAAGTCTGAAACAAGGAAGTATGTCTGTCGAAGAGTATGCTATAAGGTTTGATTCTCAGCTCAAGTTCTCCAAGTTCTATCAAGTGTGTTCAGATGAAAAATGTATCTGTAGAAGGTCTGAAGATGGTTTAAGAAGTGAACTACAGAGAGCAATGCTACCTTTGAGAATTTCCAGGCTTCCGGAAATGATCAAGAGATGTACTGCTTTGGAAAGTCATGAGTTGGCTTATGTTTAAATCAATAAGTTGGTGTATATTTAAGTTTTCAGTAAGTTGGCTTATGTTTAAATCAATAAGTTTGCATTATCGATAGTTATATCAGAGTGACGCAGCGGAATCATGTTGGACCCTTACATAAGATTATAACATCGATCATTTAAGTTATAAAGTTCAAGATGTGAAGGACCATGAGATGATAGGTAACCACTACAAAATTTTGAGGACGAAACTTCTTTTAAGGGGGTAGTAATGTAACCCCGCTTTTTATCGATTAGTGTATAAGGAAAGGATTAAGCATGTTTGAAGGTGTAATCATGTTTCTTAGATGTTAGTGAGCTTGTGTTTCAGGTTTGAGGAGAACTAGAGTTGAAGCGGGTCCAAAACGCAAAGAAACACAAATCGAGCGATTGATTAATTAATTAATTAATCGAGAGGTAGAATGTTAAAATTAATCGAGGCGTGAGTATAGTAGGTTTTTAGGAGTAACCTAAAATAATACAGAAGGATATCCCAGTAGTAAGTTACGTAGGAAAATGCGGAAGAAAACACACGGACGTACCGATAGGCCAGTACGCGGTGTCACGTGTCACATGACACCTCACACTCAACTAACTCATCCTAATCCCACTAAATTGAGACCTAGAATTCTGCTAGCCTAATCCTAAACACCTAAAACCATGACAGCTAGCCCACTAACTCACCTAAATAACCTCCTAATGACACATGTACTCCACGATGTTACCAAAAGGCCACCTAAGTCATATAAACCAAACCAAGGCTAATATTAACTAGGTGAAACAAGAGTGACCAGACATCATCTTCTTCTCACTTTCACGCATCATAGAAAGAAGAATTGGAGAAGAAAAATCTCAAAGTACAAGGAAATCATTGTTGTGGGTTCGAAAGCTTGGTTGGAGCAGTCATTGTGGAACCATCTCCAAATATTCTTCAACCGTTGGATCATTCTCAAATTTGATAAGAAGGTTCTAGACTTATGGTTCTTCATATTCAAAGGCCGGATTTTTGAAACAATCACGAGAATGGGAGATATTCAGCTCGCACAGTGGACTTAGAGGGTGAGAAACTCATCATGTATACCACCTTACATGTCACCATAGAACTGCCATCCGAGATTCGTTAGGACAAGTAGTTGTTCATTGTCACTGTTCAGTTTTATAATACAAGGTCTGTAGCTGGAGATATGGAGCTCGCACAGAAGTCTCTTTTGGTAACTTTTCCCGAGATTCTTGAGTTCACTTTTGAATCCGACTTCGCCTAAGTCCAGTCGTTGTTCTCGTAAGTTTTTCCTTCGATTTTGTCTCTTGATTCTAATCGATTCATTGATTGGAACCCTATTCCTTCGATTTTGATTGCTGATATGCATGTTAATATGATATTCTATGTTGTTTCGTATTTTCTGATAAATGTAGAGTTTCTTACCTCCTGTATGTGTTTGTTCCTCTATTCTTTGTATGTTGGCTAGGATTGTGATTCAAATGCGGAGTAAGTTATTAGCTGGTGAAGACACCGAGAAGATTGGAAGTATTCTAGGTGAGAGTTATTCTTCACTACGACAAAGACGTAGGTAGATCGTGATTGAAGAGACCTTCGAGGATGTTGATAATTTTTTTAGTGTTTATACCACGACCAATGGAGTGTAAGTTACTATATCTTTTATGTCGTCACTTCCTTTGTAATTCTAATGATGTATATGAATATATGTTTTAAATGTTTTAAATTTTCCGCTACAATTTTATGTATTAATCATGTTTTAATTCCATGTGGCACTCAGAAGGGTGTTACATCTTCTCTTTCTACCAGAATCTTGTGAAAATTACCATTCAAATCAACATCCACCAAAACTCTTGCATAATGACCAAAAGTTCTGTCAGTGGTGCATTTACTGGTTGCGTCATCCAGACAAATTGGAACACTGAGAGTCCCTGTACAGCAACAATAATTTTAGGTCTCCATTACTCTTGAGATAAACCAAGAATTCTGATCTAACACCGACTAGTTGTTTGTCGTTGAAGATAAGGATTGAAGTCGGGTGTCCAAGAAAAGAGGCGTAGGATGAGACAACCCCGATATCCCATTAAAGAAAAATCTAATTAACTAAAACTTAATCGAGATATTAGCATTATATAGAAACGAATGTTATATAAAAACTTAAATATACACAACAACAATATAAACATCACAACACACATCCATATATAATATAAACGTATTGTACTGTAAAACTGTAAAGGGTACCCCATCATTAGGACCCCATATAGGTACATAACATCATAAAAGAAAATACATCAAAAGACGAAAGAAAAGATAGTCTCATCAACACTCCACACCCTAACCCCTCTCAAAATACATCAAAAATGGGCTCACACTCACCACCTATATACACAAAGCATGCACTGGCAACAAGAATCTCTCAAAAGAAGGGTGTTTAATAGATTTAGATAAATCAAATTCAACTTTTTCATCACCCACATCCAAAGTCAATTTTCCATTATTCACATCAATAATAGCTCCTGCGGTAGCCAAAAAAGGCCTACCAAGAATAATGGGGATTTGGGAATCCTCCTCCATTTCAAGTACCACAAAATCCGCAGGAATGAAAAACTTACCCACTGTAATAGGAACATCGTCCAAGATGCCCACCGGGTATTTGACGGATCTATCCGCCAATTGAAGGGAGATAGTCTTGGGTTTTAGTTCACTCACCTCCAACTTCTTACACACAGAAAGGGGCATAAGACTGACACTAGCCCCCAAATCACAAAGAGCTTTATCCAAACTAGTGTTACCAATCAAGTAAGGAATAGAGAAGCTACCCGAATCTTTTAGTTTAGGAGGCAATTTGTTTTGAATCAAAGCGTTGCACTCCTCAGTTAAAGTTATTGTTTCATAATCCTCTTGTTGTCTTTTATTAGACAAAATGTCCTTAAGAAATTTAGCATATGTAGACATTTGTTGCAACGCCTCGGTGAAGGGTACATTAATGTACAATTTCTTAAGGACCTCTAGAAACTTCCCAAATTGCTTATCTAGCTTGGCCTTAGCCAATATTAGAGGGAAGGGCACCGGGGGTTGGTATGGCTTAAGGGCTACATACTTAGACACTGTTTCATTTTGTTCTTCTTCATCTAAGGGTTGTGTCTTAGTAGGTTCCTCTTCACTCCTTTTATCACTCTCCCTTTTAGCCTTGGGATCCTCAAGTTGTTTACCACTCCTCAAACTCACAGCTTTACAGTGTTTATTATCTGGATTCATTTCAGGTTGTCCAGGAAACTTACCCGATCGCCTGTTTGAATTGCCCGCTTGTTGGGCAATCTAGGTTTCTAACATCTTATTATGGATGGCTAAGCTATCTACCTTAGATGTTAACTTCTTTATTGCCTTATTGACTACCCTACCTTGTTGCCTAAACTCTTCATTTTGTTTTGTTTGAATTTCAACAAAAGTTTCCAAAAGAGACTCAAGTTTAGACTTTTGTACCTGAGGATACCCTAATGCGGGTTTCATATTACCTTGGCCTTCTTGGAGTTCGTGGTTCAACGTGTTGTAGTAGTTCCGTTAGGAGAGATAAGGGTTGTTCATCCTTCCTTGGTTGTAAGAATTTGGGGGAACATAGTTTGGCAACTTCGGGTTCGTGTCATAAAAATTGACATGAATTTACTTGTTCGCCCGAAGCGCCTAATCTAGGAGCACCACCCTGTAGGCACTCCATGAAGTTATGTCCCTGCACTCCACAAATCTCACAAGCAACATTACTAGAACCTATTGAACTCACATCAGCTTTTTCAAGCTTATCAAAGTGCTTACTCAATGAATCAAACTTAGACACAATCAAATCCGCGCCATCTTCATCAAACTTATCTCCCGAAAGCTTTTTCGGGTTATTACCTCTTTCTGAACCCCATTGGTGATAGTTGGTGGTTATGCTTTCAATGATATTGAATGCTTCAGTTAGGGGTATATTCACCAATGCTCCACCAGCTGCGGAGTCCAGTGACACATTCGAAGAATAATCCAATCCATTGTAGAAGGTATGCACTAATAGCCACTTCTCGAGCCCATGATGTGGGTAAGACTCTAGCAATCCTTTGTAACGAACCCAAGCTTCGGATAAGCATTCTCCGTCCTTTTGGAAGAAACCAGTGATCTAAGTTCGTAGGTAAGGAGTCTTGGAGGGTGGAAAGAAATTTTCCAAGAATGCCTGCTCCAGTTGGTCCCATGTTGACAAAGTATTAACAGGCACTGATTTCAACCAAGCTCTTGCCTTTCCAACAAAAGAGGAGGGGAATAACCTCAAGCGGATAACATCAACCAGGGCACCTTGAATTCTTGTTGTATAACAGAATTCCAAGAATGTTTCCAAATGATCAGTCGGGTCTCCCGATGGTAATCCTCCAAACTGATGTTGCCTAATCATGCCAATTAACTAAGGCGATATAGTGAAGTTCTCCGTCTCAATTTTTGGCCTAGCAATCCCAGTTCGCAAACCCCTAGCATTTGGGGCTGCGTAGTCCTTCAACGGTTTGGTATCCGGTTGATCGGCCATGAGTGGAATGTGGGAAAACTCGAATGTAGTTTACCTGGAAATAAAACATTACAGTTACCAAACACCACCTATGGGTTTCCATAATATCACAAGCTTGGATCACGAGTCACCCACCTTAATTGGATTATCACCCTTTGAGAGAACCAAACGACCATGAAGATGGTTCTTGCAGCCTTCTAAACCAACCTTATACTCCTCAGGAATTTTTATGGAGATTTCATCCCGCTTTAGGCATGGACGTGGGAGTTGGCTATAGGGAATATCACATGCATTACTTGTGCTTAAGCAAAAGTACTTCTTTGAGGGGACAAAGACTTTGAAGCACCATCGTGAAGAGCTACAAAAGATGAAGAATGACGAGGTAAATCATCAGATAATGGAGCTAAAAACCTCCAAGGGCAGACGGATTCTGCTATGATACGTGCATGAAAAGTTTGAGCATGATGGCAAACCCTGGCATAAAATTAGGGTATTTTTTCATATGAAATGCAACACTCTTAAGTAATGACTGGAAAACGAAAAAAATAATCCGCTAGTCAAATGTCCATTACTGTCTCTCGGACATAGTTGTTGGTTTACTACTAAATAATATTCCGGAAACTCTTCCATTAGCACTCAGGATAACATATTTTGGACGCCAGAGAATCTTTAAACCTGAATAAATAGCTAGAGTGGAAAGAAGATAAAAAATATATGTAATACTCATATCATTGATTGGAGTTCAGAATTTTAAATAACTACACGATTTTTCACTAAATTTAAAAATTATAACAGCATACTAGAAGGAAGTTAATGTACAAGCAGCAATGCAACGAAAATTTACACAACAGTCACAAGTCACATTATAATTTTATTGAACTACTAATCTCTGGAGATGATCGAGGAAGACCTCAAAGCTAACATCATCCGTAAAGATAATATCTCCTCCAGGAAGAGCAGCTTCGGTGTTATAAGTAGCAGAAGGATTTAACTTTGCTAGCAGAAATCGTGCCTGCACATAATTAACATTTACATGAACGCCAAACATCTTAGTTATCAAAAAACAAACAGAGAAATTAACACTAGCAAAAAGACTAACATGCATAAAGCCAGGCATAGGAACTACATCAGTGAAACTATAGATAACAGCAATTACAGTCCAAGCTCGGCGATGAACAAAATGATTGAAATATTTCTTGTCATAGATTTAAATGGGAAGCTTTCAAAAATAAAACTAGAGGTGAAATATCCTTTTTTTGGAACTGGGTCTAAAGGAAACGATTAGCCACCAGGGCATGCACGCAGCACATGGATATCAGGAAACCATGGCATCAAAAGTTTTTCCTGACCCATAAAATCCTATGCATTCGGCAGACATTTGGAAAACATTATAATGAACACAAGCTGTATTGATTTGCTTCAGTAACTGACGTATAAACCCTTCACAGTGACAACTAGAGGTAACAAGCTTAGCCCTATGGAAATTTTATTATAGGGCCTTGACAGTCTACTATTAAAAGCAATCAGTCCATGGAAAACCAAGGAAGCAGAGAAACAACTCAGCATACATGTATGCAAATACAATAACGAGAAATTCTTAAATACAGATACATACACCAGAGGGGGGAAATTTTACAGTTAGGAAATACATTGTTATTGTGGCTTAATATTTATCATGTCTAGAATGTCATCAGTTGTATGCACCTATCAAGTAATAATAAATTAGTACAATTATTCAATAAAAAAATTGCTATTTCAGACTCTGCCAACAACTTGCGATATTCATGCAACTTGAAGCATTTTACAAAGATCCAAAAATTAGAGTTATTTTTCTGCAATAAATAAATTATGGGCCGGTGCTCTCTTTCAATCTCTGGAAACATTAAAAAACGTTAACTGATTCGGAACAACTGTATTTGAAAGACCATTTACCGTTTACGTCCCAGAAGCAATTGTTTAGTTTTCATTCTTCATTCAATTTATTTCACTCGTCACTCATCAGACACAGATGTACATAACCCACACTTTTTAAAATTTCTACCCTCACTTTATCCTACAACTATAAAAACATTGCTTCCCAAACAATTTCTGCACCTGGAATTTAAAAAACAAACCACTTTTCCCTGGTGAGGTTTCTTTTACCCATATGAATTCTGCTTGTTGCAAAACATCAAACAGAAATTCAATATCACTTATATCTGAAGGTGATATCATATTTTTCATTGGAAATATACTAGAATTTGCCGTTTATATGTTTCTTCACCTGTCGAATTTTCTGAGTAAAAGAACCATATAAGCAGCTACTACTTACAATTATGAATTCCTCTAAACAGGATGGTAAATGGTTAGTAGTATGGCATAAACACACCATAACAACAGTCATAACAAATAAGTGAAAGCAAGTTGACACTACAATTTCAAAGTCAACAAGGAACCGAGATTAACCTGGGAGCCATGCTGATCACAAACAACCAGGCGAGGTACAGGAAATCTTTCCTTCGTTATCAGATCTGCATCATCATGAGGAGCTCGGAGCAACTGAGCAAATGCCTGCAAAATATAGTCGCTCTGTAATTAAATGATATCAATACAAAATGATAATATCAAGGTTAAGACAGGAGAGCATCACTGATGCATTTTTAGCCATTGTGACATCAAATCACAGGACTCTCATAGAAGCCTATGAAGACCTGGGAAAGGTGTCCAGCAACCAATTCCAATTATCAAGTTGGTTTGGCACAGGCCATAGGTTGGATTCTACTTGAGATCTTAATTAGGCCCCAAATCTTCAGATAATTTAATTTATATTTGCTATCAGATGTAGCAGTGCTCCAGTTGTTATTTAGGCCCCAACCCTTTAGTTTTTTAGGTCAGCAGCTTCATCTATTCGGTCCACTCTTTGTTTTCAAAAGGCCCACTCTTTGTTCTCGAAAGTTTTTCCTCCCCTCTGCGTTTTCAAAGATCGACTGCCTCCCCTCTGCGTTTTGCGAAGACCCACTGCCTCCCTGCCTTCTCTTCATCCTTCTTCAAATCTAATCGCTGGTGCACCTATTGTAAGAAGACTGGTCATACCAATTGAATTGTTTTAAACTCCATGGGAAAGATCAGGTTCTTAGCCGCACAGGAGGATTTAAAAATGTTGGTCGAGGACAGGCTCACTTGACTTTCGTAGATTCTGAATCAGAAGTGGAAACCAAACAGGTGAAAGATAACACTTCTACTCTTAGCAAGGAGGAACTGGAACACTTAAAGTCTCTTATGGCTTCTCTTGATAAACCTTCAGGATCTTGTTCTGTTGTCATGAATGGTAAGATTTTATGTTCTTTATTCTCCCATACTTCTAGTACCGATCCAGAGGATTCTTGGATTATTGATTTTGGTGCTACTGATCACATGACCTTCTGTTCTTCTCATTTTTCTTCATATAAAAATACCTCGGGTAATCATCACACAACTGTAGTTGATGGCTCTCATACATCAGTTGTTGGCCTTGGTAATGTTGCACTCAGTCCACACAACTGTAGTTGATGGTTCTCATACATCAGCTGTTGGCCTTGGTAATGTTGCACTCAGTCCATTCCTGTCATCAAACTTGTTCCAAGTCATGTGCTTCCCAAATTTGGCTCCACCATAAACGTCTTGGACATCCTCCATTTACTTTACTTAAATCTATGTTTCCTGCTTTGTTTTTAAATAAGTCGGTTGAGTCCTTTAATTGTGATGTGTATGAATTTTCTAAACACCATCGAGTGAATTTTCCTTCAAATCGTAATAGAAGCAATGAACATTTTTCTCTTATTATCCATACTGATGTTTGGGGTCTAGCTTCTGTTCCTAATATTTCTGGTCCAAAATGGTTTTTATCAATTATTGATGATTGCACTCGTTTTACTTGGATTTTTCTAATGAAAGATAAATCAGACATGTACCATTTATTCATCCAGTTTTATCATATGATTAAAACTCAATTTGATAAAACAATTAAACGTCTGAGGTCTGATAATGGTAGAGAACATGTGAATCAAAATTTCTCCACCTTTCTTAAACAACATGGAATTATTCATGAACTTGTGTTGATAACCCCTAACAAAACAGGGTTGCTGAAAAAGAAAAATCGACACTTGCTAGAAAGAGGTGATTAACGTTGCTAGAAAGGATGAATCTGGAAATGTATGGGTTAACGATACATGAACTGGAACAAAGGAAAGCAGTCCGAGAAAGCTTGAGATTCTTGGGAATGGGTCTGATCGACCAAGGGAAAACGAGAAAAAAGAGGGAACCAGAGAAGATGAGGGAATTGAAAAACAGATTTTGGATGGCATGAAAAATGAGGAAAAAAAGGGAACGACGAAGAGACAAAAGTAGTTATGGGGGAGGAAGTTGATGATGAAGAGAAGACGGAGATCACGAACAAGTTGGTGGCGGTAGGGCAAACCCAAGCCGGTAGCACCACTCACAAGATCGGAACAATGGTTGAAGTGTCACTTCCGGTCAGGCCACCGCCGGAGCCGCCAAACTGTGACACAATTTGGGTGGTCCGGATTTCGGCCAAGCCTCCACCACCCCAGGAGCCATCGGACTCAGACCCACTTGCGGCGGACAGAGCACTGTATTCCGCCAAACCGCCGAGAGGTAGCGTTGCAGGGGTTGGACGTAGGGAAACGTTGCTGCGAGCAACTATCGTGAAGGAGGAATAATACATCCAAATAGAACACACATGTTCTCAGATTAGCTATAACATGTTCAAAATAATACCTGATGTTCCGGTTCATTATGATATCCAGCCTTTCGCCATTGAGCAATGGTTGAACCATGAAAAATAACAATAGTGAAAAATGAATCCAAAAGCAAGATTCTGTCAGCCGCAATGGCTGCCACATCAAGAAGGGCAGGTTCAGGACCTGAATGGAATGAGTAAGAAATCAACGAAGGCTGAACCATTACAACAGAATTAGCAACATTTTCGCGGTTTAGTATCATTCTAAAGTATGCAGTCTCATCTGGGCTGTTGTTAAAGACCTGCAATAAATATAATCAAGGGGGAAATTACACACCATTGAATTACAAAATATAACTGCATCACACATTAGCAAGAAAAACGTTAAAAGATATGAAAATACCAATGGATACCTGAACAAATTGAGAGCGTCGTAAATGAAACATAAATTGTGGGAATATTGACAACCTGGGAGACAAACTAAAAGAAGATGGAGTGTCTTTCTGAAAATCTCCAAACTGGGAACACAAATTTATCAATGCCTTATCCAACCATCTGATAGGGTCAAACTCAGCCTGATTTAAAAAATGCACCATGTTACACAATGTCCCAACAGTAACATTGACAGAAGCCTTAAGGAAAATCATATCAAGCTGATCAGGGAGAATGCAATATGCAGGTTCCAGTTCTCACAACTATGGATATATCACATATATCAGGTGGCAAGGAAAAAGAATACTGAAGACTTTTGATACTTTAAGTCGGTACTTTTCAACTATATTTTACAAAAGTATAACGGATTTTAATTCAGTACAATCCTTCATTCCTTTTTGTGGAAGGGAAAAAAAGGACCCGTGCCACTTATGCTCTACTTTCTCCTTTTTCTTTCGGCAAATACCATGCTATGTAATTCTTAGAATTTGGGCTTTAGGCCTAACTCAACCCCAAAAGCTAGCTCAAGAGGTGAGGATTACCTAAACATTATAAGACTACTTTGACCATATCTCTAGTCGATGTGGGATCTCAACACACCCTCATATGGAGCGTCGACAAATGCGGGTGGGATAACTGGCCCAATAATAAATCTAAGATAGGCTCTGATACCATTTTAGAATTAAGGCTTTAGGTCTAACTCAATCCCAAAAGCTAACTCGAGGTAATTAAGGCATGCATAGCACAAGCACGTGGGAAGAAGAATACTCGGATCCTATTCAAGTTTCTGTGGGTCCAGTCACGAGCTCACTCGAAGAAGTTCAAGGAAGCACTTATTGGATTGATTTAAGCAAGTTGGACTCAAGGTATTGCATGGAGAGCTATTAAGGGGATTGCAAGTGACAACTTGACCAACCAATGCATGATTCCGATGGCCCCAGAGGGAGAAGTATGGGAGAATTCTGGCCCAGAGGTGCAATGCGCATATTTTGGGAAGTTGCAAGGCTTTCAAGTCACCTAGGATTGCTTTCTTTGCTTCAAAATTGAATTAGGATTTGTTTTAGGATTTGTTTATTTGATCTTTCTTTATTTCAAATTTGAATTAGGATTTATTTTAGGATTAGTTCATTATTAGATTTTGGGCCTAACTCAATCCCAAAAGTTAGCTTATAGGATGAGGATTATCCATTACTTATAAGCTCTTATTAAACACTATATCTGATCAATGTGGGACTTGCATTTTTCCCGATACACCCCCTCACGCCCAGCACTATTAGGTTTGGTACGTGGATAACATGGTGGGTGGCCCAACAATGGATCTAGGATAGCTCTGATACCATATTAAATTTTGGGCCTAACTCAATCCCAAAAGCTAGCTCATAGGATGAGGATTACCCATTACTTATAAGCTCTTATTAGAAACTATCTCTAGTCAATATGGAACTTGGGATTTTCCCAATATTCATATTTGACTTGATCTTATTTCATATTTGAATTAGGATTTATTTTTTAGGATTAGTTTCGATTTGATTTGATCTTATCTTTTGTTTCTCGAGCAATCCTTTGGGCCAATAGGGGTTGGGATTTCCATATATTGTAATTGATTCTTGAAGAATAAAGACAATTGAATTTTATGAAAAGTAAGATTAATGTATTTAGTTCTTACTGAACTTTTTGAGCTTATTGAATTTAGTCATGGCGCTCAAACTTGACTTATCAATCAAACCATCCATAGCTGATTGTGGCATCTTCACTCACCAAGGTTCGTGTCGCACGTTGGGTGTGGGGTCAAGGTATGGATCATAAAACGGTTCATGTTACTCTTTGGGCATGGAGGTCAAGGTGCGGGCATCCATATTCGTTGGTTCTCATTACTGGTTGGGCTTGGTCAAAGTCTTACATAGCCTTCCGTTCTCGTTACTCGTCAAGGATCGGGTCAAGGTTTCCATCCAATTCCGATTTAGGAACGATCCTATAACATCTAATTTGGTCAGGATCTTGTCTGATCTTGGCAGGATTCGTATCAAGAAGTGAGAATTGCCCAAACCTTATACGAACTATATCTCCAATCAATTTATTAAACTAAAATCCATTAAAATTAATTATAGCATTTTGTAGAATGAAGCCGAAAAGTACATACATAGTCTTTTAAAAATTATTTTGTTCCCTGATGTATCAAAATTTAATTCCAAAGTAAGCTACAATGTGAATATGTCGGATTTGGTTGGGAGATATAACCAGTTGTATAGCAATTAACAACAGAAAGCATATTAATGGTATTTGGCTTTGAACTTTATCCTTCAATTTCCATTTTCCTTCAAACAGTCAGGTTTACTTACAAGTTAAAAGAATTGGTCCTTCTGATGGAAGCTTAATGATTTCTCCAGACTATTGAGGAAAGCTCTCACTCTTTCTAAGTCCTCCATGTTCCAAAACTATCAATATACCTTGTCTCTATATAGAAACTTACAAAAGACTTATCCTGTAATGTTATTTTTCACAGTGATTGTTGCATGTTTCAGGACAAGGAGTTGGGGAGGACGATTGGACGTGCTAGAGAAGGGAATGACCTTTACTATCTTGAAGGACCAGGTCTGTCTACATAAAACCACTATTTCACTGTCGATTGGGTCATCCTTCTTTTGGAATCATTAAAGTTTTGTTTCCGTCTCTGTTTACTAAGGTAGATATTGAGAGTCTTCATTGTGAGGTGTGTGAGCTTGCCAAACAAAAGCGTCTACCTTTTCCATTGATTAATAAAAGAAACACTTTTCCTTTCTACCTTATTCATATAGATATCTAATTGTGTCTGATGTCAGTACTAATTTCCCAGATTTTTCAACATGATTAAAAATCAACTTGGTGTGAACATCAAAAGACTCCAGTCTAACAATGGCAAAGAATACTTCAATTCTGTCCTTACTTCATTCTGTCAGAAGGAGAGAATTATCCATGAGTCGTCGTGTGTCAAAATACCACAACAAAATGGGATTGCAAAAAGAAAAAATAGGCACCTTTTAAACCAAACCCGAGCACTGATGTTTCAACAAAATGTTCCCAAAAATTTCTGGGGGAAAGCTGTTCTCACAGCCACATATTTCATTAATCGATTACCCTCTAGAGTCTTATGGCTCGTTTGGTGGTCAGGATAGGATAGGGGCGGATAGGATAAGGGAGCAGGATAGCAGTAGGATAGGATATGAGCAGGATAAGTTGTTATCCTATCCGACGTTTGGTGTCCACCGATAACCAACTGGATAGCATTGTAATTTTAGTATGAATCTTAAAATTTTCGTTCTTGTTCTGAATGTTTTCATATTTTATTAGATTTTAGTTTTTTTATAATTTTAATTTTTTAAGATTATATAAAAAGACAAAATTGTCCTTCTGATAAAATTACATATAATATTTAAAAATTTTAAAATATTGTTTAACTTAAATTAAATTTTTTATAATTTTAAATATTCATTTTTATTTTTTACTTTACATATAGTTAAATTATTATAATATTTTTATTTATTTTTCAGTTTTTAAAAATAATATGACGTAACAAAATTAGCCTTGTGAGAAGAAATAATAATTTTTAAAATTAATTATTAATATTTTTATTATTTTATGTTTTATTATACCTTTTCGGTAACCATATTATAATTTATTATACTTTAATTATTTTATGTATACATTTTTTTTATACTTTATTATACTTTAAATCACCTTATCCTATCCTGTTGAGTTCTAACCCAGCTCCCCCCTCAGGAGAGAATTTTAACTAGACGGACATGATAGGATAGGAGACAGGATTGGTTTATCCTATCCTGTTGGCTCACCAAACAACAGTTTCAAATAGGATATGATAGCTTATCCTATCCTGTCTCTCTTATTCTGACCACCAAACGAGCCCTTAAGGTTCAAGAGTCCAACGGATGTTCTTTCTTCCTTCTATCCAAATTTGTCAGCCACTAATAACCTTAAACCTCGAATCTTTGGGTGTGTCCTTTGTCCATGTTCATAGTCACGAAAGGGGAAACTTGATCCTAGAGCTCTAAAATGTGTTTTTGTTGGGTATTCTTGCACGCGGAAAGGATACAAATGTTACCATCCTCTGTCCAAAAAATTATGTGTCACGAGATGTCACATTTCATAAAGGGGAAGCCTGTTTCACACAACCTTATCTTCAGGGGGAGGATTTTAGGAAATATAAGCTTGAAACACTCGATCTTTCTGGTCTTGAGTCAGAAACTTGTGGTCTTGAGTCAAACACTTCTGGTCTTGAGTCAAATACTTCTGGTCCTAATTCAAACACACTTGTGTCAGATCCATCTTGACCTGAAACTGAAGAACCCGAAGTTGAGTCTGATCAACCAAATTCACCTGCAGCTAAACGTGGACATGAAGTGGATGCAAGATATAGAAAGAATCTGGTGTTTTCGAGAAGGTCAAAGGTCATTCCTGGATCGACACAAGTTCAAGAGCCTGACTCGACTCCTTCGAATGAGGTAATTAATTTTAATTCTCCATTACAGGATGAAATTGAATCCCAAACTGCAAATGATGACCAAGATCTCTCATTTGCCATTAGGAAAGGAACCAGAAAATGCACCAAAAAGCCTTTATATCCCATCTCAAACTATATAATTTATACCTCTATTTATATAATTTAATAATATTTGTTTAGAAGTTAGTTTTGTAGGGATAAACAGGGAAGAGAGTTTTAAGAATGAAATCTTGAGCTAAAACAAATTAAATGGCATAAAACAACTTTTTTTCCTCAAAAAGAGTTTTTTTATAAATTTAAGCAAAGTATCAAACATATTAGATTATTTTGAAAACAACTTTTTGGGGATAAAACAGCTAAAATCTAAAAATTTAAGCTTTCTCAAACATGCTCTAAATGTGTTTTTAATAATAATTACAATTCAATTTTAGATGTAAAAATATTATTTTATGTCATCTATTTGTTTGAAAAAAAGAATTCATTATCATGCAATGCACGGGCACCGGCTAGTTGATATATTGTACCTGGACACTTGAGAAATTACAAATTCATTTTTCAGTTTCAGATTCTCTCTCTTTCTCTATCTCTACACTCCCTCTCTGTTTCTTACAATTATGAATATGTCAAGGATTTTGAATATTTTTAATATTTTGTGCATGTATATGTATATAGTATAAAATTATAGAGGTTTAATTGTACTTTTGGTCCCCCAGGTATGATATATGTGCGATTTTGGTCCCCAAAGTTTTTCAAATGTTACGATCAGATTCTTCCATCCATTTTCCGTCCAATTGCTAACAGATTTTGCTGATGTGACAACATAAAAATGACCTGGCACTTAGTGGACTGCCTATGTGGCATTTTCTAACAAGCTAGCAATGGCACCCAGTGAACTCTACATGTAGAAAGTTAAATTTAAAAAAAAAAATATTTACACCCCAAGTCAAAATAACTCAAAGCCTCAGTTAATCCTTGAACTCTTCTTCCCCATCGTCTCCCCTTCTTCCCTCTCCCAGCACCCACCCACACCCTTTCTATCACATGGTGTCACGACATGGCTGTGGCTAGGGCACTGCCGAGATGGCCAGTGACAGCCACTATCCTTCCTCCCTCGGCGGCGACCACTCCACTATCCCTCCTCCCTCGGCGGCTACACCACTATCCCTCGTCCACCCTAATCCATTCTTCCCTCCCTCAACTCTCTACTCACCACACCATTATCCCTTCTTCCCGAGCGGCGGCCATCGAACCACTCACCTCCGGTGGCCAGCAGGTAATCCTATCTCCCATCCCCTCTCCCTCTTCCTTTCTACTTCTTGGTTTTCACATTTCCCCCAAAATCAAAGCACCATCGCACCATTCCTCCGTCGACGAATGAACACCGGCAACCAAACCACACTCTCCTTCTTCTCCTTATCCGGTCAGCCACGCATGAACCACCGTCCTCTTCTTCTCTCCTTCTCTGCACGAACCACACACTCTGCAGATCTGTTCTAAACTTGTGAAATGGGTTCATGGTGGCTTTTCCTGTATGACGAGCTTAACACAGATCTACAATGGTGAAGCTCATGGGTGGTTGGGTGTGTTTGGCATAGGTGATTTGTGGATGTTGGTGGCGGTGAGTAGAAGGGTGATGGTGGTGCATTTTCTGTTTGGTTGGGGGGAAGATGGGCTACTCTTCTGACATAATTTTTTATTTTTTATTAAATAAATATTTTAATAAAAACTAGCCAGGTAAGCAAGGTGAGTAGGACTCACCCACGGTCAACGCACGAACAACCATTAAAAAAGCCTAAAATAGTGGCTGTCCTGCTATGCGCTATACCGCTTTTGAGGTACGTCGCTATCCGGGATTGATAACTCTACTAGAGACTACATAATATATATATATATATATTACATATTTTTTTAAGTGGAAGAGGTTGATACATATGTCAAAAATACTACAAGTGCAGAAAACATCCAGCATTACATTACCTCTGATTCCATTTTGAAAGAGACTTGACGTGCCATGACTATAGCAGCTGCTTCTTGGTCAAATCCAGCAATCAAGTCCTACATCATTTTAGACATAAAGGCTATGGAAACACTGAAGAATTCCAGAGAATGACATAGCAATAAACAAATAACAAACAAATAAAAAAAAACTTACTATCTTAAAACTTTAAAAAACCAATGAAGATAATAGAGTGCTCCAATTACATGATAAATCATCCAATAAAACATTAGTGATCAAACCACCATAAGCACTGATGTCACATATAAAAGACAGAGAAAAACTGAACAGGTAAAATTCACAACCATTCAGTTTTAAGAAATAAGAATCACAACCCTAATAAAACTTTCACATCAATCAGACCATACGATATCTCCAACCATGCACACCTTGAGCCATTGAAGCTGGCTGAAAGCCATCTTTTCTAAAAGATTCGTCAATTAGTGTTAAGTGTTACTATAGGCATTAATACAACAATCACACTGCGGTAATTCAAAATTTCCTGCTTCCTGTCAAAATCTTAGCAGATTGAGGCACTAAATCAATGTACCTCAGAAGTGACATCCGCTTCCAAAATATACAACTAAATCAGAAGAGGGGCCATCACTTCACCAGTACTGTAACTCCATTGCTCCAACGATTTGCAACCAAATGGAGAAATTACCATTTCCTCCAATCAAAAAACACTCCTAATTGCTACTGAAGGATTTGGATGAAAGAGATTTCGTTTCACCATTTGTCTCTGTTGTGTTATTGAGAGTAGATTTGCTAGTTGTTATTGGGAAGAAGCTTTCCCAAACCCACTGCCATACAGTTGAGTTTTCTCCTTTCCCACTTTGACTTCCATTCTTGTTTTCTTCATATAAGTCTGTTACCTATCACCTAGTTGGAGCCTTCTCTCCTTTTTGTTAAATGAATCTTTTAGGAAGCCTATGGTAACTAAATGTTAGAATTCATAGAGAGGAGAGAGAGAGAGAGAGAGAGAGAGAGAGATATGAGCCGGAAAATACATTCTTGCATTGACTTAATTGATCATTACAGTGAGTGTTGTATTTATACATAGGCTAGCTTCTAACAGCTCAAGGTAACCAAATGCCTAATTCAGTTACTTCTAACTAACCTGGGTAGGGATACAGTGTGCAGCACTGTATCACCTTACCATATATGCTATTACTAAAGCATACCATAGGAAGAAATCTAGAGAATGAGGGATCAACTTGAGTCATGCTGCCCATGTAAACGGAAAATAACCACCTGCTCACATGGTGAGGAGCAAGCAAAAGGGGAAGAGGGGGTATAAAAGATCAAGACAGAAAAGTGGAAGTCCAGGAATTAGCGAGGGACTGGGAGGGAGAGATTAGGCACTCTCAAATCGCCTGCACCATCTGTACATTCCCTTCATTTCCTAATAGTTCTGTATCTGTGTCTGCTTTACAGAGCCCACTGATCTGATATTACTTTAATGTTCAGTAGAGATCCGTACCTCTGTTTCTGTGTGTTGTGTGTGAATGTGATCTGTTTATATCAGAATTTAAGCACATCTTTTTAACCACTACGTTATTTATCATCACAACAATCCAACTGACTGCCATATGATGGCCTTAATAAGAACTCTGCTCCACTGAAATAGTCCAACCCATCAATGCAGGACTCGGCCACCAGGACCTATCCTAGATTTGTTATTGGGCCAGTTGTTTCACTCGCATTTGTCCAAGTTCCAAATGTCCAGTTCTGGACACGAGGGGACTTGTTGAGATTCCACATCGACTAGAGATATGGCCAAAGTTGTTCTTATAGGGCTAGGGCAATCCTTACCTCTTGAGCTAGCTTTTGGGGTTGAGTTAGGCCTAAAGCCCAAATAGTTAAACATGTCATACAGGAAACAACCTATTTTTAAAAATGGAGAATCCAGAAATGCCAACCCATTTTCCAGCTGTCATTAACCAGTTCCCTCCAGGTCCAACATCTTGGTTTGGCTTACTGGCTCAGTGAATCTCCCAAAAGAAAATATAAAACCAGCTTTAACCAATTAACCAATATTAAAAAATTATCAAATCATAAACTCCACATCGGTAAAGAAAACAAAAAAAATAGAAACAAACTACTTAAAGAAAAAAAATGCACAAAGCTGATTAAAACAAGCACATAAAATTATCTTCCCAACATCACAGGGAAAAAAAATATAAAGCAAGAACATCAATTTAGTAAATAGCAAGAAAGAAACAAACAAATAATAAAAATAAAAAATAAACCAAAGGAAAGGCTTTGTTTTGCATCTTACTTCTTTATCTAATGAAAATTGCACGGTGCATCATTCCCAAGGCTATTTTAATAAATCTGTTGGACTTTTTGTATAATAAAAACTGAAGCACATTCTATTAATTCATTACTTGACTACTTATGACAATGGAAATAATAGAAATAACAGAAAAAATAAACTGATACCACTCAAAATTTAAAATACCAACAAGATGAGATATTTATCAATATGCAACTGCTAAAAAACAGAAACAAACTAAAACAAACTTAACAAACAAAAACAGACTTATCTTAAAAAATTCAAAATAGAATTTAGCAAATCAAACACACTTCAGCACTCCTTGTTTGTTTGCTGCAAATGCTTAGGTTTATTCGAATGCCTACTGCTATCAACGGCGGGACTGGTTGTTGGACGATACTCAAGCACTGGTTACCATACTTCAAACGGATTCAGCAAGCATTGCACATCGTCGCCGGCCAAAAAGGTCCAGCTCTCCACTGTGGTGTCTCTTCCACCTGGCAATGGTTGCACCTCTTCACCCATGTCAAGACATTTTGGCTTCTGATGATTTTTCATCCTAGCTGTCTTCCTTGTGTAGCCAATAAAACCATGCAGCAAAGATCCATTCTATCTTTTCTCATCGTGTTGTGGTTTTGATGCTTTAAGTTCACCATCTCCTCCTAGATAGGTTCACAGTTCATAAAAGTGACTTCGAGATCATAGCTGAATTGTTAGCAACCACAAAATCAACTTTCTTACCATTAATGTTTTCATCATCAAGAACCTTCTGCTTGGCACGTACTTGCTTCAAGTTTAATGAAAAACTTTTATTTTGCATCTTTACTGTATACAACTTTTATTTTGATTATGGGTTTTCTAACTTATCCAACTCTCTAAATGTGCTCGCATCAAAAGTCATGTGATGAGTAAAACCACTATCAATCAACCATGATTCATTTTGCATCTTTACTGTAAACAACTCATCATTCTGATCATAAGTCACATGTTCTTTATCCTCAAAGAAAATGGCATAATTCTTTTCCAAGAGTTGTCCCACACAAAGGTGATTTGATCAATTTCAGGCACAAACAACACATTTGAAATTAGTTTAGTACCTGATGGAGTCTCAATTGCAACAACTCCCATTAGAAATTAGTTTAGTACCTGATGGAGTCTCAATTGCAACAACTCCACGACCTTTTACCTCAATAAACCCTCCATTTGCAATTTGGATTTTCTAACTTATCCAACTCTCTAAATGTGCTCTCATCAAAAGTCATGTGATGAGTACAGTCACTATCAATCAACCATGCTTCATTTGTATTATTAGCTTAAAAACAACTACCCAAAAACAAATGGTCTTCTTGTAACTCATTCGCAACTTTAGCTCGTTGGCCTTGTTGATCCTTATTTTTGCATACCTTATCCAAATGCCCAAATTGCTTAGATGACCTGCACTAAATATCAGGCATATACCAGCAATGTTTCTCAATGAGTTATTTTCTTACAGTGAGAACAAGGAGGACAATTCCTTCTTACTGGCCCGAAAAGCTCCTTCAATTTTGCCATCTTGTCTGACGAGTCTTCTCTGGTCCTGAGCATGTACGACGCCCAACACTTCTTCCAAGGTAATGATTGTCAAATCTTTATAGTTCTCAAAAGAAGAAATTGTGGACTCAAACTTTTAAGGAAGATTATCCAGAATTTTTTGAACATTTCTGGAGTCTTTGAATTCCTGACCAAACAATCTAACTCGATTCACAATGCTGAGAAGTTGATCAAAATACTCCACTATTATGACTCCTTGTTCCACTGCATCTCAAACTCCCTGATTAAATTCAACACTTTCATCCCTTTGATCCTCTAATCATCTTCATATTCCTTCTTGAGAAAATCCCAGATCTGCTTGGCTGATTTTCTCATCATGATTCTGGCAAAAATTCTGGGTGATACAACATTGAACAAACATGCCTTTGCCTTTGATTTCCTTTGCTTCTCTTCCATACGATTTTTTATTTGAGAAACCGTTGGATTGTTTGACAAAGGAGCAACTTCGTGGTCCTCCTCAATAGCTTCCCAGATATCATTTGCCTCTAGGGGTGCCTCCATTCTTGCTGCCCAAATATAATAATTGTCACCATCAAACACCGGTGGTGCTAGTACTGTGTATGGTGTTCCAGAATCCATCTATTTTTTGAATTGAAGTAAGGTGTTTAGGCTTTTATGGTGCGTTTCACTAAATCACTCACAAGTCCCCATAGGAAGCTTTTCAAAAACTGGACGAGTCATTGAACTAGTGAAGACTTGTGCCCTAACAAATATATATAAAATAAAATATTTAATAAAAGGGTCTTGCTAACATGTGCCCTAAGGGCATTGGTTAAGCAACCCATAAAAGGAAAATTTGTATTAAAAAACTAAGTGTAATACTTCTCGAAATGCTAAATTCACTATTTCCCATACAAAATTTCCTTTCTTGGTTCCTTAAACAATGCACTAAGGGTACTTGTTAGCATTCTCCATAATAAAAAATAAACTCAAAAAAATAATAGGTATGCACTTGTGAAATTTTAATTGATATTTTTAATCCTCTATTTTGGTACATATGCACTCAGACAACGCCTGGGCTTGGGAATAGAAATAATTAGCCCAATAGTGCCTTGTTAGAAATAATTTGGTCTTGTGAATAGAAATAATTAGCCTAGTAGTTCCTTGTTAACACTCAAAATAGCCAAACCCTAGTACTTTTATGTTTTGCTTGTAGGTTTCTTTTTGTCACTTTTGTTCATCTGTGTCCCTGTTACGTGGTTGCAAAAGATGGATTTTGAACCTTGGTGCATCCCGAGGAAGAAGAAGAAGGCAGTGTTGCTGAAGGAGGTCGCACCGGAATGAAGAAGAAGATGGTTGTTGCTGAAGAATCAAGAGGAATGAAGAGATGAAGGATGCCGCAGCATTGCTTCACACAAAAGGGTGTTTACTCAAACCAATTAATCGAGTTAACCGGCGAACCACCGGTTCTGTCCGGTTCAGCCGGTTCTTAACCTGTTCGAGCAGTTCTTCGACGGTTTTATTGATGGTTGTTTCCTAGGTGGTCCGGACCGATACCAGGTCTGATCGACCGGTTCACCAGTTGGACAGGCTGGTACGGTCCAGTTTTGATAACCATGCTTATTACAATGGAAATAACAGAAAAAACAAATTGATAGCACTTAAAATTTAAAATACCAACAACTAGATGAGATGCTTATCAATATCTCAACTCCTAAAAAATAGAAACAAACTAAAAAAAAAAACTTAACAATTCTAAATAAGAGAATACACTTCAAAATAGATTTTAGTAAATCAAACGCACTTCACCAAAATCAGTTTCATGATTTGGCATTTCTAAATGAATTTGTTTGTAGTAAGAAGGGAGATCAAAAAAATCGGGTAGAATGCATAGAAGGGTAGCAGATGAAAGCTTGCCTGTATACTTCCTGGTCCAGTAACCCATCTCCGAGATAGGGTGGTAACTCGAAATCTCATTTGCCCACTGTTATTCTGATAACTGAAGTAAAATATCTGTAATGAGTGAGAAATATTTCATCTACATTACCATAACAGGAAATAGATTACTCAAAATTGTACTCGGATGGTTTTCATACTAAGTCAAGAATTGGAAGTAAAATTGATTGCTTGTGGACTGCACTGTAGCATCAGGAGTTTCTTTCCTCACAATGTCGAAAAACAGACATAATGATGTGAATTTGTCTATGCCACACATCTTCCATGCACTTGTACCCCCTTGACCAATAACAACATCTGAGACCAATGGGCCTTTCTGCATACACAGGGTAAAAGCTAAGCATCTTGTTTTTTCTTTTTCTTTTTGGGTGGGGGGCGGCTTACAGCATCTAAAATTTAAGTAGCAGAAAAGTGAGAAGAAAACATCTAGATATACCTTTTCTAAAGATGCACAAGGGCCAATAATACCTTGGACTTTGATGTCCTTGGAGCAGTTTATTTCAAATATTCCACTGCAAAAAAGAAGTTAAAATAAGAAACATGATTGTGTGTGTGTGTGTAGAAAGAAAGAAAGAAAGAAAAGTTGATCCGGACTATCTAAACTAATTGTTAAGAGAGTTCAGTATAAGTTTAAACAACGTGCATATGTGGTAAGGTTTTGTTCACGGTAGCATTTCTGTCTATTATCCTCTATTATCCAGTTGTAACATGGAATCAGAGCATGGTTCTCCTGGTACCTAAAACAAGGGAGCTTATTGAGTCATGCAACCAAAGTATAGTTACCAGATCCACCAAAGATCGGTGTTACTCCCTACATGGATTCCCAAATAAAACCGCTAATATAGCTCAGTCCATGAACCTGTTGTTGAACACAAGATTGAGCCCATAAAGGATCACCTTTTGACTGCCAATGAGTATCAGGAGTACTTTCAGTTTAAAGCCACTCAACAGGCTTTCTCTTCAGTCACTATTGCTCACACTGGTAATTCTACAATTTGTCTCTCTCAATTGCATCTGTTGGATCCAGGATTCTTGACTTTGGTGCTTGTGATCACTTAGCTGGTAATCCATCTCTTTTCTCTAAACTGTCATTCCCTAAAACCACTCACCATATTACCCTTGTCGGTGGGTCTAAGACACATGCCGCTAGTATTGGACAAGCCTCACAAGATCTTGTTTGCAGATTACAAAAGTCCTTGTATGGCTTAAAACAGTCACCTCGCACCTGGTTTGGGAAGGTCAGTAAAGTTATCTAGCAGTTTGGCATGATTCGTTGCGAGGCTAACCATTCTGTATTCTTTGAATGCCTGTCCTTGACTAAACGTATTTATCTTGTAGTGTATGTGGATGATATTGTTTTACAGGTGATGATCAAGAAGGCATTAAGGAATTGAAGCAACACTTACTTAAACATTTTTCAAACCAAAGATCTTGGACGATTACATTACTTTCTTGGGATTGAAGAAGCCCTATCAAGAAGAGGTGTTGCTATTTCTCAGAGGAAGTATGCCCTTGACATTCTAGAAGAAACAGGGATGCTAGATTGTACACCTGTCGATACTCCTATGGACCCAAATGTAAAGCTTCTACCTAATGAGGGGGAGCCCTATCCTGACCCAGGCAGATATAGAAAATTAGTTGGGAAGTTAAATCATCTCACCCTGACTCGACCAGACCTTGCTTTTCCGGTTAGTGTTGTAAGTAAGTTTCTCAACTCACCATGTGACAGTCATTGGAATGCAGTTGTCCGGATCCTAAGATATATCAAGGGATCACCTGGTAAAGGGATTGTTTATATGAACAAGGGTCATACTAATATCATTGGGTATACAGATGCAGATTGAGCAGGCGATGCTGGTGATAGGAGGTCCACTTCAGGCTACTGTATGCTTATTGGAGGTAATATGATTTCATGGAAAAGTAAGAAGCAGACTATTGTTGCAAGATCAAGCACAGAAGCAGAGTAACGTGCTATGGCTAATACTACTTGCATCATTAAGACTTCATTTGTGGGTACTAGAGATCAACTTGCAGATATAATGACTAAGTCTTTACGAGGTCCTAGAATAGCATATATATGTGACAAGCTGGTTGCATCAGACATATATGCTCCAACTTGAGGTAAGTGTTAAATATATAATTAATATATGTGGACGATAGATTTATGTGGACGGTGGAGTCTCATCCATTGTATCCTCATGTTCATTGTATATTTCTCGTAGGACTTAGTATAGATAGTTATTGTTCTCTAGGAATCAGGTTTCCTATCCAATAGTAAGTGTATATAGATATTGTCATATTTGAATGAAAATATACAAAACAAATATGTAGTTCATATATTCAATTGGACTCATTCATGAAGATGCCAAGACCATTGCTCCAGGGAACGTGAGCAACACCGGGAAATATTTATGTATGATGATGGCCAGCCCAAGTTTCCAATGGATCTTTCTAGTTTAAGGTCAAAACAAGTTACTAGTTGGAAAATATAGTTGGTATTGGACAAAGAGTAAGCTTGAAGGATCTGAGCCACTAGATATATCCAATCCTTCAGCTTTGGAAGATATATCTAATCCTTCAGCTTTGGAGAGGTCGGAGGGAGTTGTTGGAAAGATAACTTAGCAACATAGCTGGAATGATCATCAGCTTGACATAAATTTCTTGACAAGCAATCTATCAGCAAGGTCCGAACTTCTCAAAATTGCATTTGGAAGATTCAACAATAATATCGGAGAACCAAATTATTTATGATTGAAATTAAGGTAGATAACTACTTCCGGGACTGAGACGAGGCCAATGCATCTGGGACAAAGGACTATGGCTAGTGCATCTGGGACAAAGACGATGCCAGTGCATTTAGGACAAAGCCGAGGTCAAAGCATCTGGGACAAAAAGTTGGACTAGTACGAGTCATAACCAACACAAGTCAATCATCGACGGAAATAGAAATCACCACTAATATGATTCATCCGTGGGAAAGGAGTCACTACCAGAATGATCGTCGGTGGGAAGAGAAGTCACCGGTATGATCCATTAGTGGATAAGAATTGCATGATAAATACCGGAGAAGCAGACATTAGAGCTTTCGAGTACAGCAAAACATAATCTAAGAGAGCCAAACATCCACATCGAGGTGGTTGCTGAAAAGTGGTCCATCGAGGGAGGTGAGAACAAATCGGGAAAGAGCATGGGCCAGCGAGTTCAACGCTGGAAATGGTGGCCAGAAAGGTGGACGGACGCGCCGAAGGAAGTAGTGCGTGTGCGGCTGCGCGCAAAGAAAACGAGACGCGTGTGTGAGCGCTTTGGGAGGAAAACGGCGGCGCGGTCTAGACGGATGGACAGATCGGCGGCCAGCGAGTCTAGTGATTGGGTTGGCTGCCGGAAACGACGACAGACAACGGCAGACGGTGGCAGACAACAGCTGATGGCGTCGAACGGGACAGAAACAAGGGTCGGTAAGACGAAGGACACGCCGAAAAGAAGCACACAACGGAGGAGGAAAAAAATGGCATTATTTTTTTTGTATGGGTAAGAAGATGATTAGAGTTCCTTCATCTAATATATGATTATGATTGATTATGATCTTGCAGTACAAAAAAGTTTAAGCACTAACCATAACCCCTATTTATAGGGATACAAGACTCCTAATCCTAATTGAATAGGGAAACTAATTATGATATCAACTAAGTGATAAGAGCCTAATCCTATGAGATAATTCAAGATACTCTTAACATAAAGATAAGATGTACTCTAAGATAAGATCATGTATTCTAACAGTAACCATGTAGTATTTACCTAACATAGTATTTTACTAACAATAATACATTTATGGATACAGTAGGTTGTCTTTACTACACAAGCAAGCAACATAAGTAACTCAGGAGATCCATCCATCATATAAGAAAAGGAAAATCTTTTAACACATACTTTGATGATAGACCCATATCATAATCAGCCGATTGGAAAACACGCTTAAGTGATTCCTTGAACACTAAATGGCCAAAACTTTCAGTAAGTACAACAAGGCCCCCCGTACTTTCAACAGCAGTTTTAAGTTCAGCAATACCAACCTGTAAGACAAAGTACAAAGAAGAAAATAAGTATTTTCAAATATGGCTTGAGAAAGGTTTAAGGAATTTTGGAGAAGAAATTTTCTGAATTGCTTGTGTTATAGCACTCACCAAGTGTGATATTTACATCACTTTGAAATAATTACATCTTATAATTAGTAGGAAAATTAATAAGAGTGTTACCTCCTATGTTCGTGAATGCTAATTTATATATGCATGAACCTACATATACATCAATGATCAATCTGATTTTAATTTCTATTATGTGCATCGCATATATTATGTTTCCTCACATACACTTTGGTAGCCTTAGGTTTGGGCCTTGGGTCAGCACCAATTTCCCCTTTCAAAATTCTCCTTGACCTCAAGGTGGAAGATCTGACAAGCAACCAGCAAAAGATCTTTCCCCTGGATCCCACTTTTTGAGACATAAGGACCACTTATGCATGATAACTTCCACCACAATCTTGTTGCTTGGAGTGTGTTGGCTGGAAGCTCCATTCAATGACCCCCAAACCTTGATCTTAGAGTTGATTCCACCCACATCAGTCCATGCTTCAAATGTCCAATCCTGAGCATAAGGGAGTGTGTTGAGAGTCCAACACCAACTAGAGATATGGCCTAAGTATTGCTTATAAGGCTTGAGCAATCCTCACCTCTTAAGCTAGCTTTCGGGGTTGAGTTAGGCCTAAAGCCCAAATTCGAAGATGGTATCAAAGTCTATCCTAGACGTGTTATTAGGCTCAAATCTTTGTTATTCCACCCGTAATTGTCTACACATCATATGTGCAGTCCATGGCGTGTGGGGGTGTGTTGAGATCCCTATTATTCCACTTGCATATGTCCACGCCAGGGTAGTTAATAGCGCGCGATCGCGTCGCTATCGTGGAGGGGCGGGGCGGAGCAGCCGGTGGCCGCTACTCGGACGGCGTGGTGAAGCATTTTTCGGTGGCGGCAGTCGCGACCGCTTTCGCGGCGTAAATCGCGCCGAAATGCGGTGAAGCAGGCGCTTTTGGGCCGCTCCTGTGTCACGGGTCGAGTTTCCGTCCACATAAGCCACCGACGAGTCATTTCTGGCCGAACCCAGTCGTCGGTGCCGCTGTTGGAGGTGTCACACATACTCTCATGCGACGGCTGCAAGCAGATCTAGGGTTTAGGTCACATGCGGCTGCTGCAAACAGGAATTAGGTCACATGCTCCTTTCCTGCGGCCGGTGGCTAGTACTTCCAATCTAGGGTTTTTTTTTAAGTTGGGCTCTTTCTATTTACTAACTCTTCCTCTACCCCCTTCTCCCTCTCAGGTTTCTGTTTCATTTCAGCTCACCCTTATTTCTTCTAAGTTGGGCTTATTTCTTAAGTTGGGCTTATTTCTCCCTCTCATTTTTTAAGTTGGGCTTATTTCTTTTACTAACTCTACCTCTACCCCCTTCTCCCTCTCACGTTTCTGTTTCGTTTCAGAAACTCTTCCTCCCCCTCTCCTCTCAGGTTTCTGTTTCATTTCAGCTCACCCTTATTTCTTCTAAGTTGGGCTTATTTCTCCCTCTCATTTTTTAAGTTGGGCTTATTTCTTTTACTAACTCTACCTCTACCCCCTTCTCCCTCTCACGTTTCTGTTTCGTTTCAGAAACTCTTCCTCCCCCTCTCTTCTCCCTTCCACCTTCATTCCTCTTTCCCCTCTGCCTCTTCTCCCTCTTTCCTTCTGAGTCCCCCCCCTCTTGCCTAAAATAGCGGCTGTCCCGCTACACGCTATCCCGCAATAGCGTTTTCGGTGTCAGCCACTACGCTACGCTATCCGGTATTGATAACTCTGGTCCACGCTTCAGATGTCCAGTCCTGAACGTGAGGGGGGGGGGGGGGGGGGTTGAGAGTCCCACATCAACTAGAGATATGGCCTAAGTAGTGCTTATAAGGATTAGGCAATCCTCACCTTACAAGTGGTTTTGTGGGATTGAGTTAGGCCTAAAGCCCAAATTTTAATAATATTTTGGAAATAGCGGATACCATGGGTTTTTTTTTTTTGGACACCACCCCGACTGAAAATAACATTTTTGCAAAGTAGTTTTAGAACTATGTTTACTCATTGGGATTATATCCCATATGTGGTGTTATTTTCAGAGCACGCAGGAGACATTAGTGATAACGCAATGATTTAAATAGTCACTTGGAGCTTCAGAGGCTTTAGCATTAGCATTATCATTTTATTTTATGGTTATTATGCCACGTTGTTACAATTTTATTTGTTGAGTATTTTTTGTTACACTAAACGCCATGTTTATTAGGCTAAGACTTTGGTTAAAAAATTGTATGCCTTTTTTTTAATTTAATTTTACGACATATTACTTATTAAAATGCTTTAATTAATCTTAGAATTTGTGATGCTATAAATGGATAATTAGTCGCTAATATTTATCTATTTTATTTATTGCAATATCAAGAGACCATTATAATTCAAATGTAAAACTAATGCCAAATTAGGGTGAGCCCTCCTAAGGTCGGATATATCATTTGTTGATAGCGATGTTGGTCAATTTCTTAATTCACCTTGTGGTCATTGGTATGTGGTAGTTCAGACTTCGGATCTTGAGATATGCTAAAGGTTCTCCCAAAAATGGTTCTAATAAGCAAACACAGGCCATGTAGATATTGTTGCTTGCAGTGATGCTAATTAGGCTATATCTCCTAGTGATGAAGTCAACCTTTGGATATAGTGTTCATATCGGGGAAATCTTATCCCATGGAAAAGCAAGCAAAATGTTGGTGCTAGGTTAGGTGATGAAGGAAAAGCTGGATAGCGGATTAATAACAACAGCCTACATCCCCTCCAGTGACCAACTGGCAGATGTGTTAACAAAAGGCTTACCAACAGAACGATTCAACCAAGTTACTTGCAAGCTAGGAATGATAGATATTCATTCACCAGCTTGAGGGGGAGTGTTGTAATATATTGTATTTATGTTTCATATCATCAGTTATGATTGTAAAGATTAGATCCTTATTCTTTTCATTATTAGGACAGATTTCCAGGGTAGCGTTCATTCCCTTCTTTCTATATAATGTATTCATTCTTGTACAAAATGGTTAAGGAATAATATTCAGACATTGAAAGTTCCTTCTTTCTCTAAATACCAAGAAGGGAATTGATGAGAAAAGTTGACTCAATAAGCACGCATAACGTTATATATGCAAGCTTGCGGTAAAATGATTACCTCCTACAAGGAAAAAGCAATGAATTATAGCCCATACCCAGATTGATCATCCCCAAGTATTTAACGAGAAAGTATACTAATATATATATATATATATATTAAATTGCTTATTTATTTGGGTACCATTATGTTGTGCTTGAGCTGTTTATGGTCATTGAAAATTGTTGGGCAGTAATATTATTGTTGGCATTATTCCTGACATTAATTTATAATGCCTATAGCATGGGTGCTAACTCAATTAATTGAATATGCCCATATTAGCCTATATTTATGTTGTTTGGGATAATTTGTGTTTGTGGGTTGAATTAATATTTTTGTAAATTTACGGATACCATGGTTGTTTTTTTCGGACACTGTGCGGCTAGAAATAACATCTGAATGACATTATTTTATAACTGTCTTTACTCACTGGGATTAATATATCATTAGTAGTATCATTTTTAGAGCACACAAAAAATGTTAGTAACAACACAGACTTGAAAAGACTCTTGGAGCATTAAAGAGTATTAGGTTGTTTTATTATTTTGGGCATTTTTGGTTATTAGCTAGGAATAGACTTTAGTATTAGCTTGTTTTATTATTTTTAGTTACTTTTGGGTATTTTGGGTTATATTTTAGAGCTATCTTTTTTACATTGTTATGCTGCTTTTTCTTAATGGAATACATTATTCGGCCATTTCGGTGAATGCTAGGTGTGCCCTAGGTTCTTGGTCCAATTTTTGGTAACTGGAACTAGTGGTTTCCGTAGAAGTAAAGACACTAAATTTTATTGCAATGTAAAATTATTGCTACTATTTGGGACATTAGGTTGGAGCTAACGCTCATTTTATGTTCGATATGTTTTTAATCCAGTCACTAAATTTGAATAAAAAAATGCGCAATGAGGCATAAGACATTCAGAAGAGTTTTCAACATACACTACTCTGGAAATATTTATACTAAAGAATGGGAAGAAGTAAATTACAACTTAAACCATCATCACAAACTCTTCATTACACTGGATGTAATTGGAAGTTGGACTGTCATTTAAATATCCGTTGCTTAACAAAAATTGAATAGTAAACAGTATTTTAGGTGGAAAACAGTGACAATCATTTTTCAACTCATAAAAAAGCAGAATGTTGTGTACCGACAAGAAAACGTCAGTTAAAAGAAGTGAGAACATTACCTGATCAAGAGCACAAGCAAAGAGATCTAGTACATGACCTTGATGTACAAGCTGCTTCGAAAGCCCGTCATAGAATTTCACACATTTATGGAAATGTGGCACAGAATCTTTATCCAGATCCTTGTGGGAGCGAATTGGTTCAGAAAGTTGTTTGGACACAATCTGCGATAGTACAAATGGAGAATCAGCTGAATGTCATTAACCAATCAAATGACATGGAAATCATACTGGCCCTTGATATCAAGAGGTAGAGGAAAAAATAAAAAAAACCAATGTAAGAGTACGATCTTACAACTCTCATGAAGCCAAAGGCTAATTCAAGCAGTCATGCTTATTCTCATCTTATTTTAGTTTTATATTTATATGCATTAAAAACTAAGCCAGATAGATAGCTTTCAACACGAGTTTTAAACACTTATAATTAAGGAGCAACCATTGTCTTAAAAAGTTTCTGGAATTCAAATAACCAGTGAATTTTGAACTGGCGGCATATAAGATGGTACTAACATTCGATGAATAATTGAATATAAACAAAAATGAAGCTTCAAATGGTGAGATCACCTGAGCCATCTTTATCAACTCACCACAAGACATAGGAAGTAAAAATGGTATCCTTAAAAGTCAATGACAATCATGGCCATCAACTGGAACTAGTAACTACCATTAATAAATATTGAAGTAGAATATTATAGAGAAAGTAAAAATTGCATATAGCAGTTCTTCACGAGGTACCCATCGTGAGTTTGTAGCTAAATTGGCATCAGTCCAAGTTTTTAAGACTTGGGTGTGATGTTGATGTCATAAATTTTGGTGGTCCACCAGGCCACCTTTCCCCTCTCCTAACCAGGTGCTTGCTTGCACCTCCAATCCAGTGTTACCAAAAAAAAAATTACCATCTATGCCATTACATTTGAATTTGAAAGTAAACCTATTTCCTCATGCCAAGACAAGACATCATTTATTATAATACTCATTAATTTGTTGTCAAAGACATACTACCACACTGGTATTGCTATTTAACAAGTAATAAAAGGAAAAATTCATTAAGACAGAGAGAAGACAAGGAGTTAAGA
Source organism: Sophora flavescens (assembly GCA_030762895.1). NCBI lineage: Eukaryota > Viridiplantae > Streptophyta > Magnoliopsida > Fabales > Fabaceae > Sophora > Sophora flavescens. Next base: position 134,807,347 of record CM061068.1, read on the forward strand.
AGATAAGACATCCTCCTAACAAAGTAAAAATAGAAGAGGACAAAGAGAATGAAAACACATCAATGAAGCAAAGCAGTCCAATCTCTCAACATTTCTATAAGAAAAGCCACTTTATAAAACTCATGGGCTTTACACCAAATAGAAGACAAACAACCAATCTTATCCCAACAGAACTGCTAAATCAAAGAAAACTCCTTGAAGATACAAGAATTAAGCTCGAACCAAGTACACCAAAGAGCGGCACAGATTGCACATTGCCACAAGAATTTAGCTTATTTCCTTCTCCCAAAACCAATTAAGCAAGTCAATAGAAACCAGTCCAAGGAATTAGGGCAAACCTAGCACTTTCCAAAAAAATACCAAACAAAGCTTTCCATAAATAAACAACTATAGAACAATGCAAGAACAAATAGGGGAGCAATTCTGAGCTTGCATGTTAGGAACCAAAGATTAGAAGTGAGAAATAGAGAAAGAAAAGACTGAATCTTATTGAATCTTGAATAGAATAAAGAACAAGAATAGGAGAGTGATCTCCTGCAAGGGTTTCCCCTTCACAAAGGGTTTCCCCTTTCACAACCAAGCCACTGCTCAATTCTACAAATCAACAATTCTCAATCCTTGTTCTTTCTCTCTTCCGCTATTTATATAGTTGAACCATCTAACTAACTAACCATCTCAACTAATTCTTAAGTAACTAACTATTACAGTGCTCTTTATTCCTAATTGGGTTGGGCCCTAACAATACTACCCTCCATGAAACAACCTTGTCCTCAAGATTGGAAGCTCTTTCCTCTGCCTTCTTCCACTGAGAATGATGTCAGTTTGCTTGAGGACCAAATAGGAAATAGCATCTATTTCCATATTGCTGCTGATTTGTACATGGATTTGGGCTTGGCCCAAAAATTAGCTCACTTGACAACATTTCAGATTCACCTCTATTTCTTGACGAGACCCACGACTGAACCAAATTTGGGCATGGCCCATGAGGTAAAAATTTTGACCTAATTTTATGAAATCCATCTCTACCACCTTCTCCCTCACGTACATACTGTCAACTACCGTGAGAATATCCAAATCCGGCGGCGTCAGCTCTGGTGATGGCGGCTCTAGTAGCGGCGGTTCTTGTGGCGGCAAGTCAGGCGGCTCCAGGGACAACGGCGGCATGGTTCTGGCCAAACTCCTCCCAAACGTCCCTCTCTCTTCCTCCACAATAACTGCAAGAATTCGTTCTTTGGTGCGGACCCTGGCGGCACTGCTGGAAATGAGCCACCCACTGCCGCTTGTGAGGTCGCCCTAGCATGTGGGGCCAAGCTGGGCGGTTCCGACGCCTTTTCTGATGGCCCCGAGTCTGGCGGTTTCGACGGCGGCGGCTTAACAGAACTTTTTAAACACCAACAATCTTTGATCATTGATAACTTCTGACCTTGTTCAGCCACCATACACAGATCATTAGTAGTTTGAAGATTCCTTTCCGGTGGGTTCGGTGGTGATGGGTTGCTCAAAATTCTCCAATCACAAAGCATTGTAGTGATCAAACAGTATTTCTACCCTTGCTTGACAATCAGATATGGTGCTGTCTGCATCTTCGCTCGTTTGTCGACACAGAGATATCGCCATGACAATGTTGGTTTCTGCCCATGTTCGCCCACTGCATACAATTTTTTCTCCATCTCGACACTTATGTCAACAGCAAGTTACAATCATGGCTGTGGCAATTTTTGTTTCATGGAAACAAGCCCTTTTGATGTTCTCCCATCGTCCTCTCAACAATTTCTGAGTTCTAGAAACCTTCAAAAGTGGGTAGTTCCACATTCTTTGACCAAGAATGGGGTGGTGTCCCTTCCTCCTCATCCGGATCTCCGCCATCAGCCTCCTTCTGCAAAGACTTATCAATCTTCTTAATTGAATTGTCCCCTACAACAAAGCGCAGCAATTCTTTATTGAATCTTAAACCCAGCACCTCCACAAGCAATTCTTAACTATCAACTAAAGAAGTATTGAGATTGAGATTAACTGGACTATTTCCAGTGTGAAAGGAGAGTGCTCCTTTGGGGGTATACTTGTATACCTTGTTCTTCATTTTTGTTTCCCAATTACCATCAATAAAGAAGTATTCAGTCTTTTTTCTCCCTACTGTGTTCTGTATTACACTGGTTAAGACTGTTTTTCCTATCTCTGAAAGACCTTCCTAACATTGCACCACACATACATTACATCCGAGGTGCAATAGATTCAATCTCTAATCAAGGAGCTACAAGTTCCCGTGAAACCATATTGTGACAATCACAGCACTGGAGCTTGACCTTTTCTTTGTCCGAGAAAGAGTTTTGTTATCAATGGAGCTTGACCTTTTTAAACCCCAACAATCTTTATTATCGATTCCACTTTCATTTCTTCGATTTAGGTTTCATCTCATCATAACCTAATAATTTCATTTTTTTTTTTTTTTGCTGAATTTCAGGTTTTTCCTGGGGATATGGGTGCCAGAAACCCAGTCTTGCAGAAAGAGATCCTAAAAATACTAGGAAATCCATGATTTTTTTTTGTTACGGTTGGCCTCTTTCCATAATACCAGGACAGGAGAGTCTTTGAAGCTCAATATAATTCCAGCATTTGTTGTCTCTGAGCATATTTGAGACCGCGTCTTTCTCTTGTCATCATAGAGTTGCAGAACATCGGTGCTGAAAATAGTGATGATGCCTTCTATAGGTATAAGATGCCTTAAATGACTAGCAAAATTGAGGGTAGAGGTAATGACATCAAAACAAATGTATATGGTTGATACTGCAAACACGTTGGCAAGGCCTGTGTCTTAAACAATGAAGTATTTTGGTTCTGAAGTTGGACGCAATCGAATTTTGATGAGAAAAATGGATCTTCTCATGTTAATGAAGTGCGTGATACTGCAAAACTTGCAGGCCTTGTTGAGAACTTCATTAATAAATATGTCAAATGCTATGGTTGTGGAAATCGTGAAACTATAATCCTCTTTAACTTTATTACCAAATAGCTTTTACCTAAGAGTAACTTCTTAATTGAAAAAATTCAAAAAATACCAAACAGCTTTCACTTTATTTTTAAAGCTCTTATATTTTTACTTTAAGCTTAAAAAGTGTTGAGTCAAACGCTACTTAAAAAGGAAGATTCTTTACCCTAAATAACTTTCACTTAACCTCCAAAACAAAGCCAACTTCAAAAACTTCATAAAATCCTATTTAAGACTTCAAATTCATTTACAACCTCCAAGATTTCCTTTAGTGTTCTTCATATTAGAGGTCTTCGGTAAAATACTACCTTAACACCCTTACCCAACAATGTAGCCAACTTTTACCCCAATGAATTGAGAAGTGATTGTGCATCTCATAATTCACTTGCATTGGCATATTGGATAAACTTCCTCCTCCATGGTCCTCTCACTTTGACAGTTTGACGGAAAAGTGTCGGCTATAGAGCATCAGGACTAGGGAGAATTCCTTCTACAAAATGGACATGAACAGAAGGATCTGGCAATATATTAATCTTGTCCTCCGTGGAATCTTAGAAACCTAAACTAAAAGTATAATTAACCTGGGTCCTGAGTACTTTGTTGTTGTCCTTCACTTCCTGTAAATTACCATCAATGTCAACAGACCCTGCTTAAACATTCTGCTGATCACATTCAGCCTTTAATTCATCTAAAAGCAAATATTCATCCTCTTCATTAATGGAGTCAAGATAATCTTCATCACATAATAACCTGCCCTGCCCACCTAAATGCCTAAAAAAGAGTATTCAGCTTCTTCCTTAGAGCTTAAACCTTGAATTACACAGGCACTGTTATCATCAGTATTTAATTGCATTTTATGTAACTGCAAGTGCTTCAACATCTATCTCTTTCCCGTTCATAATTCTGAACCTTTCACTCTCATTATGGGAAATGATTTTTAGCATTGCCCATTTGATCAGACTTTGATGGAACTGCCAACATTAAAAATTTGGTCAAATGTTAATGCAAATCTACATTTTCAATTGTACCCTGCAACTGAATCCATAATGCTCCACCTCAAATAGCAGATTCCTTTCACAGGTTAGGGGGACAGAGTTCTAGAGTTAGATAGATCTTCACCTACTTTCTTAACAACCTAGCAGTCCACTTTCTTAAAACTAGGTTTACGAGAGTGGATGGACCCAAGTCTTTCAAATTAATTTGTGTCTGATTTTTTCCGGGCTCAATCTCTCAAGCTCCCCTGCACTAACCGTGATTGAACATGATGCATTAGGGATAGATGCTTTCAATTAGATCTTAGCTTAATGACAATCATTGAAAGAAAGAGTATCAATGCCAATATCCAACAACTCCCCAAAACAGCTAGCAGCATAACAAAATAGATTCTGACTCTAAAATTAGGGTTGAAAACCAACAAAGTGAGCCTAAATAACTAATATTTCATTGCTAGCAAATTGGTTTTAATTCAACAAGCCACATGCACTCAACAAACCAAAAAAACGTGAGCACCATGAAACCACTGCTCCGTTTCACAAAGACTCTTCTTGCTTCTTATTGTGACACAGAACTAAAGATAAATAAAGAATCTGGGATACATGTTGTTTTAAACCAGGAGAACTTGAATGCCAATCTGCCCATCTCCTTTTTTTTATAAAAGAAACTTATTAAGACGTAGGGAAGACGATTACAAAGAGTTAGGAGGACGAAAGATCCTGCTTACAAAATAAAAATAGAAGAGGCTTGCTCTAAAAACTGCCAATTGAATAACTACTAAAAAAGTGATAACTGCCTCGACTACTACTAACATCTATTACAAACCTACCTTTATCATCAACAACCACCATGGACACATGTCTAAAGATCATGGATGACTTCAAACAGCCATTCTCATTCCCAGCAGGCTTCACTTGATTGTGTCATTCCTCTATCCAAAAGAGCCACCAATATTCATCCTCTCTATGTCTTCCTTTTAACTCTTGATCAATTGCTTTTATATTTTAACCAGTGAAAATAATTTATATTATTATGAATTATGAATAATAAATAATTTATAAGTACATAAGCACGTTAATAGCATATTGGAAGCCTATGTGAAACATGTAAACATGCATGCATGCATACATACATTGAACATATTAATGACGAGTATGATCAGCAAGTCTTACAGGAGCAGGTCCTTCAGTAGCCGGTCCACCAATAAACGCCATAATTCTCGCTGCTGAACCGGGAACGCAGGCCCCCAACAAACTAGCTGCAATGCTCAATGCTGTACTGGTACACCTAGTAGCCCGCTGATCGGCCGGCACTGGCCAAGGATCATTCTGCATCTCTTCCAAAACCTGCCAATCAAACCACACAAAATTAACACACACACCCTTTTCGTCCTCCTATACTGCACCCTCCTCAACTCAAAACAATAGACATTACCGAATTGAGAGTGAACTCGCACTCTGATGCAGGTAACAAAAACCGCGAAATACTCTCTGATGAAAGCCCATCCCTGGCGCCAGCAATAACCCCAACGGTTGGCTTTGGCTTCTTGGCGAAGAAACTCATCTGCTCAAGAAGCTGGTCCTTAGACAAATCCTTAGACCCCTTAAACACATAGGTTTTGGGAATTTGACCGAAACCTAATTCATGGACATGTACAAAGGTCCCAAAGGTGATCAACCCGACGAGGGAGTTATCAGGCAAGAGCTCCATTGCTTGTGAGAGTGCGGACTTGAGGAAGCCCATTTCCTCCTCGATGATGCAGGTGTCGACGACGAAGAGGAAGACATGGGGAATGGCCGGGGTGGGGTCGCCGGGGGTTTCATACTCGATGGTGGTGTACTGAGGGAAGAGCTCTGCGGGGAGGTTGTCGTCGGAGATGGAGGCATAGTGAGGGGGGAAGTGGTTGCGCTGGAAGCAGAAAGGGCAGATCCAGATCTTGGCGGCGAAATCGACGATGCAGAAGGGGTTGAGGATGGAACGGCAGGTGCGGCAGCGGAGAGGGGAGTAAGGGAGGATAGGCATAGAAGGGAAGTGTTTGATGGGAGTGTAGATGGCGGCGACGGGGACGATTGCGTTCGCGGCTTCTTGCTTGGTGCCTGGGATGACATTCCAGGGCATGCGGACGCCATCTTGGGATTCCAGATCGAGGAATTCAGCCATGAGGGAGATCGATGGTTTGAGGAAAGAATGAATGAATCAATGGCGATCGCGAAACGGTTTGATTATTGGGGATTTGAGATTCTCTATTGGCTGCACAATTGAGATGCGTTCAAGCAAGAAAATGGTAAAGAGTGAAATTCAGTCTTCTTCAGGTGCTTGATAATACATAACCAAGCGAAGGACTCATAGGTTAGTAAAAGAGTAATGATATTCACGGCAATGTTTTAAAAATCGGACCGGATCGGTCGAATCGGGTCCCAGTCATGTCTGCGGTCCGATCGTGCCCTTAGAATCATTGGTCTGGTTGGACCGTCAAAAACTCATTTTGGACCGCGAAAATCAGATCGAATAGGAGAACAGGAGCGGGTTTAGAGAAACCGCCCGGTTCAGAAACCCGGCCATTTTTAAAAAAAAAAAATTAAACCTCTTTTTTCCCAATTTCTCATTAGATAAACGATGAAGGAACCGCAGAGATTGGAGATAAGATATATCTATTTTAGGATCTGCCATCGGAGAGATCTTTATTTTCAGATCTGCCATTGTAGAGAAGAAGAAGAGGAGGAGGAGAGAGAGAAAGAGAGGAGGCGGTTTGGCTCTGCTGCTGTTAGAGAGAGAGGTGGAAAGAAAATAGAAAACAGGGATAGGTATTTTCGTTTTATGTGCTTGTGACTTGTGAGTGTGACTGTACCACCCTTTAATTTCCAATACAATTAAGTCATCGAGTACAAGAGTCATGTTGAGAAAGTCAGCATTTATTTTTTATTTTGGGAACTTAACACCGCAGTGCTATAGTGATAGGTTTGCAATTTGAAATCTAAATTTTTACTATCATAATTTATATTTGTTATGTGTTTTTATACTTTTTTATATGTATATATTTTTAAGCACGTATATTTTAATTATATTATTTATTTATTAGTTATCCGGTTCAACCGGTTGAACCAATAAAACCATGACCCGGAGGTCTCACCGGTTCGATCTCCGGTCCGGTTTTTAAAACATTGATTCTAATACCTCATTTGGACACCTCCAACGACACCTTGGTTAATCACGTGCAAATATTTGGTTAGTTCAGTTCATTATATGGTTAATCACGTGTAAATATTTGGTTAATTTATGATGACTCATTAATCATATAAAGAACTGAATTAACCAGATATTTGCATGTGATTAACCAAATATTTATCTGGTTATGGAAAATAAGCTTCAGGTGACTCATTAACCATATAATGAACTGAATTAATCAAATATTTGCACGTGACTAACCAAGGTGTCGCTGGAGGTGTCCAATGAGGTGTTAGAATATCATTACTCTTAGTAAAATGAACATTAAAATATGGCGTCCGCATGGCATTAGGTAAGATGTCACCATTAGTCAACTTGACCGAAGGACCTATTTGAACATGTTTTAGGAATTAGGGGACCAAAATAAACCGTTTAAAAACTTGGGGACCAAATTGAACATTTAATAATAATTTGGGGAACCCCTAGGATAGCTGATGCACCTTACTCTCGGATGCACCACCACGGGGACGCATGATTCACCTAATTCTCGAATGAATCACAGTGAATGACCAGATCGCCTTACTCTAGGTGACCTCCCCTGTCATCGTACCTCCCCTAATAAGCTTCAGGTGACTCATTAACCATATAATGAACTGAATTAATCAAATATTTGCACGTGATTAACCAAGGTGTCGCTGGAGGTGTCCAATCAGGTGTTAGAATATCATTACTCTTAGTAAAATGAACATTAAAATATGGCGTTCGCATGGCATTAGGTAGGATGTCGTCGTTAGTCAACTTGACCGAAGGACCTATTTGAACATGTTTTAGGAATTAGGGGACCAAAATAAACCGTTTAAAAACTTGGGGACCAAATTGAACATTTAATAATAATTTGGGGACCAAAAATATAATTTAGCCAATTTTTTATATTGTTATAAGGACTAAGTTGATATTTTTCATTTCTTTGAATTTAAGTCCAAAAAAAAAAAGAAAAAAGAAAAATTACATATAACACTTAATCTAGCGTCGTCAGTAGCTAACCTCATACTATTGGATAGCAGAACCTATTCTACATGTAAGTTGTACTTGTAACATCCTTGTTTTCACGTAGCATGAATTGTGTGAGATTAGGTATGATTATAATTAAGTATATTCTTGATTTTATGTTGAAGATTTGGTAGAATTTGATGGGAATAGGCTTTGGAAAGAATGTACAATGAAAAGAAAATACTTAGCAGAAAATATAAATCGACTTATAAGATTCACTGGTCCTAGACACTAAACTACATCGTTGGAATCCACAGCTCGTCCTCCCGCATCTTGTTCATACGGAGTTCCATCTAATTCCTCAGCAACTGGTTCCTCCCTCAGGTCTTCTCGTACGATAACATCAGAAATAAAATACAATAGACAAACATATCGGGGATAAGAAACAATTCTATCATCAAAAGCAGAAAGGAATACATAACATATAATATAACAACGGTCAAAAACACACATCACACATAACAAACAATCATCCTCAAATTACGATATCATCCTCTACCCTTACTCTCATACAACTAAATCTTTACGCTAACATGACCACTACAATCTCCATCCAAATAGGAATGTTAGTCCTTTGTTCGAGCGAACACTCCCCTCTATCAAATTATATCTATAGTAGCCCAATTGCAACACATGGAATTATGTCTCTAGTAGCCTAATTACTACACATACAATAATATCTTCAGTAGCCCAATTGCTACACAGAAAGCTATATCTCTAGTAGCCCAATTGCTACACATAAAATTATATCTCTAATAGCCCAATTTCTACACATACCATTATATCTCTTGTAGCCCAATTGCTACACCCAACAGTATATAAACCTCACTGACTCTTACGGGGTCATAACCTAGTTCCTCGACCTCTTACTAGAAACTCTTATAAATCCTCAAATCATATCTCATAATCTCATCTATGAAACATCTTAATTAAGTTAGGCACCTCTAAGTCACCATTATTCACACACCCAAACCAACAACACCCGAACTATACATATCTTCGCTTAAGAATCAACTAAACACCATATTAAAAGCCAGGCATATCATGCATAACACAATATCATCTCTTCCATTCTTAAGCTTAGGGGTATTTTGGTCATTTTACTTGAAATTCACGATTACTAAAATTTAATGCCGGACTCCTTGTCCTCTCTGCTACATCAATCTCTCCTAATCATATATTAGTTAAATAATCACAAAACCCATTAATTCAAAATCTAAGAGCCAAACAAGGCCTCATAACTACCCTATAAATACCCCCAAAACCGCAGCCCCCCTTTCACTCACTAATTCTTCTTCATTTTCATTCTAAGACTTTTCTTCACAAAAACCACAAAAACTCCATTGTTGTTATTGAAGGAAACCTCCAAGCTTGATCATTTCTCTTCATTCCAAGGTGAGTAATCTCTTCCTAATCACTTTAGCTTCATTAATCATCCATCAATCTCCATGATCATCAGCTAATTCATGGTTTTCCATTCCTAGATCTAGAACTTCAAATAATTCTAGAAAATTGTAGAAAAATTCTTTTAATGTGAAACCAATTGCTATGATCTCTAAATGACTCCTACTATCATCATCTAAGAGCTTGGGATCAAAATCATTTTCCTCCCCTAATTGTTAGAGTGGGCCGAAACTGTGTTAGAAAAGGGATTTAGTGCTTTTGTTTCATTATTGATATCTAATGCTTGATTTAAGCTCTCTAGTATGTATATTATCTAAATCCAAGAGCTTGAATCAAAAGGAAATTTCCAACCTATTTTCTTTATGTTGGTCGAAACTTACCCTAAAAGGTTGGATATTTTTTAGTTAATATTTTCAATTTATAGCATTTTATCCTGACTATCTAAGACTTTGTTAGTATCCAAAAGATTATAATGAGAAAATGATCCTAGCCCTAATTGGAATTGAATGGTCGAACCTAGCATAAAGTGGGCATAGTTGGTTTTGTTGATTAATTTGTTGATTATGTTGTTTGGTTTAAGGTGAAATTGTTAAGCTGTGGTGTGATAACGAGGAACGTCGGATTCGGGATTCCGGTGATAACTCAGGTGGGGGAAAGAATCACTCTGCCGTCGGAATCGATAAGTAGTATATTATATAATAATTGAGTAGGGCGACCTAAACCCTACTAATAGTCGAGTAATCGACAAGACCAAAATCACATTGGAAACCTTTTCTGTAAAACCAATGGAGATTTGATTTTAAGTATTTGATGATGTCTAACTTTATGTTATTGAATTTATTGTGATACACTGGTTGAGGTATTCCATTACATGTGACGTATTATTTTTGGTGTTTGAATATTTCCTGATATTGTGTTATGCATGATCTGCCTGGTTTTTAATATGGTGTTTAGTTTATTCTTAAGCGAAGATATGTATAGTTCGGGTATTGTTGGTTTGGGTGCTAGAATAATGGTGACTTAGAGGTGCCTAACTTAGTTAAGTTGTTTCATAGATGAGATTATGAGATATGATTTGAGGATTTATACGAGTTTCTAGTAAGAGGTCGAGGAACTAGGTTATGACCCCGAAGAGTCAGTGAGGTTTATATACTGTTGGGTATAGCAATTGGGCTACTAGAGATATAATGGTATGTGTAGCAATTGGGCTACTAGAGATAGAATTTTATGTGTAGCAATTCAGCTATTAGAGATATAGTTTTATGTGTAGCAATTGGGCTACTAGTGATATAGTTTATGCGTAGCAATTGGGCTACTAGAGACCTAATTCCATGAGTAGCAATTGGGCTACTATGGATATAATTTGATAGAGGGGAGTGTTCGCTCGGACGAATGACTAACATTCCTATTTGGATGTAGATTGTAGTGGTCACGTTAGCGTAAAGGTTTAGTTGTATGAGAGTAAGGGTAGGTGATGATATTGTAATTTGAGGATGATTGTTAGGTATGTGTGATGTGTGTCTTTGACCGTTGTTATATTATATGATATGTATTCTGTTCCGCTTTTGATGATAGAACTACTTCTTATCCCCTATATTTCTGTATTTTTGTGTGTCTACTTTATTTACGTTAGAAGACCTGATGGAGGAATATGTTGCTGAGGAGCTGGACGGAACTCTGTATGAAATGGAGGTTGCTGAGAAGTTGGATGGAACTCCTTACGAACCAGAGGCGGGAGGTCGAGCAGTGATCCATCGTGATTAGAGTATAGATAGTATGGCCAGTGTGTTGAAGAAGTATTTTTATATTTTTCGCTAAGTATGACTTTTGTTAAGTATATGACTGTGAGGGATCCTACATAGAGGATATCCTCAATAGTGTTTTGTAATATGTTTATAAGGCTTATGTGTGTATGTATAACTTAAATATGGTGTGTTGTTTTTTATTAAATAAAGTTGTATGTTATTTAACTTAAGCTTTAATTTTTACGTATTTTTCACGCTAAGCGCGCGATTAAGAAATTAATTAAGAAGGCTTAAATCTAATAAAACACTCGGGCACAATGGGGTGTATCAGTAACTTCATAACATAATCCATTCTTATATCATTCAATTTATCCTCGAACTTTCCATCATTACATCTTGTTCATTGTCCTTAACTTTTCAGCTTTATCTATCATCCTTGAAGGACATAATCAAAACTTAATCCTTTTCTCTTCTTAATACTAGTCCACGAGAAATCCTTTTTTCAACATCTACCTCCTACATTTAACACTAAGATCAACACTTCCTTAACTTACAACTCAATGTATCCCATCACAATCTTAGGTTCTTGGAGCGTATTCCACTATTCTAGATTATAACAATATCACACATACCTTCTATGAGATCTGCAGGGTGAGAGGATTCGATTCCCCTCATGGTAAACACTCTCCCAATGGTTGGAGGTCTAGCCATCTACTAACCTGTTCCTGGATCTCCTCTCCCAGATTCACCTCTATAACTTCCAGCTCATCTACCAGCAGCTACCGTCTGCTGCCTAGCCTGCTGTCTGCAATCCCAAGCTATATGCCCTAGTTTCCATGCAATCTCTAACAAGATGCAGCCCTCAGCATCTGAAACAAGCAAAGCCTTGCCATTGCTGGCCCATTCCAACCACTTGTGTTGTAGCAATTGGTGTTGGTGCCACTGTCTGCACTGGTCTGGGATATGGTTCTCGTCTCCCCTGAGAACCACTATCTACTCTCCTATGAGTATCTGATCGAATAGTGCTCCCACTTCTTAGTTTTTTCTGCTCATTAGCCATCCTCAGATCTATACTTTCTATAGCGCTACATCTCTCAACCAGTTTCGAAAAACTCTGGATGTGGAGAGACACTACAACCCTCTGCAGCTCATTTCCGAGTCCTTCCTCAAATCTCCTACATTGCCAATCCTCATATGGGAATCTCTGATAAAATTCCGAGTACTTAATCAGAGCCTCAAAGCGTGATGCATAATCACCTACAAACATGTTGCCTTGTTTGAGGTTTGTGAATTCATTTTCCTTCTCGCGTCGAACTAGACGCGGAAAATACTTTTCGAAGAAGCATTCGGTAAATAACTGCCAGGTAATCATTCTGCCCTCGGCTTCTAATAGTATTTTCTTGCCTCTCCACCAGAACTCTGCTCCTTCAGTTAACATGAAGGTAACATAAGTTACTTTTCGATCCTCTCTACAGTGCATAGTACGTAACAAATTTCTTCTCTACCTCTTGTACCCACTATTCAGTCTTTTCTGGATCATACTCTCCTCTAAATTGAGGTGGCTTCCCTTGCAAGAAAATAGCCATTCCGGCATCTTCAGCTACTGCAGCTCTCCATTGATTATTTAGTTCTGCTACTCTTTGTTCATCTGCAGCATTTCAGCATTCTGCTGTGTTTGTAATATCATAGCAGCAGCTATATTTTCCATAGCATTGGGAGTCGTAGATGACTCTCCTCCATTGGTGTCATTGTTGACAGCTCCTATGATTCTTTCCTGAGTTCTGTCATCACTATTGGTTTGACGTCCTCTTCCTCGAGCCATGATTCTGTAAAAGAAATCATTCGCTCTCATCAGTATGACATATAATACTACAGAGACCAGTATATAAATTCCATATGTCATACGAATATTAATCATCGCATCAAGTTCGGGCACACTACCCAACTTCGAAGCAAAGTCAAAATCCAATGTGGATTCAACTAGACACAGCCAGTAACAACATCCTAAACCTCACAGTCTGAACAGAATCAAACTGCTATTATACCAAAATGAGACACCCCGTTGTGCCCCGTTGTTTTATTAGATTAAAGCCTTCTTAATTAACTTCTTAATCGTGCGCTTAACGTGAAATACGTAAAGATTAAAAACTTAATTTATAAAGCATACAACTTCATATACTTAAAACATCACACCATGGATATGTTAGACATACACACTTAAGTCTTATTAGCATAATACAAAACACTGTTGAGGGTATCCTCTCAGTAGGATCTCTCACAGGAATTTACTTAAACAAAAGTTATACTTAGCGGAAAATATAAAATGTCTTATATGAATCACTGGCCCTAGACACTAAACTACATTGTTGGAATCCACAACTCGTCCTCCCACATCTGGTTCATACGGAGTTCCATCTAATTCCTCAGCAACTTGTTCCTCCCTCGGGTCTTCTCGTATGATCACATCAGAAATAAAATACAACAAACAAACATATAGGGGATAAGAAACAATTTTATCATTAAAAGCAGAAAAGAATACATCGCATATAATATAACAACGGTCAAAGACACACATCACAAATAACTAACAATCATCCTCAAATTACGATATCATCCTCTACCCTTACTCTCATACAACTAAATCTTTACGCTAACGTGACCACTGCAATCTCCATCCAAATAGGAATGTTAGTCCTTCGTCCGAGCAAACACTCCCCTCTATCAAATTATATCTACAGTAGCCCAATTGCTACACATAAACTATATCACTAGTAGCCCAATTGCTACACATAAAACTATATCTCTAGTAGCCCAATTTCTACACATAAAATTATATCTCTAGTAGCCCAATTGCTACACATACCATTATCTCTAGTAGCCCAATTGCTACACCCAACAGTATATAAACCTCACCGACTCTTACGGGGTCATAACCTAGTTTCTCGACCTCTTACTAGAAACTCTTATAAATCCTCAAATCATATCTCATAATCTCATCTATAAAACATCTTAATTAATTCAGGCACTTCTAAGTCACCATTATTCACACACCCAAACCAACAACACCCGAACTATACATATCTTCACTTAAGAATCAACTAAACACCATATTAAAAACCAGGCAGGTCATGCATAACACAATATCAGGAAATATTCAAACACCAAAAATAATACGTCACATGCAACGGAATACCTTAATCAGCATATCGTAATAAATTCAATAACATAAAGTCAGACATCATCAAATACTTAAAGTCAACCTAATATCAACAATCCCCGAATCACCATTGTTTTTACAGAAAAGGTTTCCAATGTGATTTTGGTCTTGTCGATTACTCGACTATTAGTAGGGTTTAGGTCGCCCTACTCGGTTATTATATAATATATTACTTATTGATTCCGACGATAGAGTGATTATTTCCCCCACCTGAGTTATCACCGGAATCCCGAATCCGACGTTCGTCATTATCACACCACAGCTTAACAGTTTCACCTTAAACCAAACAACATAATTAACAAATTAGTCAACAAACCCACCCATGTTCGGCCAAGTAAATCAAATGAGGGTTAGGGTTCTTTTCTCAACTCAAGCTTTTGGATACTAATTACTTAGGCCCTAGGTAGCTTAGATAAATTGTCATAACCTGAAAATATGAACAAAATATTCCAACCTCGTTTTTAACTAAGTTTCGGCCATGTATAAAATTTAGGCTAGGAATTTCTTTTTGATTCAAACTTTTTGATTTAAGCTACTAAGACATTAGAGAGCATTAATCAAACAATAGGTTTCTCAAATCAAACAAAAATAATTTCATCCATTTCCCTTAGGGTTTCGGCCTAGGCTAGAAAAATAGGTTAGAGAATTTAGTTGGATTTAAGTTCTTGGATATAGACTACTTAGGTAATAGAGAGCACGAAACAAGTGTTAGAATTCAAAAATGGCACAAAAACAATTCAACCACTTTTCTGCTCAACTTCGGCCAACAATAGTTTTTAGGGAAGGAAAATGTTTTTGATTACATGCTCTTGGATAATGAAAATAAAAATCATAACTAGATCATAGAAATTGGTTTCACATTTTTATGATTTTTCTACAATTTTCTAGAATTATTCAAAGTTTTAGATCTAAGAATATAAAATCATGAATAGGAAGATTTAGATCTTAAGAATGGAAGAGATGATCTTGCTACCTCAAGTTAGGAAGAAGGAAGAAGAAAAGATGATGATCTTGGCAAACTTGTTAATGGAAGCACTTGGAGCTCTTAAAGAACAAGAATGGAGTTTTGTGTTTAAGTGAAGGAAATGAAGAAGATGAAGAATGAAGGCGGGAGGGGGTTGGGGGGGGGGGGGGGGGGGGGGGTGGTTTTGAGTAGTATAAATAGGCTAGATCTTAGACTTTGTTTGGTTCTTAGGTTTTAGATTAATGAGTTTTGTGATTATTTAATTAATATAATAGTTAACTATGGTTAAGCTTAGGGGTATTTTGGTCATTTCACTTGAAAATTCATGATTACTAAAATTTAATGCCAGACTCCTTGTCCTCTCTGCTACATTAATCTCTCCTAATACCTCAGCTCCATAATCGACTCCGTCGTTTACCCGACTTATCCCCCAACTTAGGTTTTACGCGTTTTCTTAAAGATTACACCCGAATAAAATTATTATTATTTCATTCCTAATGAATTTTTTCGAAACTTGGAAAATACTCCGGAACAAAATATAAAACCTAATGGTTTCGTTCACAAGTCGAAATTAGGGTTTCTGCTTAGTAAAATCTTACTGTCGGTGAAAACGCAGACTGGGCTCCGTCTGAATTTTCAACCCAAAATTTCACAGTAACCCTCTACCATAAGATAGATTATGAATATGATTTTATTTTATTTAAAATCATTTTATTGCTCTCAAATTAAAATATAAATAATTATTGATGTCGTGCGAACGCACGTGCGATCCGGCAGGTGTACCGGATTGTCGTCAAGTAATAAAAAGATATCGATCCCATAGAGACGGTGATCTCGAATCGCAACTAATTTTCAATTTGGTAAATCTGGACTGTATAAAAAAGATTTGAAAAAGGATTTGATATTTTGAAAAGGTTTTGAATTTGAATTAAGAGATAAATAAGACAAAAAAAAATCTATTTGTGGTTTTTGGATCTAAATGGATTCCTAGGGATTTTGGTTACCTACGAGGCTGTTTATGTTACTAATATGATTTACCCTTGTTAATTATCGAAATTGCCTTGAAGGCGAGTTTATCCTCTAATAGTTTAAGCTCCCTCTCGGGTTACAAAAACCGTGCCCAATTGAACTAACACCTACTCTCGTGGTAGTCGAATTCAGATTGGACCCCTTGCGTTTCGTGACAACTCGTTGATCCTCGAAGGACGGCTTCTAACTCTCGTGATTTCAGTCCTAAGTCTGACTCTATAGATCCGACACCTAAGTTCACCGCTAGGTTCCTCCTTAGAATGCCTATGACACGCAAACAAGTGGCCACCGAATTTACGAGTGATTCAAACACTAGAAATCAGATCTAAAACAAAATCGAAATTAACAAAGATATTACATCAAATTAACAATATAAATCAGATCTCGGGCATGGCCCCAATCCCTAGAAACTAAGCTACTACTCAAGCCTTGTCATAGAGACGACAAGCTTGGTTACAACCTGAAAATAAAACTAAGAGAAGAAGGAGAAGAAGAAGAGAGATCCTAGATTAAAGCCTAAGTGGTTGCAGCCAAGTCCTCCCTAAGCCTCTCACTTGAGTCCTTATTTATAGATTTGGGAAGTTTGAATCCCAATCTAACTCAAATTCTGATCCAATTCAGTTGCTTCAGGTCCAAGTAATGCGTGTCACGGCCTTGATGGCCATCACAGCCAGGTCGTGACGACTTCTGCCTTGGGCACTTCTATAGATTTCAGATTCTCGTGAGGCGAGTGGACTCTGGCGACGCGAGACTTCAAGTTCTAGCCTGTCACGGCCGTGATATGCATCACGGCTAGGCCGTGACAGATTCTGACTTGTGGGGGTGAAAGGTCACGGCCGTGATGGGCATCACGGCTAGGCCGTGACCAGTTCTGACTTCAGTCTTTCTTCCTTTTTCAGTTTTGATCGATCATGGCCGTGATGGGCATCACGGCTAGGCCGTGATGGGCTCTGTTTGGCTCATTTTCTTCACTTTTCAAGCTCCATCTTCATCCAAACTCCATCATGGTTGATCTTGAGCATTTTATCCTTTGATTTCTGTAAAACAACACCCCAAAAATCGCCTTACCCGTTCCAAAGTAAAATTAACTAAAAATCAAATGAAATATGCCTAAACTATATGAAAATCAATGCAAAGTGATAAACAAAGATGAGGTGAAATCACACTCATCAAATCACCCCAAGCTTAAGATTTTGCTTGTCCTCAAGCAATCACTAAGGCCATAAGATATAAATAATCAGAGCATGGATAGTGAATCAAGAACCCGAGAAACTAATCCAAGTGACAGGCACATTCAAATAAATCCCCAAGAGATCATCGATTTCAAGTCCAATTAGAAGCTTAGGTTCTTCAAATTCATATTCTCACTGATTCAGGCACTCGTCTCACCTCACTCAAGTGTTCAAGGGTATATGACAATTCGCTCAATTTCCTCAAGGAAGGTATTCTACCATAAGCTTGGCTATTAACCAAATCACCACTTTATTAATGAAAACACTTAAGAATCAAAAGGTCTTTTACTTTGGTTGTAATGTGGCCATGGGATTAATCGTTAGGTGGGGAAATCAAGAAAGGGAAATTTCAAGAAGGTTGAACAAATTATCAAACACTATAAAGCATGACTCCTTCTAAAATACCTTTTTGGGCTTGATTCATTTTTCCACCTTTCTTTCTTTTTATTTTTATTTCTCACTTTCTTTCTGCCATCCCCTTCTCCATTTTTTTTGTGTTTATTTCATTTTATTCATTTGGAGAAGGGGAGATTTTTTAGCTCAAGAGAAATATTTTCTAATTTTCTTATCCCAAAATTTTTCAAACTACCTTTTTACCCTTTTGTAATACTTTAAAAGGTGCCATACCAAGAATTTTTTATCAAAGTAATTCAAGGTACCAAGAAAAGTATTTTATTTTTTTTTGGCTCAAAATTGGGCAACTAAAGGGTAGCATTTAATCAATCAAAGCTCAGAAGGCCGGAAAAATACCTAGTGCCTCAATCATTTTCAAAAATGTTTTAAAAAATGTTCAAGTTTCAAAATGGTTTCAAGTCAAGTTCTAGAAAATACAATCCAAGAGGAATTAAAACACTCTATCACAAGGAATGGGGTAGCATTTAGTGAGTACCCCTTTTTGGCTCAAAATCTTACATTTAGTAGTTAAAAAAAATCAGTGCGAAACACAAATTTAAGGAACCACATGCTAATTATCAACTATCAAAAGATCATCTCAAGGATTTTTATTTTTAGCCTTGTCACAAGAATAAATAAAAAAAATTTGGGTTCAAAAATTCACTATCTCAATTCATTTGGCACCAAGTTCTCACAATTGGATGCATAATCTAAGCAAGGGGCAATCAAACCATGTGATCATGCAAAACTATGCCTATATGAATGCAACGTGAAAAATGCAAAAATGTAAAAATTTGCAAAAATACCCCTACCCCAAGCTTAAAACTTACATTGTCCCCAATGTAAATAATCAAGTCGGAGAGAGGAGAAAAATGGAACAACTCACCGAGGTTGTAGCGGGTGTTGGCTCACATTCTTGGTCAAAGAGCTGCTGGAGAATGTGTCACGGCCGTGAGGCTTATCACGGGCAGGCCGTGATCAATTCTGTCTATGGGAGCTGGCTTGTCACGGCCGTGACCTGCATCACGACTAGGACGTGATGCTCTCTGATCTTAGCATCCTACTCATCACGCCCGTGAAGGATATCGCGGCTGGGCCGTGATCCTTTCTAGTCTCCTTTATTAGCTCATCACGGCCGTGACCACTGTCACGGCCTGGGCGTGATGGCTTCTGACTTCATTGGTCCTTGCTCAAGCGAATAGCATCAATCGGGGCACCATGAATTCTAACTGCGTCGGTGAACTCCAAAAAAGTCTCTACGTGGTCAGTCGGGTCCTCCGAGGGCAATCCTCCGAATTGATGTTGCCTAATCATGTTAATGAGCATAGGAGGTATGGTGTAATTCTCCGCCTCGATCTCTGGCCTAGCAATCCCAGTTCTCAAACCCCTGGCATTTGGGGCTGCGTAGTCCTTCAAAGGTTTCATATCCGGAAGATTCGCCATGAGTGGAATGGGAATCAACCTTTCTCCCTCTCTTTGTAGTCTCTTACGTCTGTGAAAGGTCCTCTCGATTTCTGGATCGACCTCACTAAGGCTCCCAAGACTTAGGGATCTTTGCATATAAAACACAGAGAGATAGATACTATAGAAGGAAAAGAAGAATATATATATATATATATGTATAAAATTTAAATAAATAAAAAGAAAAGGTCCAGAAAAATCAATTTAAAAATTAAATTGAGATTCGAGAACGCACAGTCCCCGGCAACGGCGCCAAAAACTTGATGTCGTACGAACGCACGTGCGATCCGGCAAGTGTACCGGATTGTCGCCAAGTAATAAAAAGATATCGATCCCACAGAGACTGTGATCTCGAATCGCAACTAATTTTCAATTTGGTAAATCTGGACTGTTTAAAAAAGATTTGAAAAAGGTTTTGATATTTTGAAAAGGTTTTGAATTTGAATTAAGAGATAAATAAGACAGAAAACAAATCTATTTGTGGTTTTTGGATCTAAATGGATTCCTAGGGATTTGGGTTACCTACGAGGCTATTTATGTTACTAATTTGATTTACCCTTGTTAATTATCGAAATTGCCTTGAAGGCGAGTTTTTCCTCTAATAGTTTAAGCTCCCTCTCGGGTTACAAAAACCGTGCCCAATTGAACCAACCCCTACTCTCGTGGTAGTCGAATTCAGATTGGACCCCTTGCGTTTCGTGACAACTCGTTGATCCTCGAAGGACGGCTTCTAACTCTCGTGATTTCAGTCCTAAGTCTGACTCTATAGATCCGACACCTAAGTTCACCGCTAGGTTCCTCCTTAGAATGCCTATGACACGCAAACAAGTGGCCACCGAATTTACGAGTGATTCAAACATTAGAAATCAGATCTAAAACAAAATCGAAATTAACAAAGATATTACATCAAATTAACAATATAAATCAGATCTCGGGCATGGCCCCAATCCCTAGAAACTAAGCTACTACTCAAGCCTTGTCATGGAGACGACAAGCTTGGTTACAACCTGAAAATAAAACTAAGAGAAGAAGGAGAAGAAGAAGAGAGATCCTATAATTATTTTTGTATGCTTAGTCGGCATCTAGGTGATGATATATGTCGTTTTATAGAGATGCATGTTGGGGAGTGTACTATATGAGACTTAGTTGAGCCTAACCTAATTAAATAATATTTTATTAATGATGAATTATGTGACATGACTTAAGACATGATACTGAGATGAGGACGGAAGGTTGAGGCACTAGGTTTTTACCCGATACGAGTCAGTGAGACTTATATAGATGCATGGTGTTGTTCACAGTCGTGTGAGTGGAACACACGAGGTCAAAGTATCCGATTATGGATACCGGATGTCACGGGTCAGTTCCCTAACGGGATTGGGGGAAACTACCATGATACTCTTGTAGTCCTTGCCAAGCCGTCCCGTATCCTAATGGGAATGGGGATACATTAATATTGTGCAGCTATTCCCTAATGGTAATGGGGGAATAGTGTCATTCTTTGAATGAGCGATCTAACGGGAATGGGGGTGTGCACCAGCGTTTATGGACGAGACGCTTGGACGACTGACTCATATCCCTAATCAGACGAGGGATCCGTGACAGGATTATGTGGTAGCCACGTTAGAATGCAGGACTAGTTGCATGAGCGCGAAGGGTAGATGATGATGATAATATATCTTGAGGATGATTGTTGTGTATATATGTTTATCTTGTGATGCATGTCTGTGTGCTATATGGTATATGTACTATGTAACCTTTTCTGCTTATGGTGATAGCTAGTTTCTTATCTCCCTACTTATTTCTGTGTATGTTTTATTTTTGTATCGCGTAGTAGATCCAGTTGAGTAGGATGCCGCACCTAGACCATTCATGGATGACGGGGCCTTCGGAGTTCCCAATGATGGGAATGCTTGAGCTAGAGTTCCATAACAACCGAGGGTGACTTGTGGACCCAGTTACCTGTTTTGTTGTATATACGGGTCCAGTATCCGCATATGTGAGGTTTGGGGATGGTCCACTTTTTCGGTTTGTAGGGACCTTCCGTCTCGGTCTAACCTTCCCTTTTCCAGTTTTTGTTTATCCTCCGCCCATGCCACCGCCACATCCGTGGGCAGCTCCTAACGTAGAGTTGATGGTTCCAACCCCAGTGATTCGCAGAGATCATGTTCGTCATAGCTCTTATTATCGGCGACGTTTCCAGTGTCCTCATCGAGGGAGTATCTCTGGTAGTAGTGGAGCAGCAACATCTGGACTATTAGGGAGACCACAACAACAGATGTAAAGACGTGCGCGTGGGGAGAGTCAGGGTAGCTCTAGTCGTCTGCATTAGGGTTAGTCGAGGCCAGTGCGTGCTATGTACATAGGTTGTGAGTGTGAGCCCATTTTTTCTGTATTTTGAGAGGGGTTGGGTGTGTGGAGAGTTAGTGAGGTGATCTTCCTTTGGACCTTTCGATGTATTTTTTTATATATCCTGGTTTGTATTATCGGGACCCTAGTGACGGGGTACCCTCTACAGTATATCAGCACAATATGTTTGTGTTATATATATATATATATATATATATATATATATATATATATATATATATATTTGTGTGTGTGTGTGGTGTGATGCTTAAATTTATGTTCTTTATATTTAAAGTTTTTATATAATTGTTGTTTCTGTATATACGCTTAACAATATATCACGATTAAGTTTTATTTAATTAGGTTTTTCTTTAATGGGATATCGGGGTGTCTCAACAAAGTTTCCCTTCTTCCTTATTTTCTTTCTTGTTAAAGCTTTCCCTTTTCTTGCCTTTCCTTTGTTCTTGATAGGTCTTGTTGAATATTCTTATTTGGTTTTGGACTTTTTGTGTGGATTGAAGGCTGACTCCTTTAAGAACTAAAAGAGGACATATTGAGTGGAAAGAGGCAAGAGTGCAAAATTACATTTTGTTTGGAAAAATCCTAATTGAGTGAATCACAAATTACAGTGAAACACGTGAGGGAGTGGTGAGGACTTTTAATTTCCTTTATTTTTCATCCTTTGTATTTCAAATGATGGCCGCCACAGGTTATAGCCGTCCTCTTTCTCCAAGAGCCGCGATTTTCTAACCTAAGATGAATACTCAAATGCAAAATCTCCAATTGCAAATGGAAAGAATGATGGCAAGGCTTGACCATAATCAAGAGGAATCAAATCATGGGAGTGGATGAGAGTGAGGCTGAAAGACATAGAGGAGGAGGACCTAGAAGAAATTGTGCACATAGAGGAAGGAGAGTTGATAGAGAAAATAGAATTGAAGGAGTCAAAATCAAGATTCCTACCCTTCATGGGAAGAATGATCCCAAAGCCTACATGGAGTGGGAGATCAAGATGGAGCAAGTGTTTGATTGTAACAATTACAATGAGATAAAGAAGGTGAAGGTAGCTACTCTTCAATTTAAGGACTACGCACTAGTTTGGTGGCATCAATTGGAAAAGGATATGAGGTATAAAGATGAGCCTATTGAGACTTGGGCAGAAATGAAACATGTCAAGAGGAGAATATTTGTTCCATCCGATTACCATAGAGATCTTCACAACAAATTTCAAAGATTGACCCAAGGATCCAAGATTGTTGATGAGTACCACAAAGAGATGGAGTTGGCCTTGATTAGGGCCAATATTGTTAAAGAAAGGGAGGCTACTATTGTAACACCCTTGCGAGTGTCACATGGAATTATGCATACTACTTTGATACCACCATAATGAGACGCCCTCTACGTCCCATTAAATAACAATCCTAATTAACTAAACCTTAAACCGTTTAGTTAGCGTTGGCATAGATATATAAGCAAAAATATTATAATTTTGTGGAAACGTGAAATACAAAACTTAAAATATACACAACGGAAAGAAGATAAAACAACAGATATATATGCATAATATATACATCGTATCCATCGAGTAATATCGATCCCAACAGAGGTACCGTAAGCCTAACGTATCAATAGACTCATAAAATAGATAACGATAAACTGGTCACAGAAAAGACTGGTCATAGAAAAGCCAACAAAACCTAATACAGACAGCATCAACCCGCCCACCTCATAAAATACATCCAAAAATCAAAAGATCAAAAGAAAACTATGTTCATAGAGGCTCTCCCTAGCAGACGCTATCGATGAACCATATCACAGACGATATGGGTGTCTGGAACTACCCTCACACTCACCGTAGTGGCGCCTATAAACTATGTTCCCAACAGACTCATCACTATTGATCACAACCCTCCTGCGACAGCTGTGATACATCGTCTGCACGCTCCTTCCTCCATGACCTCTCCACAACACACCAACCCCGTGATAAGCCTCTAGCTTATCCAGTTTTATAGCTAGAAAGGCTAAGTTTTTTATGCCAATTGAGCGATTTAACCTTGCTAATTACCCAAATTTAGCTTCTTTTGTCCCTAAGCAACGTTTTTAGTCACTTAGGTCATTTCTAGGATATTTTGGTGATTTTTGAGTCAATAAAGCATTCTAATGCTACTTTTATTTTCAGGTTAAAAGTGAAGCAGAAGAAACCAAGAAAACTTTAAGAAAACAAGCAAAAAGGAAAGTAGAGAGGTCTCAACCGCGAACCAGAGCTGCAGCTGATCAGTAATTTGACCATCATTCAGGCTTGCCTCGCGAGCCAGACAACAAGAACTTCTGCAAACTCTTGGTCTCACCTCGCGAGACAACTTTTGCCTTGCGAGCGTATGCTGTTTCAGAATTGGATAAGTAGCTTGTTTTGGTGCAGATTAGGGATCCCAGTTTGGATCTAATTTTCTTGTTTCTCTTGGAGCTGTCTCCCCTAGTTTTCTTAGGTTTATTTCCATTTGTAATGCATTCTTATTCCTTGGATTTGATATGTATTTGATGAGGAACTAATCCTCCTTCATTCCGAGGGAACGATGAAGCTGCACATTACGGCATAGTAATTCAATGTTATGTTTTCTTATTCCCTTCTCTCATCTCTTGTTTTCTATTTATGAATTGATTACGTTCATTAAAAGAGATCGTGGTTAAATAGCCCAGAAATTCGTAGGACTGAGAAAAGGTTGAGGAAGCAACTAAGAGAGCAAAGGAGACTTGAAGCTATCCAACCTATCAATCTTCAAGGGATGGCGGAAGAAGATCCACCTACTTACAAGCCTCTCTATGAGTACACTCTTCATAACTTGGAGCGGTACAATGAAGCTTGGGAGCGGTACAATGTGCACTTGGTATCTTGCCATGATCACATGGTTAACCAATAACCCTGTTGCCATGATCACATGGTTATCCCATGACCCAGTTGCCAAGATCACATTATTAACCCATGAACCTATTGCCATGACCACATGGTGAACCCATGTCCCCATTGCCATGATCACATGGTTAACCTATGACCCCGTTGCCATGATCACATGGTTAACCCATTCCCTCTTGCAATGATCCCTTGGTTAATGCATAACCTGATTGCCATGATCCTATTGTTAACCGATAACCCTTTTCCCATGATCCTATGGTTAATACATGACATTCTTGCCATGATCCCATGGTTAACCAATGAACCAATTGTCATGATCACATGGTAAACCCATGACCCTGTTGCCATGATCACATGGATAACCTATGATCCTCTTGCCATGATCTCATGGTTAACATAATACCCACTTGCCATGATCCCATGGCTAACCCATAACCCTCTTGCCTTGATCCCATGGTTAACACATGACACTCTTACTATGATCCCATGGTTAACCCATGACCCTCTTGCCATGATCACATGGTAAACCCATGACCCCGTTGCCACGATCACATTCTTAACCCATGACCCTCTCGCCATGTTCCCATGGTTAACTCAATACCCTCTTGCCATGATCCCATGGGTAACCCATGACCCTATTGCCATGATCACTTGGTTAACCAATGACCCCGTTGCCATGATCCCATGTTTAACCCATGACCCTCTTGCCATGATCCCATGGTTAGCCCATGACCCTCTTGCCATGATCACATGGTTAACCCATGACCCTCTTGCCATTATCTCATGGTTAATCCATGACCCTCTTGCCATGATCTTAAGGTTAACCCATGACCCTCTTGCCACGATCCCATGGTTAACACATGACGCTTTTGCCATGATCCCATGGTTATCCAATGACCCTCTTGCCATGATCCCATGGTTTACCCATGACCCTCTTGCCGTGATCACAAGGTTAACCCATGACCTCGTTGCCATGATATAATGGTTAACCCAAACGCAGTTGCCATGATCACATGGTTAACCCTTGACCCCATTGTCATGATCTCTTTGTTAACCCATGACCCTCTTGCCATGATCCCTTGGTTAACCCATTACCCTCTTACGATGATCCCATGGTTTGACCATGACACTCTTGCCATGATCCCATGGTTAACCGATAAACCCATGACCCCGTTGCCATGATCACACGGTTAATCCATGACCCTCTAGCCATGATCCCATGGTTAACACATGACCCTCTTGCCATGATCCCATGGTTAACCCATAATTTTCTTGCCATGATTCCATGGTTAATACATGACACTCTTGCCATGATCACATGGTTAACCCATGACCCTCTTGCCATGATCACATGGTGATGTGATCAAGGATTGATCACTTAGAATTTTAGGATCTTCTTTGATCTAATTGCTTTGCGATTTGATATCAAACACAATTCAAGAACACAATTCAATTAACTTGATCTTCAAGTGAAGAATCAAGAGAAAGTAACAGAGTAGAAGAGAAGGCAATCGATATATGACTAGAATGTAAATAACAAGAAGAGTAAATCTAAGCTATGGAAGATAAATTGCAAGAAATAAAGAACAAAAGTAGAAAATGGAATAGGAAGAAGATGAAGGGGAAGACGCCACAATTCCATTCTTCTTGGAGAAGAAGATTGAAATTTATAAGCCAACGGAGGATTCACCACTTGAATAAGGATATTCAAGATAAGAATCAGTTGGTTCAACTAATGAACCAAGAAGATGAGAACTCTCAACTCTCTCTAGAATCTCAAGTGTGAGAAACTTATAAAATGAATTCAAACTTGCGAAATGAGTTACATGAAGCCTATTTATAGATGAGCAAAGTGCTCATCCTCCTCTATGATGCACAAATCAATGCCTCCCCCCACTCAATTCCAAGTGTTGGCTTTGATTTTGGCCCAATGCTTCGTTCTCCTATGCTGTGTTTGCCTGTATCAACTTCAAATACAATGGATGGTTTTCCAAAGGTATTTTATTTACTTTTTTTTAAACTATGCCTTATTTGCCATCTTGTTCTTTAACCTTTTGATTTTCGCAAAAGTTTTGCTCACTTGTGCCAATTGCCTCTTCCATATTATTTTGTAGCACATTCTTTTCTTTTGCATTTATTTCTATTTCTTCTTTTTCGCTCTTGGCTTTTCTCTCAGGCTCCCTTATCTCTATCATTTTTGTTTGATCCTCACCAATTTCTTTAGTAGAGAGGTGATAACTCTTTAAAAGAAGAGTTATTCATTACCTTTTTACTCTCATCTATTGCTATCTTTAAGTATGAATCTCTGTTTTTGCCAATAAATATGCAAGTTTGTAAATATTAGTGGTTGAGTCAAATGGTTATCAGTATGTGCTCTTATAATGCTATATCATTGTCTCAGGTGTTTCTGTGTGCTTATGCAGAGAATTGTTGAAGCATGGATGAAGCATTGAGCAAGGATTCATTGACTGTTGCAACAAGTTGAACTTCAGAAGCTCTACACAAGAGGACAATAGCTGATGTGGATACCTTTTCTCTCTCCTCATAGGCGCTGGTACCTCTGAAGTGTGGAGCCCACGCGCCTACGGATTAACTCTCCTGGACTTTTGGAAATGGGCCAAGGTTTAATTTATTACTTTATTGTTGGCCCAAAATGGATGAAAGAGAGTGGGGGGCATAAAACCAATTTGGCAACCCTAAGGGAGATACACTTTATGACATATTTCCTTGTTTTCTGATCTAGGAGTGAGCAGCACCGAGCTCACCTTCTTCAAGCTCCAAGTTTCTGCCATTTTCATTTCTTCTCCATTGTAATGAACTACTACTCATTTGCAGTTTCTGTTTTACTTAAGCTCAGCATGAGCTAATTTTCTGTAGCTTTAGGTATGCGTCTGTAATGAATGCTTAGCTGATATTTTATGCAATGCTATGTTCTGCATTTTCCTTTATCATGCACTGATTGTTGTTTAGTTAATACTGATCAACTTAATTAAATATTGAGCTTACTTGGTTTGGAAAAATTAAGTAAAGTGAAATGGATAAAGGATAGGGATTAAACCATTAAATGCAAAATTAAATGGTGTTGAATAGACTAGGAATAGTTATTCAAGTCCTTAAACTAACTGGAACATGCTCATTAAGAAGATGGTGTAATTAATTTGAATCTAGGAATATAAAGCATTTAATGAATCCGATCTTTAAGTGTTGGATAACACATTTATTTCATGTAGTTAAATGCTGGAGTATACACAAAGCGTAAAGTAAGCTAAGCAGGATTTAAGAAAGGACATTTATGACAACACAACTCTTTTCAACCTTATTTTCTGAACTTTAACTATTCACAAATTTGTTTAATATTTACCTTGCACACATAACCAATTTTTGTTACCTAATATAACTTCAGGACCATGTAATCTAAATTGGAATTTTGATTCAACATTATAATCCTCGTGGGAACGATATCTGACTCACTTTCTATACCACTTGCTGTGATTTGTGTATGCTTGCACAAGCTTAAAGTTTTAAGGCAATAAGTTTTTGGTGCCATTGCCGGGGATTGTTAATGGTGTTAAAATTCTTTTTTTTTAGATTATTAGTTATGTAGTTAGAATATCTAATATTATGGGTGATTTGATGTAGCATCAGGTATTGAAACTGCATGCACAGGTTCCTATCACCTGATTACAGATTTGATCCAGAGATTGAAAGGACATTCAGGAGGCTCAGAAGGGGTCAAACTACTAAGTCCTTACCTGAGTTGGTGTTGAATACTCCATCCAACTCCACACCAACTTCCACTAAAGCACCATCTGCTGCTAGCTCAGAAATGACTGAAGAAGAGCAGCAAGACAGCATGGCCAATGACAGAAATTGTGCTATCCGAGGGTATGCATTGTTTGATCATGAAACAATGAATACATGGATAGTGAGGACTCCAATTAATGCACCTCAATTTGAGTTGAAACCGGTCATGTTCCAGATGCTACAAGCAATGGGACAATTCAATGGGGTTGCAACAGATGACCCTCACCTGCATCTGAAATATTTTTTGGATGTAGAAAGTAACTTCAAGATCCCAGGCATTACTGATGATGCCTTTAGACTGAGATTGTTCCCATTCTCTTTGGGAGGCAACACAAAGAATTAGTTGAACTCCTTGGAGCCAAATTCAATTGACACCTGGAACAAACTGGCTGAGAAGTTCTTAATCAAATTCTTTCCACCTACAATGAATGCCAAGATGAGAACTTAAATTACTTTCTTCAAGCAACAAGAAGATGAGCCATTATTTGAAGCTTGGGAGAGATTCAAATAACTGTTGAAGAAGTGTCCTCATCATGGTATCCCAATCTGTATCCAGCTGGAACATTTCTACAATGGTGTCTTACATGGTTCGAGGATGATGCTGGAGGCAACTTGCTCACTAAATCTTACAATGAAGCCCATGCTCTGATTGAGGGTATTGCTGCTAATAGTAATCAATGGCCAACAACTAGACTTGCTCCTGGCAAGGTCAATGCTGTAGCAGGGGCATATGAAGTGAGTGAAGTATCTGCACAGATGCTTTCCTTGACCAATTTGGTGAAGGGACTCACTATGGGAAACTAAGGCAACTATGTGGCTCCACCTATCAAGACTGAAGCAATGCTGCAAGAGCAGATTTACAATCCAGATGCTGTTTCATGTGTATATTGTGGAGGAAAGCACCTTTTTGAAAATTGTTCTGCAAACCCTGTCTCAGTTAATTATGTGGGAAATAACAACAGAGGAAACAATTCATATGGTAATGCCTACAATGTAGGGTGGAAACATCATCCTAATATTTCATATTCAAATTACAATAACACTCTGAATCCACCTTCTGGATTTAATCATCAAAACAACCTCAACAACAACCACAAGTTCAACAGAAAGCTCTAGAACCATCTTTAGAATCTGTTCTGAAGGCATTTACGACAGAGACTAAAGTTGGAATGAGAAATCTGGAAACTCAGGTGGGACAGCTAGCTAATGCACTCAACTCAAGGTAAATTGATACTTTACCCGCAACAACTGAAACCCCAAAACCTTCAAGTTCGAGAGGTAATGAGCAATGCAAGGTTCTCTACTTGAGGAGTGGCAAAGATGTAGATGTTGCTGAACCAACGAAGAAACCAGAGTTGTAGAAGGCAGAACCTGAAAAGATTGTAACAGGGGAAAATGCTATAACAAAAAAACCTGCAGTTGCTAAGAAAATACCCAATGCTGCAGCATCACACACTGCTCCTAAGCTGATTCCAGAAAGACCTCCCCCAGCTTTTCCTCAAAGATTAAAAAAGGTTCACCAGGAGAAACAGTTTAAAAAATTCCTGGATGTGCTGAAGCAACTTCATATAAACATTCCTTTGGTAGAAGCCTTGCAACAAATGCCAAACTACACAAAATTCATGAAAATTGTGTTGACCAAGAAGAGAAGGCTAGGAGAATTTGAAACAGTGGCCATGACCGAGGAATGCAGTATAATGATATAAAACAAAGTCCCACAAAAAATGAAGGATCCTGGAAGTTTCACCATACCTTGATCCATTGGAGATACTTACTGTGGCCGAGCTTTATGTGACTTAGGAGCAAGTATCAACCTTATGCCCGTGTCAATATTCAGAAAGCTGGGAATTGGCGAGGCTCGTCCTACTTCTGTTACTCTTCAATTGGCAGATATATCTATTGCTTATCTAGAGGGAAAGATTGAAGATGTTTTGATTAGAGTTGACAAATTTGTGTTCCCTGTGGATTTCATTATATTTGATTTTGAGGCAGATAGGGAAGTCCCTATCATTCTTGGGAGACAATTTTTGGCAACTGCGAAAACTCTAATTGATGTGCAGAAAGGAGATCTGACAATGAAAGTTAATGACCAACATGTCACATTCAATGTTTTCAATGCCCTCAAGTATCCAGATGAAGGAATGGAAGAATGCTTTTTCAAACAGTCTTTTGATGAGCTGGTGCAATAACATTTCTTGAAGAACCAATCTGATTATGGCAATGCTGCAGCATCAGTGGAAGCCGATAGCTCATCAGATGAGGCAGTGGTGAAATTCTTGGATAGCAAGGCAGCTCAACATGTGTGGTCCAGAAAATATGAGTTGTTGGAGGTAACTGATGATACTTTTAAGGGTAATATTCCTTCCATTGTTAAACCTCCCACCTTGAATTGAAAAAATTACCAAACCATTTGAAATATGCATATCTTGGTGATAATGACACACCGCCTGTGATAATTTCCGCCTCACTAACCTGTCCTCAAAAGGAACATTTGTTAGCAGTTTTAAAGAGGCACAAAAAAGCAATATGATAGCCAATGAGAGCCAAAGAAGACTGAATCCAATCATGAAGGAGGTTTTTAAGAAGGAGAATATTAAATGGCTGGATGTTGGCATCATCTACCCCATCTCAGATAGTGTGTGGGTGAGTCTCATCCAGTGTGTGCCTAAAAAGGGGGGGTGTGACTGTCATTACAAATGAAAAGGATGAAATCATTCCAACAAGGACTGTAACTGGTTGGAGGATTTGCATGGATTACAGGAAGCTGAATAAGGCAACTAGAAAAGACCATTTCCCTTGCCATTTATTGATCAAATGTTGGATAGATTGGCTGGAAAGGACTTCTACTGTTTTATGGATTACTATTCTGGATACAATCAGATTGCTATAGCACCAGAAGAGCAAGAGAAACAACTTTCACTTATCCTTATGGCACATTTGCTTTCAGAAGAAAGCCATTTGGACTATGCAATGCTCCAGCAACCTTCCAAAGCTGTATGATGGAAATGTTTTCTGACTTGATTGAGAAATCCATGGAAGTGTTCATGGATGATTTCTCTGTATTTGGAGAAACTTTCCGGAACTGTTTAGTGAATCTAGAGCAAATTCTGGATAGATGTGAGGAGACTAATTTGGTGTTGAACTGGGAGAAGTGTCACTTCATGGTGACAGAAGGAATTGTGCTTGCTCATAGAATTTTCAGAAATGACATTGAAGTGGATAAGGCAAATATTGAAGTTATTGAAAAGTTACCCCCTCCCACATCAGTAAAAGGCATCAGAACCTTCCTTGGCCACGCTGGTTTTTACAGAAGGTTTATCATGGACTTCTCCAAGATCTCAAAGCCATTGTTCATATGGTTCAATATAAAATCAATTACTTAATGTTTGAGTTCATCAAAACATACAAGGGCCACAGGAGTGTGAGTCAGATGCATGACGAGTCAAACGCTATATGACTTAACATTATTCCCCTTTTTGATGATGACAAACATTCCATAAGATTTTATATTGATCAAGGAAATTGGTATTGCAAATAAGAGATAATCAAAACACTTTGTTTCTAAGAAAGTTTAGATACTCCCCCAAAAACTTATACTAAAAAAAAAACAACCAAGGGCATTATCTTAATATACAATCTCATATACAATTTCGCTCTTTTCAAACTTATTCACTTTTGATTTAAGATGCTATATTGATGCACGTTATTTTCTATGTCGCTTCATGTTATTTCTCCTAGCCCTACAATCTCATATACAATTTCGCTCTTGCCATGATCACATGGTTAACTCATAACCCCGTTGCCTTGATAACATGGTTAACCCTTGACCCTATTGCCCTAATCCCATGGTTAACACATGACCCTCTTGCCATGATCCCAAGGTTAACCCATGACACTCTTCCCAGGATATCATGGTTAACCCATGACCCTGTTGACATGAACACATGGTTAACCCATGACCTCGTTGCCAAGACCACATGGTAAAACCATGACCCTTTTGCCATGATCCCATTGTTAACCCATGACCCTATTTCCATGATCCCATGGTTAACCATAACCCTCTTGCCATGAAAAAATTGTTAACACATGACCCTGTTGCCATGATCCTATGGTTAACCTATGACCTTCTTGCCATGTTCCCATGGTTAACACATGACCCTCTTGCCATGATCACAAGGTTAACCCATGACCCCGTTGCCATGATCCCATGTTCAACCCATGACCATGTTGCTATGATCAAACGGTTAACCCATGAACCGGTTGCCATGATCACCTGGTTAAGGCCACAAGGTTAAACCACGACCCTGTTGCCATGATCCCATTGTTAACCCATGAACCTATTTCGAAGATCCCATGGTTAACCATAACCCTCTTGCCATGATCACATGGTTAACACATGACCCTCTTGTCATGATCCCATGGTTAACCCATGACCCTCTTGCCATGATCACATGCTTAACCCATGACCCTTATGCCAAGTTCCCATGGTTAATACATGACCCTCTTGCCATGATCACATGGTTAATCCATGACCCCGTTGCCATGATCCCATGTCAACCCATGACCATGTTGCCATGATCACACGGTTAACCCATGACCCGGTTGCCATGATCACTTGGATAACCCTAACCTTGTTGCCATGATCACATGGTTAACCCATTACCCCATTACCAAGATCCCATGGTTAACCCATGACCCTCTTGCCATGATCCCATGGTTAAGCCATGACCCTCTTGCCATGATCACATGGTAAACCATGACCCCGTTGCCCTTACCCTGTAGCCATATTCCCATGGTTAACACATGACCTTCTTGCCATGATCCCATGGTTAATCCGTGACCCTATTGACATGATCACATGCCACGATCCCATGTTTAACCCATGACACTCTTGCCATGTTACCATGGTTAACACGTAACCCTCTTTCCATGATCCCTTGATTAACCCATGACCCTCTTGCCATGATCACATGGTTAACCGTTGACCCCGTTGCCATGATCCCATGTTTAACCCATGACCATGATACCATGATCACATGGTTAACCTCTGACCCCATTGCCATGATGATATGGTAACCTATGCCCCTATTGCCTTGATCTCATGGTTAACCCATGACCCCCTTGCCATGATCCCATGGTTAATCCATGACCTTCTTGCTATGATCCCATGGTTAAGCCATGACCCTCTTTCCATGATCACATGGTAAACCCATGACCCCATTGCCATTACCCTGTTGCCTTATTCCCATGGTTAACACATGACCCTCTTGCCATGATCCCATGGTTACCCTCTTGCCATGATCCCATGGTTAACACATGACCCTCTTGCCATGATCCAATGTTTAACCCCTGACCCTCTTGCCATGATCCCATGTTTAACAGGTGACCCTCTTGCCATGTTCCCATGGTTAACACGTGACACTATTGCCATGATCCCATTGTTAACCCGTGACCCTCTTGCCATGGTCAAATGGTAAGCCTGTGACCCCGTTGCCATGACTCTCTTGCCATATTCCCAAGGTTAACACATGACCCTCATGCCATGATCCCATGGTTAATACGTGACCCTTTTACCATGATCACATGGATAACCCATGACCCTATTGCCATGATCCCTTGTTTAACCCGTGACCCTCTTGCCATGTTACCATGGTTAACACGTGACCCTATTTCCATAATCCCATGATTAACCCAAAACCCTCTTGGCCTGATCACATTGTTAACCATTGATCCCGTTGCCATGATCCCAAGTTTAACCCATGATCCCGATACCATGATCACATGGTTTACCCCTGACCCAGTTTCCATGATCATATGGTTAACCCATGACCCCATTGCCATGATCCCATGTTTAACCCAAGACCTTCTTCCCATGATCCCATGGTTATCCCATTACCCTCTTGCCATGATCACACTGTTAATCGATGACCCTCTTGCCATGTTCCCATGGTTAACACATGCCCTTTTGCCATGAGCCCATGGTTAACCCATGACCCTCTTGCCATGATCATATGGTTAACCCCTGACCTCGTTGACATGTTCACATGCGTAACCCATGACCCCATTGCCATGATCCCATGTTTAACCCATGACCCTCTTGCCATGATCCCACCGTTAACCCATGATTCTCTTGCCATGTTACCATGGTTAACACGTGACCCTTTTGCCATGATCCCATAGTTAACCCGTGACCCTTCTTGCCATGTTTAACCCATGACCCTCTTGCCATGATCCCATGGTTAACCCATGACTCTCTTTCCATGGTCCCATTGTTAAGCAATGACCCTCGTTCCATGATCACTTGGTAAACCTGTGACCCCGTTGCCATGACCCACTTGCCATATTCCCATGGTTAACACATGACCCTCTTGTCATCATCCCATGGTTAATCAGTGACCCTCTTGCCATGATCACATGGACAACCCATGACCCTATTGACATGATCCTATGTTTAACCTGACACCTTCTTGCCATGTTACCATGGTTAACACGTGACCCTCTTTCCATGATCCCATGATTAACCTATGTCACTCTTGCCATGATCCCATGGTTAACCCATGGCATTCTTTCATTGATCACACTGTCAACCCATTACCCTCTTGCCATGTTCCCATTGTTAACACATGACCCTTTTGCCATGATCCCATGGTTAACCCATTACCCTCTTGCCATGATCATATGGTTAACCCCAGTCCCCATGCCATGATCATAAGGTTAACCCATCACCCCATTGCCAAGATCCCATGTTTAACCCATGACCCTGTTGCCATGATCCCATGGTTAACCCATGACCCTCTTGTGTTGATCACATGGATAACCCATGACCCTGTTGCCATGATCCCATGTTTAACCCGTGTCACACTTGCCATGTTACCATGGTTATGACGTGACCCTCTTTACATGATCCGATGATTAACCCATGACCCTCTTGCCTTGATCACATTGTTAACCGTTGACCCTATTGCAATGATCCCATGTTTAACCCATGATCCAAATACCATGATCACATGGCTAATCCCTGACCCCGTTTCCATGATCATATGGTTAACCCATGACCCCATTACCGTGATCCCACGTTTAACCCATGACCCTCTTGCCATGATCCCATGGTTTACCCATGACCCACTTGCCATGATCACACTGTTAACCGATGACGCTCTTGCCATGTTCCCATGGTTAACACATGACCATTTGCCATGATCCCATGGTTAACCCATGACCCTCTTGCCTTGATCATACGGTTAACCCCTTACCCCGTTGCCATGATCACATGCTTAACCCATGACCCCGTTGCCATGATCCCATGTTTAACCCATGACCCTCTTGCCATGATCCCTTGGTTAACCCATGACCCTCTTGCCATGTTCCCAAGGTTAAAATGTGACCCACTTGAAATGATCCCATGGTTAACCCATGACCCTCATGCCATCATTCCATGGTTAACTCAAGACCCTCTTGCCATGATCACATGGATAACCGATGACCCTGTTGCCATGATCCCTTGTTTAACCTGTGTCTCTCTTTCCATGTTACCATGGTTAACACGTGACCCACTTTCCATGATAGCATGATTAACCTATGACTCTCTTGCCATGTTCCCATGGTTATCACATGACCCTTTTGCCATGATCCCATGGTTAACACATGGCCCTCTTGCCATGATCCCATGGTTAACACGTGACCCTTTTTGCCTTGATCACATGGATTACCCATGACCCTCTTGCCATGATCCCATGGTTAACCCATGACTCTCTTGCCATGATCCCATGTTTAAACAATGACCCTCTTTCGATGATCACATGGTAAACCCGTGACCCCATTGCTATGACCATCTTGCCATATTCCCATGGTTAACATATGATCACATGATTAACACCGTGACCCTCTTGCCATAATCACATGGATAACCCATGACCCTGTTGCCATGATCCCATGTTTAACCCGTGACCCTCTTGCCATGTTACCATGGTTAACACGTGACCCTCTTTTCCTGATCCCATGATAAACCCATGACCCTCTTGCCATGATCACACTATTAACCGATGACCCTCTTGCCATGTTCACATGGTTAACACATGACCTTTTGCCATGATCCCATGCCATGACCTTTTTGCCATGATCCTCTTGCCATGATCATATGGTTAACCCCTGACCCCGTTGTAATGATCACATGCATAACCCATGACCCCGTTGCCATGATCCCATGTTTAACCCATGACCCACTTGTCGTGATTCCAAAGTTAACCCATGACTCTCTTACCATAATCCCATGGTTAAGCAACGACTCTCTTTCCATGATCACATGGTAAACCCGTGACCCCGTTGCGATGACCCTCTTGCCATATTCCCATGGTTAACACATGACACTCTTGCCATGATCCCATGGTTAATCCGTGACCCTCTTTCCATGATCTCATGGATAACCCATGACCCTGTTGCCACGATTCCATGTTTAACCCGTGACCCTCTTGTCATGTTACCATGGTTAACACGTGACCCTCTTACCATGATCCGATGATAAACCCATGACCCTCTTGCCTTGATCACATGGTTAACCCTTGACCCCGTTGCCATGATCCCATGCTTAACGCATGACCCGGATACCATGATCACATGGTTAACCCCTGACCCCGTTGCCATGATCATGTGGTTAACCCATGATCCCATTGCCATGATTCCATGTTTAACCCATGACACCCTTTCCATGATCCCATGGTTAACCTTTGACCCTCTTGCCATGTTTCCATGGTTAACACATGACCCTCTTGCCATGTTCCCATGGTTAACCCGTGACCTTCTTTCCTTGATCCCATTGTTAACCCGTGACCCTCTTGCCATGTTCCCATGGTTAACACGTGACCCTCTTGCCATGATCCCAAGGATAGCCCGTGACTCTCTTGCCATGATCACTTGGATCACCCTTGACCCCGTAGCCATGATCCCAAGTTTAACCCATGACCCTCTTGCCATGATCCCATGGTTAAGCCATTACACTCTTGCCATGATCCCATGGTTAACCCATGACCCCATTACCATGATCTCATGTTTAACCCATGACTCTCTTGCCATGATCCCATTGTTACCCTATGACCCTCTTGCCATGTTTCCATGGCTAACACGTGACCCTCAAGCTTTGATCCTATGGTTAACCCGTGACCCTATTGCCATGATCCCATGGTTAACCCATGACCCTCTTGCCATGTTCCCATGGTTAACACGTGACCCTCTTGCCATGATCCCAAGGGTAACCCATGACTCTCTTGCCATGATCACTTGGATAACCCTTGACCCCGTAGCCATGACCGCATGTTAAATCCATGACCCTCTTGCCATGACCCCATGGTTAACCCATGACCCTATTGCCCTGATCCCATGGTTAAGCCATGACCCTCTTGCCATGATCACATGGATAACCCATGACCTTGTTGACTTGATCCCATGTTTAACCCGTGACCCTCTTGCCATTTACCATGGTTAACACGTGACCCTCTTTCAGTGATTTCATGGTTAACCCATGACCCTCTTGCCATGATCACATGGTTAACCCTTGACCCCGATGCCATGATCTCATGTTTAACCCATGACACTGATACCATGATCACATGGTTAACCCCTGACACAGTTGCCATTATCATGTGGTTAACCCAAGACCCCATTGTCATGATCCCATGTTTAACCCATGGCCCTTTTGCCATGATCCTATGATTAACGCGTGACCCTCTTGCCATGATCATATGGTTAATCCTGGACCCTCTTGCCATGTTCCCATGGTTAACACATGACCCTTTTGCCATGATCCCATGGTTAACCCATGACCCTCTCGCCATGATCATATGGTTAACCCCTGACCCCGTTGCCATGATCACATGCTTAACCCGTGACCCCGTTGCCATGATATGATGTTTAACACAGGACCTTATTGCCATGATCACATGGTTTACCCCTAACCCCGTTGCCATGATCTCACGGTTAACCCATGACCCCATTGCCATGATCTCATGTTTAACCCATGACCCTCTAGCCATGATCCCATGGTTAACCCATGACCCTCTTGCCATGTTCCCATGGTTAACACGTGACCCTCTCGCCATGATCCAATGGTTAACCCGTGACTCTCTTACCATGATCACATGGATAACCCATGACCCCGTAGCCATGATCCCTTGTTTAACCCATGACCCTCTTGCCATGATCCCATGGTTAACCCATGACCCTCTTGCCATGATCCCTTGGTTATGCCATGACCCTCTTGCCATGATCACATGGATAACCCATGACCCTGTTGCCACGATCCCATGTTTAACCCATGACCCTCTTGCCATGTTATCGTGGTTAACACGTGTCTCACTTTCCATGATAGCATGATTAACCCATGACCTTCTTGCCATGATCATATGGGTAACCCTTGACCCCGTTAGCATGATCCCATGTTTAACCCATGACCTTGATACTATGATAGCATGGTTAACCCCAGACCCGGTTGCCACGATCATGTGGTTAACCCATGACCCCGTTGCCATGATCCCATGTTTAACCCATCGCCCTTTTGCCATGATCCCATGATTAACGCATAACCCTCTTGCCATGATCATATGGTTAACCCTGGACCCTCTTGCCATGTTCCCATGGTTAACACATAACCCTTTTCCCATGTTCCCATGGTTAACCCATGACTCTCTTGCCATGATCATATGGTTAACACCTAACCCCGTTGCCATGATCACATACTTAACCCATGACCCCGTTGCCATGATCCGATGTTTAACACATGACCTTGTTGCCATGATCACATGGTTTACCCCTAACCCCGTTGCCATGATCTCACGGTTAACCCATGACTCCAATGCCATGATCTCATGTTTAACCCATGACCCTCTAGCCATGATCCCATGGTTAACCCATGACCGTCTTGCAATGTTCCCATGGTTAACACGTTACCCTCTCGCCATGATCCCATGGTTAACCCGTGACTCTCTTGCCATGATCACATGGATAACCCATGACCCCGTAGCCATGATCCCTTGTTTAACCCATGACCCTATTGCCATGATCCCATGGTTAACCCATGACCCTCTTGCCATGATCCCTTGGTTATGCCATGACCCTCTTGCCATGATCACATGGATAACCTATGACCTTGTTGCCATGATCCCATGTTTAACCCGTGACCCTTTTTCCATGTTATCGTGGTTAACACGTGACCCTCTTTCCATGATAGCATGATTAACCCATGACCTTCTTGCCATGATCATATGGGTAACCCTTGACCCCGTTAGCATGATCCCATGTTTAACCCATGACCCTGATACTATGATAGCATGGTTAACCCCTGACCCCGTTGCCATGATTATGTGGTTAACCCATGACCCCGTTGCCATGATCTCATGGTTAACCGATGACCCCCTTGCTATGATCCCATGGTTAACCCATGACCCTCTTGCCTTGACCACTTTTCCCATGGTTAACACATGACCCTCTTGCCATGATCCATGGTTAACACATGACTCTCTTACCATGATCACATGGATAATCCATGACCATGTTGCCATGATCCCATGTTTAACCCGTGACCCTCTTGCCATGTTACCATGGTTAACACGTGATCCTTTTTCCATGATAGCATGATTAACCCATGACACTCTTGCCATGATCACATGGTTAACCCTTGACCCCGTCACCATGATCCCATGTTTAACCCATGACCTTGATACCATGATCACATGGATAACCCCTGACCCCGTTGCCATGATCATGTGGTTAACCCATGACCTCTTTGCCATGATCCCATGTTAAACCCATGATCCCATTGCCATGATCCCATGGATAACCAATGACCCTCTTGCCTTGACCACATGGTTAACCCATGACCCTCTTGCCATGATCACATGGATAACCCATGACCCTGTTGCCATGATCCCATGTTTAACCCGTGACCGTTTTTCCATGTTACCATGGTTAACACATGACCTTCTTTCCATGATAACAAGATTAACCCATGACCTTCTTGCTATGATCACATGGTTAACCCTTGACCCCAATGCCATGATCCCATGTTTAACCAATGACCCTGATACCATGATCACATGGTTAAACCCAGTCCCCGTTTCCATTGTCATGTGGTAAACCCATGACCCCATTGACAGGATCCCATGTTCAACCCATGACCCTCTAGCCATGATCCCATGGTTACCTCATGACCCTCTTGTCATGATCACATGGTTAACACGTGACCCTCTTGCCATGATCCCATGGTTAACCCGTGACCCTTTTGACATGATCCCATGGTTTATCCATGACACTCTTGCCATGTTCCCATGGTTAACACGTGACCCTCTTGCCATGATCGCATGGTTAACCTGTGACTCTCTTGCCATGATCACATGGATAACCCAGGACCTTGTTGACATAATCACATGGTTTAACCCTGACCCCATAGCCATGATCTCACGGCTAACCCATGACCGTATTGCCATAATCCCATGTTTAACCTATGACCCTCTTGCTATTTTCCTATGGTTAACCCATGACCCTCTTGCCATGTTCCCATGGTTAACACGTGATCCTCTTTCAATGATCCCATGGTTAACCCGTGACTCTCTTACCATGATCACATGGATAACCCATGACCCCGTAGGCAAGATCCCATGTTTAACCCATGAACCTCATGCCATGATCCCATGGTTAACCAATGACCCCGTTGCCATGATTACATGTATAACCCATGACCCTGTTGCCACGATCCCATGTTTAACTTGTGACCTCTTGCCATGTTACCATGGTTAAAACGTGACCCTCTTTCCATGATAGCATGATTAACCCATGACCTTCTTGCAATGATCACATGGTTAACCCATGACCCTATTGCCATGATCCCATGTTAACCCATGACCCTGAAACCATGATCACATGGTTAACCCCTGACCTTGTTGCCATGATCATGTAGTTAACCTATGACCCCATTCCCATGATCCCATGTTAAATCCATGACCCCCTTGCCATGTCCTTATGGTTAACCCCATGACCCTCTTGCCATGTTGCCATGGTTAACCCATGACCCTCTTGCCATGTTCCCATGGTTAACACGTGACCTTTTTGCCTTGATCCGATGGTTAACACGTGACTCTCTTGCCAAGATCACATGGTTAACCATTGACGCCATTGCCATGATCCCATGTTTAACCCATGACCCTCTTGCTATGATCCCATGGTTACCCCATGACCCTATTGCCTTGTTTCCATGGTTAACCCGTGACCCTCTTGCCATGATCCCATGGTTAACTAGTGACCCTCTTGCCATGTTCCCATGGTTAACACGTGACCCATTTGCCATCATCCCATGGTTAACCTGTGACTCTCTTGCCATGATCACATGGATAACCCATGACCCCGTAGCCATGATCCCATGTTTAACCCATGACCCTCTTGCCATGATCCCATGGTTAACCCATCACTCTCTTGCCATGATCCCATGGTTGAGCCTTGACCCTCCTGCCAAGATCACATGGATAACCCTTGACCTTGTTGACATGATCCCATGGTTACCCCATGACCCTCTCGCCATGTTTCCATGGATAACACGTGACCTTCTTGCCATGATCCCATGGTTAACCCGTGACCGCTTTCCATCATCCCATGGTTAACCCATGACCCTCTTTGCATGTTCCCATGGTTAACACGTGACCCTCTTGCCTTGATCCCATGGTTAACCCGTGACTCTCTTGCCATGATCACAAGGATAACCCATGACCCTCTTGCTATGATCCCATGTTTATCCCATGACCCTATTGCCATGATCCCTTGGTTAACCCTTGACCTTCTTGCCATGATCCCATAGTTAAGCCATGACCCTCTTGCCTTGATCGCTTGGATAACCCAAGACCCTATTTCCATGATCCCATGTTTAACCTGTGACCCTCTTGTCATGTTACCATGGTTAACACGTGACCCTCTTGCCATGATCCCATAGTTGACCCGTGACTCTCTTGCCATGATCCCATGGTTGACCTGTCACTCTCTTGCCATGATCCCATGGTTGACCCATGACCCTATTGCCATTATCCTATGGTTAACCGATGATCCTCTTGCCATGATCCCTTGGTTAAGCCATAACCCTCTCGCCATGAAACAATAGATAACCCATGACCCTGTTTCCAAGATCCCATGTTTAACCCGTGACCCTCTTGCCATGTTACCGTGGTTAACACGTGACCCTCTTTCCATGGTAGCGTGATTAACCCATGACCCTCTTGCCATGATCACAAGGTTAACCCTTGACCCCGATGCCAAGATCCCATATTTGTCCCATGACCATGATACCATGATCACATGGTTAACCCCTGACCCCGTTGCCATGATCATTTGGATAACCCATTACCCTATTGCCATGATCCCATGTGTAACCCATGACCCCCTTGCCACGATCCCATGGTTAACCCTTGACCTCGTTGCCATGATCCCATGGTTACCC
This sequence comes from Sophora flavescens, assembly GCA_030762895.1. Classification (NCBI taxonomy): domain Eukaryota; kingdom Viridiplantae; phylum Streptophyta; class Magnoliopsida; order Fabales; family Fabaceae; genus Sophora; species Sophora flavescens. The sequence goes on from CM061068.1 coordinate 134,850,517, forward strand.
CCTGACCTCGTTGCCATGATCCCATGGTTACCCCATGACCCTCTTGCCATGTTTCCATGGTTAACACGTGACCCTCTTGCCATGATCCCATGGTTAACCCGTGACCCTCTTGCCATGATCCATGGGTTAACCCATGACCCTCTTGCCATGTTCTCATGGTTAACACGTGACCCTCGTGCCTTGATTCCATGGTTAACCCGTGACTCTCTTGCCATGATCACATGGATAACCCATGACCCCGTAGCCATGATCCCAAGTTTAACGCATAACCCTCTTGCCATGATCCCATGGTTAACCCATGACCCTCTTGCCATGATCCCATTGTTAAGCAATGATCCTCTTGCCACGATCACTTGGATAACCCAAGATGTTGTTTCCATGATCCCATGTTGAACCCGTGACCCTCTTGCCATGTTACCATGGTTAACACGTGACCCTCTTTCCATGATAGCATGATTAACCCATGACCCTCTTGCCATGATCACATGGTTAACCCTTAAGGTCGTTGCCATGATCCCATGTTTAACCCAAGACCCAGATCCCTTTATCACATGGTTAATCCCTAACCCCGTTGCCATGATCATGTGGTGAACCCATGACCCCATTGCCATGATCCCATGTTTAACCCATGACCCCCTTATCATGATCCCATGGTTAACCCATGACCCTCTTGCCTTGACCACAGGGTTAGCCCATGACCCTCTCGCCATGTTCCCATGGTTCACACAAGACCCTTTCGCCATGATCCATGGTTAACACATGACCCTCTTGCCATGATCACATGGTTAACCAATGACCCCATTGCCATGATCCCATGTTTAACCCATGACCCTCTTGCCATGATCCCATGGTTACCCCATGACCCCCTTGACATGTTTCCAGGGTTAACACGTGACCTTCTTGCCATGATCCCATGGTTAACCCGTGACCTTCTTACCATGATCCCTTGGTTATGCCATGACCCTCTTGCCATGATCACATGGATAACCTATAACCTTGTTGCCATTATCCCATGTTTAACCCGTGACCCTTTTGCCATGTTATCGTGGTTAACACGTGACCCTCTTTCCATGATAGCATGATTAACCCATGACCTTCTTGCCATGATCATATGGGTAACCCTTGACCCCATTAGCATGATCCCATGTTTAACCCATGACCCTGATACTATGATAGCATGGTTAACCCCTGACCCCGTTGCCATGATTATGTGGTTAACCCATGACCCCGTTGCCATGATCTCATGGTTAACCGATGACCCCCTTGCTATGATCCCATGGTTAACCCATGACCCTCTTGCCTTGACCACTTTTCCCATGGTTAACACATGACCCTCTTGCCATGATCCATGGTTAACACATGACTCTCTTGCCATGATCACATGGATAATCCATGACCATGTTGCCATGATCCCATGTTTAACCCGTGACCCTCTTGCCATGTTACCATGGTTAACACGTGATCCTTTTTCCATGATAGCATGATTAACCCATGACACTCTTGCCATGATCACATGGTTAACCCTTGACCCCGTCGCCATGATCCCATGTTTATCCCATGACCTTGATACCATGATCACATGGATAACCCCTGACCCCGTTGCCATGATCATGTGGTTAACCCATGACCTCTTTGCCATGATCCCATGTTAAACCCATGATCCCATGGATAACCAATGACCCTCTTGCCTTGACCACATGGTTAACCCATGACCCTCTTGCCATGATCACATGGATAACCCATGACCCTGTTGCCATGATCCCATGTTTAACCCGTGACCCTTTTTCCATGTTACCATGGTGAACACGTGACCCTCTTTCCATGATAACAAGATTAACCCATGACCTTCTTGCCATGATCACATGCTTAACCCCTGTCCCCGTTTCCATTATCATGTGGTAAACCCATGACCCCATTGACAGGATCCCATGTTCAACCCATGACCCTCTAGCCATAATCCCATGGTTACCTCATGACCCTCTTGCCATGATCACATGGTTAACACGTGACCCTCTTGCCATGATCCCATGGTTAACCCGTGACCCTTTTGACATGATCCCATGGTTTACCCATGACACTCTTGCCATGTTCCCATGGTTAACAAGTGACCCTCTTGCCAAGATCGCATGCTTAACCTGTGACTCTCTTGCCGTGATCACATGGATAACACAGGACCTTGTTGACATAATCACATGGTTTACCCCTGACCCCGTATCCATGATCTCACGGCTAACCCATGACCCTATTGCCATAATCCCATGTTTAACCTATGACCTTCTTGCCATTTTCCCATGGTTAACCCATGACCCTCTTGCCATGTTCCCATGGTTAACACGTGATCCTCTTTCAATGATCACATGGTTAACCCGTGACCCTCTTACCATGATCACATGGATAACCCATGACCCCGTAGTCATGATCCCATGTTTAACCCATGAACCTCATGCCATGATCCCATGGTTAACCCATGACCCCGTTGCCATGATCACATGTATAACCCATGACCCTATTGCCATGATCCCATGTTTAACCTGTGACCTCTTGCCATGTTACCATGGTTAAAACGTGACCCTCTTTCCATGATAGCATGATTAACCCATGACCCTCTTGCAATGATCACATGGTTAACCCATGACCCTATTGCCATGATCCCATATTAACCCATGACCCTGAAACCATGATCACATGGTTAACCCCTGACCTTGTTGCCATGATCATGTAGTTAACCTATGACCCCATTCCCATGATCCCATGTTAAATCCATGACCCCCTTGCCATGTCCCCATGGTTAACCCCATGACCCTCTTGCCATGTTGCCATGGTTAACCCATGACCCTCTTGCCATGTTCCCATGGTTAACACGTGACCCTTTTACCTTGATCCCATGGTTAACACGTGACTCTCTTGCCAAGATCACATGGTTAACCATTGATGCCATTGCCATGATCCCATGTTTAACCCATGACCCTCTTGCTATGATCCCATGGTTACCCCATGACCCTGTTGCCTTGTTTCCATGGTTAACCCGTGACCCTCTTGCCATGATCCCATGGTTAACCAGTGACCCTCTTGCTATGTTCCCATGGTTAACACGTGACCCATTTGCCATCATCCCATGGTTAACCTGTGACTCTCTTGCCATGATCACATGGATAACCCATGACCCCGTAGCCATTATCCCATGTTTAACCCATGACCCTCTTGCCATGATCCCATGGTTAACCCATCACTCTCTTGCCATGATCCCATGGTTGAGCCTTGACCCTCTTGCTAAGAGCACATGGATAACCCTTGACCTTGTTGACATGATCCCATGGTTACCCCATGACCCTCTTGCCATGTTTCCATGGATAACACGTGACCCTCTTGGGATGATCCCATGGTTAACCCGTGACCGCTTTCCATGATCCCATGGTTAACCCATGACCCTCTTTGCATGTTCCCATGGTTAACACGTGACCCTCTTGCCTTGATCCCACGGTTAACCCGTGACTCTCTTGCCATGATCACATGGATAACCCATGACCCTCTTGCCATGATCCCATGTTTATCCCATGACCCTATTGCCTTGATAGCTTGGATAACCCAAGACCCTATTTCCATGATCCCATGTTTAACCCGTGACCCTCTTGTCATGTTACCATGGTTAACACGTGACCCTCTTGCCATGATCCCATAGTTGACCCGTGACTCTCTTGCCATGATCCCATGGTTGACCTGTGACTCTCTTGCCATGATCCCATGGTTGACCCATGACCCTATTGCCATATCCTATGGTTAACCGATGATCCTCTTGCCATGATCCCTTGGTTAAGCCATAACCCTCTTGCCATGAAACAATAGATAACCCATGACCCTGTTTCCAAGATCCCATGTTTAACCCGTGACCCTCTTGCCATGTTACCGTGGTTAACACGTGACCCTCTTTCCATGGTAGCATGATTAACCCATGACCCACTTGCCATGATCACAAGGTTAACCCTTGACCCCGATGCCAAGATCCCATGTTTGTCCCATGACCCTGATACCATGATCACATGGTTAACCCCTGACACCGTTGCCATGATCATTTGGATAACCCATTACCCTATTGCCATTATCCCATGTGTAACCCATGACCCCCTTGCCACAATCCCATGGTTAACCCTTGACCTCGTTGCCATGATCCCATGGTTACCCCCTGACCTCGTTGCCATGATCCCATGGTTACCCCACGACCCTCTTGCCATGTTTCCATGGTTAACACGTGACCCTCTTGCCATGATCCCACGGTTAACCCGTGACCCTCTTGCCATGATCCATGGGTTAACCCATGACCCTCTTGCCATGTTCTCATGTTTAACACGTGACCCTCGTGCCTTGATTCCATGGTTAACCCGTGACTCTCTTGCCATGATCACATGGATAACCCATGACCCCGGAGCCATACTCCCAAGTTTAACGCATAACTCTCTTGCCATGATCCCATGGTTAACCCATGACCCTCTTGCCATGATCCCATTATTAAGCAATGATCCTCTTGCCACGATCACTTGGATAACCCATGATGTTGTTTCCATGATCCCATGTTGAACCCGTGACCCTCTTGCCATGTTACCATGGTTAACACGTGACCCTCTTTCCATGATAGCTTGATTAACCCATGACCCTCTTGCCATGATCACATGGTTAACCCTTATGGTCGTTGCCATGATCCCATGTTTAACCCAAGACCCAGATTCCTTGATCACATGGTTAACCCCTAACCCCGTTGCCATGATCATGTGGTTAACCCATGACCCCATTGCCATGATCCCATGTTTAACCCATGACCCCCTTGCCATGATCCCATGGTTAACCCATGACCCTCTTGCCTTGACCACAGGGTTAGCCCATGACCCTCTTGCCATGTTCCCATGGTTCACACAAGACCCTTTTTCCATGATCCATGGTAAACACATGACCATCTTGCCATGATCACATGGTTAACCAATGACCCCATTGCCATGATCCCATGTTTAACCCATGGCCCTCTTGCCATGATCCCATGGTTACACCATGACCCTCTTGGCATGTTTCCAGGGTTAACACGTGACCTTCTTGCCATGATACCATGGTTAACCCGTGACCCTCTTGCCATGATCCTATGGTTAACCCATGACCCTCTTGCCATGTGCCCCTGGTTAACACGTGACCCTCTTGCCATGATCCCATGGTCAAATCGTGACTCTCTTGCCATGATCACATGGATAACCCATGATCCACTTGCCATGATCCCATGGTAAACACATGACCCACTTGCCATGATCCGATGGTTAAGTCATGACCCTCTTGCCATGGTCACATCGATAACCCATGACCTGTAGCCACGAACCCATGTTTAACCCGTGACCCTCTTGCCATGTTACCATGGTTAACATGTGACCCTCTTTCCATGATAGCATGATTCACCCATGTCCCTCTTGCCATGATCATATGGTTAACCCTTGACCCCGTTGCCATGATCCCAGGTTTATCCCATGACTTTGATACCACTACCACATGGTTGACCCCTGGCCCCGTTGCCATGATCTTGTGGTTAACCCATGACCCCATTGCCGTGATCCCATGTTTAACCCATGACCCGCTTGCCATGATCCCATGGTTAACCAATCAACCTCTTGCCTTGACCACATGGTTAACCAATGGCCTTCTTGCCATGTTCCCATGGTTAACTCTTAACCCGCTTGACATGATCCATGGTTAACACATTACCCTCTTGCCATGATCATATGGTTAACCCCTGACCTCGTTGGCATTATCACATGGATAACCCTTGACCCCATTGCCATGATCCCATGTTTAACCCATTACCCTCTTGCCATGATCCAATGGTTACCCCATGACCCTCTTGCCAGGTTTTCATGGTTAACACGTAACCCTCTAGCCATGATCCTGTGGTTAACACGTGACCCTCTTTCCATGATCCCATGGTTAACCCATGACCTTGTTGCCATGTTCCCATGATTAACACGTGACCCTATTGTCCTGATCCCATGGTTAACCCGTGACCCTCTTGCCATGATCCATGGAACCCCCCCCCCCCCCACCAACCCCCCCCCCACCCCCCCCCCCCCCCCTTAACCCATGACCCTCTTGCCATGATCACATGGATATCCCATGACCCTGTTGCCATGATCCCATGTTTAACCAGTGACCCCCTTGCCATGTTACCATGGTTAACACGGGACCCTCTTTCTATGATAGCATGATTAACCCATGACCCTCTTGCAACGATCACATGGTTAACCCGTGACCCCGTTGCCATGATCCCATGTTTAACCCATGACCCTGATACCAAGATCACATGGTTGGCCCCTGACCTTATTGCCATGATCATGTGGTTAACCCATGACCCCATTGCCATGATCCCATGTTTAACCCCTAACCCCCTTGCCATGATCCCATGGTTAACCCTTGACCCTCTTGCCTTGACCACATGGTTAACCCATGCCCTCTTGTCATGTTCCCATGGTTAACACATGACCATTTTGCCATGATCCATGGTTAACACTTGACCTTCTTGCCATGATCATATGTTTAACCCAGGACCTCGTTTCCATGATCACATGGTTAACCCATGACCCCATTGCCAAGATCCCATGTTTAACCCATGACCCTCTTGCTATGATCCCATGGTTACCCCATGACCCTCTTGCCATGTTTCCATGGTTAACACGTGACCCTCTTGCCCTGATCCCATGGTTAACCCGTGACCCGCTTGCCATGATCCCATGGTTAACCCATGACCCTCTTACCTTGTTCCCATGTTTAACACGTGACCCTTTTTCCAAGATCCCATGGTTAACTTGTTACTCTCTTGCCATGATCACATGGATAACCCATGACCCCGTAGCCATGATCCCATGTTTAAACCATGACCCTCTTGTCGTGATCCCATGGTTAACTCATGACCTTCTTGCCATGATCCCATGGTTATGCCTTCACCCTCTTGCCCTGATCACATGGATAACCAATGACCTTGTTGCCATGATCCCATGGTTACCCCATGACCCTCTTGCCATGTTTCCATGGTTAACACGTGACTCTCTTGCCGTGATCCCATTGTTAACCCGTGACCTGCTTGCCATGATCCCATGTTTAACCCATGACCCTCTTGCCATGTTACCATGGTTAAAACGTGACCCTCTTGCCATGATCCCATAGTTAACCCGTGACTCTCTTGCCATGATCACATGGATAACCTATGACACTCTTGCCATGATCCCATAGTTAAGCCATGACCCTCTTACCATGATCGCTTAGATAACCCATGACCCTGTTTCCATGATCCCATGTTTAACCCGTGACCCTCTTGCCATGTTACCATGGTTAACACGTGACCCTCTTGCCATGATCCCATGGTTAACCCGTGACTCTCTTGCCATGATCACATGGATAACCCATGACCCCGTAGCCAAGATCCCATGTTTAACCCACGACCCTCTTGCCCTGATCCAATGGTTAACCCATAACACTATTGCCATGATCATGTGGTTAACCCATGACCCCATTGCCATGATCCCATGTTTAACCCATGACCCCCTTGCCATGATACCATGGTTAACCTTCGATCCTCTTGCCCTGACCACATGTTTTACACAAGACCCTCTTTCCATGGTCCCATGGTTAACACATGAACCTTTTGCCATGATCCATGGTTAACACTGACCCTCTTGCCATGATCATATGGTTAACCCCTGACCTCGTTGCCATGATCACATGGTTAACCCATGACCCCATTGCCATGATCCCATGTTTGAACCATGACCCTCTTGCCATGATCCCATGGTTACCCGATGACCCTCTTTCCATGTTTCCATGGTTAACACGTGACCCTCTATCCTTGATCCCATGGTTAACCCGTGGCCCTCTTGCCATGATCCAATGGTTAACCCATGACCCTCTTGCCTTGTTCCCATGGTTAACATGTGACCCTCTTGCCATGATAGCATGATTAACCCGTGACCCTCTTGCCATGATCCATGGGTTAACCCATGACCCTCTTGCCATGTTCTCATGTTTAACAAGTGACCCTCGTGCCTTGATTCCATGGTTAACACGTGACTCTCTTGCCATGATCACCTGGATAACCCATGACCCCGTAGCCATGATCCCAAGTTTAACGCATAACCATCTTGCCATGATCCCATGGTTAACCCATGACCCTCTTGCCATGATCCCATTGTTAAGCAATGATCCTCTTGCCACGATCACTTGGATAACCCATGATGTTGTTTCCATGATCCCATGTTGAACCCGTGACCGTCTTTCCATGATCACATGGTTAACCCTTAAGGTCGTTGCCATGATCCCATGTTTAACCCAAGACCCAGATCCCTTGATCACATGGTTAATGCCTAACCCCGTTGCCATGATCATGTGGTTAACCCATGACCCCATTGCCATGACCCTATGTTTAACTCATGACCCCCTTGCCATGATCCCATGGTTAACCCATGACCCTCTTGCCTTGACCACAGGGTTAGCCCATGACCCTCTTGCCATGTTCCCATGGTTCACACAAGACCCTTTTGCCTTGATCCATGCTTAACACATGACCCTCTTGCCATGATCACATGGTTAACCAATGACCCCATTGCCATGATCCCATGTTTAACCCATGACCCTCTTGCCATGATCCCATGGTTACCCCATGACCCTCTTGACATGTTTCCAGGGTTAACACATGACCTTCTTGCCATGATCCCATGGTTAACCCCTTGACCCTCTTGCCATGATCCCTTGGTTATGCCATGACCCTCTTGCCATGATCACATGGATAACCTATGACCTTGTTGCCATGATCCCATGTTTAACCCGTGACCCTTTTGCCATGTTATCGTGGTTAACACGTGACCCTCTTTCCATGATAGCATGATTAACCCATGACCTTCTTGCCATGATCATATGGGTAACCCTTGACCCCGTTAGCATGATCCCATGTTTAACCCATGACCCTGATACTATGATAGCATGGTTAACCCCTGACCCCGTAGCCATGATTATGTGGTTAACCCATGACCCCGTTGCCATGATCTCATGGTTAACCGATGACCCCCTTGCCGTGATCCCATGGTTAACCCATGACCCTCTTGCCTTGACCACTGTTCCCATGGTTGACACATGACCCTCTTGCCATGATCCATGGTTAACACATGACCCTCTTGCCATGATCACATGGATAATCCATGACCATGTTGCCATGATCCCATGTTTAACCCGTGACCCTCTTGCCATGTTACCATGGTTAACACGTGATCCTTTTTCCATGATAGCATGATTACCCCATGACACTCTTGCCATGATCACATGGTTAACCCTTGACCCCGTCGCCATGATCCCATGCTTAACCCTTGACCTTGATACCATGATCACATGGATAACCCTTGACCCCGTTGCCATGATCACGTGGTTAACCCATGACCTCTTTGCCATGATCCCATGTTAAACCCATGATCCCATTGCCACGATCCCATGGATAACCAATGACCCTCTTGCCTTGACCACATGGTTAACCCATGACCCTCTTGCCATGATCACATGGATAACCCATGACCCTGTTGCCATGATCCCATGTTTAACCCATGACCCTTTTTCCATGTTACCATGGTTAACACGTGACCCTCTTTCCATGATAACAAGATTAACCCATGACCTTCTTGCCATTATCACATGGTTAACCCTTGACCCCAATGCCATGATCCCATGTTTAACCCATGACCCTGATACCATGATCACATGGTTAACCCCTGTCCCCATTTCCATTATCATATGGTAAACCCATGACCCCATTGACAGGATCCCATGTTCAACCCATGACCCTCTAGCCATGATCCCATGGTTACCTCATGACCCTCTTGCCATGATCACATGGTTAACACGTGACCCTCTTGCCATGATCACATGGTTAACTCGTGACCCTTTTGACATGATCCCATGGTTTACCCATGACACTCTTGCCATGTTCCCATGGTTAACGCGTGACCCTCTAGCCATGATCGCATGGTTAACCTGTGACTCTCTTACCGTGATCACATGGATAACCCAGGACCTTGTTGACATAATCACATGGTTTACCCCTGACCCCGTAGCCATGATCTCACGGCTAACCCATGACCTTATTGCCATAATCCCATGTTTAACCTATGACCCTCTTGCCATTTTCCCATGGTTAACCCATGACCCTCTTGCCATGTTCTCATGGTTAACACGTGATCCTCTTTCAATGATCCCATGGTTAACCCGTGACTCTCTTACCATGATCACATGGATAACCCATGACCCCGTAGTCATGATCCCATGTTTAACCCATGAACCTCATGCCATGATCCCATGGTTAACCCATGCCCCCGTTGCCATGATCACATGTATAACCCATGACCCTGTTGCCATGATCCCATGTTTTACTTGTGACCTCTTGCCATGTTACCATGGTTAAAACGTGGCCCTCTTTCCATGATAGCATGATTAACCCATGACCCTCTTGCAATGATCACATGGTTAACCCATGACCCCATTGCCATGATCCCATGTTAACCCATGACCCTGAAACCATGATCACATGGTTAACCCCTGACCTTGTTGCCATGATCATGTAGTTAACCTATGACCCCATTCCCATGATCCCATGTTAAATCCATGACCCCCTTGCCATGTCCCCATGGTTAACCCCATGACCCTCTTGCCATGTTGCCATGGTTAACCCATGACCCTCTTGCCATGTTCCCATGATTAACAAGTGACCCTTTTGCCTTGATCCCATGTTTAACACGTGACTCTCTTGCCAAGATCACATGGTTAACCATTGACGCCATTGCCATGATCCCATGTTTAACCCATGACCCTCTTGCTATGATCCCATGGTGACCCCATGACCCTCTTGCCTTGTTTCCATGGTTAACCCGTGACCCTCTTGCCATGATCCCATGGTTAACCAGTGACCCTATTGCTATGTTCCCATGGTTAACACGTGACCCATTTGCCATCATCCCATGGTTAACCTGTGACTCTCTTGCCATGATCACATGGATAACCCATGACCCCGTAGCCATGATCCCATGTTTAACCCATGACCCTCTTGCCATGATCCCATGGTTAACCCATAACTCTCTTGCCATGATCCCATGGTTGAGCCTTGACCCTCTTGCCAAGATCACATGGATAACCCTTGACCTTGTTGACATGATCCCATGGTTACCCCATGACCCTCTTGCCATGTTTCCATGGATAACACGTGACCCTCTTGCGATGATCCCATGGTTAACCCGTGACCGCTTTCCATGATCCCATGGTTAACCCATGACCCTCTTTGCATGTTCCCATGGTTAACACGTGACCCTCTTGCCTTGATCCCATGGTTAACCCGTGACTCTCTTGCCATGATCACATGGATAACACATGACCCTCTTGCCATGATCCCATGTTTATCCCATGACCCTATTGCCATGATCCCTTGGTTAACCCTTGACCCTCTTGCCATGATCCCATAGTTAAGCCATGACCCTCTTGCCTTGATCGCTTGGATAACCCAAGACCCTATTTCCATGATCCCATGTTTAACCCGTGACCCTCTTGTCATGTTACCATGGTTGACACGTGACCCTCTTGCCATGATCCCATAGTTGACTCGTGACTCTCTTGCCATGATCCCATGGTTGACCTGTCACTCTCTTGCCATGATCCCATGGTTGACCCATGACCCTATTGCCATTATCCTATGGTTAACCGATGATCCTCTTGCCATGATCCCTTGGTTAAGCCATAACCCTCTTGCCATGAAACAATAGATAACCCATGACCCTGTTTCCAAGATCCCATGTTTAACCCGTGACCCTCTTGCCATGTTACCGTGGTTAACACGTGACCCTCTTTCCATGGTAGCATGATTAACCCATGACCCTCTTGCCATGATCACTAGGTTAACCCTTGACCCCGATGCCAAGATCCCATGTTTGTCCCATGACCCTGATACCATGATCACATGGTTAACCCCTGACCCCGTTGCCATGATCATTTGGATAACCCATTACCCTATTGCCATGATCCCATGTGTAACCCATGACCCCCTTGCCACGATCCCATGGTTAACCCTTGACCTCGTTGCCATGATCCCATGGTTACCCCCTGACCTCATTGCCATGATCCCATGGTTACCCCATGACCCTCTTGCCATGTTTCCATGGTTAACACGTGACCCTCTTGCCATGATCCCATGGTTAACCCGTGACCCTCTTGCCATGATCCATGGGTTAACCCATGACCCTCTTGCCATGTTCTCATGTTTAACACGTGACCCTCGTGCCTTGATTCCATGGTTATCCCGTGACTCTCTTGCCATGATCACATGGATAACCCATGACCCCGTAGCCATGATCCCAAGTTTAACGCATAACCCTCTTGCCATGATCCCATGGTTAACCCATGACCCTCTTGCCATGATCCCATTGTTAAGCAATGATCCTCTTGCCACGATCACTTGGATAACCCATGATGTTGTTTCCATGATCCCATGTTGAACTCGTGACCCTCTTGCCATGTTACCATGGTTAACACGTGACCCTCTTTCCATGATAGCATGATTATCCCATGACCCTCTTGCCATGATCACATGGTTAACCCTTAAGGTCGTTGCCATGATCACATGTTTAACCCAAGACCCAGATCCCTTGATCACATGGTTAACCCCTAACCCCGTTGCCATGATCATGTGGTTAACCCATGACCCCATTGCCATGATCCCATGTTTAACCCATGACCCCATTGCCATGATCCCATGGTTAACCCATGACCCTCTTGCCTTGACCACAGGGTTAGCCCATGACCCTCTTGCCATGTTCCCATGGTTCACACAAGACCCTTTTGCCATGATCCATGGTTAACACATGACCCTCTTGCCATGGTCACATGGTTAATCAATGACCCCATTGCCATGATCCCATGTTTAACCCTTGACCCTCTTGCCATGATCCCATGGTTACCCCATGACCCTCTTGACATGTTTCCAGGGTTAACACGTGACCTTCTTACCATGATCCCACGGTTTACCCGTGACCCTCTTGCCATGATCCTATGGTTAACCCATGACCCTTTTGCCATGTGCCCCTGGTTAACACGTGACCCTCTTGCCATGATCCCATGGTCAACTCGTGACTCTCTTGCCATGATCACATGGATAACCCATGACCCACTTGCCATGATCACATGGTAAACACATGACCCACTTGCCATGATCCAATGGTTAAGTCATGACCCTCTTGCCATGGTCACATCGATAACCCATGACCTGTAGCCATGAACCCATGTTTAACCCGTGATCCTCTTGCCATGTTACCATGGTTAACATGTGACCCTCTTTCCATGATAGAATGATTCACCCATGTCCCTCTTGCCATGATCATATGGTTAACCCTTGACCCCGTTGCCATGATCCCAGGTTTATCCCATGACTTTGATACCACTACCACATGGTTGACCCCTGGCCCCGTTGCCATGATCTTGTGGTTAACCCATGACCCCATTGCCGTGATCCCATGTTTAACCCATGACCCGCTTGCCATGATCCCATGGTTAACCAATCAACCTCTTGCCTTGACCACATGGTTAACCAATGGCCTTTTTGCCATGTTCCCATGGTTAACACATAACCCGCTTGACATGATCCATGGTTAACACATGACCCTCTTGCCATGATCATATGCTTAACCCCTGACCTCGTTGGCATTATCACATGGATAACCCTTGACCCCATTGCCATGATCCCAGGTTTAACCCATTACCCTCTTGCCATGATCCAATGGTTACCCCATGACCCTCTTGCCAGGTTTTCATGGTTAACATGTAACCCTCTAGCCATGATCCTGTGGTTAACACGTGACCCTATTTCCATGATCCCATGGTTAACCCATGACCCTCTTGCCATGTTCCCATGATTAACACGTGACCCTATTGCCCTGATCCCATGGTTAACCCGTGACTCTCTTGCCATGATCACATGGATAACCCATGACCCCGTAGCCATGATCCTATGTTTAACCCATGACCCTCTTGCCATGATCTCATGGTTAACCCTTGACCCTCTTACCGTGATGTCGTGGTTAAGCCATGACCCTCTTGCCATGATCACATGGATAACCCATGACCCTGTTTCCATGATCCCATGTTTAACCTGTGACGCTCTTGCCATGTTACCATGGTTAACCCATGACCCTCTTGCCATGATCGCATAGTTAACCCATGACCCTCTTGCCATGTTCCCATGGTTAACACATGACCCTTTTACCATGATCCCATGGTTAACCCATGACCCTCTTGCCATGATCCCATGGTTAACCCATGACCCTCTTGCCATGATCACATGGATATCCCATGACCCTGTTGCCATGATCCCATGTTTAACCAGTGACCCTCTTGCCATGTTACCATGGTTAACACGGGACCCTCTTTCTATGATAGCATGATTAACCCATGACCCTCTTGCAACGATCACATGGTTAACCCGGGACCCCGTTGCCATGATCCCATGTTTAACCCATGACCCTGATACCAAGATCACATGGTTGGCCCCTGACCTTATTGCCATGATCATGTGGTTAACCCATGACCCCATTGCCATGATCCCATGTTTAACCCCTAACCCCCTTGCCATGATCCCATGGTTAATCCTTGACCCTCTTGCCTTGACCACATGGTTAACCCATGCCCTCTTGCCATGTTCCCATGGTTAACACACGACCCTTTTGCCATGATCCATGGTTAACACTTGACCCTCTAGCCATGATCATATGTTTAACCCAGGACCTCGTTTCCATGATCACATGGTTAACCCATGACCCCATTGCCAAGATCCCATGTTTAACCCATGACCCTCTTGCTATGATCCCATGGTTACCCCATGACCCTCTTGCCATGTTTCCATGGTTAACACGTGACCCTCTTGCCCTGATGCCATGGTTAACCCGTGACCCTCTTGCCATGATCCCATGGTTAACCCATGACCCTCTTACCTTGTTCCCATGTTTAACACGTGACCCTTTTTCCAGGATCCCATGGTTAACCTGTTACTTTCTTGCCATGATCACATGGATAACCCATGACCCCGTAGCCATGATCCCATGTTTAAACCATGACCCTCTTGTCGTGATCCCATGGTTAACCCATGACCCTCTTGCCATGATCCCATGGTTAAGCCTTCACCCTCTTGCCCTGATCACATGGATAACCCATGACCTTGTTGCCATGATCCCATGGTTACCCCATGACCCTCTTGCCATGTTTCCATGGTTAACACGTGACTCTCTTGCCGTGATCCCATTGTTAACCCATGACCTGCTTGCCATGATCCCATGTTTAACCCATGACCCTCTTGCCATGTTACCATGGTTAAAACGTGACCCTCTTGCCATGATCCCATAGTTAACCCGTGACTCTCTTGCCATGATCACATGGATAACCTATGACACTCTTGCCATGATCCCATAGTTAAGCCATGACCCTCTTGCCATGATCGCTTGGATAACCCATGACCCTGTTTCCATGATCCCATGTTTAACCCATGACCCTCTTGCCATGTTACCATGGTTAACACGTGACTCTCTTGCCGTGATCCCATTGTTAACCCGTGACCTGCTTGCCATGATCCCATGTTTAACCCATGACCCTCTTGCCATGTTACCATGGTTAAAACGTGACCCTCTTGCCATGATCCCATAGTTAACCCGTGACTCTCTTGCCATGATCACATGGATAACCTATGACACTCTTGCCATGATCCCTTAGTTAAGCCATGACCCTCTTGCCATGATCGCTTGGATAACCCATGACCCTGTTTCCATGATCCCATGTTTAACCCATGACCCTCTTGCCATGTTACCATGGTTAACACGTGACCCTCTTGCCATGATCCCATGGTTAACCCGTGACTCTCTTGCCATGATCACATGGATAACCCATGACCCCGTAGCCATGATCCCATGTTTAACCCATGATCCTCTTGCCCTGATCCAATGGTTAACCCATAACACTATTGCCATGATCATGTGGTTAACCCATGACCCCATTGCCATGATCCCATGTTTAACCCATGACCCCTTGCCATGATACCATGGTTAACCTTTGATCCTCTTGCCCTGATGATAAGCCTTTGGCTTATCTAGTTTTATGACTAGATGAACTAGGGTTAATGTTCCAATTAGTCGAGTTCACTCTCGTTTTCACCCAAATTTTGCCTTGTTTTGTTCCTAAGTTGGACTTTGACTCGTTTTGCGTCTTTTGTGTAGTTTTTAGCTTATTTTGGATAGAATTATGCTTTTGGTTGCTTTTTGTGTTTTCAGGTAAATAAAGTGAAGCTCCAGGAGTGAAGGAAAGCAAAGAAATAGTGGAAATTGAAATTCTGAGACACTCGCCACGCGAGTGTACTCTCGCCTCGCGAGAGTCTGAAGACCAGCAAGACAGAGACTATCACGGCATAGTCGTGATTAAGGTCACGGCTGTGACAAATTGAGGTTTGAAGACTCGCCCCGGGAGAGACAGCTCGCCCCGCGAGAGCATGAAGACTTGGAAGTCAAAGACCATCACGGCCTAGCCGTGATGAAGGTCACAACCCAGAATTGAAGACTCGCCCCGCGAAAGGTGTCTCGCCTCGCGAGAGTCTGAAGACCAGCAAGGCAGAGACAATCACGGTTTAGCCGTGATGGATATCACGGCTGTGACAGATTAGGGTTTGAAGACTCGCCCCGCGAATACAAGCTCGCCTCGCGAAAATACAAAATTTGAAGCGCGCCAATGCTTAATGTCGCGTCGCGAGAGTAAGCTCGCCCCGCGAGCTGGCGAGAAACAGAATCCTTATTTAAAGGCTGTCTTAGATCAGGATTAGGGGGGAGTTGTTAGCCACTGTTTAGATCAGAATAGTAGTGCGAATCCTTGTTTCAGGAGCTGCGTCTCCCTTCTCTCTTCTCTTTTTCTTTTAGTTTATTATTATGGAGATTATTGCCGATTGTTTGTGCATCGTCACGGGCATGAGGAACTAATCCCCTCGTCCGAGGGATCGATGAAGCCACCCATGGCTGTGTAGTGTTCACGTGATGTATGTGTTTCTCCCCTCTTTTTAATTGATGATTTCCGATTCTGATTTGAATGTTTTATCATATGTTTTGCGTGATTAATCAGTTAAACGTGTTTGAGGCCTAACGGCGATTCGCGTTTTAGAACTTGAATCGGGATCGCAAATGTTTTCCAATTCTGAATTGATTGTGTTGATCATAGGTGTTGCGTGATTAACTTGTTAACGTGTATGAGGCCAAACGGCGAGTCGCGTTTTAGAACTTGAATTGGAATCATTAATCGAATAATGAGCACGACCGTGGATTTATTTGATTAGTGCAACCATATAGGGAACAAGGTTTAATAGAATTCGAGATTAGGGTTATGAGACCGAACAAGTAATTAATCCAATCGACGAATACGTCCTAATGAGCACGAGAGTGGATTTAGGAGAATTTAGGGGTCCCGGTTGACATTGTAATTGAACTTAGGGAGGAATTCATCATCACTTGGGAATACATATTGGGTACGTGGATTTGAGACCTTGGATGCATTTAATTTCTGATTTTAATCACCGTAGCGTTATTTGATTTGATTCTTGAATTGCCATCTCAATCTCTTTCTCTCAACCACCTTCTATTGCTTAACCAACGTATCGGATTTCTTGACAATTTAGTCGAATTGGTTGCCCAATCCTTGTGTTCGACCTCGGTAATATCTTACCGTGTTTTTTATTACTTACGACGACCCGGTACACTTGCCGGAGTCACAACAAGTTTTTGGCGCCGTTGCCGGGGATTGGCACAACCAGTTTTACTAATTTTAGGGAAGTTTGATTATTTGGTTAAGTTGATTTTTATTTTTATTTTTCCGTTATTTGTTATTATCTCTCTACTTCTTTGATTCCACTTGGTCTTGCCGTGTTTTTGTATGCGAGGTACCCTTTCACAAGAGGACTTGCTATTCGATTCAGAGATCACCAGGACCGAGAGGCAACTAAGAAAAAAGGCCAGAGAAAGGAAGAGGTTGGAAGCAATTAAAATAGAGGACATGGCCGAAGAAAATCCTCCTCCTCCTCGTTACAAGCCTCTCTTCGAGTACGATCTACCCAACTTGGGAGATTGTGACTCTTCTATTGTGAGGGGCAACCTGAACACGGACTCCTTCAGAGTTGAATCGTGTGTCACATTCCAGATCCGGGAGAATCAGTTTGATGGGAGTGGCAAACAGGACCCGCATAGACATATCACTCGCTTCCTGGAAGCTTGTGACTTGCAGAAGACCAGGGGAGTCTCTCAGGATGAGTTTCGCTTGCGGCTTTTCCCTCTCTCTCTTAGGGATGTCGCTCGCGATTGGGTTGACAGTTTGGATAGGAACAGCATCAGAACTTGGGAGCAAATGGCACAGAAGTTCCTAACCAAATATTTTCCTCCTCAGAAAGCGGCACAAGCAAGAATAGCCGTTACATCCTTCAGGCAGACAGAGGATGAAACATATAATGAAGCTTGGGAGAGGTACAATGGCTTATTGAGAAGATGCCCATCAGCGTTCTTTGACCCCGTCTCAAAAGTTCAGCACTTCTTTAATGGGTTGAGGGGACGCTATCAGATGAACTGTGATGCCGCAGCTGGCGGCTCGTTCTCTTATTTATCAGCCGAGGATGGATGGGCATTGTTAGAGAAAATGTCATATAATGATTACAACTGTGGAAGGGAAACCTCAAATGGAATCAGTTCTGGGGCAATGGAGGCCATTCTTGAGCAAAACAGATTGTTGAAGATGCAAGTGGCGGCTTTGTCAGAGAACAAGAAGGCTAATGTGATACACGAGGGAATGCCTCCAGGTTGTGGTAATTGTAATGGAGATCATGACACTCGAAACTGTCCACTCAATTTCCCTTAGGAACATGTGGACTCATGCCACAACTTTTATGACACTGTGCCCCAGAACAACTATCAGAGGAACAGACAAAATGACTACAATCAGAATCAGAATAGGGGGTACATGAGGAGAGACCATCCGGGTTTCGCTTGGAGTAATGCTAATGGTGGTCTAGCCGGTCAACAACCTCCTCAGCAGAATTGGCAACAACCTCAGCAGGGTATAAGGCCAAACATTGGAATTCAGCAGTGCAATACCCAGCAGGCTCTTCCAGGGCCTAATCAGTTGCAAATAACAGATGGTGGAAGACAACCGTGGGAGCTGGCTTTTGAGAAGTTGTCAACCTTTACAGGTACAATTTTTTAGAAGATGAATGCAGCAATGGAGAAATTGTCAACCGACACAAATGCGAAAATTGACAAGTGGGCAACGCATACAGGGGCAGCAATTCACAATCTAGAGACACATATGGCCCAGCTCGCAAAGTAACTTAGTGAGCGTCTCCCAGGCACTTTCCCAGGGGATACAGAGAACAACCCCAAGGGACAATGCAACGTCATATCTACTAGAAGCGGAAGGGTGTTGGAACCTAACAGGGGTGCAACTAGTTCTCAGGATGACAAGGCCCCGAAACAACCACATGTTGAAGTAGAGCAACCTGAAAAAGAGAGGTTAGCAAGTGACAAGGAACCGGAGCAAGGGGGAAGGCTGAAACTTGTAGATGAAGAATTTCGAAAGAAGAAGTGGGTTGAACCCCACGACCTCCCACCTTACATGAAGGTACCGTATCCTGAAAGATTGAAGAAGCCTCAACAGGATAAGCAATTCAATAAGTTCCTTGATGTCTTCCGAAAACTTCAGATTAACATTCCATTTGCGGAAGCCTTGGAACAGATGCCATCATATGCCCGGTTTATGAAGGATCTTCTCACCAAGAAGCGGAAATTAGTGGACGAGGAAACGGTTGCTTTGACCGAGGAGTGCAGTGCCATTCTTCAGAGAAAACTCCCTCCAAAGTTGAAGGATCCCGGTTCCTTTTCGATACCATGTACCATTGGGGAGATGACTGTAGGGAAGGCATTGTGTGATCTAGGGGCAAGCATCAACTTGATGCCCCTCTCTATGATGAAGAGGTTGGGGATCCAAGAAGTTAAGGATACACGGATGTCGCTCCAACTGGCCGACCGCTCTATAAAATATCCTTATGGGGTGGTCGAAGACTTGTTAGTGAAGGTGGACAAGCTTATATTTCCGGTGGACTTTGTAGTGCTTGATATGGATGAAGACGCCGAGGTTCCTCTCATATTGGGAAGGCCCTTCTTGGCCACTGGGGGTGCCTTGATAGATGTGCGGCAAGGGAAGCTCACTCTAAGGGTGCAAGATGATGAGGTAGTCTTCAATCTCTTTGAAGTAATGAAGCACCCTGCAAAGAGGACAGAAGTGTATCGATTGGATATGGTGGATCCAACTGCCAAGGCAAGGGCAACTAGAGAAGCCCATGGTTCTTCACTTGCTCAAGTATCGGTGAAATCCCATGATGGGGACAGTGAGAAGAAAGGCCCTTTGGGGGATGAGGTCTATCTCGAGTGGTTGAAAGACATGGAAGCCTTACCGAGTCTCCCAGGGGAAGAATGTGCAAAGGAAGAACTCAGCAGCAAGGACAAGAAAAAGAAGGGTAAGGCACCAAGGTTGAAAGGTGGCACAACCATGGTGGTCAATGCAAACAATGAGTTGATCCCAAAAAAGACCATCACGGAATGGAGAGTTCGTGCTGATTATAGAAGGATGCTGGACTTAGATGAGTTATCCGGGAACAGGAGGAGAGCTTATGAAAGGGGCAAGAGCCTACAGAATACGGAATGAGGCATGGAATGGCAAGCAAGATCTACATCCGGATTAACCCTTAGGGGTGACTGGAGTCAGGCTCGGGACGTTAAACAAGCCCTACTTGGGAGGCAACCCAAGATAGGTATCCTTTGGTTTTAGTTTCTGTCATTTTCACAAAAAAAAAAGGGGGGGGCTTGATTCGCCACGCGAATCCACATTGGCCTCGCGAGACAGAAGCCCTGAATCTCTGGGGTTGCTTACTTTCCTGTCTCGCGTCGCGAGGTATACTTTCGCCTCGCGATTCTGGGCATCAGCATCTGTGGGAATTCCATATTCGCCCCGCGAGATACTACTCGCCTCGCTATTCTGGAAAGTGTGAATAACAATTTTCCAGGTTCGCCTCGCGAGTTATCTCTCGCCTCGCGAATCTGCACTTAAGGTCTTAAATTGCAGGAGTTCTTCCAGGATGCTATGCAACAAAAAGGGAGGCCGTGAGACCAATATTGATGAGGAGGCAACCATGGAAATTTTATCAGGGAGTATTCCCTCCTCTCCTCACTCTTGTTTGTCTTTGTTTTTTTTTATTTTTCGTTTTGTTTTTGTTTGTCACTCTTGAATAATTTGAGAAGATCAAGAGTTGTTGTACGAATGTCGTGTCGGCAAGCATGTTGGTTTCTAATTAAATTGAGCACAGATTGCATGAATTATTTTGATCATTGATGATTTCCCCCTAGGTTCTGAAAGTAGAAAAGTTGATCCCCACTTAAAAATTGAAAACTGAACTTTGAGAACTTTGTTGTGATTACTTGATTTATGATAAGTTTGGGGTGAAGGGGTGCGCACACTAGGAATTGTATCTCGGTCAAACAATTTGCAAAATGTCCAGGTGAGGATTTGAGCCTCCAACTCTGTTTTTGAATGTGTGAATCACTGTTAAGTTGCACTTTCCCGAATTTGCTTGAATCTCTTTATGGTTTGCATGATTATGTGTTGCATCAAATGATTTAGGCGATTTTCTTTGAAATAACCACTTGGCCATAAATTGAACCATCCCTAATGCATGTTCCCTAGTTAGCCAAATTGAGCCCAATTGACCTATTGTTTCTTGATGACCCTACATTACTGATAAGCCTCTGACTTATCCAGTTTTAAGACTAGATAAACTAGGGTTTATGTGCCAATTTATTCGAGTTTACTCTCGTTTTCGCCCAAATTTGCCTTGTTTTGTTCCTAAGTTGGCCTTTGACTCGTTTTGCGTCTTTTGTGTAGTTTTTAGGTTATTTTGGAGAGAATTACGCTTGTGGTTGCTTGTGTTGTTTTCAGGTCCATAAGTGAGGCTCTAAGAATTAAGGAAAGTCAACAAATAGTGGAGATTGCCATTCTGGGGATTCTCGCCCCGCGAGAGGAGGCTCGCCCCGCGATAGTTTGAAGATCTGGGAAGACAGAGACCATCACGGCCTAGCCGTGATTGACATCACGGGCCGTGACAGGAAGGTTCGCGTCGCGAGACGTCCTTCGCGTCGCGAGTGTGTGAACTCAGAAAAGTACCAGAATCAGAGACCATCACGGCCCAGCCGTGATGTATATCACGGCCGTGACCTAAAGCCATACAAGTCGGAGACCATCACGCCGTGGTATATCACGTGACCTAAAAATCCACACAAGGCAGAGAACATCACGGCCTGGCCGTGATTGACATCACGGGCCGTGAAAGGCGGACTCGCGTCGCGAGACATCATTCGCGTCGCGAAAGTTCAAATCCCAGAAGTGCGCCAGAAGCAGAAGCCGTCACGGCCTGGCCGTGATGACCGTCACGGCCGTGACGCGTGGCCTCCTTATAAATAGAGCAGATCAGAACAGAAAAGAGAACTTTTTGGATCAGAATTTTCAGAGACTTTTTGTAACCCTTATTCTGGGATTTCTTCTTCTCTTCTTTTCTCTTAATTCATAGGCTTAGGATGAATTCCGATTGTACGTACGTTGTTGTTACGGACATGAGGAACTAATCCTCTTGTCTAAGGGATCGATGAAGCCACCCATGGCGGCATAGTGTTCATGTAATGTAACTCTCTCTCCTTTAATTCAATTATGATTTTCCAATTCTGTTTTCATTGTGTCGATTATATGCTAGCGTGATCGACTAGTTAAGCGTGTTGAGGCCTAGCGGCGATTCGCGTTTTAGAACTTGAATTGGGAACATCGGTCGAGTATTGCACGAGAGTGAGTAGGAGATCGATGCAACCTATAGGGAACAAGAATTAATAGAATTCGAGATTAGGGTTAAGAGACCTAGCCAGTAATTAACTCAAATCATCGAATACGTCCTAATGAGCACGGAAGTGGATTTAGGAGAATTTAGGGGTCCCGGTTGACATTAAAATTGAACTTAGGGAGGAGAATATCATCACTTGGGTACTTTGCATGATTGGGTAGGTGGATTCGAAACCTTAGATGCTTTTATTTCTGAATTTAATCACCGTAGCGTTATTGAATCGATTCTTGAATTTGCAATCTCAATCTCTTTCTCTCAACCACCTTCTATTGCTTAACCAACGTATCGGATTTCTTGACAATTTAGTAGAATTGGTAACCCAATCCTTGTGTTCGACCTCGGTAGAATCTTACCGTGTTTTTATTACTTGCGACGACCCGGTACACTTGCCGGAGTCACAACAAGTTTTTGGCGCCGTTGCCGGGGATTGGCACAACCAATTTTCCTAATTTTTAGGAAATTCGGTCATTGAGTTGTTTGATTTTTTTAGTTTTATTTTCTTTTATTTAATTGTTATTATTTTTCTCTGCTTCTTTGATTCCACTTGGTCTTTGCCTGTTTTTGTATGCGAGGTACCCTCCTACAAGAGGACTTGCTATTTGATTTCGAGATCACCCGGACCGAGCGGCAGTTAAGAAAAGAGGCCAGAGAAAGGAAGAGGTTGGAAGCAATTAAAATAGAAGGCATGGCTGAAGAAAATCCTCCTCCTCCTCCTCCTCGTTACAAGCCTCTCTTCGAGTACGATCTACCAAGCTTGGGAGATTGTGACTCTTCTATTGTGAGGGGCAACCTGAACACAGACTCCTTCAGAGTTGAAGCATGTGTCACATTTCAGCTCCGGGAAAATCAGTTTGATGGGAGTGGCAAACAGGACCCTCATAGACACATCACTCGCTTCCTTGAAGCTTGTGACTTGCAGAAGACCAGGGGAGTCTCTCAAGATGAGTTTCGCTTGCGGCTTTTCCCTCTTTCTCTTAGGGATGTCGCTCGCGATTGGGTTGACAGTTTGGATAGGAACAGCATCAGAACATGGGAGCAAATGGCACAGAAGTTCCTAACCAAATACTTTCCTCCTCAGAAGGCGGCACAAGCAAGAATAGCCGTCACTTCATTCAGGCAAACGGAGGATGAAACATATAATGAAGCTTGGGAAAGGTACAGTGGCTTATTGAGAAGATGTCCCTCAGCGTTCTTTGACCCAGTTTCCAAAGTTCAGCATTTCTTTAATGGGTTGAGGGGACGCTATCAGATGAACTGTGATGCCGCAGCTGGCGGCTCGTTCTCTTATTTATCAGCCGAGGATGGATGGGCATTGTTGGAGAAAATGTCATATAATGATTACAACCGTGGAAGGGAAACCTCAAATGGAATCAGTTCTGGGGCAATGGAAGCCATTCTTGAGCAAAACAGATTGTTGAAGATGCAGATTGAAGCTTTGTCTGGAAACAAGAGGGTTAATGTGATTCATGAGGGGATGCCTCCGGGTTGTGACAACTGCAATGGGGATCATGACACTCAAATTTGCCCGCTGAATTTCTCTCAGGAACATGTGGATTCATGCCACAACTTCTATGACACCGTGCCCCTGAACAATTATCGAGAAAAAGCATGTGAATGACTACCATCAGAATCAGAATATGGGGTATATGAGGAGAGACCACCCGGGGTTCTCTTGGAGTAATGCTAGTGGTGGTCTGGCCGGACAACAACCTCAACAAGGTCTGAGGCCAAACATTGGGATCCAGCAGGCGCAATCCTCAACGAAGCTCTTCGGGGCCTAATCGGTTGCAACCGACGAGATAGTGGAAGACAACCGTGGGAGCTGGCTATTGAGAAGATGAGTGCGGCAATGGAGAAATCGTCGTTCAACATGAGTGCAGCAATGGAGAAATCGTCGATCAACACAAACACTGCCATTGACAAGTTGGCGACTCATACAGGGTCGGCAATTCAGAATCTGGAGACACAAATAGCGCAGCTCTTGAAGCAATTAAATGAGCGTCTCCCGGGCACTCTCCCAAGTGACACCGAGAACAACCCTAAGAGCCAGTGCAATGCCGTAACCACTAGAAGCGGTAGAGTGCTGGAATCTAACAGGGTGCACCTAGTTCTCCGGAAGTTGAGGTCTCAAACCCACCACGTGTTGAGGAAGAGCAACCTGAAAAAGAAGAGGAGTTAGCAAGAGGTAAGACACCGGAGCAAGGAGGGAAGTTAAAGCTTGTAGATGAAGAGTTCCGTAGAAAGAAGTGGGTAGAGCCCAAGGACCTCCCGTCCTACATGAAGGTACCATACCCTGAGAGATTGAAGAAGCCCCTTCAGGATAAACAGTTCAGTAAATTCCTTGATGTCTTCCGCAAACTTCAGATCAACATTCCATTTGCGGAAGCCCTGGAACAAATGCCGTCTTATGCCCGATTTATGAAGGAGCTTCTCTCCAAGAAGCGAAAAATAGTGGATGAGGAAACGGTTGCTTTGACCGAGGAGTGCAGTGCCATTCTTCAGAGAAAACTTCCTCCAAAGTTGAAGGATCTTGGTTCCTTTTCGATACCATGTACTATTGGAGAGATGAATATAGGGAAGGCGTTGTGTGATCTAGGGGCAAGCATCAACCTAATGCCCCTCTCTATGATGAAGAAGTTGGGGATTAAGGAAGCCAAGGATACACGGATGTCACCCCAACTAGCCGATCGCTCTATCAAATACCCTTATGGGGTTGTCGAAGACTTGCTAGTGAAGGTAGACAAATTCATATTTCCGGCAGATTTTGTGGTGCTTGATATGGATGAAGACGCCGAGATCCCTCTCATATTGGGGAGGCCTTTCTTGGCCACAGGGCGTGCTTTGATTGATGTGCAACAAGGGAAGCTCACCCTCCGCGTGCAAGATGAGAATGTAGTCTTCAATGTTTTTGAAGCAATGAAGCACCCTGTGGAGAGGTCGGAAGTGTACCGGGTGGATTTTGTGGATGGTATTGTCAAGGAAGAGACCACTAGAGGAGCCCATGGTTCTGCACTTGCACAAGTGTTGGTAAAATCCCATGGTGATGATAGTGAGGAAGAAGACCCCTTGGGGGATGAGGACTATCTTGAATGTTTGAAACATATGGAAGCCTTACCGAGTCTCCCAAGGGATGAATGTGCAAAGGAGAAACTCAACAAGGAAGGCAATGAGGAAGATGGAAAGACACCGGAGCTGAAGCAACTCCCAAATCACTTGAGGTATGCATTCTTGGGGGAGGAGGGACAACATCCGGTGATCATTAGCAATGCCTTGAAAAAGGATGAAGAGGAGAAGCTGTTGAGAGTTCTTAGGGAACACAAATCCGCCATTGGGTGGAAGATTTCGGACCTAAAAGGTATAAGCCCTTCCCTATGCATGCATAAAATCTTGATGGAGGACGGTTATAAGCGGTGGTTCAACCACGAGAGACGGCTAAACCCCATCATGAAAGAAGTCTGTGCGTAAGGACTTGATTAAGCTTTTAGATTCCGGAATCATCTACCCAATCTCGGATAGCAACTGGGTTAGTCCGATTCATGTGGTCCCAAAGAAGGGTGGAACAACCATGGTGGTCAATGAAAACAATGAATTGATCCCAACAAGGACCATCACGGGGTGGAGAGTGTGCATCGACTACAGAAGATTAAATGAAGCAACAAGGAAGGATCACTTCCCTCTCCCCTTCATAGATCAAATGCTTGAGAGGTTAGCCGGATATGAGTACTACTGTTTCTTGGATGGTTACTCCGGCTATAACCAGATTGTGGTGGATCCTCAAGACCAAGAGAAGACGGCTTTCACTTGTCCGTATGGAGTCTTTGCTTACAGGAGGATGCCCTTTGGATTGTGCAACGCCCCCGCTACTTTCCAAAGGTGCATGCTCTCTATTTTCTCGGACATGGTGGAGAGATGCATTGAGGTGTTCATGGATGACTTCTCGGTCTTTGGGACCTCCTATGACAACTGTTTGAAGAACTTGACCTTGGTGCTTAAAAGGTGCCAAGAGACTAACCTTGTGCTCAACTGGGAGAAATGCCACTTCATGGTCAAGGAAGGTATAGTCTTAGGGCACAAAGTCTCCCATAGGGGGATTGAGGTTGATAGGGCGAAGGTTGAGTTGATTGAGAAGCTGCCCCCACCAACCAATGTGAAGGGGGTGAGGAGTTTTTTGGGGCATGCCGGGTTCTACCGGAGATTCATCAAAGACTTCTCCAAAATCGCATGGCCGCTTTGCGTCCTTCTTGTGAAGGCTGTATGGTTTGATTTTAATGATTCTTGTTTAAATTCCTTCACTGTTTTGATAAATATGCTTGTCATCGCACCCATAATCACTGCACCTAATTGGAATTTGCCATTTGAAATCATGTGTGATGCTAGTGATTATGCGGTGGGGGCTGTTTTTGAGGCAGAGGGTGGAAAAATTAGCTCGTGTTATTTATTATGCAAGTAAGGTTTTGAATGAGGCACAAGCTAATTATTCCACCACTGAAAAAGAACTACTTGCTGTGGTGTTTGCTTTGGATAAGTTTAGATCCTACATTGTGGGGTCTAAGATTGTGGTTTTCACTGATCATGCGGCCATAAAACACTTGATGACAAAACAAGAGGCCAAACCTATATTAATTCGGTGGATTCTTCTTTTACAGGAATTTGATCTCGAGATTAAGGACAGGAAGGGATCCGACAATGGGGTGGCGGACCACTTATCTAGGTTGGTCAATCCCGACACCGAGGAGGAATTGTTAGACATCAAGGAAGAGTTTCCTGATGAAAAGCTGTTTGCACTTATTGAAAATTCCCCTCCTTGGTTCGCGGATATGGCCAACTTCAAGTCTTCAAATGTGGTTCCGCAAGGTTGGACTAATCAACAGAGAAAAAAGTTCTTCTCGGATGCAAAATATTATGTGTGGGAGGACCCCTATCTCTTCAAGCAAGGTGCTCGGATGGGATCCTCGGAGGTGCATTCCCCATGACCAAATCGGAAACGTGTTGTGGCATTGTCATAGCTCGGATTACATGGGCATTATGGGGGAAAGAAGACTGCAGAAAAGATCCTCCAAAGTGGTTTCTTTTGGCCAACGCTCTTCAAGGATGCCTACACCTTTGTTGAAAATCGTGATCGTTGCCAAAGGGCTGGCAATATTTCTAAGCGGCATGAACTCCCCTTGAATTGCATGCTCGAAGTAGAGCTCTTTGATGTTTGGGGGATAGATTTCATGGGACCATTCCCACCGTCTTTCTCTTACCAATACATTTTGGTGGCTGTGGACTATGTGTCGAAGTGGGTGGAGGCAATCCCAACAACCACAGATGATGCGCGGGTAGTCATGGATTTCTTGAGGCGCAATATCTTCTCTAGGTTTGGGGTCCCAAGAGTGTTGATCAGTGATGGGGGATCCCACTTCTGTAACAATCAAATGCATAAGCTTCTCGAGAAGTATGGGGTCAAGCACAGAGTCTCTACTCCCTATCACCCCCAAACAAATGGGCAAGCAGAGGTATCCAACCGTGAGTTGAAGCGCATTCTCGAGAAAACCGTCAACTCCTCACGGAAGGACTGGTCAAGGAAATTGGATGATGCCCTATGGGCTTATAGGACCGCCTTCAAGACTCCAATTGGAAGGTCTCCCTACAATTTGGTGTTCGGAAAGGCATGCCACCTACCAAGTGGAGTTGGAGGAGAAATCTTATTGGGCAATAAGGGAGCTCAACTTTGACTTGACAAAGGCCGGAGAGAAGAGGTTGTTGGACTTGAATGAGCTGTCTGAGATCCGCATGCAAGCTTATGAGAACGCGAGAATCTACAAGGAGCGGACGAAAGCATGGCATGACAAGCACATCTTGCCTAGGAGGTTCGAGCCCGGGCAATTGGTGCTTCTGTATAATTCAAGGTTGAGGCTCTTCCCTGGGAAGCTGAAATCAAGATGGTCGGGACCATACAAGATCCTACAAGTCTTCCCTCATGGGGCAGTGGAATTAGAAGGGACCTCTAGCAACTTCAAGGTGAACGGGCACAGGTTAAAGCATTATCATGGGGAGTCAATCCCAACTGGAAAGCAAGTGTTTCTTCTGAATTAACCCTTAGGGGTGACTTGAGTCAGGCTCGGGACGTTAAACAAGCGCTACTTGGGAGGCAACCCAAGCAAGGTATCTATCTCTTCTCTTAACTTTTGTTTTATTTTTTGCTTTTTGTTTTGTTTTTGTTGTCACTCTTGAATAATTTGAGAAGATCAAGAGTTGTTGTATGAATGTCGTGTCGGCAAGCTTGTTGGATGTTAATTGAATTGAGCATGATTGATTGCATGAATTACTTTATCATTGATGATTTCCCCCTAGGTTCTGAAAATAGAAAAGTTTATCCCCACTAAAAAAATTGAAAATTGAACTTTGAGATTTATTATGATTGCTTGATTTATGATAAGTTTGGGGTGAGGGGGTGCACACACTAGGAATCGTATCTCGGTCAAACAATTTGCAAAATGTCCAGGTGAGGAATTTGAGCCTCCAACTCTGTTTTTGAATGTGTGAATCACTGTTAAGTTGCACTTTCCCGAATTTGCTTGAATCTCTATATGGTTTGCATGATTATGTGTTGCATCAAATGATTTAGGCAATTTTCTTTGAATTAACTACTTGGCCTGAAATGAACCATCCCTAATGCATGTTCCCTAGTTAGCCAAATTGAGCCCAATTGACCTATTGTTTCTTGACGACCCTACATTACGAGCCAAAATCTGAAAAACCATGTTGACCCAATCTTAGGATTAGGAGAGCATGGAAATGAGCAAGAGAAAGGTTGTGAGAAACTAAGTTTGGGGTGGCTACAAGGTATGTGTCATGTTAGGATGAGAAAAAGAAAATAAAGGTTGACCCAAGGCAAAAAGAAAAGAAAAGAAAAGAAGAAAAAAAAAATTGCCAAAAGAAAATGGGCAAAACAAAAATAATATCAAGGAAAAGGTTGTAGTCACCCGAGCCCAAATGAAAAATGGAAAGAAAGGAATTTGAGTGGAAAATGTGTTTAATGCTCATGCTCTCTTAGTTCCTAGGGACTTAAGCCTAAATATCCTTGATTATCCTACCCTCAGCCAGGCCCCATTACAACCTTTAAAAGACCTTTTGATGTTGCATGCATGTTTTCGTGGGAACTATGTTTGAGATGAAAATCAAATTCATGGGAAGTGCTCTTGATAAGTGAAATTGAGTGAAAAAGTTGAAAGCCTAGACAAACTTGAGCGAATGAGTGAAATACTAAATGCCCTTGTGAGGAAGGCAATTGTTTGAAATAGGTGATCTTCCTTTGTGTGTATCTTTGAGCCTCAACTTAGAGTAATGATGGCATGAATGATAATTTCTCAATTGTTTAAAGTAGATGAATGTGGGGACTACATTGATGAAAAAAAAAGGGGGAATCAAAGAAGAAAAACTGTTTTGTAAAGTCGCATGAAATTTGTGCGAAATTGATTAGATCTTTAGGCTTGGCAAGTCTTGAGTCGTTTTTGAGTTTTAAGCTTGCTTGGGGACAAGCAAGGTTTAAGTTTGGGGTATTTTGATAAGCCTCTGGCTTATCCAGTTTTAAGACTAGATAAACTAGGGTTTATGTGCCAATTTATTCGAGTTTACTCTCGTTTTCGCCCAAATTTGCCTTGTTTTGTTCCTAAGTTGGACTTTGACTCGTTTTGCGTCTTTTGTGTAGTTTTTAGGTTATTTTGGAGAGAACTACGCTTGTGGTTGCTTGTGTTGTTTTCAGGTCCATAAGTGAGGCTCTAAGAATTAAGGAAAGTCAACAAATAGTGGAGATTGCCATTCTGGGGATTCTCGCCCCGCGAGAGGAGGCTCGCCCCGCGATAGTTTGAAGATCTGGGAAGACAGAGACCATCACGGCCTAGCCGTGATTGACATCACGGGCCGTGACAGGAAGGTTCGCGTCGCGAGACGTCCTTCGCGTCGCGAGTGTGTGAACTCCAGAAAAGTACCAGAATCAGAGACCATCACGGCCTAGCCGTGATGTATATCACGGCCGTGACCTAAAGCCATACAAGTCAGAGACCATCACGGCCTAGCCGTGATGTATATCACGGCCGTGACCTAAAATCCACACAAGGCAGAGAACATCACGGCCTGGCCGTGATTGACATCACGGGCCGTGAAAGGCGGACTCGCGTCGCGAGACATCATTCGCGTCGCGAAAGTTCAAATCCCAGAAGTGCGCCAGAAGCAGAAGCCGTCACGGCCTGGCCGTGATGACCGTCACGGCCGTGACGCGTGGCCTCCTTATAAATAGAGCAGATCAGAACAGAAAAGAGAACTTTTTGGATCAGAATTTTCAGAGACTTTTTGTAACCCTTATTCTGGGATTTCTTCTTCTCTTCTTTTCTCTTAATTCATAGGCTTAGGATGAATTCCGATTGTACGTGCGTTGTTGTTACGGACATGAGGAACTAATCCTCTTGTCTAAGGGATCGATGAAGCCACCCATGGCGGCATAGTGTTCATGTAATGTAACTCTCTCTCCTTTAATTCAATTATGATTTTCCAATTCTGTTTTCATTGTGTCGATTATATGCTAGCGTGATCGACTAGTTAAGCGTGTTGAGGCCTAGCGGCGATTCGCGTTTTAGAACTTGAATTGGGAACATCGGTCGAGTATTGCACGAGAGTGAGTAGGAGATCGATGCAACCTATAGGGAACAAGAATTAATAGAATTCGAGATTAGGGTTAAGAGACCTAGCCAGTAATTAACTCAAATCATCGAATACGTCCTAATGAGCACGGAAGTGGATTTAGGAGAATTTAGGGGTCCCGGTTGACATTAAAATTGAACTTAGGGAGGAGAATATCATCACTTGGGTACTTTGCATGATTGGGTAGGTGGATTCGAAACCTTAGATGCTTTTATTTCTGAATTTAATCACCGTAGCGTTATTGAATCGATTCTTGAATTTGCAATCTCAATCTCTTTCTCTCAACCACCTTCTATTGCTTAACCAACGTATCGGATTTCTTGACAATTTAGTAGAATTGGTAACCCAATCCTTGTGTTCGACCTCGGTAGAATCTTACCGTGTTTTTATTACTTGCGACGACCCGTTACACTTGCCGGAGTCACAACAAGTTTTTGGCGCCGTTGCCGGGGATTGGCACAACCAATTTTCCTAATTTTTAGGAAATTCGGCTGTTGGGTTAAGCTGATTTTTTTAGTTTTATTTTCTTTTATTTAATTGTTATTATTTTTCTCTGCTTCTTTGATTCCACTTGGTCTTTGCCTGTTTTTGTATGCGAGGTACCCTCCTACAAGAGGACTTGCTATTTGATTTCGAGATCACCCGGACCGAGCGGCAGTTAAGAAAAGAGGCCAGAGAAAGGAAGAGGTTGGAAGCAATTAAAATAGAAGGCATGGCTGAAGAAAATCCTCCTCCTCCTCCTCCTCGTTACAAGCCTCTCTTCGAGTACGATCTACCAAGCTTGGGAGATTGTGACTCTTCTATTGTGAGGGGCAACCTGAACACAGACTCCTTCAGAGTTGAAGCATGTGTCACATTTCAGCTCCGGGAAAATCAGTTTGATGGGAGTGGCAAACAGGACCCTCATAGACACATCACTCGCTTCCTTGAAGCTTGTGACTTGCAGAAGACCAGGGGAGTCTCTCAAGATGAGTTTCGCTTGCGGCTTTTCCCTCTTTCTCTTAGGGATGTCGCTCGCGATGGGTTGAGATTTGGATAGGAACAAAGATCAGAACATGGGAGCAAATGGCACAGAAGTTCCTAACCAAATACTTTCCTCCTCAGAAGGCGGCACAAGCAAGAATAGCCGTCACTTCATTCAGGCAAACGGAGGATGAAACATATAATGAAGCTTGGGAAAGGTACAGTGGCTTATTGAGAAGATGTCCCTCAGCGTTCTTTGACCCAGTTTCCAAAGTTCAGCATTTCTTTAATGGGTTGAGGGGACGCTATCGGGATGAATCGTGATGCCGCAGTGGCGGCTCGTTCTCTTATTTATCAGCCGAGGATGGATGGGCATTGTTGGAGAAAATGTCATATAATGATTACAACCGTGGAAGGGAAACCTCAAATGGAATCAGTTCTGGGGCAATGGAAGCCATTCTTGAGCAAAACAGATTGTTGAAGATGCAGATTGAAGCTTTGTCCGGAAACAAGAGGGTTAATGTGATTCATGAGGGGATGCCTCCGGGTTGTGACAACTGCAATGGGGATCATGACACTCAAATTTGCCCGCTGAATTTCTCTCAGGAACATGTGGATTCATGCCACAACTTCTATGACATCGTGCCCCAGAACAATTATCGAGAAATGCATGTAATGACTACCATCAGAATCAGAATATGGGGTATATGAGGAGAGACCACCCGGGTTTCTCTTGGAGTAATGCTAGTGGTGGTCTGGCCGGACAACAACCTCAACAAGGTCTGAGGCCAAACATTGGGATCCAGCAGCGCAATCCTCAACAGGCTCTTCCGGGGCCTAATCAGTTGCAACTGACAGATAGTGGAAGACAACCGTGGGAGCTGGCTATTGAGAAGATGAGTGCGGCAATGGAGAAATCGTCGTTCAACATGAGTGCAGCAATGGAGAAATCGTCGATCAACACAAACACTGCCATTGACAAGTTGGCGACTCATACAGGGTCGGCAATTCAGAATCTGGAGACACAAATAGCGCAGCTCGCGAAGCAATTAAATGAGCGTCTCCCAGGCACTCTCCCAAGTGACACTGAGAACAACCCTAAGAGCCAGTGCAATGCCGTAACCACTAGAAGCGGTAGAGTGCTGGAATCTAACAGGGGTGCACCTAGTTCTCCGGAAGTTGAGGTCTCAAACCCACCACGTGTTGAGGAAGAGCAACCTGAAAAAGAAGAGGAGTTAGCAAGAGGTAAGACACCGGAGCAAGGAGGGAAGTTAAAGCTTGTAGATGAAGAGTTCCATAGAAAGAAGTGGGTAGAGCCCAAGGACCTCCCCGTCCTACATGAAGGTACCATACCCCGAGAGATTGAAGAAGCCCCTTCAGGATAAACGATTGATAAATTCCTTGATGTCTTCCGCAAACTTCAGATCAACATTCCATTTGCGGAAGCCCTGGAACAAATGCCGTCTTATGCCCGATTTATGAAGGAGCTTCTCTCCAAGAAGCGAAAAATAGTGGATGAGGAAACGGTTGCTTTGACCGAGGAGTGCAGTGCCATTCTTCAGAGAAAACTTCCTCCAAAGTTGAAGGATCCCGGTTCCTTTTCGATACCATGTACTATTGGAGAGATGAATATAGGGAAGGCGTTGTGTGATCTAGGGGCAAGCATCAACCTAATGCCCCTCTCTATGATGAAGAAGTTGGGGATTAAGGAAGCCAAGGATACACGGATGTCACCCCAACTAGCCGATCGCTCTATCAAATACCCTTATGGGGTTGTCGAAGACTTGCTAGTGAAGGTAGACAAATTCATATTTCCGGCAGATTTTGTGGTGCTTGATATGGATGAAGACGCCGAGATCCCTCTCATATTGGGGAGGCCTTTCTTGGCCACAGGGCGTGCTTTGATTGATGTGCAACAAGGGAAGCTCACCCTCCGCGTGCAAGATGAGAATGTAGTCTTCAATGTTTTCGAAGCAATGAAGCACCCTGTGGAGAGGTCGGAAGTGTACCGGGTGGATTTTGTGGATGGTATTGTCAAGGAAGAGACCACTAGAGGAGCCCATGGTTCTGCACTTGCACAAGTGTTGGTAAAATCCCATGGTGATGATAGTGAGGAAGAAGACCCCTTGGGGGATGAGGACTATCTTGAATGTTTGAAACATATGGAAGCCTTACCGAGTCTCCCAAGGGATGAATGTGCAAAGGAGAAACTCAACAAGGAAGGCAATGAGGAAGATGGAAAGACACCGGAGCTGAAGCAACTCCCAAATCACTTGAGGTATGCATTCTTGGGGGAGGAGGGACAACATCCGGTGATCATTAGCAATGCCTTGAAAAAGGATGAAGAGGAGAAGCTGTTGAGAGTTCTTAGGGAACACAAATCCGCCATTGGGTGGAAGATTTCGGACCTAAAAGGTATAAGCCCTTCCCTATGCATGCATAAAATCTTGATGGAGGACGGTTATAAGCCGGTGGTTCAACCACAGAGACGGCTAAACCCCATCATGAAAGAAGCTGTGCGTAAGGAAGTGATTAAGCTTTTAGATGCCGGAATCATCTACCCAATCTCGGATAAAGCAATGGGTTAGTCCGATTCATGTGGTCCCAAAGAAGGGTGGAACAACCGTGGTGGTCAATGAAAACAATGAATTGATCCCAACAAGGACCATCACGGGGTGGAGAGTGTGCATCGACTACGGAAGATTAAATGAAGCAACAAGGAAGGATCACTTCCCTCTCCCCTTCATAGATCAAATGCTTGAGAGGTTAGGATATGAGTATAGTACTTGTTTCTTGGATGGTTACTCCGGCTATAACCAGATTGTGGTGGATCCTCAAGACCAAGAGAAGACGGCTTTCACTTGTCCGTATGGAGTCTTTGCTTACAGGAGGATGCCCTTTGGATTGTGCAACGCCCGCTACTTTCCAAAGGTGCATGCTCTCTATTTTCTCGGACATGGTGGAGAGATGCATTGAGGTGTTCATGGATGACTTCTCGGTCTTTGGGACCTCCTATGACAACTGTTTGAAGAACTTGACCTTGGTGCTTAAAAGGTGCCAAGAGACTAACCTTGTGCTCAACTGGGAGAAATGCCACTTCATGGTCAAGGAAGGTATAGTCTTAGGGCACAAAGTCTCCCATAGGGGGATTGAGGTTGATAGGGCGAAGGTTGAGTTGATTGAGAAGCTGCCCCCACCAACCAATGTGAAGGGGGTGAGGAGTTTTTTGGGGCATGCCGGGTTCTACCGGAGATTCATCAAAGACTTCTCCAAAATCGCAAGGCCGCTTTGCGACCTTCTTGTGAAGGATGTATCCTTTGATTTTAATGATTCTTGTTTAAATGCCTTCACTGTTTTGAAAAATATGCTTGTCACCGCACCCATAATCACTGCACCTAATTGGAATTTGCCATTTGAAATCATGTGTGATGCTAGTGATTATGCGGTGGGGGCTGTTTTGGGGCAGAGGGTGGAAAAATTAGCTCGTGTTATTTATTATGCAAGTAAGGTTTTGAATGAGGCACAAGCTAATTATTCCACCACTGAAAAAGAACTACTTGCTGTGGTGTTTGCTTTGGATAAGTTTAGATCCTACATTGTGGGGTCTAAGATTGTGGTTTTCACTGATCATGCGGCCATAAAACACTTGATGACAAAACAAGAGGCCAAACCTATATTAATTCGGTGGATTCTTCTTTTACAGGAATTTGATCTCGAGATTAAGGACAGGAAGGGATCCGACAATGGGGTGGCGGACCACTTATCTAGGTTGGTCAATCCCGACACCGAGGAGGAATTGTTAGACATCAAGGAAGAGTTTCCTGATGAAAAGCTGTTTGCACTTATTGAAAATTCCCCTCCTTGGTTCGCGGATATGGCCAACTTCAAGTCTTCAAATGTGGTTCCGCAAGGTTGGACTAATCAACAGAGAAAAAAGTTCTTCTCGGATGCAAAATATTATGTGTGGGAGGACCCCTATCTTTTCAAGCAGTGCTCGGATGGGATCCTCAGGAGGTGCATTCCCCATGACCAAATCGGAAACGTGTTGTGGCATTGTCATAGCTCGGATTACAGTGGGCATTATGGGGGAAAGAAGACTGCAGAAAAGATCCTCCAAAGTGGTTTCTTTTGGCCAACGCTCTTCAAGGATGCCTACACCTTTGTTGAAAACTGTGATCGTTGCCAAAGGGCTGGCAATATTTCTAAGCGGCATGAACTCCCCTTGAATTGCATGCTCGAAGTAGAGCTCTTTGATGTTTGGGGGATAGATTTCATGGGACCATTCCCACCGTCTTTCTCTTACCAATACATTTTGGTGGCTGTGGACTATGTGTCGAAGTGGGTGGAGGCAATCCCAACAACCACAGATGATGCGCGGGTAGTCATGGATTTCTTGAGGCGCAATATCTTCTCTAGGTTTGGGGTCCCAAGAGTGTTGATCAGTGATGGGGGATCCCACTTCTATAATAATCAAATGCATAAGCTTCTCGAGAAGTATGGGGTCAAGCACAGAGTCTCTACTCCCTATCACCCCCAAACAAATGGGCAAGCAGAGGTATCCAACCGTGAGTTGAAGCGCATTCTCGAGAAAACCGTCAACTCCTCACGGAAGGACTGGTCAAGGAAATTGGATGATGCCCTATGGGCTTATAGGACCGCCTTCAAGACTCCAATTGGAAGGTCTCCCTACAATTTGGTGTTCGGAAAGGCATGCCACCTACCAGTGGAGTTGGAGGAGAAATCTTATTGGGCAATAAGGGAGCTCAACTTTGACTTGACAAAGGCCCGGAGAGAAGAGGTTGTTGGACTTGAATGAGCTGTCTCGAGATCCGCATGCAAGCTTATGAGAACGCGAGAATCTACAAGGAGCGGACGAAAGCATGGCATGACAAGCACATCTTGCCTAGGAGGTTCGAGCCCGGCAATTGGTGCTTCTGTATAATTCAAGGTTGAGGCTCTTCCCGGGAAGCTGAAATCAAGATGGTCGGGCCCATACAAGATCCTACAAGTCTTCCCTCCTGGGGCCGTGGAATTAGAAGGGACCTCTAGCAACTTCAAGGTGAACGGGCACAGGTTAAAGCATTATCATGGGGAGTCAATCCCAACTGGAAAGCAAGTGTTTCTTCTGAATTAACCCTTAGGGGTGACTTGAGTCAGGCTCGGGACGTTAAACAAGCGCTACTTGGGAGGCAACCCAAGCAAGGTATCTATCTCTTCTCTTAACTTTTGTTTTATTTTTTGCTTTTTGTTTTGTTTTTGTTGTCACTCTTGAATAATTTGAGAAGATCAAGAGTTGTTGTATGAATGTCGTGTCGGCAAGCTTGTTGGATGTTAATTGAATTGAGCATGATTGATTGCATGAATTACTTTATCATTGATGATTTCCCCTAGGTTCCGAAAATAGAAAAGTTTATCCCCACTAAAAAAATTGAAAATTGAACTTTGAGATTTATTATGATTGCTTGATTTATGATAAGTTTGGGGTGAGGGGGTGCACACACTAGGAATCGTATCTCGGTCAAACAATTTGCAAAATGTCCAGGTGAGGAATTTGAGCCTCCAACTCTGTTTTTGAATGTGTGAATCACTTGTTAAGTTGCACTTTCCCGAATTTGCTTGAATCTCTATATGGTTTGCATGATTATGTGTTGCATCAAATGATTTAGGCAATTTTCTTTGAATTAACTACTTGGCCTGAAATGAACCATCCCTAATGCATGTTCCCTAGTTAGCCAAATTGAGCCCAATTGACCTATTGTTTCTTGACGACCCTACATTACGAGCCAAAATCTGAAAAACCATGTTGACCCAATCTTAGGATTAGGAGAGCATGGAAATGAGCAAGAGAAAGGTTGTGAGAAACTAAGTTTGGGGTGGCTACAAGGTATGTGTCATGTTAGGATGAGAAAAAGAAAATAAAGGTTGACCCAAGGCAAAAAGAAAAGAAAAGAAAAGAAGAAAAAAAAATTGCCAAAAGAAAATGGGCAAAACAAAAATAATATCAAGGAAAAGGTTGTAGTCACCCGAGCCCAAATGAAAAATGGAAAGAAAGGAATTTGAGTGGAAAATGTGTTTAATGCTCATGCTCTCTTAGTTCCTAGGGACTTAAGCCTAAATATCCTTGATTATCCTACCCTCAGCCAGGCCCCATTACAACCTTTAAAAGACCTTTTGATGTTGCATGCATGTTTTCGTGGGAACTATGTTTGAGATGAAAATCAAATTCATGGGAAGTGCTCTTGATAAGTGAAATTGAGTGAAAAAGTTGAAAGCCTAGACAAACTTGAGCGAATGAGTGAAATACTAAATGCCCTTGTGAGGAAGGCAATTGTTTGAAATAGGTGATCTTCCTTTGTGTGTATCTTTGAGCCTCAACTTAGAGTAATGATGGCATGAATGATAATTTCTCAATTGTTTAAAGTAGATGAATGTGGGGACTACATTGATGAAAAAAAAAAGGGGGAATCAAAGAAGAAAAACTGTTTTGTAAAGTCGCATGAAATTTGTGCGAAATTGATTAGATCTTTAGGCTTGCCAAGTCTTGAGTCGTTTTTGAGTTTTAAGCTTGCTTGGGGACAAGCAAGGTTTAAGTTTGGGGTATTTTGATAAGCCTCTGGCTTATCCAGTTTTAAGACTAGATAAACTAGGGTTTATGTGCCAATTTATTCGAGTTTACTCTCGTTTTCGCCCAAATTTGCCTTGTTTTGTTCCTAAGTTGGACTTTGACTCGTTTTGCGTCTTTTGTGTAGTTTTTAGGTTATTTTGGAGAGAATTACGCTTGTGGTTGCTTGTGTTGTTTTCAGGTCCATAAGTGAGGCTCTAAGAATTAAGGAAAGTCAACAAATAGTGGAGATTGCCATTCTGGGGATTCTCGCCCCGCGAGAGGAGGCTCGCCCCGCGATAGTTTGAAGATCTGGGAAGACAGAGACCATCACGGCCTAGCCGTGATTGACATCACGGGCCGTGACAGGAAGGTTCGCGTCGCGAGACGTCCTTCGCGTCGCGAGTGTGTGAACTCCAGAAAAGTACCAGAATCAGAGACCATCACGGCCTAGCCGTGATGTATATCACGGCCGTGACCTAAAGCCATACAAGTCAGAGACCATCACGGCCTAGCCGTGATGTATATCACGGCCGTGACCTAAAATCCACACAAGGCAGAGAACATCACGGCCTGGCCGTGATTGACATCACGGGCCGTGAAAGGCGGACTCGCGTCGCGAGACATCATTCACGTCGCGAAAGTTCAAATCCCAGAAGTGCGCCAGAAGCAGAAGCCGTCACGGCCTGGCCGTGATGACCGTCACGGCCGTGACGCGTGGCCTCCTTATAAATAGAGCAGATCAGAACAGAAAAGAGAACTTTTTGGATCAGAATTTTCAGAGACTTTTTGTAACCCTTATTCTGGGATTTCTTCTTCTCTTCTTTTCTCTTAATTCATAGGCTTAGGATGAATTCCGATTGTACGTGCGTTGTTGTTACGGACATGAGGAACTAATCCTCTTGTCTAAGGGATCGATGAAGCCACCCATGGCGGCATAGTGTTCATGTAATGTAACTCTCTCTCCTTTAATTCAATTATGATTTTCCAATTCTGTTTTGATTGTGTCGATTATATGCTAGCGTGATCGACTAGTTAAGCGTGTTGAGGCCTAGCGGCGATTCGCGTTTTAGAACTTGAATTGGGAACATCGGTCGAGTATTGCACGAGAGTGAGTAGG
Source organism: Sophora flavescens (assembly GCA_030762895.1). Classification (NCBI taxonomy): domain Eukaryota; kingdom Viridiplantae; phylum Streptophyta; class Magnoliopsida; order Fabales; family Fabaceae; genus Sophora; species Sophora flavescens. The sequence continues at coordinate 134,890,921 of CM061068.1, forward strand.
AGATCGATGCAACCTATAGGGAACAAGAATTAATAGAATTCGAGATTAGGGTTAAGAGACCTAGCCAGTAATTAACTCAAATCATCGAATACGTCCTAATGAGCACGGAAGTGGATTTAGGAGAATTTAGGGGTCCCGGTTGACATTAAAATTGAACTTAGGGAGGAGAATATCATCACTTGGGTACTTTGCATGATTGGGTAGGTGGATTCGAAACCTTAGATGCTTTTATTTCTGAATTTAATCACCGTAGCGTTATTGAATCGATTCTTGAATTTGCAATCTCAATCTCTTTCTCTCAACCACCTTCTATTGCTTAACCAACGTATCGGATTTCTTGACAATTTAGTAGAATTGGTAACCCAATCCTTGTGTTCGACCTCGGTAGAATCTTACCGTGTTTTTATTACTTGCGACGACCCGGTACACTTGCCGGAGTCACAACAATTATGAGCCAAAATCTGAAAAACCATGTAACCCAATCTTAGGATTAGCAGAGCATGGAAATGAGCAAGAGAAAGGTTGTGAGAAACTAAGTTTGGGGTGGCTACAAGGAGATATGTCATTTTGGGGTGAGAAAAAGAAAAATAAAGGTTGAAACCCAAGGCAATAAAAAAAAAAAGAGAAAATATATATATATATATATATATATATATATATATATATATATATATATATATTCAAAATAAATTGCCAAAAGAAAAGGGGCAAATCAAGAGATTAGAAAGGAAAAAGGCTGTAGTCACCCGAGACAAAAAGAAAAATGGAAAAAGGAATTTGAGTGGAATACGTGTAAAAAGGTTCATGCTCTCTTAGTTCCTAGGGACTTAAGCCTAAATATCCTTCATTATCCTACCCTCAGCCAGGCCCCGTTACAACCTTTAAAAGACCTTCTGATGTTGCATGCATGTTTTCGTGGGGACCATTCTTGAGGTGAAAATCAAATTCATGGGAAGTGCTCTTGATAAGTGAAATTGAGTAAAAAAGTTGAAAGCCTAGACGAATTTGACCGAATGAGTGAAATTTTACATACCCTTGTGAGGAAGGCAGTTGTTTGAAATTGGTGATCTTCCTTTTGTGTGTGACCCTGATCCTCAACTTAGACTAATAATTGCATGAATGATGAAGTTCTCAATGGTTTAAAGTAAATGAATGTGGGGATTACATTGATGTAGGGGGGAGATCATAGGAGAAAAACTGTTTTGTAAAGTTGCATTAAATTTGTGCGAAATCGATTGATTCCTTTAGGCTTGCCAAGTCTTGAGTCGTTTTTGAGTTTTAAGCTTGCTTGGGGACAAGCAAGGTTTAAGTTTGGGGTATTTTGATAAGCCTCTGGCTTATCTAGTTTTATGACTAGATGAACTAGGGTTTATGTGCCAATTAGTCGAGTTCACTCTCGTTTTCGCCCAAATTTTGCCTTGTTTTGTTCCTAAGTTGGACTTTGACTCGTTTTGCGTCTTTTGTGTAGTTTTTAGCTTATTTTGGATAGAATTATGCTTTTGGTTGCTTTTTGTGTTTTCAGGTAAATAAAGTGAAGCTCCGGGAGTCAAGGAAAGCAAAGAAATAGTGGAAATTGAAATTCTGAGACACTCGCCACGCGAGTGTACTCTCGCCTCGCGAGAGTCTGAAGACCAGCAAGACAGAGACTATCACGGCATAGTCGTGATTAAGGTCACGGCTGTGACAAATTGAGGTTTGAAGACTCGCCCCGCGAGGGACAGCTCGCCCCGCGAGAGCATGAAGACTTGGAAGTCAGAGACCATCACGGCCTAGCCGTGATGAAGGTCACAACCCAGAATTGAAGACTCGCCCCGCGAAAGGTGTCTCGCCTCGCGAGAGTCTGAAGACCAGCAAGGCAGAGACAATCACGGTTTAGCCGTGATGGATATCACGGCTGTGACAGATTAGGGTTTGAAGACTCGCCCCGCGAATACAAGCTCGCCTCGCGAAAATACAAAATTTGAAGCGCGCCAATGCTTAATTTCGCGTCGCGAGAGTAAGCTCGCCTCGCGAGCTGGCGAGAAACAGAATCCTTATTTAAAGGCTGTCTCAGATCAGGATTAGGGGGGAGTTGTTAGCCACTGTTTAGATCAGAATAGTAGTGCGAATCCTTGTTTCAGGAGCTGTGTCTCCCTTCTCTCTTCTCTTTTTCTTTTAGTTTATTATTAGGGAGATTATTGCCGATTGTTTGTGCGTCGTCACGGGCATGAGGAACTAATCCCCTCGTCCGAGGGATCGATGAAGCCACCCATGGCTGTGTAGTGTTCACGTGATGTATGTGTTTCTCCCCTCTTTTTAATTGATGATTTCCGATTCTGATTTGAATGTTTTATCATATGTTTTGCGTGATTAATCAGTTAAACGTGTTTGAGGCCTAACGGCGATTCGCGTTTTAGAACTTGAATCGAGATCGCAAATGTTTTCCAATTCTGAATTGATTGTGTTGATCATAGGTGTTGCGTGATTAACTTGTTAATGTGTATGAGGCCAAACGGTGAGTCGCGTTTTAGAACTTGAATTGGAATCATTAATCGAATAATGAGCACGACCGTGGATTTATTTGATTAGTGCAACCATATAGGGAACAAGGTTTAATAGAATTCGAGATTAGGGTTATGAGACCGAACAAGTAATTAATCCAATCGACGAATACGTCCTAATGAGCACGAGAGTGGATTTAGGAGAATTTAGGGGTCCCGGTTGACATTGTAATTGAACTTAGGGAGGAATTCATCATCACTTGGGAATACATATTGGGTAGGTGGATTTGAGACCTTAGATGCATTTAATTTCTGATTTTAATCACCGTAGCGTTATTTGATTTGATTCTTGAATTGCCATCTCAATCTCTTTCTCTCAACCACCTTCTATTGCTTAACCAACGTATCGGATTTATTGACAATTTAGTCGAATTGGTAGCCCAATCCTTGTGTTCGACCTCGGTAATATCTTACCGTGTTTTTTATTACTTGCGACGACCCGGTACACTTGCCGGAGTCACAACACCTGACCACATGTTTAACACATGACCCTCTTGCCATGTTCCCATGGTTAACACATGAACCTTTTGCCATGATCCATGGTTAACACTGACCCTCTTGCCATGATCATATGGTTAACCCCTGACCTCGTTGCCATGATCACATGGTTAACCCATGACCCCATTGCCATGATCCCATGTTTGAACCATGACCCTCTTGCCATGATCCCATGGTTACCCGATGACCCTCTTTCCATGTTTCCATGGTTAACACGTGACCCTCTTGCCTTGATCCTATGGTTAACCCGTGACCCTCTTGCCATTATCCAATGGTTAACCCATGACCCTCTTGCCGTGTTCCCATGGTTAACATGTGACCCTCTTGCCATGATAGCATGATTAACCCATGACCCTCTTGCCATGATCACATGGTTAACCCTTGACGCCGTTGCCATGATGCCATGTTAAACCCAAGACCTTGATACCATTATCACATGGTTAACCCCTGACCCCGTTGCCATGATCATGTTGTTAACCCATGACCCCATTGCCATGATCCCATGTTTAACCCATGACCCCCTTGCCATGATCCAATGGTTAACCCATAACCCCCTTGCCTTGACCACAGGGTTAACCCATGACCCTCTTGCATTGTTCCCATTGTTAACACAAGACCATTTAGCCATGATCCATGGTTAACACATGACCCTCATGCCATGATCATACGGTTAACCCATGACCCCGTAGCCATGATCCCATGTTTAACCTATGACCCTCTTGCCATGATCCCATGGTTAACACGTGACCCAGGGTTCCATGATAGCATGATTAACCCATGACCTACTTACCATGATCACATGGTTAAACCTTGACCCCGTTGCCACGATCCCATGTTTAAGCCATGACCCTGATACCATGATCATATTGTTAACCCTTGACCTCGTTGCCATGTTCACGTGGTTAACCCATGATCCCATGTTTAACCCATGACCCCTTTGCCTTGATCCCACGGTTAACCCATAACCCTCTTGCCTTGACTATATGGTTAACTGATGACCCTCTTACCATGTTCCCATGGTTAACACATGACCCTCTTGCCATGATCCTTGGTTAACACATGACCCTCTTGCCATGATCACATGGTTACCCCATGACCCTCTTGCCATGTTTCCATGGTTAACACGTAAACCTCTTGCCACGATCCCATGGTAAACACGTGACCCTCTTTTCATGATCCCATGGTTAACCCATGACCCTCTTGCCATGATCCCATGGCCAACCCGTGACTCACCTGCCATGATCACATGGATAACCCATGACCCCGTAGCCATGATCCCATGTTTAACCCATGACCTTCTTGCCATGATCTCATGTTTAACCCATGACCCTCTTGCCATGATCCCATGGTTAAGCCATGACCCTCTGGCCATGATCACATGGATGGTAACCAAAGACCCTGTCGCCATGATCCCATGTTTAACCTGTGACCCTCTTGCCATGTTACCATGGTTAACATGTGACCCTCTTTCTATGATAGCATGATTAACCCATGTCCCTCTTGCCACGATCACATGGTTAACCCTTTACCCCGTTGCCATGATAATGTGGTTAACCCATGACCCCATTGCCGTGATCCGATGTTTAACCCAGGACCCCCTTGCCATGATCCCATGGTTAACCAATCACCCTCTTGCCTAGACCACATTGTTAACCCATGACCATTTTGCCATGATCACATGGATAACCCATGACCCTGTTGCCATGATCCCATGTCTAACCCGTGACCCTCTTGCCAAGTTACCATGGTTCACACGTGACCCTCTTTGCATGATAGCATGATTAAGCCATGACCTTCTTACAATGATCACATGGTTAACCCTTGACCCCGATGCCATGATCCCATGTTTAACCCATGACCCTCATACCATGATCACACGGTTAACACTTGACCTCGTTGCCATGATCATGTGGTTAACCCATGACCCCAGTGCCAGGATCCCATGTTCAACCGATGACCCTCTTGCCATGATCCCATGGTTAACCCATGACCCTTTTGCAATGATCATAAGTATAACACATGAACCTTTTGCCATGATCCCATGGTTAACCAATGACCCTCTTACAATGATCATATGGTTAACCCCCGACCCCGTTGCCATGTTCACATGGTTAACCCAAGACCCCGTTGCCATGATCCCATGTTTAACCCATGACCTTGTTGCCATGATCACATGGTTTATTCCTGACCTCGTTGGCATGATCTCATGGTTAACCCACGACCCGATTGCCATGAAACCATGTTTAGCCCATGACCATCTTGCCATGATACCATGGTTAACCCAAGACCCTCTTGCCATGTTCCCATGGTTAACACGTGACCCTCTTACCATGATCCCATATTTAACCCGTGACTCTTTTGCCATGATCACATGGATAACCCTTGACCCCGTAGCCATGATCTCATGTTTAACCCAAGACCCTCTTGCCATGATCCCATGGTTAACCCATGACCCTCTTGCCATGATCCTCTTGCCATAGTCCCATGGTTACCCCATGACCCTTTCACCATGTTTCCATGGTTAACACGTGATCCTCTTGCCATGATCCCATGGTTAACCCGTGACCCTCTTGCCATGTTCCCATGGTTAACATGTAAACCATCTTGCCATGATCCCATGGTTAAACCCAGACTTTCTTGCAAAGATCACATGGACAACTAACGACCCCGTAGCCAAGATCCCATGTTTAACCCATAACCCTCTTGCCATGATCCCATGGTTAACCCATGACCCTCTTGCCATGATCACTTGGATAACCCATGACCTTGTTTCCATGATAGCATGATTAACCCATGACCCTCTTGCAATGATCACATGGTTAACCCTTGACCCCGTTGCCATGATCCCATGTTAAACCCATGACCCTGATACCATGATCACAAGGTTAATCCCTGACCCCATTGCCATGATCATGTGGTAAACCCATGACCCCATTGCCATGATACCATGTTTAACACATGACCCTTTTGCCATTATCCATGGTTAACACATGACCCTCTTGCCAGGATCATATGGTTACCCCCAGACCTCGTTGCCATGATAACGTGGTTAACCCATGACCCCGTTGCCATGATCCCATGTTTAACCCATGACCCACTTGCCCTCATCATATGGTTACCCCATGACCCTCTTGCCATGTTTCCAAGGTTAACATGTGACCCTCTTGCCATGATCCCATAGTTAACCCGAGACCCTCTTGCCATGATCCCATGGTTAACCCATGACCCTCTTACCATGATCACATGGATAACCCATGACACTGTTGCCATGATCCCATGTTTAACCCGTGACCCTCTTGCCTTGTTACCATGGATAACCCATGACCCCGTTGCCATGATCCCATGTTTAACCCATGACCCGAATACCACGGTCACATGCTTAATCCCTGACCCCGTTGCCATGATCATGCGGTAAACCCATGACCCCATTCCCATGATCCCATGTTTAACCAATGACCCCTTTGCCATGATCCCATGGTTAACCAATGACCTTCTTGCCTTGACCACAGGGTTAACCCATGACCCTCTTGCCATGTTCCCATGGTTAACACATGACCTTTTTGCCATAATCCATGGTTAACACATGACCCTCTTGCACTAATCATATGGTTACCCCTTGACCTCGTTGCCATGATCACATGGTTAACACATGACCCCATTGCCATGATCCCATGTTTAACCCATGACCCTCTTGCCATGATCCCATGGTTACCCTATGACCCTCTTGCCATGTTTCCATGGTTAACACGTGACCCTCTTGCCATGATCCCATAGTTAACCCGTGACCCTCTTGCCTTGATCCAATGGTTAACCCATGACCCACTTGCCATGTTCCCATGGTTAACACGTGACCCTCTGATAGTGTGATTTTACATGATATTTTCTATACACTTTTGCATGCATTTTGCATATAGATTAGGCATTCTTTATTTGGTTTTTATTAGATTTTCCCTTGGAACGGGTGAAGCGGTGTCTTGGTGTTGTTTTGCAGGAATTTAATATAAAAATGATCAAAATCAGCCATGGTGGAGTTTGGATGAAATAGAGCTTGAAAAGTGAAGAATATGATGTTGGGAATTTGCGTATAAAACAAAATAAAACGCAGCGGAAAAATTCCCATCGAAGGATCCATGCGAATGGTCATGATTCATGGTTAAAAAGTTTACCTCTTGAAGCGATGGTTGTTGGTTGAAATTCGTCTATCATGAACACCGCACGAACGGTGTCTCCAGAGGTATCCACACGAGCGGACTCCGTGAACGTCCAACGTCACGAACCTGAAGCGTCTCTGTCTTGCAGTGCTAGCTTCAAAACCGAGGCTTACTGTTCACTCTTACTCTCTTTGTGCGGTTAGGGTATCAACCTTGTTTGCACAACAACTTAAGTGTTCTACTTATAGTAGCGCCTCCTTAAGTGAGTTAGTGAGCAGCACTTGACCTAAGCCCATGTACTATGCGCTAGGCCCAATAGGAAAGTCCAACTTTCCTTTTAATGCTTCTTTTAATCCGCTCTTATGTGTGTGACCCTATAGGTTCCCAAAACGTTAGTAGTAACATTAAATCCCATTTAATATTACAAACAGTGAGCTGTATCTAGCAATACATCACTGCTACCTAAGTAGTGAGAAAGTCAGTGATTTGACGAAACCTTTCTGTGACAAATATTCATGTGCATTATTATCCCTTTGTCCATATATCTATATTGAACACAAGGCATAGAATATGTCACCCTTGTATAGTTCAATATCATGTTCCCTGATACCCGAGTAGACTTAACAACAAATGAGGTCAATATCTCATATTGACTCATTTCAGCATGGCCATGCATTTTACAGTCTCACTCTATCAGGGGGCCCACAGATATTACTCCTGTTATGTAGGAGGGACAAATTCCATCTAGGTCACTCACATCCCTCTGCATGGCTCGTGGTATGCCCAATGACCGTCTTTATAATCATCCTATTACAGATGACGTTTGACGATATTAAAGCACACGACTCCTCATGTAGGGATCGCAGTGATTTCAGGTCGAAGGATTGTATGCACCATTGTCACTATGAGAACTACTTATGACACTCACATAATGCTCCATGTAGTGTTCTCATGGTGGGTCAATCCAGTACATCATTACCTTAATGTGTACCTATGTGGCGACTCGATATCTCATATGCATGACCCGTGAGATATGGTCATCAGTCTGCACACATAATAGTCTCAATTGTATTATTATTGTCCTTATTAATAAAATACTTGACTACGGATATTTAAGAATAGGATTTCATTGTTCAATAGTGTCTCACGATCAAGTCATATACTTGATATTCTATTGAACTGAAATTTCTATTCTAAGGACTTTATTATGTTTAAACAAGTAACACAATAAACTGGAATGCCTCATATCATATATATATATATATAAAATAGCAAGATACAAATGTAAGTCTAAAGAAATACATTGGCCTCTAGGGCTTACACCAACAATCTCCCACTAGCACTAGAGCCAATCAGGCATCAATCTAATGCCCATCGATCTAGTGTGACCTTCTTGCTTCTGTTGAGCAAGAGGTTTCGTAAGTGGGTCAGCAACGTTATCAAGTGTTGGTACTCTGCATATTTTCACATCTCCTCTATCGATGATCTCTCGAATGAGATGGAAGCGCCTAAGTATATGTTTGGATCGCTGATGAGATCTAGGTTCCTTGGCTTGTGCAATGGCCCCATTGTTATCACAGTAGAGATCAATGGGGTCCACAATACTTGGAACCGTACCAAGTTCAGCAATGAACTTCCTGATCCAAACAGCCTCCTTTGCTGCATTGGAGGCGGCAATATACTCAGCCTCTGTAGTAGAATCGGCAACTGTCTCCTGCTTTGAACTATTCCAGCTCACAGCCCCGCCATTCAGGCAGAACACATAACCAGATTGCGATCTGGAATCATCCTTATCGATCTGGAAGCTAGCATCTGTAACCTATTACAGCAAGCTCTTCCTCGCCTCCATATACCAAGAACGAATCCTTAGTTCTTCTCAAGTACTTAAGGATGTTCTTGACAGCAGACCGGTGACTTTCACCGGGATCAGACTGGTACCTGCTCGTTATGCTTAAAGCATACGATACATCTGGTCGAGTACATAACATGGCATACATGATAGATCCAATTGCGGATGCATATGGAATCTTACTCATGCGATCCCTATCCTCTTGAGTGGAAGGGGATTGTGCCTTTGATAGGCATATACCATGTGACATAGGCAATAGTCCTTTCTTGGATTCATGCATGTTAAAGCGTCTCAACACTTTGTCTATGTATGTACTCTGACTTAGGCCAAGCAATTTCAGCGATCTATCCCTATAGATCCTGATCCCCAATACATAGGTAGCTTCACCCAAATCTTTCATAGAGAAGCAATTCCCTAACCATGTCTTTACATTTTGTAGTGTAGGGATGTCATTTCCAATGAGTAATATGTCATCTACATATAACACCAGAAAAACAACAATGCTCCCACTAACCTTCTTGTAGACACAAGGTTCATCTTTATTTTTGATGAATCCGTACTGTCTTACAGCATCATCAAAACGAAGGTTCCAACTTCTGGAAGCTTGCTTCAATCCATAGATTGATCGCTGCAATTTACATACCTTTCCGGCATCCTCTAAAATGTCAAAGCCTTCAGGTTGTGTCATGTACACATCCTCAAGAAGCTTTCCATTAAGGAAGGCAGTTTTGACATCCATCTGCCATATCTCATAATCATGGTATGCAGCGATAGCAAGTAAGATCCGGACGGATTTGAGCATCGCAACAGGTGAAAAGGTCTCATCATAGTCGACACCATGAATTTGCTTGAAACCCTTAGTGACCAATCGCGCCTTAAAGGTGTGTACCTTACCATCCATGTCAGTTTTCTTTTTGAAAACCCACTTGCACCCTATGGGTTTTACCCCTTCAGGTGGCTCTACCAAGGTCCATACCTGGTTGGTGTACATGGAATCCATCTCAGATTTCATGGCCTCAAGCCACTTCTCAGATTCTGGGCCAGTGATGGCCTCCTAGTAGGTCACAAGCTCATCTTGATCCATGAGCAATACATCACCTTGTGGAGTCATGAGAAATCCATATCTCTCAGGCTGGTGACGTATCCTGTTAGACCTACGCTGGTCTTGTGCTACTGGAGCGGGTTGTTCCTCCACAGCATTCTGTGAAGGTTGCTCCTGTTCCACCAATGGTAGGTCACTACTCTGTGATTCTTGAATTTCTTCAAGTTCTATCTTCCTCCCACTGGTTCCTATGGAGATAAACTCCTTTTCTAGGAATACACCAGACTGTGCGACAAACACTTTGCCTTCGGAAGGATTATAGAATTGGTATCCCTTGGTTTCTTTGGGATACCCCACAAAGAAGCATTTATCAGATTTGGGATCAAGCTTATTAGATACTTGACAGTTCACATATGCCTCACAACCCCAAATCTTCATAAAAGACATGATGGGTCGTCTACCAGTCCATATCTCATATGGTGTCTTTTCTACCGTTTTGGATGGAACACGGTTAAGTGTAAAAGCTGTTGTTAATAGAGCATGTCCCTAGAAAGAGTTTGGAAGGTTTGCATGACTCATCATAGACCGAACCATGTCCAACAAGGTTCGATTTCTCCTCTCAGAAACACCATTCCATTGTGGTGTTCCAGGTGGAGTGAGTTGAGATAAAATCCCACACTCTCTCAGATGATCATCAAACTCTAGGCTCAAATATTCACCACCTCGATCTGATCGAAGAGCTTTAATATTTTTACCAAGTTGGTTTTGTACCTCATTTTTGAATTCCTTGAACTTTTCAAAGGATTCCGATTTATGTTTCATAAGATACACAAATCCATATCTACTGAAATCATCAGTAAATGTGATGAAGTACTGAAAACCACCTCTAGCTGATGTGTTTAGGGGTCCGCATACATCGCTATGTATAAGACCCAAAAGATCGTTGGCTCTTTCACCTTTGCCGGTGAATGGAGCTTTAGTCATCTTTCCCAATAAACAAGACTCACATATCTCATATGATTCATAATCAAATGAGTCCAAGAGTCCATCTTTATGGAGCTTCGAAATGCGCTTCTCATTTATATGGCCTAAACGACAATGCCAAAGATAAGACGGGTTCAACTCATTTGGTTTGAACCTCTTAGTATTTATGTTATAGATGGGCATTTCAAGATCAAGGACATAAAGTCCATTACTCATGTGTGCACTAGCATAGAAAATATCATCCAAATAAATAGAACAACTTTTGTTCTTTATTATAAAAGAAAAACCAATCTTGTCCAAACAAGAAACGGAAATGATATTCCTGCTAATTGCAGGCACAAAATAACAGTTCTCTAACTGAATAGTAAGCCCAGTGGGCAAAGTCAATACATAAGTCCCTACAGCTAAAGCAGCAACCTTTGCTCCATTTCCGACTCGTAGATCGACTTCGCCCTTTGTCAATGGTCTACTCCTGTCTAGGTCCTGCACATTTGTACAAATGTGAGAACCACATCCAGTATCTAATACCCATGATGCAGAAGTAGATAAATTGACTTCTATAACAAACATACTTGAAGCGGAAGTCTCACTTCCCTTCTTCTTTCTTGATCTCTTCCAGGTATTTTGGGCAGTTCCTCTTCCAATGTCCGGTCCGACCACAGTGGAAGCAATTGCCTTCCTTAGCCACACCACCCACAGGCTTCAAACCAGAAGTACTGGGTTTGATCTTGTTGATGGCCTTGCCCTTGCCCTTGCCCTTTTGTTTGTTCTTGGGCTTATTGGGCTGCTTCTTGCTATTTCCAGCCTGGACCATCAAAATGGCCTTCCCCTTTCCTTTGTTAATATTTTGTTCAGCAGTTCTCAACATGCTCAACAATTATGGCAAAGGTTTGTCAAGATCATTCATATTGAAGTTCATGACAAACTGACTATAGCTCTCAGGCAACGATTGCAGAACCAAGTCGGTGGCCAACTCTTGGCCTAAAGGAAATCCCAGTCTCTCGATATTCTCAATGTACCCAATCATCTGGAGTACATGAGGACTCACAGGGCTCCCTTCTGCCAATTTACACTGGAAAAGGGCTCTGGAAACTTCGAACCGCTCATGCCTTGCTTGCTCTTGGTAGAGCAGCTTGAGGTGCACGATCATATCGTACGCCTCCATGGTCTCATGTTGCTTTTGCAGCTCAGAGGTCATGGTAGCAAGCATAAGACAGCCGACGCGTCTAAGGCGTCATCCCGATGCTTCTTATAAGCATCTCTCTCACGCCCCTAGGAGCAGTTGAAGCGGTGGCTCCTCGAGAATAGGCTCCTCAAGAACATACAGCTTTTTCTCATGTTTGAGGACAATCCTCAAGTTTCTGTACCAGTCCAGAAAATTCGTTCGGATAGTTTGTCCTTCTCAAGGACGGATCGCAATGACAAAGTTACTTGATGTGTTTGATGCCATGGTAATCTACTGAGAGATAAATATGCAAAATATAAGTATCATGCCATGAAGTTATTTAATTAGGTCTTTAATTAAATACGCCTCCCACTATTTTAATCAAAACAATGACCCTCATCATTGATTCGGAAAATCCCGTTGGAAGATTTTCTAGTGGGCCAAGATCCATATTTCACCTAGCTTTAAGTCGACTTTGGTGATCACTTAAAATTCGGTTATTTAGGTAGGAAACACTTTCCGATTGCATCTCATGCAACTCTTGGACAGTTGGGTGAATAACTCTTATTCTAATCCATCACATGGACTAAAGCCCAACTTATGAGCCTCTAAGCCTTTCAATCCTATTGAAGTTGGCTTAGTTAAGCCAGACCCAATGGATAGCAGTTGAACATTACATTTGTCCCATCGCGCCTTACTATTATAGATAAAGGTACCCTGCTTTGGCGGACCCACACTTAATCGATCATAGTCTTGACGAGTGCCATGCATCGGAAGGCCTTTAAGTGTGACTTAATATTTCCTTTTGAGGGATTTGTTTAAAGTTTGATCTCATCATTTGTTAAACTCTTTAACTTATTATTTACATATATGCATCTCATACATATATTAGTTAAACTCTTTTAACATACTATATACATACATGCATCTCATACATATATAAGGCAAATAAATGTGATATGGTTATGGCCCCTAACGCATTGATTCTCCCAAGCCAATGAGAGAATCTAAACTAAAACCTAGGAGCGTCCAAGCTTCTCCAAGCAAGATCTCCCACGTGATAACGTCTTCTTGTCTCCATCATTACATTACATAAACAGAAACCTCATTTTCATATGAGGGGAGTGAGATGAGAAAAGAAGATACATATGGAATATAAGAGAAAGGCACGGCACGCAGGCCGTATTTCAAAATATAAACCAAAAGAAAAAAAGGACTAAGGCCATAACCATTCACCACATATCACCAAATAAATAGTAACAACCAATAATAATACACAATTATTATTATTATTAATTTCATTAATTAGAGATTTCAAAATATGAATTTTGAAAACGTAACATATATATAACAAATCACATTTATTATAATTGATGTTACTATAAATCACATTTATTACAATTGTTGTTACTACAAATCACATTTATTGTAATTGATATAAATCACATTTATTGTAACAAATCACATTTATTGTAATTGATATAAATCACATTTATATAAATCACATTTATTGTAACAAATCACATTTATCGTAATTGATATAAATCACATTTACATAAATCACATTTATTGTAACATAAATCACATTTATTGTAATTGATATAATTATTAAATGGTGACATAAAATTTTCAAAATTTGAATTTCGAAATTACACACTACGCAGCCACAACAACATGAACTTTTCATGTCTGAAACCCTTTAACGCCGCCAACACAGAACTGAAAACAATCATGACTAACATCAACATTTGACGCCATCGCAGAACATAATAAGGAATCGGAACCAACGTACATATCGCATACATACACAAACATGCAATAGACGTATATATCATATACATACGAAAATCACAGAAACAAGGTTTCGCAAACCAGATGCAAACGATTTTCAAAAACAATTTTCAGAAAAACGATTCACATTATAAACATGTTATCAAACATAACAGATAAACCACGTAACAGAATCATGGTTTCGCAAGCGGCTCTGATACCACTGTTGGGAATTTGCGTATAAAACAAAATAAAACGCAGCGGAAAAATTCCCATCGAAGGATCCATGCGAATGGTCATGATTCATGATTAGAAAGTTTACCTCTTGAAGCGATGGTTGTTGGTTGAAATTCGTCTATCATGAACACCGCACGAACAGTGTCTCCAGAGGTATCCACACGAGCGGACTCCGTGAACGTCCAACGTCACGAACCTGAAGCATCTCTGTCTTGCAGTGCTAGCTTCAAAACCGAGGCTTACTGTTCACTCTTACTCTCTTTGTGCGGCTAGGGTATCAACCTTGTTTGCACAACAACTTAAGTGTTCTACTTATAGTAGCGCCTCCTTAAGTGAGTTATTGAGCAGCACTTGACCTAAGCCCATGTACTATGCGCTAGGCCCAATAGGAAAGTCCAACTTTCCTTTTAATGCTTCTTTTAATCCGCTCTTATGTGTGTGACCCTATAGGTTCCCAAAACGTTAGTAGTAACATTAAATCCCATTTAATATTACAAACAGTGAGCGGTATCTAGCAATACATCACTGCTACCTAAGTAGTGAGAAAGTCAGTGATTTGACGAAACCTTTCTGTGACAAATATTCATGTGCATTATTATCCCTTTGTCCATATATCTATATTGAACACAAGGCATAGAATATGTCACCCTTGTATAGTTCAATATCATGTTCCCTGATACCCGAGTAGACTTAACAACAAATGAGGTCAATATCTCATATTGACTCATTTCAGCATGGCCATGCATTTTACAGTCTCACTCTATCAGGGGGCCCACAGATATTACTCCTGTTATGTAGGAGGGACAAATTCCATCTAGGTCACTCACATCCCTCTGCATGGCTCGTGGTATGCCCAATGACCGTCTTTATAATCATCCTATTACAGATGACATTTGACGATATTAAAGCACACGACTCCTCATGTAGGGATCGTAGTGATTTCAGGTCGAAGGATTGTATGCACCATTGTCACTATGAGAACTACTTATGACACTCACATAACGCTCCATGTAGTGTTCTCATGGTGGGTCAATCCAGTACATCATTACCTTAATGTGTACCTATGTGGCGACTCGATATCTCATATGCATGACCCGTGAGATATGGTCATCAGTCTGCACACATAATAGTCTCAATTGTATTATTATTGTCCTTATTAATAAAATACTTGACTACGGATATTTAAGAATAGGATTTCATTGTTCAATAGTGTCTCACGATCAAGTCATATACTTGATATTCTATTGAACTGAAATTTCTATTCTAAGGACTTTATTATGTTTAAACAAGTAACACAATAAACTGGAATGCCTCATATCATATATATATATAAAATAGCAAGATACAAATGTAAGTCTAAAGAAATACATTGGCCTCTAGGGCTTACACCAACATATGAACCAAACAGAGCCCATCACGGCCTGGCCGTGATGACCATCACGGCCTGGCCGTGATGACCATCACGGCCATGATCAAGCAGAGCAGAAGGCAAAAGTCAGAAGCTGTCACGGCCTGCCCGTTATAGACATCACGGCCGTGACCAACCAGAAAATTAAGTTTCGCGTCGCGAACATAGGGCTCGCCTCGCGAGACTCCAATTTGTGCAAGTACGCCCACTCCAGATCACGTCACGGCCTGGCCGTGATGGCCATCACGGCCGTGACGCGTAGCAGACCTATAAATAAGAGCGCAGCAGACAGAACAAAAGGGTCCAGAGGGAGGCATTTGGAGGCACTTGGAGGCTGTGGCTGGGCTAGGGTTTCAACCCTAGAAGGGAGCCAAGAGGGGTTGCTTTGAAGAAGAAGGAAAGCTCACATGGAGCCTCTTCTCTCCTCTTCTCCAATTTCTCTGGTTTGGTTTTCTCTGTTTATGAGTAGTTAAATCCCTGTTGTTGGGATTAGATGTAGCCAAACTAATTGATTATGTATTTATCTTGACTGATTATTCTATGTTCATGTCTTCATATTAGTGATTAATTTTCTGTGCTTAATGCTTGTTGTGGCTAGCACCCCCATGACTCGATTTGTGTTTTGGTATGCAATGGGGACGTTCGTATCAGAACCGGAATTGAATTTAATCACCTAGTAACCCTTTCATCTAGGAATGGAGTTAGGTTTACTAGTAATCGCATGATCCCTAATCTTAATGCAAATTCATTAATCTAGGCCACCTAAGGAATTAGGGTCTATTAGTGGATTTAGGCTCTTGCCATCCGAGGAATCGGGGTTTGAGTATTTTAGTGGATTGATTTTAATATCTGAAGCATGAATGGGAGGTATCTAGTCCTGATATTGCATGAGATAGAGGTTTGGTGAAGTCTGGTCCCAACATATCCTTTCTGCACGCCAAGTGTTTGTCAAAAGTCCCCAAAAAGACAAAAAGATTTTATTCCTTTTCTTTTGTTTGTTTTACTTTCTCTTGATTAATAGTTTAGTCTAGATAGTTGCTGAGTTGTGAATTGGTACTTGACATCCAATCCCCGTGGATACGATAAACCGGTCTTACCACCGTATTACTTGCACGACTGGGTATACTTGCCCAGATTCGTCAACAAGTTTTTGGCGCCGTTGCCGGGGATGGATCACAATGAAGATGAAGATGGCGCCGTTTTTGCCACCTCCACCACCATGTATGATTCCCATAGAGCCACAAGAATCAGCATTTGAGAAATATCTGGTTGTGGGAATGGATCACAATGAAGATGAAGAGGTGGTGGTAGATGAACCACAAGAAGAGGGATTACCTTTCGCGCATCCTTGGAGAGAAACAAGTGAGAAGACAGGGCATTTGGAAAGCACCACCATGCTTGCTGAATTTTCTGCACTAAATAAATATGTTGGCTTGCATGCATGTGTGGACGCTGCAAAACTAACCCCTTCCACTTGTCTGGCAAACTTCCTAGTGAAAATGCCATTTGACCAACTAGGAAGTAAGTGCAGTATTATGGTTGAAGAGGTCAATGGTGTTTCCACCCAATGACTGGGTGGAATAGAGGATAAAGTCAAATTACTTCTACAATCACCACTCCAGTTTCCATTTGATCCAGGAGGAGGATCCAGGTGGATGCTTTTTAATAAGTCAAGCTAGTGACATTAAAGCAGCGCTTATTGGGAGGCAACCCAATTTTTGTTTTCCTTTTCCTTTTTCCTTTTTGTTTAGTTAGATTTGATTTTCGATTTTAATCTCTTGAATAATTTGAGAAGATCAAGAGTTTTCTTTTGCTAATAAAATTGCCAAGTAATTTCAGGGTAAGAAGGAAGGAGGGAAGAGCAAGAAGACAAGAAAAAGCAACCCAACTTTCAAGCAGTTTCTGACTGAAATGAAAGTCAACACCTGCTACCGCCTCGGTAAGCCGTTCCAATTTTTTTATTTTATTTTATTATATTTTTTCTCCTCTCTCCATCTTAATTGTTTACATTGGGGACAATGTAAATTTTTAAGCTTGGGGTAGGGGTATTTTGCATTTGCATTTTGCATGTTGCATTCATATAGTTTTGCATGATCACACAATTAGATTGCCCTTGCTTAGATTTTGCATCCAATTGTGAGAACTAAGTGCCAAATAACTTGAGATAGTGAATTTATGAACCCAATTTTTTTCATTCTTGTGATAAGGCTGCAAATGAAAATGTTTGAGATAATCTTGGATAATTGATAATTAGCATATGGTTCTGAGGATTTGTGTTTTTCATTGATTCTGAACTAAAATGTGAGATTTTGACCCAAAGGGGTACTCACAAAATTTTACCCCATTCTTTGTGTTAGAGTGTTATTCCTCTTGGATGTTTTCTCTAGAACTTGACTTGAAACCATTTTGAAGCTTAAAAATTTTTGAAAACATTTTTGAAAATGATTGAGGCAATAGGTATTTTTCTGGCCTTCAAAGTTTTGAATGATGAAATGCTACCCCTTAGTTGCCCAATTTTGAGCCTACAAAAGAATAAAATGCTTTTCTTGGTACCCTGGAATGTTTTGATAAATAATGTTTGAAGGGACCTTCTAAAGTATTACAAAAGGGTAAAAAGGTAGTCGAAAAAGTTTGGGAAAAGAATCAGAAAAAATAATTCTCTTGATTTGAAAAATCTCTCCTTCTCCAAATAAAAGAAAAAGAAAAGAAAAGAAAAATAAATAGAGAAGGGGATGACAAAAAGAAAAGTGAGAAATAAAAAGAAAAGGAAAGCAAAGAAAGGTGGAAAATAAATCGAAAACCGAAGAAGGTATTTTAGAAGGTGTCATGTTTTGCAAATGTTGATATGTTGTGTAGCCTTTTGAAATATCCTTTTATTGATTTCCCCACCTAAAGATTAATCCCATGGCCATGTTACAACCAAATAAAAGACCTCTTGATTCTTAATTGTTTTCATTAATAAAGTAGAGATTTGGTTGATAGTCAAGCCTATGGTAGGATTCATTCCTTGAGGAAAATTGAGTGAAATGTCTTAACCCCTAAACACTTGAGTGAGGCTAGAAAGAGAGCCAAGCAAATGAACAAGCTTGGGGTGAGCTTCAGGAGAGAAAGAGTGCCCAAATCAGTGAGAACATGATTCTAAGGAACCTAAGCCTCTAATTGGACTTGAATTGATTGTCTCTTGCTGAATTGTTTGATTTGCCTATTACTTGGATCATTTACTCGGGTTCTTAGTTCACTATCCATATTCTGTTTATTCTACTGGCCTTGGTGATTGCTTGAGGACAAGCAATTGAATAAGCTTGGGGTGATTTGATAGTGTGATTTTACATGATATTTTCTGTACACTTTTGCATGCATTTTGCATATAGATTAGGCATTCTTTATTTGGTTTTTATTAGATTTTCCCTTGGAAAGGGTGAAGCGGTGTCTTGGTGTTGTTTTGCAGGAATTTAATGTAAAAATGATCAAAATCAGCCATGGTGGAGTTTGGATGAAATAGAGCTTGAAAAGTGAAGAATATGAGCCAAACAGAGCCCATCAAGGCCTGGCCGTGATGACCATCACGGCCATGATCAAGCAGAGCAGAAGGCAAAAGTCAGAAGCTGTCACGGCCTGCCCGTTATAGACATCACGGCCGTGACCAACCAGAAAATTAAGTTTCGCGTCGCGAACATAGGGCTCGCCTCGCGAGACTCCATTTTGTGCAAGTACGCCCACTCTAGATCGCGTCACGGCCTGGCCGTGATGGCCATCACGGCCGTGACGCGCAGCAGACCTATAAATAAGAACGCAGCAGACAGAACAAAAGGGTCCAGAGGGAGGCATTTGGAGGCACTTGGAGGCTGTGACTGGGCTAGGGTTTCAACCCTATAAGGGATCCAAGAGGGGTTGCTTTGAAGAAGAAGGAAAGCTCACATGGAGCCTCTTCTCTCCTCTTCTCCAATTTCTCTGGTTTGGTTTTCTCTGTTTATGAGTAGTTAAATCCCTGTTGTTGGGATTAGATGTAGCCAAACTAATTGATTATGTATTTATCTTGACTGATTATTCTATGTTCATGTCTTCATATTAGTGATTAATTTTCTGTGCTTAATGCTTGTTGTGGCTAGCACCCCCATGACTAGATTTGTGTTTTGGTATGCAATGGGGACGTTCGTATCAAAACCGGAATTGAATTTAATCACCTAGTAACCCTTTCATCTAGGAATGGAGTTAGGTTTACTAGTAATCGCATGATCCCTAATCTTAATGCAAATTCATTAATCTAGGCCACCTAAGGAATTAGGGTCTATTAGTGGATTTAGGCTCTTGCCATCCGAGGAATCGGGGTTTGAGTATTTTAGTGGATTGATTTTAATATCTGAAGCATGAATGGGAGGTATCTAGTCCTGATATTGCATGAGATAGAGGTTTGGTGAAGTCTGGTCCCAACATATCCTTTCTGCACGCCAAGTGTTTGTCAAAAGTCCCCAAAAAGACAAAAAGATTTTATTCCTTTTCTTTTGTTTGTTTTACTTTCTCTTGATTAATAGTTTAGTCTAGATAGTTGCTGAGTTGTGAATTGGTACTTGACATCCAATCCCCGTGGATACGATAAACCTGTCTTACCACCGTATTACTTGCACGACTGGGTATACTTGCCCAGATTCGTCAATAAGTTTTTGGCGCCGTTGCCGGGGATTGGTTTTGCCAATATCATTAGTAACAGAGGAGGCAACTAATTTAGACATTTTTATTCTTTTTTATTTTTCTGTATATATTTGATCTTTTTCTTTTGAGTTGTGTTTGTGCAAGGTGGATGCAGTTCATGGAAAAGTTTTATTATCCACCTGATGAGGAAGCCTCAAGTCGCGCTTTGGAAGACAACTGGTGTTTGGGAGACGTCATGGATTTGATGGACCATGTTACTCCTGCACAAGTTGATGATATGACGGGAAGGCTTATATATAACTTCTCCGAGGAGGATTGGGAAACCTTTTGTTCATATTTGCCACCTCCACCACCATGTATGATTCCCATAGAGCCACAAGAATCAGCATTTGAGAAAAATCTGGTTGTGGGAATGGATCACAATGAAGATGAAGAGGTGGTGGTAGATGAACCACAAGAAGAGGGATTACCTTTCGCGCATCCTTGGAGAGAAACAAGTGAGAAGACAGGGCATTTGGAAAGCACCACCATGCTTGCTGAATTTTCTGCACTAAATAAATATGTTGGCTTGCATGCATGTGTGGACGCTGCAAAACTAACCCCTTCCACTTGTCTGGCAAACTTCCTAGTGAAAATGCCATTTGACCAACTAGGAAGTAAGTGCAGTATTATGGTTGAAGAGGTCAATGGTGTTTCCACCCAATGGCTGGGTGGAATAGAGGATAAAGTCATATTACTTCTACAATCACCACTCCAGTTTCCATTTGATCCAGGAGGAGGATCCAGGTGGATGCTTTTTAATAAGTCAAGCTAGTGACATTAAAGCAGCGCTCATTGGGAGGCAACCCAATTTTTCTTTTCCTTTTCCTTTTTCCTTTTTGTTTAGTTAGATTTGATTTTTGATTTTAAACTCTTGAATAATTTGAGAAGATCAAGAGTTTTCTTTTGCTAATCACCTAGTAACTGAATTTAATCACCTATTAACCCTTTCATATAGGAATGGAGTTAAGTTTACTAGTAATCATGTAATCCCTAATCCTAATGCAAATTCATTAATCTAGGCCACCTAAGGAATTAGGGTCTATTAGTGGATTTAGGCTCTTGCCATCCGAGGAATCGGGGTTTGAGTAATTTAGTGGATTGATTTTAATATCTGAAGCATGAATGGGAGGTATCTAGTCCTGATAGTACATGAGTTAGAGGTTTGGTGAAGTCTAGTCCCAACATATCCTTTCTGCCCTCCAAGTGTTTGTTAAAAGTCCCCAAAAAGACAAAAAAATATTTTATTCCTTTTGATTTGTTTGTTTTGATTTCTCTGTTTAGTCTAGATAGTTGCTGAGTTTGTGAATTGGAATCACCCCAAGCTTATTCAATTGCTTGTCCTCAAGCAATCACTAAGGCCAGAAGAAGAAAACAGAACATGGATAATGAACTAAGAACCCGAGTAAATGATCCAAGTAATAGGCAATTCAAACAATTCAGCAAGAGACAATCAATTCAAGTCCAATTAGAGGCTTAGGTTCCTTAGACTCATGTTTTCACTGATTTGGGTACTATTTCTCACTTGAAGCTCACCCCAAGCTTGTTCATTTGCTTGGCTCTCGTTTCTCCCTTCACTCAAGTGTTTAAGGGAATAAGGCAATTCGCTCAATTTTCCTCAAGGAATGAATCCTACCATAGGCTTGACTATCAACCAAATCTCTACTTTATTAATGAAAACAATTTAGAATCAAGAGGTCTTTTACTTGGTTGTAACGTGGCCATGGGATTAATCGTTAGGTGGGGAAATCAATAAAAGGAAATTTCAAAAGGCTCAACCAAGTATCAAACATTGCAAACATGACCTTCTAAAATACGTTTTTGGGATTTTATTTATTTTTCCACCTTTCTTTTCTTTCTTTTTCTTTTATTTCTCATTTCTTTTTGTCATCCCCTTCTCTATTAATTTTTGTTTTTCTTTAGTTTTTCTTTTATTTGAAGAAGGGGAGATTTTTCAACTCAAGAGAATTATTTTTTTGATTCTTTCATCCCAAAATTTTTTTAACTACCTTTTTACCCTTTTGTAATACTTTAGAAGGTATCCTACCAATCTTATTTATCCACATATTTCAGGGTACCAAGAAAAGTATTTTTTTCATGTAGGCTCAAAATTGGGCAACTAAGGGGTAGCATTTCATCATTCAAAGCTTAGAAGGCCAGAAAAAATACCTATTGCCTCAATCATTTTCAAAAAAAAATTCAAAAATTTTTAAGCTTCAAAATGGTTTCAAGTCAAGTTCTAGAGAAAACAATCCAAGAGGAATAACACTCTAACACAAAGAATGGGGTAGATTTAGTGAGTACCCCTTTATGGCTCAAAATATCACATTTTAGTAGTTCAAAAATCAATGAGAAACACAAATCTACAGAACCTTATGCTAATTATCAACTATCCAAGATTATCTCAAACATTTTCATTTGCAGCCATATCACAAGAATGAAAAAATTGGGTTCAACAATTCACTATCACAAGTTATTGGGCACTTAGTTCTCACAATTGGATACAAAATCTAAGCAAGGGCAATCTAATTGTGTGATCATGCAAAGCTATCAGGCAAAACTATATGAATGCAATATGAAAAAATGCAAATGCAAAATACCCCTACCCCAAGCTTAAGAATTTACATTGTCCCCAATGTAAACAATCAAGTTGGAGAGAGGATAAAAATGGAACGGCTTACCGAGGCGGTAGCGGGTGTTGGCTTACATGCCTAGTCAGAATGAACTGCATGAAAATTGGGTCACGGCCTTGATGGGTGCTGACTTTTCTTCTTGTTCTCCTTGCTCTTCCCTCCTTCCTTCTTACCATGCAAACACTTGGCAATTCTCACTTTATTATTTTTCCTCTTGATCTTCTCAAATTATTCAAGAGGTTAAAATCAAAAACAAAAACTAACTAAAGAGAAGGGTTAAGAAAAGTTGGGTTGCCTCCCAATAAGCGCTTCTTTAACGTCACTAGCTTGACGTTCTAGGATCCTCCTCCTGGATCAAATGGAATTTGGAGTGGAGATTGTAGCAGTAGTATGACTTTATCCTCAACTCCACCCAGCCAGTGTGGGGAACCACCATTGACCTCTTCAACTACCATAATGCACTTACTTCCTAGTGGGTCAAATGGCATTTTCACCAAGAAGTTTGAAAGACAAGTGGAAGGGGCTAATTTTGCAGCGTCCACACATGCATGCAAGCCGACATATTTGTCCAATGCAGAAATTTCAGATTCCTTAGCAAGCATGGTGGAATCCACTACCATTTCGTCTTCATCTTGAACTACCCCCAAAACCAGATTTTCCTCAGATTGGACTTCATGTGACTCTTGTACTAACTGTTTGCAAATCTCCTCAACTTGCGTTTTGAAGTTCTGCTTCACAGCTTCGATACTCTCACAATTGGCTCTTGCCTTGGCCTCAGAGGCGGATAGCTCTTGGGAATACTGTTCTAGAGCAGCTTTCAACGGTGTTTGCTCCTTCCATTCCCATTCTTCAACTTCCCAAGGATTTGTGGAAAGTACTCCCTCTTCTTGTGACTTGTACACCATCACCACTTCATCTTCAATTTGATCCATTCCCACAATCAGATTCTGCTCATCTTCTGCTTCATGTGGCTCTATGGGAATCACAATACACGGTGGTGGACGTGGTAAATATGAACAAAAGGTTTCCCAATCCTCCTCGGAGAAGTTGTATATAAGCCTTCCCGTCATATAGTCAACTTATGAGGGAGTAATATGATCCATCAAATCCATGCAATCTCCCAAACACCAATTGTCCTTCAAAGCGTGACTTGAGGCTTCCTCTTCAGGTGGATAATAGTGATTGTCCATGAATTGCATCCACCTTGCACAAACACAACTCAAAACAAAAAGATCAAATATATACAGAAAAATAAAAAAAGAATAAAAATGTCTAAATTAGTTGCCTCCTCTGTTACTAATGATATTGGCAAAACCAATCCCCGACAACGGCGCCAAAAACTTGTTGACAGATCTGGGCAAGTATACCCAGTCGTGCAAGTAATACGGTGGTGAGACCGGTTATCGTATCCACGGGGATTGGATGTCAATTATCAATTCACAAACTCAGCAACTATCTAGACTAAACAGAGAAATCAAAACAAACAAATTAAAAGGAATAAAATATTTTTTTGTCATTTTGGGGACTTTTAACAAACACTTGGAGTGCAGAAAGGATATGTTGGGACTAGACTTCACCAAACCTCTAACTCATGTACTATCAGGACTAGATACCTCCCATTCATGCTTCAGATGTTAAAATCAATCCACTAAATTACTCAAACCCCGATTCCTCGGATGGCAAGAGCCTAAATCCACTAATAGACCGTAATTCCTTAGGTGGCCTAGATTAATGAATTTGCATTAGGATTAGGGATTACGCGATTACTAGTAAACCTAACTCCATTCCTAGATCAAAGGGTTACTAGGTGATTAAATTCAGTTCCAGTTCTGATACGAATTTCCCAATTGCATACCAAAATACAAATCGAGTCATGGGGTTGCTAGCCACAACAAGCATTAAGCATGGAAAATTAATCACTAATATGAAGCATAAACATAGAATAATCAGTCAAGATAAATACATGTTAATCAGTTTGGCTACATCTAATCCCAACAAACAGGGATTTAACTACTCATAAAAAGAGAATACAAAGAGAAAGAGAGAAGGGATGAAGCAAACTCCATAGAAGGATCCTCCAATCTTCTTCCAGTCCCAGAGCAAGGAAAACATCCCCCTTCAGGGTTGGAACCCTCTTCCAGCCGCAACCTCCAAGTGCTTCTCTACTCAAAACCTCAAAAAACTCTCCACTCATTCTGCCCTAAAACAGCAACTTATACCAATCTGTTCTGCGCTAGCTCGCGAGGCGAATGGCTTCTCGCGAGGCGAATATTAAAAATTTGCTGCTTCAGGAATGGAACTCTCGCGAGGCGAACGTCTCTCGCGACGCGAAACCGAAAAGTTGCAATTCTCTGGAACAGTCAGCTTTCAAGGTCGCGGGGCGAATCCATTCTCGCGGGGCGAATCTCCAGAATTCTGCTTGGCTCAATTTCTTCTCTTTTCCAGCTCTAAATTCTTCCAAGCTTTATTATGGCCAAATCTTCACAGTTTTCCTCAATTTCTGCAAAACAACACACAAAACCACCTTCACCCGTTCCAAGGTAAAAACTAATAAAAATCAAATAAAGAATGCCTAATCTATATGAAAAATGCATGCAAAAGTATATATGAAATATCATGTAAAATCCCACTATCACCCTCTTGCCATGATCCCATGGTTAACCCATGATCCTCTTGCCAGGATCCCATAGTTAAGCCAAGATCCTATTGCCATGATCACATTGATAACCCATGACCCTGTTGCCATGATCCCATGTTTAACCCGTGACCCTCTTTCCATTTTAACATGGTTAACACGTGACCATCTTCCCATGATAGCATGATTAACCCAAGACCCTCTTGCCAAGATCACATGGTTAACCCTTGACCCCGTTGCCAAGATCCCATGTTTAACCCATAACCTGGTACCATGATCACATGGTTAACCCCTGACCCCGTTGCCATGATCATATGGTTAACCCATGACCCCATTGCCATGATCCCATGTTTAACCCATGACCCATTTGCCATGATCCCATGGTTAACCCATAACCCTCTTGCCATGATCACACTGTTAACCCATGACCCTCTTGCCATGTTCCCATGGTTAACACAAGAACCTCTTGCCATGATCCAATGGTTAACCCCTGACCCCGTTGCCATGATCAAATGCTTAACCCATGACCCCATTGCCATAATCTCATGTTTAACCCATGACCCTCTTGCCATAATCTCATGGTTAACCCATGACCCTCTTGCCATCTTCCCAAAGTTAACACGTGACCCTCTTGCCATGATCCCATGGTTAACGCGTGACTCTCTTACCATGATCACATGGATAACCCTTGACCCTGTAGCCATGATCCCATGTTTAAACCATGACCCTCTTTCCATGATCCTATGGTTAACCCATGATCCTCTTGCCAGGATCCCATGGTAAAGCCATGATACTCTTGCCATAATCACATGGATAACCTGTGACCCTGTTGCCATGATCCTGTGTTTAACCCGTGACCCTCTTGCCATGTTAACATGGTTAACACGTGACCCTCTTTACATTATAGCATGATTAACCCAACACCATCTTGCCATGATCACATGGTTAACCTTGACCGCGTTGCCATGATCCCATGTTTAACCAATAACCCTAATACCATGATCACATGGTTAACCCCTGACCCCGTTGCCATGATCATATGGTTAACCCATGACCCCATTGGCATGATCCTATGTTTAACCCACGACCCCCTTGCCATGATCCCATGGTTAACATATGACCCTCTTGCCTTGACCACATGGTTAACACATGACCCTTATGCCATGATCACATGGTTAACCCATGACCCTCTTGCCATGATCATATGGTTAACCTGTGACCCCGTTGCCTTGATCACATGGTTAACACATGACCCTCTTGCCATGTTCCCATGGTTAACACGTGACCCTTTTTCCATGATCCCGTGTTTAACCCGTGACCCGCATGCCATGAAAACATGGATAACCCATGACTCTCTTGCCATGATCCCATGGTTAAGCAATGACCCACTTTCCATGATCACAAGGTAAACCCGTGACCCCGTTGTCATGACCCTCTTGCCAAATTACCATGGTTAACACATGACCCTCTAGCCATGATCCCATGGTTAATCTGTGACCCTCTTGCCACCTCCCGTGGTTAATCCATGACCCTCTTGCCATGATCACATGGATAAACCATGACCCTGTTGCCATGATCCCATGTTTAACCAGTGACCCTCTTTCCATGATCCCATGATTAACCCATGACATTATTGCCTTGATCACATGGTTAACCCTTGACCCCGTTGCCATGACCCAATGTTTAACCCATGATCCTGATACCATGATCACAAGGTTAACCCCTGACCTCGTTGCCATGATCGTATGGTTAACCCATGACCCCATTGCCATGATCCCGTGTTTAACCCATGACCCTCTTCCCATGTTCCCATGGTTAACCCATAACCCTCTTGCCATGATCACACTTTTACCCCAAGACCCTCTGTCCATGTTCCCATGGTTAACACATGACTCTTTTACCATGATCCCATGGTTAACCCATGTCCCTCTTGCCATGATCATATGGTTAACCCCCTGACCCCGTTGCCATGATCACATGCTTAACCCATGACCCCGTTGCGATGATCCCGTGTTTGACCGATTACCCTCTTGCCGTGATCCCATGGTTAACACGTGACCGTCATGCCATTATCCCATGGTTAACCCGCGACCCTATTGCCATGATCACATTGATAACTCATGACCCCATAGCCATGGTCCCATGTTTAACCCATGTCCCTCTTGCCATGATCCCATGGTTAACCCATGACACTCTTGCCATGATCCCATGGTTAGGCAATGATCGTCTTTCCATGATCAAATGGTAAACCCATGTCCCTGTTGCCATGACCCTCTTGCCATATTCCCATGGTTATTCCGTGACCCTCTTGCCATGATCCCATGGTTATTCCGTGACCCTCTTACTATTATCACATGGATAACCTATGACCCCGTTGCCATGATCCCATGTTTCACCCGTGACCCTCTTGCCATGTTACCATGGTTAACACGTGACCCTCTTTTCATTATCCCCTGATTAACCCATGACCCTCTTGCCTTGATCACCTGGTTATCCCTTGACCCTGTTGCCATGATCCTATGTTTAACCCATGATCCTGATAGCATGATAACAAGGTTAACCCCTGTCCTCGTTGCCATGATCATATGGTTAACACATTACCCCATTGCCATGACCCCATGTTTAACCCATAACCCTCTTGGCATGATCCCATGGTTAACCCGTGACCCTCTTGCCATGATCACACTGTTAACCCATGACCCTCTTACCACGTTCCCATGGTTAACACATGACCCTTTTGCCATGATCCCATGGTTAACCCATGACCCTCTTGCCATGATCATATGGTTAACCCCTGACCCCGTTGCCATGATCACATGCTTATCCCATGACCTAGTTGCTATGATCCCACGTTTAACCCATGACCATGTTGCCATGATTCCATGGTTAACCCATGACCCTCTTGCCAGGATTCCATGGTTAACACGTGACCCTCTTGCCATGATCCCATGGTTAACCAGTGACCCTCTTGCCATGATCACATGGATAACCCATGACCCCATAGCCATAATCCCATGTTTAACCCATGACCCTCTTGCCATGATCCCATGGTTAACCCATGACCCTCTTGCCATGGTTAACCCCTGACCCCGTTGCCATGATCACATGCTTAGCCCATGACCCCATTACCATGATCCCTAGGCTAACCTATGGCCCTCTTGCCATGTTCCTATGGTTAACCCGTCACCCTCTTGCCATGATCACATGGATAACCATTGATCTCGTAGCCATGATCCCATGTTTAACCAATAACCCTCTTTCCATGAACCCATGGTTAACCCATGACTCTCTTGCCATGATGCCATGGTTAAGCAATGACCCTCTTTCCATGATCACATGGTAAACCTGTGACCCCGTTGCCATGACCCTCTTGCCATATTCCCATGGTTTACACATGACCCTCTTGCCATGATCCCAAGGTTAATCCGTGACCCTCTTGCCATGATCACATGGATAACCCATGACCCTGTTTCCATGATCCCATCTTTAACCCGTGACCCCCTTGCCATGTTACCATGGTTAACACGTGACCCTCTTTTCATGATCCCATGATTAACCCATGACCCTCTTGCCATGATCACATGGTTAACCCTTGACACTGTTGCCAGGATCCCATGTTTAACCCGTGATCCTGCTACCATGATCACATGGTTAACCCCTGACCCCGTTTCCATGATCATTTGGTTAACCCATGACCCCATTTCAATGATCCCAAGTTTAACCCATGACCCTCTTGCCATGATCCCATGGTTAATCTATGACCCTCTTACCATGATCACACTTTTAACCCATGACCCTCTTGCAATGTTCCCATGGTTAACACATAACCCTTTTGCCAAGATCCCATGGTTAACCCATGACCCTCTTGCCATGATCATATGGTTAACCCCTGACCCCGTTGCCATAATCATATGCTTAACCCATGACCCCGTTGTTATGATCCCATCTTTAACCCATGACCCTTTTGCCATGATCCCATGGTTAACCCATGTCCCTCTTGCCATTTTCCCATGGTTAACACGTGACCCTCTTGCCATGATCCCATGGTTAACCCGTGACCCTCTTGCCATGATCACATGTATAACCCATAACCTCGTAGCCATGATCCCATGTTTAACCCATGACCCTCTTGCAATGATCCTATGGTTAACCCATGACCCTCTTGCAATGATCCCATGGTTAAGCCATGACCCACTTTCCATGATCACATGGTAAACCCATGACCCCGTTGCCATGACCCTCTTCCCATATTCTCAAGGTTAACAGATGACCCTCTTGCCACGATCCCATGGTTAATCCGTGACCCTCTTGCCAAGATCACATGGACAACCCATGTCCCTGTTTCCATGATCCCATGTTTAACACGTGACCCTCTTGCCATGTTACCATATTTAACATGTGACCCTCTATCCATGATCCTTTGATTAACCCACAACCCTCTTGCCTTGATCACATGGTTAACCCTTGACCTGGTTGCCATGATCCCATGTTTAACCCATGATCCTGATACCATGATCACATGGTTAACCCCTGACCCTGTTTCCATGATCATTGGGTTAACCCATGTCCCCATTGCCATGAGTTGACGGATCTGGGCAAGTATACCCAATCGTGCAAGTAATACGGTGGTGAGACCGTTTATCGTTCCCACGAGGACTGATACAAGTACTAGCACTTACCAAATCAATTACTATCTAAGCGGATTTTTGGATTGAAGGAAGTTCTATACTAACAAAAGTTAAAACTAACAAAACAAAAAGAAGAAGTTCTTTGAGGAATTTTGTCGAACAGTTGAAGTGCAGAAAAATGGATTTTCAAGTATGATAAAAGGCGTTGGGATTAGACTTCACTAAACTTCATCTCCATGCAATGAAATGACTAACAAACAGTTTCTACTTCAAATATGACAATCAATCCACTAAATTACTCAAGCCCCGATCCCTCGGATGACCAGAGCCTAAATTCTTCAATAGACCCTAATTCCTTAGGTGGCCTAGATTAATGAATTTGCATTAAGATTAAGGATTACACAATTGCTAATAAACCTAAATCCATCCCTAGATACAAGGTTTACCAGGTGGTTGCTTTCAGTTCCGGTTTCAATACGAATTTTCCAATTGCATATCAAAAAACAAATCAAGTCATGGGGGTGCTAGCCACAACAGGCATTAAGCCTAGAAATCAATCACTCATAAAGAAGTAAAAAATGTATTACAAGATCAAATCAAATACATGGAGAATTCAGAAATAGCTACATCTAATCCCAACAATGGGAGTTTAGCTACTCATGATCATAGCCAAAACCAAAGAAATAAAGATGAAGGAGAGAAGGGATTCCATGGGGGCAATCCTCAGCAGCTGCCTCTGGTTCAAAGAGAGTGTTTGAGGGTTTCAAAAACTGTTTTTCTCTGATCTGCTCGTGCCCACTTATAGAGATGCCACGCGTCACGGTCGTGATGGCCATCACGGCCAGGCCGTGATGGTCTCTGCCCTGGGTGCGCTTTCAAACTTTCATCTGTCACGATCGTGACACTCATCACGGCTAGGCCGTGATAGCTTCTGCCTCCACCAAATGGTCTGTCACGGCCGTGATGGGCATCACGGCTAGGCCGTGACAGCTTCTGACTTTTGCCTTCTGCTCTGCTTGATCATGGCCGTGATGGTCATCACGGCCAGGCCGTGATGGTCATCACGGCCAGGCCGTGATGGTCATCACGGCCAGGCCGTGATGGGCTCTGCTTGGCTCAATTTCTTCACTTTTCAAGCTCTATTCCATCCAGGCTCCATCAAGGCTAATTTCTGAGCATTTTTCCTTAAATTCCTACAAAACAACACCAAGAAACGCTTCACCCGTTCCAAGGGAAAAACTAACTAAAATCAATTTAAATATGCCTAAACTATATGAAAATGCATGCAGAAATGTACAAGAATTATGATGTGAAATCACACTATCAAATCACCCCAAGCTTATTCAATTGCTTGTCCTCAAGCAATCACTAAGGCCAGAAGATATAAATGATCAGAATGTGGATAGTGAACCAAGAACCCAAGTACATAATCCAAGTAACAGGCATCTCAAATAATTCAACAAGAGACAATCAGTTTCAAGTCCAATTAGAGGCTTAGGTTTCTTAGACTCATATTCTCACCGATTAGGGCACTCTTTCTCACCTGAAGATCACCCCAAGCTTGTTCATTTGCTCGGCTCTCTTTCTGACCTCACTCAAGAGTTAGGGACATAAGTGATGTCGTGCGGATGCACGTGCGATTCCGGCAAGTGTACCGGACTGTCGTCAAGTAATAAAAGATATCGATCCCACAGAGACTGTGTTCTCGAATCGCAACTGAGTTTCAAAGTGATTAGATCTGGACTGTTTAAAAGAGGGTTTTGAAATTGGTTTTTGAATTGAAAGATAGATGAGCAGAGAACAATTAAAACAGAAAACAATTGTTTATGGGGTTTTTATCTAAAATGGATTCCTAGGGATTTGGGTTACCTTTGAGGTTGTTTATGTTGCTAATCTGATTTACCTTTGTTGATTACCGAAATTGCCTTGAAGGCGAGTTTATCCTCTAATAGCTTAAGCTCCCTCTCGGGTTACAAAAGCCGTGCCCAATTGACCCGACCCCTACTCTCGTGGTAGTCGATCCCAGATTGGACCCTTTGCGTTTCGTGACAACTCGTTGATCCTCGAGGGACGGCTTCTAACTCTCGTGATTTCAGTCCCAAGTCTGACTTCTATAGGTCCGACACCTAAGTTCACCGCTAGGTTCCTCCTTATAATGTCTAAGTCATGCAAATAACCTAAGTTCACCGCTAGGTTCCTCCTTAGATCATTCACATCTCACAAACTAGTGGCTGCAGGGCTTTACGAGTGAAAAACCCTAGAAATCATAAGTACACCGATAGGTTCCTCCTTAGAACGTCTATGTCACGCAAATAACGGTTCCGAAATTTATGAGTGATTTACACACTAGAAATCAGATCTAAAACAATTCGTAATTAACAAAGAGTTTACATCAAATTTACATCATAAATAAACTTGGGCAGAGCCCTAATCCCTAGAAACTATGCTACTACTCACGCCTTGCCATGGAGATGACAGGCATGATTACAAATAACATGAAAATAACTAAGAGAAGAAGGAGAAGAAGAACGAGATCCTAATTCAAGGCCTAGAGTAGTAGCCCAAGGTCTCGATGTTTTTCGCCTCCGCTGGTCCCTTATTTATAGAATTGGGCAGTTAGAGTCCTAATCCAACTCAAATTAGATCCATTCTGTTACTTCGAGCCAAGTAATACGCGTCACGGCCGTGATGGATATCACGGCCTGGCCGTGACGGAAACTGCCTTGAAAATTCTTCACTGGTTGGTCTGTAATGGCCGATATCCTCATCACGGCCTGGCCGTGATGTCCATCACGGCCGTGATAGCCATAAAGGCCTGGCCCCGGACGACTTTCGACTTGTGGTGGTTTTGGGTCACGGCCGTGATGGCTATCACGGCTAGGCCGTGACAGACTCGACTTGACCTTTGTTCTTTTTCAGTTTTGCTCGATCATGGCCGTGATGGGCATCACGGCTAGGCCGTGATGGGCTCTGTTTGGCTCATTTTCTTCATTTTTAAAGCTCCATCTTCATCCAAACTTCATCATGGTTGATCTTGAGCAATTTACCCTTGATATCTGCAAAACAACACACAAAAACCGCCTTACCCGTTCCAAAGGAAAATTAACCTAAAATCTAATTAAAAATGCCTAAACTACATGAAAATGCATGCAAAATGATAGACAAAGATGATGTGGAATCACACTCATCAAACCACCCCAAGCTTAAAACTTTGCTTGTCCTCAAGCAATTACTCAGGCCATAAGATAAATCAATCAAAGCATGGATAGTGAACCAAGAACCCTAGAAGCTAATCCAAGTAATAGGCGTTTTTAATAAGCACTCAAGAGATAATCAAGTTCAAGTCCAATTAGAAGCTTAGGTTCTTCAAGTTCATGTTCTCACTGATTTGGGCACTCGTCTCACCTCACTCAAGTGTTTTAGGGTTTATGACAATTCACTCCATTTCCTCAAGTAAAGTATTTTACCATAGGCTTGACTATTAACCAAATCTCTACTTTATTTAAGAAAACACTTAAGAATCAAGAGGTCTTTTCCTTTGGTTGTAATGTGGCCATGGGATTTATTGCAAGGTGGGAAAATCAAGGAAAGGGAATTTCAAGAAGGCTAGACAAATCATCAAACATTGCAAAGCATGACACCTTCTAAAATACCCCCTTTTTTGGGCTTTGGTTTACTTTTCCACCTTTTTTCCTTCTATTATTATTTTTTTTTCTTTTTCTTTTCATTTCTCACATTCTTTGTCATCCCCTTCTCCATTTTTTCTGTTTATTTCATTTTTATTTGTTTGGAGAAGGGGAGATTTATAGCTCAAGAGAAATTACTTTCTAGCTTTTTCTTCCCATACTTTTTCCAACTACCATTTTGCCCTTTTTGTAATACTTTAAAAGGTGCCATACCAAACATTATTTATCAAATTAATTCATGGTACCAAGAAAAGTATTTTTTTTCTTTAGGCTCAAAATTGGGCAACTAAGGGGTAGCATTTATCAATCAAAGCTCGGGAGGCCGGAAAAATACCTAGTGCCTCAATCATATCCAAAAAATGTTTTCAAAAATTTTTAAGTTTTGAAATGGTTTCAAGTCAAGTTCTAGAAAATACAGTCCATGAGGAATTAAATCACTCTATCACAAGAAATGGGGTAGATTTAGTGAATACCCCTTTTGGCTCAAAATCTTACATTTTAGTAGTTCAAAAATCAGTGAGGAACACAAATCTAAGGAACCACATGCTAATTATCAACTATCAAATGACTATCTCAAGAATTTTTATTTTTAGCCATATCACAAGAATAATGAAAAATTGGGTTCAAAATTCACTATCTCATTTCATTTGGCTCCAAGTTCTCACAATCGGATGCATGTTCTAAGTGAGGGGAAATCTAGAGAATGTGATCATACCAATCTATGCCAATGAGAATGCAATATGAATGCAACAATGCAAATGCAAAAATAAATACCCCTACCCCAAGCTTGATTACTTACATTGTTTCCAATGTAAATAATCAAGTCGGAGAGAGGAGAAAAAATGGAACAACTTACCGAGTCGGTAGCGGGTGTTGGCTTCACATTCCAGTCAAAACTTGGGTAGAAATTTTATCACGGCCGTGAGGCTCATCACGGCTAGGCCGTG
This sequence comes from Sophora flavescens, assembly GCA_030762895.1. NCBI lineage: Eukaryota > Viridiplantae > Streptophyta > Magnoliopsida > Fabales > Fabaceae > Sophora > Sophora flavescens. Next base: position 134,925,783 of record CM061068.1, read on the forward strand.
ATCGTTTCTGGTCCTTAGGAGTTGCCCTGTCACGGCCGTGGTTTACATCACGGCTAGGCCGTGATGCTCTCTGATCTTGGCATCCTACTCATCACGCCCGTGATGGTTGTCACGGCTAGGCCGTGATGCTCTCTGTGCTCTTGTTTAGTTCATCACGGCCGTGACCACTGTCACGGCCAGGGCGTGATGGCCTCTGACTTTATATTTTTATGCTCTTCTTCTCTTTCTCAACCTGAAAACACTAGACAAACTTATTAATGATATTTTTGCCTCTTGATCTTCTCAAATTATTCAAGAGGTTAAATCAAAAACAAAAGGAAAAAGGGAAAGAAAACTTGGGTTGCCTCCCAAGAAGCGCTTATTTATGGTCTTAAGCTTGACCATACTTCCTCAAGTCAACCGGGGTCGGCTGGGCGTAGAAGTGCAGGAACACTTCTTTTCCATGGAGCTCCTTCAAATAGCCGTTTCTGCTCATACCGCCAGTAACGCTTTCGCTTTGCTCTTTTCTCTCGGAGCTTCCTAGCCTTCCTTCCTCCCGGCGGAAGTATTGTTTCTGCATGGACAGCAATTCCAACTTCACCACTGGGTGCATCTCCAACCATGCATATCTTTGGGGTTGCTTCCATGCTAAGTTCTTTCTCTACCCTGGAGACGTTACATCAATTCTGCACACATGGCTCTCAAAAGGAGGGTTGTTACAAGAGTTAATCAACTGAAAATTTACCCTACCTTCCTCTACATTTAGAGAGAGTTTGCCATTCCTTACGTCTATTAATGCTCCAACGGTTGCCAAGAATGGCCTTCCTAAAATGATGGGGAATTTAGAATTCCCTTTCATGTCCAATACCAGGAAGTCGGTAGGGATGAGAATTTTCCCTACCTTTACAGAACATTCTCTAGTATGCCTAGAGGAGTCCTAGTTGAGCCATCCGCAATTTGTAAGGGGAATTTGAATGGTCTCAACTCTTTGCTTCCCAACCTTTCCATGATAGTGAGGGACATCAAGCTCGCACTAGCCCCTAGGTCACATAAGGCTTGGTCAATTTGCACTTGTTCAATCGAACAAGCGATGGAGAAACTACCTGGGTCTTTCGGTTTAGTAGGCATTTTAGTCTCAACATCTACTTGCTTTTTCCTGACCAACCTTTGTGGGAAAGGTATCGGGGGTTGGTACGGTGGTGGAGGGACATACTTCGGTTCTGGCTCTTCTTTTTCGCTCGTGTCCTCCTCCGGTTCCACCTCCATTTCAGCTACCCCCACCCCAAGCTTATCATCCCTCAAGTGTATGGCATTGCAATGCTCATTGGGATTTGCTTCGGGTTGCCCCGGGAATGTACCCTTAGGTCTCGAGTACGTGCTGGCTTGTTGGGCAATCTGGGTTTCTAGCATCTTGTTATGAGTTGCTAAGTTGTCTACCTTAGATGCTAGCTCCTTTATTGCTTCACTCACTGCCCTTCCTTGTTGTCTAAACTCCTCATTCTGTTTTGTCTGAGTTTCGACAAAACTTTCAAATAAAGTCTCGAGTTTAGATCTTTGTACCGAGGGTACCCGGTGTGGTTCTCTTATTACCTTGACCTTCTTGGAACTCATGGTTGAGCGTGTTCGTTGTAGTTGCCGTAGGAGAGGTAAGGGTTGTTCCTTCTTTGGTTGTAGGGATTTGGGGGAGCATAGTTGGGCAGCTTCGGGTTTGTATCATAGTAGTTGTTACAAGAGTTCACTTGTTCACCCGAAGCGCCGGATCCATGTGGGCATCCCATCATGTCATGTCCCCGCATTCCACAAATCTCACAAACAAGGTTAGTAGCACCTAATGCACTCACATTAGCTCTTTCCAGCCGATCAAAACGTTTATTAAGTGAGTCTATCTTTGACATAATAAGATCTGTGCTATTTACCTCAAACTTACCCCCCGAAATCTTGTTCGGGTTATTACCTCTTTCGGATCCCCATTGGTGGTAGTTGGTGGCGACATTCTCAATGATGTTGAATGCCTCAGTGAGAGGCCTATTCATAAATGCTCCACCGGCTGCAGAATCTAGTGACACCTTCGAAGAGTAGTCTAATCCGTTATAGAAGGTGTGCACTATTAACCACCTCTCGAGTCCGTGATGTGGGCACGACTCCAACAGTCCCTTGTATCGATCCCAAGCTTCCGATAATGATTCTCCGTCTTTCTGGAAGAAGCCGGTGATCTGGGTTCTTATGTAGGCCGTCTTGGATGGAGGGAAGAATTTCTCCAAGAACGCCTGCTCCAGTTGGTCCCAAGTGGTCAAAGTGTTAGCGGGGATTTTCTTAAGCCAGGCCTTCGCCTTTCCAGTGAGAGATGAGGGGAACAGTCTCAAACGTACAACATCGACTGAGGCTCCATTAATCCTGATTGCGTCAGTGAACTCTAAGAATGTTTCTATATGATCGGTCGGGTCCTCTGAAGGCAATCCTCCGAATTGATGTTGCCTAATCATGTTGATTAGCATAGGCGGTATGGTGTAGTTCTCCGCCTCAACCTCTGGCCTTGCAATCCCAGTTCGCAAGCCTCTCGCATTTGGGGCTGCGTAATCCTTCAAAGGCTTTGTATCCGGTTGATTCGCCATGAGTGGAACGGGACTCAACCTTTCTCCCTCTCTTTGTAGTCTTCTACGTCTGTGGAAGGTCCTCTCGATCTCCGGATCAATCTCACTAAGGCTCCCAAGACTTAGAGATCTTTGCATATAACACAAGAGAGATGGATACAATAGAAGGAAAAGAAATTTTTTTTTTTTATTTCAGAAATAAAAATCAAACAAAAAGAAAAGGTCCAGAAAAATCAATTCAAAATTTGAATTGAAATTCGAAATGGCACAGTCCCCGGCAACGGCGCCAAAAACTTGATGTCGTGCGGATGCACGTGCGATTCCGGCAAGTGTACCGGACTGCCGTCAAGTAATAAAAGATATCGATCCCACAGAGACTGTGTTCTCGAATCGCAACTGAGTTTCAAAGTGATTAGATCTGGACTGTTTAAAAGAGGGTTTTGAAATTGGTTTTTGAATTGAAAGATAGATGAGCAGAGAACAATTAAAACAGAAAACAATTGTTTATGGGGTTTTTATCTAAAATGGATTCCTAGGGATTTGGGTTACCTTTGAGGTTGTTTATGTTGCTAATCTGATTTACCTTTGTTGATTACCGAAATTGCCTTGAAGGCGAGTTTATCCTCTAATAGCTTAAGCTCCCTCTCGGGTTACAAAAGCCGTGCCCAATTGACCCGACCCCTACTCTCGTGGTAGTCGATCCCAGATTGGACCCTTTGCGTTTCGTGACAACTCGTTGATCCTCGAGGGACGGCTTCTAACTCTCGTGATTTCAGTCCCAAGTTTGACTTCTATAGGTCCGACACCTAAGTTCACCGCTAGGTTCCTCCTTATAATGTCTAAGTCATGCAAATAACCTAAGTTCACCGCTAGGTTCCTCCTTAGATCATTCACATCTCACAAACTAGTGGCTGCCGGGCTTTACGAGTGAAACACCCTAGAAATCCTAAGTTCACCGCTAGGTTCCTCCTTAGAACGTCTATGTCACGCAAATAACGGTTGCCGAAATTTATGAGTGATTTACACACTAGAAATCAGATCTAAAACAATTCGTAATTAACAAAGAGTTTACATCAAATTTACATCATAAATAAACTTGGGCAGAGCCCTAATCCCTAGAAACTATGCTACTACTCACGCCTTGCCATGGAGATGACAGGCATGATTACAAATAACATGAAAATAACTAAGAGAAGAAGGAGAAGAAGAAAGAGATCCTAAATCTATGCCTAGAGTAGTAGCCCAGAAGGTCTGATGTTTTCTGCCTCTGCTGGTCCCTTATTTATAGAATTGGGCAGTTAGAGTCCTAATCCAACTCAAATTAGATCCCATTCTGTTACTTTCGAGCCAAGTAATACGCGTCACGGCCGTGATGGATATCACGGCCTGGCCGTGACGGATTCTCGCCTTGAAAATTCTTCTCTGGTTGGTCTGTCATGACCGTGATGCGCATCACGCGCCTGGCCGTGATGTCCATCACGGCCGTGATGGCCATCATGGCCTGGCCCCGACGGCTTCGACTTGTGGTGGTTTTGGGTCACGGCCGTGATGGCTATCACGGCTAGGCCGTGATGACTACGACTTGACCTTTGTTCTTTTTCAGTTATGCTCGATCATGGCCGTGATGGGCATCACGGCTAGGCCGTGATGGGCTCTGTTTGGCTCATTTTCTTCATTTTTAAAGCTCCATCTTCATCCAAACTTCATCATGGTTGATCTTGAGCAATTTACCCTTGATATCTGCAAAACAACACACGAAAACCGCCTTACCCGTTCCAAAGGAAAATTAACCTAAAATCTAATTAAAAATGCCTAAACTACATGAAAATGCATGCAAAATGATAGACAAAGATGATGTGGAATCACACTCATCAAACCACCCCAAGCTTAAAACTTTGCTTGTCCTCAAGCAATTACTCAGGCCATAAGATAAATCAATCAAAGCATGGATAGTGAACCAAGAACCCTAGAAGCTAATCCAAGTAATAGGCGTTTTTAATAAGCACTCAAGAGATAATCAAGTTCAAGTCCAATTAGAAGCTTAGGTTCTTCAAGTTCATGTTCTCACTGATTTGGGCACTCGTCTCACCTCACTCAAGTGTTTTAGGGTTTATGACAATTCACTCCATTTCCTCAAGTAAAGTATTTTACCATAGGCTTGACTATTAACCAAATCTCTACTTTATTTAAGAAAACACTTAAGAATCAAGAGGTCTTTTCCTTTGGTTGTAATGTGGCCATGGGATTTATTGCAAGGTGGGAAAATCAAGGAAAGGGAATTTCAAGAAGGCTAGACAAATCATCAAACATTGCAAAGCATGACACCTTCTAAAATACCCCTTTTTTGGGCTTTGGTTTACTTTTCCACCTTTTTTCCTTCTATTATTATTTTTTTTTCTTTTTCTTTTCATTTCTCACATTCTTTGTCATCCCCTTCTCCATTTTTTCTGTTTATTTCATTTTTATTTGTTTGGAGAAGGGGAGATTTATAGCTCAAGAGAAATTACTTTCTAGCTTTTTCTTCCCATACTTTTTCCAACTACCATTTTGCCCTTTTTGTAATACTTTAAAAGGTGCCATACCAAACATTATTTATCAAATTAATTCATGGTACCAAGAAAAGTATTTTTTTTCTTTAGGCTCAAAATTGGGCAACTAAGGGGTAGCATTTATCAATCAAAGCTCGGGAGGCCGGAAAAATACCTAGTGCCTCAATCATATCCAAAAAATGTTTTCAAAAATTTTTAAGTTTTGAAATGGTTTCAAGTCAAGTTCTAGAAAATACAGTCCATGAGGAATTAAATCACTCTATCACAAGAAATGGGGTAGATTTAGTGAATACCCCTTTTGGCTCAAAATCTTACATTTTAGTAGTTCAAAAATCAGTGAGGAACACAAATCTAAGGAACCACATGCTAATTATCAACTATCAAATGACTATCTCAAGAATTTTTATTTTTAGCCATATCACAAGAATAATGAAAAATTGGGTTCAAAATTCACTATCTCATTTCATTTGGCTCCAAGTTCTCACAATCGGATGCATGTTCTAAGTGAGGGGAAATCTAGAGAATGTGATCATACCAATCTATGCCAATGAGAATGCAATATGAATGCAACAATGCAAATGCAAAAATAAATACCCCTACCCCAAGCTTGATTACTTACATTGTTTCCAATGTAAATAATCAAGTCGGAGAGAGGAGAAAAATGGAACAACTTACCGAGTCGGTAGCGGGTGTTGGCTTCACATTCCAGTCAAAACTTGGGTAGAAATTTTATCACGGCCGTGAGGCTCATCACGGGCTAGGCCGTGATCGTTTTCTGGTCCTTAGGAGTTGCCCTCACACGGTAGTGGTTTACATCACGGCTAGGCCGTGATGCTCTCGATCTTGGCATCCTACTCATCACGCCCGTGATGGTTGTCACGGCTAGGCCGTGATGCTCTCTCGTGCTCTTGTTTAGTTCATCACGGCCGTGACCCTTTGTCACGGCCGGGCGTGATGGCCTCTGACTTTATATTTTTATGCTCTTCTTCTCTTTCTCAACCTGAAAACACTAGACAAACTTATTAATGATATTTTTGCCTCTTGATCTTCTCAAATTATTCAAGAGGTTAAATCAAAAACAAAAGGAAAAAGGGAAAGAAAACTTGGGTTGCCTCCCAAGAAGCGCTTATTTATGGTCTTAAGCTTGACCATACTTCCTCAAGTCAACCGGGGTCGGCTGGGCGTAGAAGTGCAGGAACACTTCTTTTCCATGGAGCTCCTTCAAATAGCCGTTTCTGCTCATACCGCCAGTAACGCTTTCGCTTTGCTCTTTTCTCTCGGAGCTTCCTAGCCTTCCTTCCTCCCGGCGGAAGTATTGTTTCTGCATGGACAGCAATTCCAACTTCACCACTGGGTGCATCTCCAACCATGCATATCTTTGGGGTTGCTTCCATGCTAAGTTCTTTCTCTACCGCTGGAGACGTTACATCAATTCTGCACACATGGCTCTCAAAAGGAGGGTTGTTACAAGAGTTAATCAACTGAAAATTTACCCTACCTTCCTCTACATTTAGAGAGAGTTTGCCATTCCTTACGTCTATTAATGCTCCAACGGTTGCCAAGAATGGCCTTCCTAAAATGATGGGGAATTTAGAATTCCCTTTCATGTCCAATACCAGGAAGTCGGTAGGGATGAGAATTTTCCCTACCTTTACAGGAACATTCTCTAGTATGCCTAGAGGAGTCCTAGTTGAGCCATCCGCAATTTGTAAGGGGAATTTGAATGGTCTCAACTCTTTGCTTCCCAACCTTTCCATGATAGTGAGGGACATCAAGCTCGCACTAGCCCCTAGGTCACATAAGGCTTGGTCAATTTGCACTTGTTCAATCGAACAAGCGATGGAGAAACTACCTGGGTCTTTCAGTTTAGTAGGCATTTTAGTCTCTACATCTACTTGCTTTTTCCTGACCAACCTTTGTGGGAAAGGTATCGGGGGTTGGTACGGTGGTGGAGGGACATACTTCGGTTCTGGCTCTTCTTTTTCGCTCGTGTCCTCCTCCGGTTCCACCTCCATTTCAGCTACCCCCACCCCAAGCTTATCATCCCTCAAGTGTATGGCATTGCAATGCTCATTGGGATTTGCTTCGGGTTGCCCCGGGAATGTACCCTTAGGTCTCGAGTACGTGCTGGCTTGTTGGGCAATCTGGGTTTCTAGCATCTTGTTATGAGTTGCTAAGTTGTCTACCTTAGATGCTAGCTCCTTTATTGCTTCACTCACTGCCCTTCCTTGTTGTCTAAACTCCTCATTCTGTTTTGTCTGAGTTTCGACAAAACTTTCAAATAAAGTCTCGAGTTTAGATCTTTGTACCTGAGGGTACCCCGGTGTGGTTCTCTTATTACCTTGACCTTCTTGGAACTCATGGTTGAGCGTGTTGCTGTAGTTGCCGTAGGAGAGGTAAGGGTTGTTCCTTCTTTGGTTGTAGGGATTTGGGGGAGCATAGTTGGGCAGCTTCGGGTTTGTATCATAGTAGTTGTTACAAGAGTTCACTTGTTCACCCGAAGCGCCGGATCCATGTGGGCATCCCATCATGTCATGTCCCTGCATTCCACAAATCTCACAAACAAGGTTAGTAGCACCTAATGCACTCACATTAGCTCTTTCCAGCCGATCAAAACGTTTATTAAGTGAGTCTATCTTTGACATAATAAGATCTGTGCTATTTACCTCAAACTTACCCCCCGAAATCTTGTTCGGGTTATTACCTCTTTCGGATCCCCATTGGTGGTAGTTGGTGGCGACATTCTCAATGATGTTGAATGCCTCAGTGAGAGGCCTATTCATAAATGCTCCACCGGCTGCAGAATCTAGTGACACCTTCGAAGAGTAGTCTAATCCGTTATAGAAGGTGTGCACTATTAACCACCTCTCGAGTCCGTGATGTGGGCACGACTCCAACAGTCCCTTGTATCGATCCCAAGCTTCCGATAATGATTCTCCGTCTTTCTGGAAGAAGCCGGTGATCTGGGTTCTTATGTAGGCCGTCTTGGATGGAGGGAAGAATTTCTCCAAGAACGCCTGCTCCAGTTGGTCCCAAGTGGTCAAAGTGTTAGCGGGGATTTTCTTAAGCCAGGCCTTCGCCTTTCCAGTGAGAGATGAGGGGAACAGTCTCAAACGTACAACATCGACTGAGGCTCCATTAATCCTGATTGCGTCAGTGAACTCTAAGAATGTTTCTATATGATCGGTCGGGTCCTCTGAAGGCAATCCTCCGAATTGATGTTGCCTAATCATGTTGATTAGCATAGGCGGTATGGTGTAGTTCTCCGCCTCAACCTCTGGCCTTGCAATCCCAGTTCGCAAGCCTCTCGCATTTGGGGCTGCGTAATCCTTCAAAGGCTTTGTATCCGGTTGATTCGCCATGAGTGGAACGGGACTCAACCTTTCTCCCTCTCTTTGTAGTCTTCTACGTCTGTGGAAGGTCCTCTCGATCTCCGGATCAATCTCACTAAGGCTCCCAAGACTTAGAGATCTTTGCATATAACACAAGAGAGATGGATACAATAGAAGGAAAAGAAATTTTTTTTTTTTTTTATATTTCAGAAATAAAAATCAAACAAAAAGAAAAGGTCCAGAAAAATCAATTCAAAATTTGAATTGAAATTCGAAATGGCACAGTCCCCGGCAACGGCGCCAAAAACTTGATGTCGTGCGGATGCACGTGCGATTCCGGCAAGTGTACCGGACTGCCGTCAAGTAATAAAAGATATCGATCCCACAGAGACTGTGTTCTCGAATCGCAACTGAGTTTCAAAGTGATTAGATCTGGACTGTTTAAAAGAGGGTTTTGAAATTGGTTTTTGAATTGAAAGATAGATGAGCAGAGAACAATTAAAACAGAAAACAATTGTTTATGGGGTTTTTATCTAAAATGGATTCCTAGGGATTTGGGTTACCTTTGAGGTTGTTTATGTTGCTAATCTGATTTACCTTTGTTGATTACCGAAATTCCCTTGAAGGCGAGTTTATCCTCTAATAGCTTAAGCTCCCTCTCGGGTTACAAAAGCCGTGCCCAATTGACCCGACCCCTACTCTCGTGGTAGTCGATCCCAGATTGGACCCTTTGCGTTTCGTGACAACTCGTTGATCCTCGAGGGACGGCTTCTAACTCTCGTGATTTCAGTCCCAAGTCTGACTTCTATAGGTCCGACACCTAAGTTCACCGCTAGGTTCCTCCTTATAATGTCTAAGTCATGCAAATAACCTAAGTTCACCGCTAGGTTCCTCCTTAGATCATTCACATCTCACAAACTAGTGGCTGCCGGGCTTTACGAGTGAAACACCCTAGAAATCCTAAGTTCACCGCTAGGTTCCTCCTTAGAACGTCTATGTCACGCAAATAACGGTTGCCGAAATTTATGAGTGATTTACACACTAGAAATCAGATCTAAAACAATTCGTAATTAACAAAGAGTTTACATCAAATTTACATCATAAATAAACTTGGGCAGAGCCCTAATCCCTAGAAACTATGCTACTACTCACGCCTTGCCATGGAGATGACAGGCATGATTACAAATAACATGAAAATAACTAAGAGAAGAAGGAGAAGAAGAAAGAGATCCTAAATCTATGCCTAGAGTAGTAGCCCTGAAGGTCTGATGTTTTCTGCCTCTGCCTGGTCCCTTATTTATAGAATTGGGCAGTTAGAGTCCTAATCCAACTCAAATTAGATCCAATTCTGTTACTTCTGAGCCAACGCTGCCAGTCACGTGATGGATATCCCCCGGAGGATTCCTGAAAATTCTTCATCCGTATTCTTCATCACGGCCGTGATGCTCATCACGGCCGTGATGGCCATCATGGCCGGCCTGCCCGACGAGCTTCGACTTGTGGTGGTTTTGGGTCACGGCCGTGATGGCTATCACGGCTAGGCCGTGATGACTCGACTTCAGCCTTTGTTCTTTTTCAGTTTTGCTCGATCATGGCCGTGATGGGCATCACGGCTAGGCCGTGATGGGCTCTGTTTGGCTCATTTTCTTCAGTTTTAAAGCTCCATCTTCATCCAAACTTCATCATGGTTGATCTTGAGCAATTTACCCTTGATATCTGCAAAACAACACACGAAAACCGCCTTACCCGTTCCAAAGGAAAATTAACCTAAAATCTAATTAAAAATGCCTAAACTACATGAAAATGCATGCAAAATGATAGACAAAGATGATGTGGAATCACACTCATCAATAAGACAATTCGCTCCATTTTCCTCAAGGAATGAATTCTACCATAGGCTTGACTATCAACCAAATCTCTACTTTATTAATGAAAACAATTAAGAATCAAGAGGTCTTTGGCTTTGGTTGTAACGGGTCCATGGGATTTATCGTTAGGTGGGGCAATCAAGAAAGGGACATTTCAAAAGGCTACACAAAACATTAAGCATTGCAAATCATGACACCTTCTAAAATACCCTTTTGGGTTTCGATTCACTTTTGCCACCTTTCTTTCTTTCTTTTCATTTTATTTCTCATTTCTTTTTGTCATCCCCTTCTCTATATATTTTTCTTTTTCTTTTGTTTTTTTTTCCTTTTCATTTGGAGAAGGGGAGATTTTTAGTTCAAGAGAATTTTTTTTTTTGGATTTTCTCATCCCATACTTTTTTTTCTACTACCTTTTTACCCTTTTGTGTAATACTTTAGAAGCTCTCCTATCAAGCATCATTCATCAAAGTAATTTAAGGTACCAAGAAAAGTATTTTATTCTTTCAGGCTCAAAATTGGGCAACTAAGGGGTAGCATTTCATCAATCAAAGCTCAGAAGGCCGGAAAAATACCTAGTGCCTCAATCATTTTCAAAAATGTTCTCAAAAATTTTTAAGCTTTGAAACGGTTTTAAGTCAAGTTCTAGAGAATATCATCCAAGAGGAATAAAACACTCTATCACAAAGAATGGGGTAGATATAGTGAGTACCCCTTTTGGCCCAAAATCTCACATTTTAGTAGTTCAACCATCAATGAGAAACACAGATCTACGAAACCATATGTTGATTATCAACTATCACAGATTATCTCAAGCATTTTCATTCGCAGCCTTATCACAAGAATAAAAAATTGGGTTCAACAATTCACTATCACAATTTATTTGGCACTCAGTTCTCACAATTGGATGCATAGTCTAAGCAAGGGGGATCTAATAATGTGATCATGCAAACCTATCATGCAAAACTATATGAATGTAACATGAACAAATGCAAAAATACCCCTACCCCAGGCTTAAGAATTTACATTGTCCCCAATGTAAACAATCAAGATGGAGAGAGGAAAGAAAAATTGGAACGACTTACCGAGGCGGTAGCGGGTGCTGGCTTACATGTCTAGTCAGAAGGAATTGCATGAAAATTGGGTCACGACCATGATGGTTATCACGGGTAGGCCGTGATGCATTCTGGTTCATAAGGGTAGCCTGTCAAGGCCGTGACCTCCATCACGGCTAGGTCGTGATGCTCTCTGATCTTCAGGGTTCTTCCATGACGCCCGTGATAGGGATCGCGGCTGGGCCGTGATCCTTTCTGATCTTCATGGCTGGCCCATCACGGCGGTGACCAGTGTCACGGCCTGGGCGTGATGGTTGCTGACTTTGTCTGCCCCTGCCCTTTTTGCTTATATTCCTCCTTATCCTGAAAACACTTAACAAACCTATTAATCTATGATATTTTACTCTTGATCTTCTCAAATTATTCAAGAGGGCAAAATCAAAAACAAAAGGAAAATGAAAAGAAAACATGGGTTGCCTCCCAATAAGCGCTTTTTTAACGTCACTAGCTTGACGGGTCGGTGATCTCAAGGATCATGAAGGCACACAGATATGGACAGTCTCTCGATGTCACCACCCAAGTAGGCCTTGAGTCTTTGGCCATTGACTTTGAAGGTCCTTTTTGAAGAAGGGTCCTCCACTTATATAGCTCCATGAGGTGAGACTTCCTTGACAATGAATGGTCCTGACCACTTAGACTTCAACTTGCTCGGAAACAATCTCAGCCGGGAATTGAATAATAGGACTTGTTGTCCCGGCTGAAATTGTTTCATCACGATCTTCTTGTCGTGATAAGTCTTAACTCGCTGCTTGTAGATAGCTGCATTCTCATATGCAGTAAGGCGCATCTCTTCTAATTCATGCAGCTGATTGACTCTTTTTCCACCCACCAGAGTAGCATCAAAATTCAAGAACTTCAATGCCCAAAAGGCTCGATGCTCTAACTCTACGGGTAAATGACATGCCTTCCCATAAACCATCTGAAATGGGGATAACCCCACAGAAGTTTTCAGTGCAGTCCAGTAGGCCCATAAGGCATCGTCAAGCTTCTTGGCCCAATCTTTCCTTGAAGTGGCCACAGTCTTTTCCAGAATTCTCTTAATCTCCCTGTTGGAGACCTCCGCTTGTCCATTTGTTTGCGGATGATATGGGGATGCCACCTTATGCCTCACATCATACTTTGCCAGAACATTTCCCAGTTGTGAGTTGCAGAAGTGGGATCCTCCATCACTTATAACAACTCTTGGGACACCGAACCGGGCAAAGATATTCTTCTTGATGAACTTAATCACTGTTTGGGCATCATTCTTCTATGTTGCAATTGCCTCCACCCATTTGGAAACATAGTCCACCGCCACCAAGATATATTGATTGGAGAATTAAGGTGGAAGTGGACCCATAAAATCAATGCCCCAACAGTCAAATACTTCTATCTCCAATATATTCTATAGTGGCATCTCATTTCTTTTGGAGATATTCCCGGTCCTCTGGAACTTGTCACATCTCTTCACATGATTGAAAGAGTTCTTGAAGATTGAGGGCCAAAAGAACCCAGATTGGAGGACCTTTGCAGCTGTCATATCCCCATTGTAGTGTCCACCATATGGGGAGTTATGGCAATGCCACAGAATATTCCTTACTTCCTCTTGACTCACACACCTCCTCCATAAGCCATCCGGACCAACCTTGAACAAAAATGGGTCATCCCACATGAAATGGTTGGCATCCCGGAAGAACTTTTTTCTTTGTTGCCAAGTGAGGTGCTCTGGGACAATGTTGGCTGCCTTGAAGTTTGCCATGTCGGCAAACCATGGTCTTTCATGCACCAGAAGTAAGGCCTCATCCGGGAACTCATCCCGAATGTCCTTTTCTTTTACAACCACTTCTTCATTCACCAACCGGGACAAGTGGTCAGCCACCACATTCTCGCTTCCCTTTTTGTCCTTGATGACTAGGTCAAATTCCTGTAACAATAGAATCCATCTTATGAGACGTGGTTTAGAATCTAACTTAGTCAACAAGTATTTAATTGTAGCATGGTCAGTAAAAACAGTGACTTGTGACCCAATCAAGTAGGAACGAAATTTTTCCAAAGCAAACACTATGGCTAGCAACTCTTTTTTGGTTGTTGCATAATTTATTTGGTTCTCATTGAAAACCTTGCTAGCATAGTGAATGGCATGGAAAAACTTGTCCCTTCGCTGCCACAAAACTGCCCCAACTACGTAGTCACTGGCATCACACATTAATTCAAATGGTGACTCCCAGTTGGGTGCAACAAGAATGGGAGCAGTAATCAACTTGTCTTTCAAAATTTGAAAAGAGTTAAGACAAGCAGTGTCAAACAGAAATGGAATGTCCTTGTTCAAAAGGCTACACAGCCGCTTGGCTATCTTTGAAAAGCCCTTGATGAATCGTCGGTAAAAGCCTGCATGCCCAAGGAAACTCCTCACACCTTTGACATTCACTGGTGGAGGTAGTTTCTCAATCACATCAATCTTGGATTTGTCCACTTCGATCCCCTTAGCTGAAATTTTGTGCCCAAGAACAATGCCTTCCTACACCATAAAATGACACTTCTCCCAATTTAAGACTAAATTGGTGTCCATGCACCTCTTTAACACAGCAGCAAGGTTAGACAAACAGTTATCATAAGAGGAACCGAAAACAGAAAAATCATCCATGAAAACCTCAATGTACTTTTCTACCATATCAGAAAAAATGGAAAGCATGCACCTTTGAAATGTCGTAGGCGCATTGCAAAGACCGAAAGGCATCTTCCGATAGGCAAAATCTCCAAACAGGCATGTGAAAGCAGTTTTCTCTTGGTCTTCCGGGTTAACCGCAATTTGGTTATAACCCGAATAACCATCCAAGAAACAATAGTATGCTTGCCCGGCCAACCTTTCCAACATTTGGTCCATGAATGGAAGTGGGAAGTGATCCTTCATAGTAGCTTGATTTAGCTTCCAGTAATCTATACACATCCGCCAACCGGTGACCGTTCTAGTTGGGATCAACTCATTCTTCTCGTTGTGCACGACGGTCATGCCACCTTTCTTTGGAACCACTTGCACCGGACTCACCCAAGCACTATCGGAAATCGAATAGATCATTCCAGCTTCAAGGAGTTTCAGCACCTCCGTCTTCACCGCTTCTTTCATTGTAGGATTGAGCCTCCTCTGCGGTTAGACCACCGGTTTAAATTCAGCCTCCATCATGATCTTGTGCATACAAAACGTGGGGCTAATACCTTTCAAATCTGAGATGGACCATCCAATAGCTGTCTTATGATCTCGAAACACCCTTACAAGTTTCTCCTCCTCCAATTTGGACAATTCATTACTCACTATGATAGGGTTTTCATCATTCACACCCAGGAACACATACTTCAAGTAGGGAGGTAGGGGCTTAAGCTCTAACTGGAGCTTCTCTTGAACTTCATCCTTCTTGAGTTCTTCCTTCACAGTGTTGACAGCAAGTTGCTTAGATTGGGCTTCCAGATCACACAAACACTCTTCTAATTCCTCCTCCTCTATCTCATCAAGATTTTCAATAGAATCCACAATTACCTTCTCAAGAGTAGAGGAGTGGTGCTGATGTGCATAGGCTTCCTTAGCCACTACATCCACAATGTCCATGCGGAAACAATTTTCTTCATCACTCGGGCGATGCATAGCTTCAAATAGGTTGAAGGTAACCTATTCATCTTGCACTCTGAGTCGAAGCTGGCCCTTTTGTACGTCTATCAAAGCACGACCGGTTGCAAGGAAGGGTCTCCCCAATATAAGTAGAACTTCTGCATCCTCCTCCATGTCTAATATCACAAAATCCGCTGGGAAGATAAACTTGTCCACTTTAACCAAGACGTCTTCCAGAATACCATAAGGACGCTTGATTGATCTATCAGCTAGTTGCAATGCCATCCTTGTTGGTTTCACCTCACCACCTCCAAGCTTGTTCAAAATTGAAAGCGGCATCAAATTAATACTCGCTCCCAAGTCACATAAGGCCTTCCCAATAGCAACACTCCCAATAGTGCAAGGGATTGTAAAACTACCAGGATATTTAAGCTTTGGAGGTAGCTTCATTTGAAGTATCGCACTGCACTCTTCAGTCAAGGCAACAGTCTTGCCTTCTTTAAACTTTCTCTTCTTTGTGAGCAACTCCTTCATGAATTTTGCATAAGTGGGCATCTGCTCTAGTGCTTCAGCAAAGGGTATGTTGATCTGTAACCGCTTGAAGATGTCAAGGAACTTGGCAAACTGTTCCTCCTTCTGCTTTTTCTTGCTCAAATGAGGGTAGGGCAACTTCACATAAGAGGGGATTACTTGAGGCTTGTCTCCATCCTTCAAAATCTGACTTTTAGTTCTCCTCAAGATTGAATTATCATCCACTAGCTTCTCCCTCTTTTCTTGTTCACTGCCTTTTTCTTCTTCCTCAACTACAACATCTTTGCCTTTTTCTTCACTCAACTCAGTCTTTTCAGCATTCATTTCTATTCCTTCAGCATCTCTCTGACTTTTCACCAAAGGCTCACCACCCTCTTGCTCAAGACTTTTACCATTCCTCAAAACAGTAGCCTTGCAATGCTCTTTAGGATTTGTTTGAGTGTTACCTGAAAAACTGTTGTTGGATTGTTCCGCTAGTTGCTTTGCAATCTGTCCAACTCGAACCTCCAAGTTCTTTATAGAAGCATCAGTGTTTTTCTGGTTTGACATGGACATCTGCATGAACTGATTGAGAGTGTTTTCCAGGATAGAAGTCCGGTCTTGAGGCGGTGGTGTGGGTTGAGTCTTGCTTGTTTGTCCGGCATCTTGTTTCCAACCAAAGCTTGATTGATTCCTCCACCCTTGGTTGTAGTTGTTGGAGTATTGGTTGTTGCCTTGCCGCCCATAGTTCCCCATATAATTAGCTTCCTCATGGGAACTAGGTGGCGCCTCACAATTTCCATTATCATGATCTCCTCCACAAAAATCACATCTCATTACCTGTTGATGTGGCATGGTTGTCCCTTGAACAGTTTGGAGTTGTTGTGGGAGTTGAGCTAGTTGCTTGGTAATGGACTCCAGTTGTTGTGTCATGAGCTTGTTCTGAGCCAACAGTGAAGTTTGTGAATCTAACTCCAACACTCCCCTTCTTGGTGTGGGACCTCGATCATGATGCATCAAATAGTCATTGGATGCCATAGCCTCTATCAAAATCAGTGCCTCCTCCGATGTCTTTGTGTTCATGGATCCTCCAGCTAAGGCATCCAACATATACCTGGCTGACGGTCTCAATCCATTGCAAAATGTTTGCATTTGGGTATGATCATCAAACCCATGATTTGGACATCTTCGGAGCAATTCCTTGAACCTTTCCCAGGTGTCATGAAGAGTCTCACCCTCTTGTTGAGCGAAGCCTATGATATCACCCCTTGTCTTCACAAATCTTGAGGTGGGAAAGAACCCTTCCAAAAATTTTACCTCTAAGTCACCCCATGTAGTGAAGCTCCCACTTGGTTGAGATCGGAGCCAAGATTTGGCTCTATCTCTTAGCGAGAAAGGAAACAACCTGAGGTGAAGTGCATCATCGGAAACACCATTCTGCTTGCTTGTATCACACAACTCCAGGAAGTTGGAGACATGACTATTAGGATCTTCGTTTTCCAACCCGGCAAATGTATTTTGTGAAACCATATTAATGAGAGCTGACTTGATTTCAAAATTTGCGCAGTTCACTGGAGGTCTCACTATGCTAGTAACATGTCGATTGACATTTGTATTGCCATAGTCCCCAAATGTCCTCCGTGGCGGAGCACCTTCACCATTGCCTGCCATCCTGAGTTCTTCTTGATGAACTTGAGAGGTGGAAGTCTCTTGTTCTTCTTCTTGTTGTTCTAACAGCTTCTGCTGTCTTGCTTGCCTCCGATTCTCCCTGGCTGCTCTTTCAATTTCAGGATCGTAGAGGAGTTGGTCAGCTGGTATAGTACCTCGCATACACAAACAGTCTAGCAAACAAGAGTGTTAGCAGTAAATGTCAGCTCACAACAGCAAATACACCAGAAAAAAATGATAGCAAAAACAAAACAGAAAATTATGACAGAAAACAAATTCTAACAGAAAAAAAAAATTGCTTAAATTAGTAACGGAAATGGATATGCTAATATTGAGACGCAGTCCCCGGCAACGGCGCCAAAAACTTGTTGACGGATCTGGGCAAGTATACCCAATCATGCAAGTAATACGGTGGTGAGACCGTTTATCGTTCCCACGAGAACTGATACAAGTACTAGCACTTACCAAATCAATTACTATCTAAGTGGAATTTTGGATTGAAGGAAGTTCTATACTAACAAAAGTTAAAACTAACAAAACAAAAAGAAGAAGTTCTTTGAGGAATTTTGTCGAACAGTTGAAGTGCAGAAAATGGATTTTCAAGTATGATAAAAGGCGTTGGGATTAGACTTCACTAAACTTCATCCCCATGCAATGAAATGACTAACAAACAGTTTCTACTTCAAATATGACAATCAATCCACTAAATTACTCAAGCCCCGATCCCTCGGATGACAAGAGCCTAAATTCATCAATAGACCCTAATTCCTTAGGTGGTCTAGATTAATAAATTTGCATTAAGATTAAGGATTACACGATTGCTAATAAACCTAAATCCATCCCTAGATACAAGGTTTACCAGGTGGTTGATTTCAGTTCCGGTTTCAATACGAATTTTCCAATTGCATATCAAAACACAAATCAAGTCATGGGGGTGCTAGCCACAACAAGCATTAAGCCTAGAAATCAATCACTCATAAAGAAGTAAAAAATGTATTACAAGATCCAATCAAATACATGGAGAATTCAGAAATAGCTACATCTAATCCCAACAATGGGAGTTTAGCTACTCATGATCATAGCCAAAACCAAAGAAATAAAGATGAAGGAGAGAAGGGATTCCATGGGGGCAATCCTCAGCAGCTGCCTCTGGTTCAAAGAGGGCGTTTGAGGGTTTCAAAAACTGTTTTTCTATGATCTGCTCGTGCCCACTTATAGAGAGGCCACGCGTCACGGCCGTGATGGTCGCTGCCATGGGCGCGCTTTCAAACTTTCATCTGTCACGGTCGTGACACTCATCACGGCTAGGCCGTGATAGCTTCTGCCTCCACCAAATGGTTTGTCACGGCCGTGATGGGCATCACGGCTAGGCCGTGACAGTTTCTAACTTTTGCCTTCTGCTCTGCTTGATCATGGTCATGATGGTCATCACGGCCAGGCCGTGATGGGCTCTGCTTGGCTCAATTTCTTCACTTTTCAAGCTCTATTCCATCCAGGCTCCATCAAGGCTAATTTCTGAGCATTTTTCCTTAAATTCCTGCAAAACACCAAGAAACCGCTTCACCCGTTCCAATGGAAAAACTAACTAAAATCAATTTAAATATGCCTAAACTATATGAAAATGCATGCAGAAATGTACAAGAATTATGATGTGAAATCACACTATCACCATGATCCTATTTTTAACCCATGACACTCTTGCCATGATCCCTAGGTTAACCCATGACCCTCTGGCCATGATCACACTTTTAACCCAACACCCCTTTGCCATGTTCCCATGGTTAACACATGACCCATTTGCCATGATCCCATGGTTAGCCCATGACCCTCTTCCCATGATTATCTGGTTAACCCCTAACCCCATTGCCATGATCACATGGTTAACCCATGATCCCGTTCCCATGATCCCCAGGCTAACCTATGGCCCTCTTGCCATGTTCCCATGGTTAACCGTGACCCTCTTGCCATGATCCCATGGTTAACCCATGACTCTCTTGCCATGAACACATGGATAACCCATGACCCCGTAGCCATGATCCCATGTTTAACCCAATGGCCCTCTTGCCATGATCCCATGGTTAACCCATGACTCTCTTGCCATGATCCCATGGTTAAGCAATGACCGTCTTTCCATGATCAAATGGTAAACCCGTGACCCTGTTGCCACGACCCTCTTTCCATATTCCAATGGTTAACACATGACCCTCTTGCCATGATCTCATGGTTAATCCGTGACCCTCTTGCAATGATCACATGAATAACCCATGACCCTGTTACCACGATCCCATGTTTAACCCATGACCCTCTTGCCATGTTACCATGGTTAACACGTGACCCTCTTTTCGTGATCCCATGATTAACCCATGACCTTCTTCCCTTGATCCCATGGTTAACCCTTGACCCCGTTGCTATGATCCCATGTTTAACCCATGGCATTCTTTCCATTATCCCATGGTTAACCCATGACCCTCTTGCCATGTTCCCATGGTTAACATGTGACCTTCTTGCCATGATCCCATAGTTAACCCGTGACCCTCTTGCCATGATCACATGGATAACCCATGACCCCGTAGCCATAATCCCATGTTTAACCCATGACCTTCTTGCCATGATCCCATGGTTAACCCACGACCCTCTTGACATGATCCCATGGTTAAGCCATGACCCTCTTTGCATGATCACATGGTAAACCCATGACCCCGTTGCCATGACCCTCCTGCCATATTCCCATGGTTAACACATGACCCTCTTGCCATGATCCCATGTTTAATCCGTGACCCTCTTGCCAAGATCACATGGATAACCCATGTCCCTGTTACCATGATCCCATGTTTAACCCATGACCCTTTTGCCATGTTACCATGATTAACACATGACCCTCTTTCCATGATCCCATGATTAACCCATGACCGTCTTGCCATGATCACATGGTTAACCCTTGACCCCGTTGCCATGATCCCTTGTTTAATATATGATCCTGATTCCATGATCACATGGTTAACCCCGACCCCGTTGCCATGATCATAAGGTTTGAGGCACCTCGTTGTGCCATTAAGTTAAAACCTTATTAATTAAATTCAAAGCAACACACCATAACATAGGTTTATGCATCAGATTATTTAAAACACTCTCTAGGGTATCCCAGCAATAGGATTCCTTACAAGTACATACTTAAAAAAACTATCATAAGCAGAAAATAAAACGTCTTATAAGACTCACTGGCCCTAGACACTAAACTACCTTGTCGAAATCCATAACTCGTCCACTCGCAACCGGTTCATACGGAGTTCCATCCAACTCCTCAGCAATAGGCTCGTCCATCGGGTATTTTCATGGAATAAGATAAACATATACAAAATACAGAAATAGGGATATAAGAAACAATTCTATCATCAAAGGTGGAAAAGAGTCATAGTATATATAACATAATAAAAGTCACAGACAATCAACCTCGAAATTAAGATAACGTCCTTTACCCTCAACCTCACGCAACTAAACCTTTATGATGACATGGCCACTAATTTCTCTTATCTTTTAGGGATGTTAGTCCGTTGTCCAAGCGATGCGTCCCCAAAACCAGTGCACACCCTTATTCATGGTGAGAATGCTCATGCAAAGCAATGACACTATAGCTGAACGGTAAAGTCGATGCACACCCAGGATCAAGGGTGCTCATGCATAGCAACGACACTATAGTTGCACGGTATAGTCGGTTCACAACCTCATCCATGGTAAGAATGCTCATGTAGTACAATGATAGTATAGCTGCACGGTACAATTGGTGCACACCTTGATTATCTTTCGAGGGTGCTCAAGCAAAGCATTGACACTATAGCTGCACAAATTAAATCTAACATAGGACGGTCCCACAAGGACTTCTGACCTCGTATGTCTCGGACATACGGTTATAAACACAATGAAACCTATGAACCTCACTGAATTACATCAATAACAACCTAGTGCCTCAAGCTTCCATCATAGACTAGACTCATATTCTATAACACATTGCATCTTCAATATAATCCATTTAAGCTAGACACTTCTAATTCTCTGATACTTCTTCACCCAAACCAAATCTTCCGAACAACATATATCCTCGCTTAAAATCAACTAAGCATAGTACTAAACCAGGAAGATCATGCATAACACATTATCAGGAAATATTCAAACACTGAAAATAATATGTCACATGCAATATGATATGATCCAAGGGGGGGCAAGTCAACTTGTCATCAAGAATTATATGAGCCCAATAAGGAGCATGGACCAAGGAGCACTAAAAGGACTTGGTGGGTCTAAGACAAGAGCAAGAGCCAAGAAAGCCTAAGAAGTTCTAAACCAAATAGTGTCAACCTTGATGGAAACAAGCCCATGTTCAAGTATTGATGGAGTGGAGGACAAAATGGTTACTTATCTCATCCAACTTGAAGACCCATGATGGGCTTGGACGTCCTCTTCCCATATTATCATTTTCTAGTTTATTTCTATTAAATAAAGTGCAATAAACTTGGATTTTATGAAGAATTTCGAATTTGGGTGAATAGTGGGAGGAATCTTGTTGGTTTGCATACCAATAGTAACTCCTTTAAGTTTTTAGCCTTTTTTATGTTTTGTTAATTATGTGGGAGTTACACTTCTAATTTGAGAAATAAGTGTGGCTGCTACATAATGATAGAGAGAGGGTAATAAGTCACTATTAAGTGGTTGAGTTAAGTGTGAGTTTAGAAAGTCATGAATAGGCTAGTTATGTGGGGGTTATGGAATCATTGGGAAGACAAAGGGTAATTGTTGGCAGCCACACCCCTATATGTAACATGCCTAAACACATGAATAAACAACTTTTATGTTGAATTTGGATTAAATCCATTTGTGAGGGAATTGTCTCTCTTTGGTTCTTGGTTGAGCCATCTTGTTCTTATCAAGAATCCACGATTCTTGTGGCGAACCTCACTTGGCTTATCAAAACTCTTGTTTTGTGGCGCCATCATCATCTCTATTCTCCATCCATTTGTTTCTTTCCTTCCCTTTATTTTAATCTCAAAAATTGTCCCGCAAATTAGTTGTTAAAATTCAACCAAAAAGATCATCAAAGGCAACCTCACCATTTGGTTGTCATCAGAATACCTCAACCAGCGTATCACAATAAATTCAATAACATAAAGTCAGAGATCATCAAATACTTAAAATTAACCTAATGTCGATAAACCTATAATCCCCGAATCACCATTGGTTTTACAGAAAAGGTTTCCAATGTGATTTAGGTATTGTCGATTACTCGACTACTAGTAGGGTTTAGGTTGCCCTACACAATTATTATAGAATATACTACTTATCGATTCCGATGGTAGAATGATTCTTTCCCCCACCTGATTGAAGTGCGCGCTTTCCCGTACAAGCTCTGAATGCGTCCACGCTACTGCCAAGAACCTCAGCACGCTGCTCAACAACATCCACAAATCTGCCACCATCCATCCTTACACATCCACCGTTCCGCTTTCCGTCCCGATTACACGTTCGAGTAACACAATTCGTCGGATACAACAAATACCAACCGAATCAACAATAGGGTTTCAAATAAATAAATCTATTTGAGTCAAGAGACGAAATCGATGGAAAAACTTACGAGAACAATGGCTGAACTTAGGAAAAATCGGATTCAAAATAAGCTCATGAATCCTAGGGAAAAGCTACCAAAACATGGCTTTTGTTCGAGCTCCATTACTCTGGTCACAAAGATTTATTTAGATAACGGAACGGTAAAAATCAATAACTATCCTTCCTAAGTCTTCTCACAAAGTTTCAGCTCGATCCAACGGTTAAAAAAACTCAGATCGCAATTCTTTGGTGATATCTTAGATGGTATCCGGGTTGAGTTTCTCACCTCCTAGGCCTAATTTCCGAGCTTCATATCTCATAATCTGGAGGTTGGTTCCAAATTTTGACGGTTGGATATGAAGAACCACAAGTCTTGAAACGCCTTATAAAATTTGAGAATGATCCAACGGTTGAAGAGTGTTTAGCGACTCCCTCACTGAGACTGCTCCAACTAGGTTTCAAAGCTTCCAACAAAGGCTTCTTGTAACTATTGAGGTTTCTCTCTCAACTCTTCTCCTATAATCCGAAGTAGTGGGTGATAAAGAGAGTTACGAAGATGAGGAAGATAACTAAGATCATAGAAATCAGGATTTACCTTTAGATAATGAAAGAAAGTGAAAGAATGATCAAGTTATGCAAGAACAACAATGGAATTTTTGAAGAAAAATGAAGAAGAAATGGAAAAGATGAAGTGAGAAATGTGGGTAGGGGCTTCACCCTTGGGGATTATTTATAGGGGAAGTCTTAGGATTTGTTTGGTTTTTAGGAATTGAATTAATGGGTTTTGTGAAAAATTAAATAATATAACAGTTAACTATGGTTAATAATTAACTTAACTAGGGTTAATTTTCTAACTATGGTTAATAATCATGTGGCTCATATTTTAGGAAGGGTGTGGCTGATTCATGGCCACCAGAATTAGCCATGGTTACTTAACCATGGTTAGAAATTAACTAAACTTCGGTTAGGTTAAGATTGAGGGCATTTTGGCCATTTCACCAATATTTACATTTAATGCTTCATAAATGCTTGGTGAGTCATGGTGGTGACTCACCCCATGACTCAGCTCCTCCGATGTCCGGTTTTATCTCTGCACCTCCCTTCTCGACTCTATCGGTTTCCCGATTAGGGTTTTATGCATGAACAAAAGCATAATATTTCGTTTTTGGTTGAAAATTTTCAAAACAACCAAACTCATTGGAAATATGATTTAAACATTAACCATTTTGTTTACGAGTCAAAATTAGGTTTTTTTATCATTAAAATCTTACTGTCAGTGAAAACACCGACTGTTTTCCGTCTGAACTTTTACCAAGATTCGTCCAAATAAACATAATATTTTATTTCTGATCAAAAATTTGGAAAATAAAATTCCTCACGAACAAAATATAAAAAAATCTACAAATCTCAGTTTCGGGTCAAATTAGGATTTCCAGCCAGTATAAAATTACACTGTCGGTTAAAAACGCAGACTGGTTTCCATCTGAGTTTTAAACCCAAATTTTAACCAAAGCTTCCTACCACAGAGTAGGTTCTAGATATGATTTTGTTTCCTCCAAAATCATTTCCTAGGTCTCAGTTAAAAATATAAATAAATATATCTTTACCGTTAATACAGCGTATCGGAAAATCGGGTTGTTACATGGTTAATCCATGACCCCATTGAATGATCCCATGTTTAACCCATGACCCTCTTGCCATGATCCCATGGTTAACCCATGACCCTCTTGCCATGTTCCCATGGTTAACACATGACCTTTTTGCCATGATCCCACGGTTAACCCATGACCCTCTTGCCATGATCATATGGTTAACCCTTGACCCCGTTGCCATGATCACATGCTTATCCTATTGCCATGATCCCATGTTTAACCCATGACCCTGTTGCCATGATCATATGGCTAACCCCTGACCCCGTTGTCATGATCCCTTTGTTAACCCTTAACCCTCTTGTCATGATCCCATGGTTAACACATGTCCCTCTTGTCATGATCCCATAGTTAACCCATGACCCTCTTGTCGTGATCCCTTTATTAACCCATGACCTTCTTGTCATGATCACATGGTTAATCCATGACCTTATTGCCATGTTCCCATGGTTAACACGTGACCCTCTTGCCATTATCCCATGGTTAACCCATGACCCTCTGGCCATTATCACATGGATAACCCATGACCCTGTAGCCATGATCCCATGTTTAACCCGTGACCCACTTGCCATGATCCCATGATTACCCCATGACCCTCCTGCCATGATCACATGGTTAACCCATGACACTCTTGCCAAGATCATATGGTATACCCATGACCCCGTTGCCATAGATGAGGACAAAGTTTGAGTTTAGTAGAGGAACAGATGGTGTGTTAAGGTTTAGAGATAGAATATGTGTGCCAGAGGATTTAGAACTTAGGAAAATGATCTTGGAAGAAGCACATAAGGGTAAGTTGAGTTTTCATCCTGGAACCACTAAGATGTATCAGGATTTAAAGAAATTTTTTTGGTGGACAGGGATGAAGAAAGAAGTGGCGGAGTATGTTTTATCTTGCCTGGTGTGTTAGAAGGCTAAGATTGAACATCAGAAGCCGGCAGGCTTATTACAATCTTTAGATATCCCAGAGTGGAAATGGGATAGTTTAGCTATGGATTTTGTGGTTGGATTACCACGAACTCCTAAGAAGCATGATGCGATTTGGGTTATCATTGATAGGTTAACGAAGTGTGCTCACTTCTTACCTATTGGTGAAAGTTATAGTTTTAAAAAGTTTACCCAGATCTATATCAAAGAAGTTGTTAGGTTACATGGTGTACCATCAAGCATTGTCTCAGACCGATATCCTAGATTCACATCTATATTTTGGAGACAACTGCAAAATGCCTTGGGGACAAAGTAAAGAATGAGTTCTGGCTAT
Organism: Sophora flavescens; assembly: GCA_030762895.1. Lineage (NCBI taxonomy): Eukaryota > Viridiplantae > Streptophyta > Magnoliopsida > Fabales > Fabaceae > Sophora > Sophora flavescens. The sequence goes on from CM061068.1 coordinate 134,951,477, forward strand.
CATCCCCAGACCGACGGACAGTCAAAAAGGACAATTCAATCATTGGAAGATCTTTTGAGAGCTTGTGTGTTGGAACACACTGGCAGTTGGGATGAATTCTTATCATTGATTGAATTTACTTATAACAATAGTTTCCACAGTAGTATCCGAATGGCACCATATGAGGCTTTATATGGTAGAAAGTGTAGGACCCCATTATGTTGGTATGAGACTGGTGAAAACCAAGTTTTGGGTCTAGAAATGATGCAACAGACTACGAAACAAGTTCGGAAGATAAGGAAAAAGAAGAAGGAAGCACATGATAGGCAAATGAGCTATAGTGACAAGAGGAGGAGACCATAGGAATTCCAGGAAGGTGATCACGTGTTTTTGAGAGTCACTCGTAAAACTGGAAATGGCAGAGCTATCAAGTCCAGAAAACTTACTCTTCGATTCATTGGACCTTTTCAGATTCTTTGACGAATTGGTCCAGTAGCTTACCATATTACTTTACCACCTAATCTTTCCAATCTTCATGATGTCTTTCATGTCTCTGAGTTAAGAAAATGTTATCCTGATCCTTCTCATGTTATTAAATTTGAGTTTATACAACTGCGAGAGAATCTGGAGTATGAGGCTTTACCTGTAAGGATAGCATATAGAGAGATTAAGGAGCTTTGCGGCAGACAAATTCCTTTGGTTAAGGTCATATGGGATGAAACTTTTGGAGATACCACATGGGAACGTGAAGCAGATATGCAACAACAATATCCGAGGCCGGAATTTCATTTCTAAGAGGGGTAGTAATGAAACAGCCTGTTTTAATTTACACTGTTTTAACAGTAAAAATATATTTATTTATATTTTATTTGAGACTTAATTAGGAAATGTTTTTGGAGAAAAAAATTCATATCTAGAACCTACTCTACGGTAGGAAGCTTGTTGAACGAATCTGGGCAAGTATACCCAGTCGTACAAAACATACGGTGGTGAGACCGTTTTATCATTCCCACGAGGACTGTGACAAGTACTAGCACGTACCGAATCAATTACTATCTAAGCGGATATTTGGATTGAATGGGGCCCAATACTAAATACCAAGCCCAAAACAGATTTAAAACCTAAAATAAACAAAATAGCAGAAAAAGTTCTTTGAGTAATTTTGTCGAACACTTGGGAGGCAGAGAAAAGGATTCTTCAAATATATAAAAGATGTTGGGATTAGGTTCACTAAACTTCATCCCCATGTAATGAAATGACTAATAAACAGTTTCTACTTCAAATATGACAATCAATCCACTAGATTACTCAAGCCCCGATTCCTCGGATGACAAGAGCCTAAATTCACTAATAGACCCTAATTCCTTAGGTGGCCTAGATTAATGAATTTGCATGATGATTAGGGATTACGCGATTGCTAATAAACCTAGTTCCATTCCTAGATACAAGGTTTAATAGGTGATTAATTTCAGTTCCGGTTCTAATACGAATTTTCCAATTGCATATCAAAACACTAATCAAGTCATGAGGGTGCTAGCCACAACAAGCATTAAGCACAGAAAATCAATCACTCAATAAAGAAGCAAAAACCATACTATAAGATCAAGTCAGATACATGAGAATTCAGAAATAGCTACCCTAACCCCAACAATGGAGGTTTAGCTACTCATGATCATAGCCAAAACCAAAGAAATATAGATGGAAGGGAGGAGGAACGCCATGGAATCCTTGTGCAGCTGCCCCTGGTTCAGAGAGAGTCTTTAGAGTTTCCAAAACTCCTTCATCTGTTCTGCCGTGCCTTTTTATAAATCAGGATTCGTGTCACGGTCGTGATGGCCGTCACGGCCTGGCCGTGACGCTTTCTGCCTTGGGTGCGCTTTCAAAATATTGGAGCATCACGGTCGTGATGCTCATCACGGGTAGGTCGTGATAGCTTCTGCCTTCACCAAATGATCTGTCATGGCCGTGATGGTCGTCACGGCTTGGCCGTGACAGATTCTGCCAAGAGGGGGTCTGGCTCCATTAACATGTCACGGCCGTGATGGGTATCACGGCTAGGCCGTGACAGCTTCTGACTTTTGCATTCTTTTCTCTCAATTATTGCTCGATCACGGTCGTGAGGGTCATCACGGCTAGGCCGTGATGGGCTCTGCCTTGGTTATTTTATTCACTTTTTAAGCTATGTCTTCATCCAAGCTCCATCAAGGCTAATTCTGAGCATTTTTCCTTAAATTCCTGCAAAACAACACCAAGAAACCGCTTCACCCATTCGAAGGGAAAAACTAACTAAAATCAAATAAAGAATGCCTAATCTATATGAAAAATGCATGCAAAAGTGTACAGGAAACACGATGTGAAATCACACTATCAAATCACCCCAAGCTTATTCAATTGCTTGTCCCCAAGCTTATTCAATTGCTTGTCCCCAAGCTTATTCAATTGCTTGTCCCCAAGCAATCACTAAGGCCAGACGATATAGACAATCATACCACGGATAGTGAACCAAGAACCCGAGTACATAATCCAAGTAACATGCATCTCAAATAATTCAGCAAGAGACAATCAGTTTCAAGTCCAATTAGAGGCTTAGGTTTCCTAGACTCATGTTCTCACCGATTAGGGCACTCTATCTCACCTGAAGATCACCCCAAGCATGTTCATTTGCTTGGCTCTCTTTCTCACTCACTCAAGTGTTAGGGATATAAGACAATTCGCTCCATTTTCCTCAAGGAAAGAATTCTACCATAGGCTTGACTATCAATCAAATCTCTACTTTATTAATGAAAACAATTAAGAATCAAGAGGTCTTTCGCTTTGGTTGTAACGGGCCATGGGATTTATCATTAGGTGGGGAAATCAAGAAAAGGACATTTCAAAAGGCTACACAAACATCAAGCATTGCAAATCATGACACCTTCTAAAATACCTTTTTGGGTTTCGATTCACTTTTGCCACCTTTCTTACTTTCTTTTTCTTTTATTTCTCACTTTTCTTTTTGTCATCCCCTTCTCTATATATTTTTCTTTTTCTTTTGCTTGGAGAAGGGGAGATTTTTCAACTCAAGAGAAAATATTTTTCTAATTGTTTTATCCCAAACTTTTTTTTCAACTACCTTTTTACCCTTTTTGTAATACTTTAGAAGGTATCCTATCAAGCATATTTATCAAAATATTTCAGGGTACCAAGAAAAGTATTTTATTCTTTCAGGCTCAAAATTGGGTGACTAAGGGGTAGCATTTAGTCATTCAAAGCTCGGAAGGCCAGAAAAATACCTAGTGCCTCAATCATTTTCAAAAATGTTTTCAAAAATTTTTAAGCTTCAAAATGGTTTCAAGTCAAGTTCTAGAGAAAACAATCCAAGAGGAATAACACTCTAACACAAAGAATGGGGTATATGTTGGTGTAAGCCCTAGAGGCCAATGTATTTCTTTAGACTTACATTTGTATCTTGCTATTTCATATATATATATGATATGAGGCATTCCAGTTTATTATGTTACTTGTTTAAACATAATAAAGTCCTTAGAATAGAAATTTCTGTTCAATAGAATATCAAGTATATGACTTGATCGTGAGACACTATTGAACAATGAAATCCTATTCTTAAATATCCGTAGTCAAGTATTTTATTAATAAGGACAATAATAATACAATTGAGACTATTATGTGTGCAGACTGATGACCACATCTCACGGGTCATAGATATGAGATATCGAGTTGCCACATAGGTACGCATTAAGGTAATGATGTACTGGATTGACCCACCATGAGAACACTACATGGAGCGTTATGTGAGTGTCATAAGTAGTTCTCATAGTGACAATGGTGTATGTAATCCTTCGACCTGAAATCACTACGATCCCAACATGAGGAGTCGTGTGCTTTAATATCGTCAAACGTCATCTGTAATAGGATGATTATAAAGACGATCATTGGGCATACCACGAGCCATGCAGAGGGATGTGAGTGACCTAGATGGAATTTGTCCCTCCTACATAACAGGAGTAATATCTGTGGGGCCCCTGATAGAGTGAGACTGTAAAATGCATGGCCGTGCTGAAATGAGTCAATATGAGATATTGACCTCATTTGTTGTTAAGTCTACTCGGGTATCAGGGAACATGATATTGAACCATACAAGGGTGACACATTCTATGCCTTGTGTTCAATATAGATATATGGACAAAGGGATAACAATGCACATGAATATTTGTCACAGAAAGGTTTCGTCAAATCACTGACTTTCTCACTACTTAGGTAGCAGTGATGTATTGCTAGATACCGCTCACTGTTTGTAATATTAAATGGGATTTAATATTACTGCTAACGTATTGGGAACCTATAGGGTCACACACAAAAGAGCGGATTCAAAGAAGCATTAAAAGAAAGTTGGACTTTCCTATTGGGCCTAGCGCATAGTAGATGGGCTTAGGTCAAATGTTGCTCACTAACTCACTTAAGGAGGTGATACTATAAGTAGACCACTTAAGTTGTTGTGCCCACACGGTTGATAACCTAGCCGCACAAAAGGAGTAAGAGTGAACAGTAAGTCTCGGTTTTGAAGCTAGCACTGTAAGACAGAGACGCTTCAGGTTCGTGACGTTGGACGTTCACGGAGTCCGCTCGTGTGGATACCTCTAGAGACACCGTTCGTGCGGTGTTCGTGATAGACGAATTTCAACAAACAGCCATCGCTTCAAGAGGTAAACTTTCGAATCATGAATCATGACCATTCGCAAGGATCCTTCGATGGGAATTTTTCCGCTGCGTTTCTTTTGTTTTATACGCAAATTCCCAACAGTGGTATCGAGAGCTTGCATAAACCATGATTCTATTACGTGGTTTATCTGTTATGTATGATAACATGTTTGTAATGTGAATCGTTTTCTGAAAATTGTTTTTGAAAATCGTTTGCATCTGGTTTGCGAAACCTTGTTTATGTGATTTTCGTATGTATATGATATATATGTCTATTGCATGTTTGTGTATATATGCGATATGTACATTGGTTCTGAATCCTTATTATGTTCTGCGATGGCATCAAATGTTGATGTTAAACATGATTGTTTTCAGTTCTGTGTTGGCGGCGTTAAGGGGTTTCAGACATGAAAAGTTCATGTTGTTGCGGCTGAGGTTCCAAGTGTTGAAACCGTAGCCGTCGTTCCTTGCAACGTGAAGTGTTCACGGGCCTTGCGGTTTTAGGGTTGAAAGGTTGACGCCCAAGCCACCAAGGAAGCGAGGCACACTTCGGAATTTCGGAATTTCCAGCGGGACCCCCGTGCTACCTCTGCGTAGTGTGTAATTTCGAAATTCAAATTTTGAAATTTTATGTCACCATTTAATAATTATATCAATCACAATAAATGTGATTTATAGTAACATCAATTATAATAAATGTGATTTATTATATATACGTTACGGTTTCAAAATTCAGATTTTGAAATGTGATTTATATCAATCACAATAAATGTGATTTATAGTAACATCAATTATAATAAATGTGATTTATTATATATATGTTACGTTTTCAAAATTCAGATTTTGAAATGTGATTTATATCAATTACAATAAATGTGATTTGTTACAATAAATGTGATTTATGTTAATTGAATAAATGTGATTTATGTCAATTACAATAAATGTGATTTGTGGTAACAACAATTGCAATAAATGTGATTTATGTCATTTACAATAAATATGATTTATAATAAATGTGATTTGTGGTAACAACAATTGCAATAAATATGATTTATAGTAACATCTATTATAATAAATGTGATTTATTATATATATATGTTATGTTTTCAAAATTCAGATTTTGAAATCTCTAATTTATGAAATTAATAATAATAATGATTATGTGTTATTATTGGTTGTTACTATTTATTTGGTGATGTATGGTGAATGGTTATGGCCTTAGTCCTTTTACCTTTTGGTTTATATTTTGAAATACGGCCTGCGTGCCGTGCCTTTCTCTTATATTCCATATGTATCTTCTTTTCTCATCTCACTCCCCTCATATGTAAAATGAGGTTTCTGTTTATGTAATGTAATGATGGAGACAAGAAGACGCTATCACGTGGGAGATCTTGCTTGGAGAAGCTTGGACACTCCTAGGTTTTAGTTTAGATTCTCTCATTGGCTTGGGAGAATCAATGCGTTAGGGGCCATAACCATATCACATTTATTTACCTTATATATGTATGAGATGCATGTATGTATATAGTATGTTAAAAGATGTTTAACTAATATATGTATGAGATGCATGTATGAAAATAGTAAGTTAAAGAGTTTAACAAATGATGAGATCAAGTTTTAATCAAATCCCTCAAAAGGAAATATTAAGTCACATTTAAAGGCCTTCCGATGCATGGCACTCGTCAAGACTACTATCGATTAAGTGTGGGTCCGCCAAAGCGGGGTACCTTTATCTATAATAGTAAGGCGCGATGGGACAAATGTAATGTTCAACTGCTATCCATTGGGTCCGACTTAACTAAGCCAACTTCAATAGGATTGAAAGGCTTAGAGGCTCATAAGTTGGGCTTTAGTCCATGTGATGGATTAGAATAAGAGTTATTCACCCAACTATCCAAGAGTTGCATGAGATGCAATCGGAAAGTGTTTCCTACCTAAATAACCGAATTTTGGGTGATCAGCCAAAGCTGACTTAAAGCTAGGTGAAATATGGATCTTGGCCCACTAGAAAATCTTCCAACGGGATTTTCCGAATCAAGGATGAGGGTCATTGTTTTGAGTAAAATAGTGGGAGGCGTATTTAATTAAAGACCTTATTAAATAACTTCATGGCATGATACTTATACTTTGCATATTTATCTCTGTAGATTACCATGGCATCAAACACATCAAGTAACCTGTCATTGCGATCCGTCCTTGAGAAGGACAAACTATCCGGAACGCAATTTTCTCGGACTGGTACGAAACTTGAGGATTGTCCTCAAACATGAGAAAAAGCTGTATGTTCTTGAGGAGCCTATTCCTGAGAAGCCACCGGCTTCAAGTGCTCCTAGGGCTGACAGGGATGCTTATAAGAAGCATCAGGATGACGCCTTAGACGTGGGCTGTCTTATGCTTGTTGCCATGACCTCTGAGCTGCAAAAGCAACATGAGACCATGGAGGCGTACGATATGATCGTGCACCTCAAGCTGCTTTACCAAGAGCAAGCAAGCAAGAGGAACTGCCCAAAATACCTGGAAGAAAGCAAGAAGAAGAAGGGAAGTGAGACTTCCACTTCAGGTATGTTTGTTATAGAAGTCAATTTATCTACTTCTGCATCATGGGTATTAGATACCGGATGTGGTTCTCACATTTGTACAAATGTGCAGGATCTAAACAGGAGTAGACCATTGGCAAAGGGCGAAGTCGACCTACGAGTTGGAAATGGAGCAAAGGTTGCTGCTTTAGCCGTAGGGACTTATGTATTGACTTTGCCCACTGGGCTTACTATTCAGTTAGAGAACTGTTATTTTGTGCCTGCAATCAGCAGGAATATCATTTCCATTTCTTGTTTGGACAAGATTGGTTTTTATTTTATAATAAAGAACAAAAGTTGTTCTATTTATTTGGATGATATTTTCTATGCTAGTGCACACATGAGTAATGGACTTTATGTCCTTGATCTTGAAATGCCCATCTATAACGTAAATACTAAGAGGATGAAACCAAATGAGTTGAACCCGTCTTATCTTTGGCATTGTCGTTTAGGCCATATAAATGAGAAGCGCATTTCGAAGCTCCATAAAGATGGACTCTTGGACTCATTTGATTATGAATCATATGAGATATGTGAGTCTTGTTTATTGGGAAAGATGACTAAAGCTCCATTCACCGGCAAAGATGAAAGAGCCAACGATCTTTTGGGTCTTATACATAACGATGTATGCGGACCCCTAAACACATTAGCTAGAGGTGGTTTTCAGTACTTCATCACATTTACTGATGATTTCAGTAGATATGGATTTGTGTATCTTATGAAACATAAATCGGAATCCTTTGAAAAGTTCAAGGAATTCAAAAATGAGGTACAAAACCAACTTGGTAAAAATATTAAAGCTCTTCGATCAGATCGAGGTGGTGAATATTTGAGCCTAGAGTTTGATGATCATCTGAGAGAGTGTGGGATTTTATCTCAACTCACTCCACCTGGAACACCACAATGGAATGGTGTTTGAGAGGAGAAATCGAACCTTGTTGGACATGGTTCGGTCTATGATGAGTCATGCAAACCTTCCAAACTCCTTTTGGGGATATGCTCTATTGACAACAGCTTTTACACTTAACCGTGTTCCATCCAAAACGGTAGAAAAGACACCATATGAGATATGGACTGGTAGACGACCCAGCATGTCTTTTATGAAGATTTAGGGTTGTGAAGCATATGTAAAACGTCAAGTTTCTAATAAGCTTGATCCTAAATCTGATAAATGCTTCTTTGTGGGGTATCCCAAAGAAACCAAGGGATACTATTTCTATAATCCTTCCGAAGGCAAAGTGTTTGTCGCACGGACTGGTGTATTCCTAGAAAAGGAGTTTATCTCCATAGGAACCAGTGGGAGGAAGATAGAACTTGAAGAAATTCAAGAATCACAGAGTAGTGACCTACCATTGGTGGAACAGGAGCAACCTTCACAGAATGTTGTGGAGGAACAACCCGCTCCAGTAGCACAAGACCAGCGTAGGTCTAACAGGATACGTCACCAGCCTGAGAGATATGGATTTCTCATGACTCCACAAGGTGATGTATTGCTCATGGATCAAGATGAGCCTGTGACCTACCAGGAGGCCATCACTGGCCCAGAATCTGAGAAGTGGCTTGAGGCCATGAAATCTGAGATGGATTCCATGTACACTAACCAGGTATGGACCTTGGTAGAGCCACCTGAAGGGGTAAAACCTATAGGGTGCAAGTGGGTTTTCAAAAAGAAAACTGACATGGATGGTAAGGTACACACCTTTAAGGCGCGATTGGTCGCTAAGGGTTTCAAGAAAATTCATGGTGTCGACTATGATGAGACCTTTTCACCTGTTGCGATGCTTAAATCCGTCCGGATCTTACTTGCTATCGCTGCATACCATGATTATGAGATATGGCAGATGGATGTCAAAACTGCCTTCCTTAATGGAAAGCTTCTTGAGGATGTGTACATGATACAACCTGAAGGCTTTGACATTTCAGAGGATGCCCGAAAGGTATGTAAATTGCAGCAGTCAATCTATGGATTGAAGCAAGCTTCCAGAAGTTGGAACCTTCGTTTTGATGATCTTTTGTAAGACGATGACGGATTCATCAAAAATGAAGATGAACCTTGTGTCTACAAGAAGGTTAGTGGGAGCATTGTTGTTTTTTCTGGTGTTATATGTAGATGACATATTACTCATTGGAAATGACATCCCTACACTACAAAATGTAAAGACATGGTTAGGGAATTGCTTCTCTATGAAAGATTTGGGTGAGGCTACCTATGTATTGGGAATCGGGATCTATAGGGATAGATCGCTGAAATTGCTTGGCCTAAGTCGAGTACATACATAGACAAAGTGTTGAGACGCTTTAACATGCATGAATCCAAGAAAGGACTCTTGCCTATGTCACATGGTATATGCCTATCGAAGGCACAATCCCCTTCCACTCAAGAAGAAAGGGATCGCATGAGTAAGATTCCATATGCATCCGCAATTGGATCTATCATGTATGCCATGTTATGTACTCGACCAGATGTATCGTATGCTTTAAGCATAACGAGCAGTGTACCCGATCGATCCTGGTGAAAGTCATCTGGTCTCTTTGTCAAGAGCATCCTTAAGTACTTGAGAAGAACTAAGGATTCGTTCTTGGTATATGGAGGTGAGGAAGAGCTTGATGTAATAGGTTACACCGATGCTAGCTTCGCACCGATAAGGATGATTCCAGATCGCAAACTGGTTATGTGTTATGCCCGAATGGCGGGCCGTGAGCTGGAAAAGTTCGAAGCAGGAGACGGTTGCCGATTCTACTACAGAGGCTGAGTATATTGCTGCCTCCAATGCAAGCAAAGGAGGCTGTTTGGATCGGGAAGTTCATTACTCGAGCTTGGTACGGTTCCGGGTATTGTGGACCCCATTGATCTCTATTGTGATAACAATGGGGCCATTGCACAAGCTAAGGAACCTAGATCTCATCGATGATCCAAACATATACTTAGGCGCTTCCATCTCATTCGAGAGATTATCGATAGAGGAGATGTGAAGATATGCAGAGTACCAACACTTGATAACGTTCTTTGACCCACTTACGAAACCTCTTGCTCAACGAAGCATGAAGGTCACACTAGATCGATGGGCATTAGATTGATGCCTGATTGGCTCTAGTGCTAGTGGGAGATTGTTGGTGTAAGCCCTAGAGGCCAATGTATTTCTTTAGACTTACATTTGTATCTTGCTATTTCATATATATATATATGATATGAGGCATTCCAGTTTATTGTGTTACTTGTTTAAACATAATAAAGTCCTTAGAATAGAAATTTATGTTCAATAGAATATCAAGTATATGACTTGATCGTGAGACACTATTGAACAATGAAATCCTATTCTTAAATATCCGTAGTCAAGTATTTTATTAATAAGGACAATAATAATACAATTGAGACTATTATGTGTGCAGACTGATGACACATCTCACGGGTCATAGATATGAGATATCGAGTTGCCACATAGGTACGCATTAAGGTAATGATGTACTGGATTGACCCACCATGAGAACACTACATGGAGCGTTATGTGAGTGTCATAAGTAGTTCTCATAGTGACAATGGTGTATGTAATCCTTCGACCTGAAATCACTACGATCCCAACATGAGGAGTCGTGTGCTTTAATATCGTCAAACGTCATCTGTAATAGGATGATTATAAAGACGATCATTGGGCATACCACGAGCCATGCAGAGGGATGTGAGTGACCTAGATGGAATTTGTCCCTCCTACATAACAGGAGTAATATCGTGGGCCCCCGATAGAGTGAGATCAGTAAAATGCATGGCCGTCTTTGAAATGAGTCAATATGAGATATTGACCTCATTTGTTGTTAAGTCTACTCGGGTATCAGGGAACATGATATTGAACCATACAAGGGTGACACATTCTATGCCTTGTGTTCAATATAGATATATGGACAAAGGGATAACAATGCACATGAATATTTGTCACAGAAAGGTTTCGTCAAATCACTGACTTTCTCACTACTTAGGTAGCAGTGATGTATTGCTAGATACCGCTCACTGTTTGTAATATTAAATGGGATTTAATATTACTGCTAACGTATTGGGAACCTATAGGGTCACACACAAAAGAGCGGATTCAAAGAAGCATTAAAAGAAAGTTGGACTTTCCTATTGGGCCTAGCGCATAGTAGATGGGCTTAGGTCAAATGTTGCTCACTAACTCACTTAAGGAGGTGATACTATAAGTAGACCACTTAAGTTGTTGTGCCCACACGGTTGATAACCTAGCCGCACAAAAGGAGTAAGAGTGAACAGTAAGTCTCGGTTTTGAAGCTAGCACTGTAAGACAGAGACGCTTCAGGTTCGTGACGTTGGACGTTCACGGAATCCGCTCGTGTGGATACCTCTAGAGACACCGTTCGTGCGGTGTTCGTGATAGACGAATTTCAACAAACAGCCATCGCTTCAAGAGGTAAACTTTCGAATCATGAATCATGACCATTCGCAAGGATCCTTCGATGGGAATTTTTCCGCTGCGTTTCTTTTGTTTTATACGCAAATTCCCAACAGTATATTTAGTGAGTACCCATTTTTGGCTCAAAATCTCACATTTTTGTAGTTCAAAAATCAGTGAGAAACACAAGTCTACGGAACCACATGCTAATTATCAACTATCACAGATCATCTCAACCATTTTTATTCGCAGCCTTATCACAAGAATGAAAAATTGGGTTCAAAAATTCACTATCACAATTTATTTGGCACTTAGTTCTCACAATTGGATACAAAATTCAGGCAAGGGGCACTCTAATCATGTGATCATGCAAAGCTACCGTGCAAAACTATATATGAATGCAACATGAACAATGCAAAATTACCCCTACCCCAAGCTTAAGAACTTACATTGTCCCCAATGTAAATAATAAAGTTGTAGAGAGGAAATAAAAATTGGAACGACTTACCGAGGCAGTAACGGGAGCTGGTTCACATGCCTAGTCAGGAGGAATTGCATGAAAATTGGGTCACGGCCGTGATGCTTATCACGGGAAGGCCGTGACGCATTCTGGTCCATAGGGGTAGCCTGTCACGGCCGTGACCTCCATCACGGCTAGGCCGTGATGCTCTCTAATCTTCAGGGTACTTCCATCATGCCCGTGACCAGTGTCACGGCCTGGGCGTGATGGTTACTGACTTTGTTGTCTCTGCCCTTTTTGCTTCTCCTTCCTCCTTTCCCTAAAAACACTTAACAAACCTATTAATCTATGATATTATCCTCTTAATCTTCTCAAATTATTCAAGAGGGCAAAATCAAAAACAAAAGGAAAATGAAAAGAAAACTTGGGTTGCCTCCCAATAAGCGCTTCTTTAACGTCACTAGCTTGACGTGCTTCTTTCAATTAACCGGGGTCGGCTGGTCGTAGAAGTGCAAGAACGCTTCTCCTCTGTGGAACTCCTTCAAAGAGCTGTTTTTGATTATAAGGCCAATAGTTGCACTTCCACTTTGCCCTTTTCACTCTGAGCCTTGTGTCCTTTTTCTTACTCCTTCCCTGCGGAGGTTCTGTTTTCACATGATGAGCAGATCCAACTTCATCACCAACTGATACATCATTTTTCTTGCAGAGCTTCAGAGTTGCCTTCATGTTGAGCTTTTCCTTCTTCTCGGGAGTAGAGGGGTGGTGCTGATGTGCAACGACTTCTTTAGCCACTGTATCCACAATGTCCATGCGGAAACAATCCTCTTCATCACTGGGGCGATGCATAGCTTCAAATACATTGAAAGTGACTTCTTCCTCTTGCACTCTGAATCGCAACTGGCTTTTTTGTACGTCTATCAAAGCGCGACCAGTTGCTAGAAAAGGTCTCCCCAGTATGAGCGGAACTTCTGCATTCTCCTCCATGTCTAAAATCACAAAGTCCGCTGGGAAGATAAACTGATCCAATTTTACCAGAACATCTTCCAAAATACCATAAGGACGCTTGATTGATCTATCAGCTAGTTGCAATGACATCCTTGTTGGTTTCACCTCCCCACCTCCAAGCTTGTTCAAAATTGAAAGCGGCATCAAATTGATACTCGCTCCCAAGTCACATAAGGCCTTCCCAATAGCAACACTCCCAATAGTGCAAGGAATTGTAAAACTACCAGGATCTTTAAGCTTTGGAGGTAGCTTCCTCTGAAGTATCACACTACACTCCTCTGTCAAGGCAACAGTCTCACCTTCTTTGAATTTTCTTTTCTTCGTGAGCAACTCCTTCATGAACTTTGCATAATTGGGCATATGCTCTAGTGCTTCAGCAAAGGGTATGTTGATTTGTAACCTCTTGAAGATGTCAAGGAACTTGGCAAACTATTCTTCATTCTCCTTTTTCTTGCTCAAATGAGGATAGTGCAACTTCACATAAGAGGGGATCACTTGAGGCTTGTATCCATCTTTCAAAATCTGACTTTTAGTTCTCCTCAAAATCGAATTTTCATCTACTAATTTTTCCCTCTTGTCTTTTTCATTGTCTTTTTCATTGTATTTTTCTTCCTCCTCTACTACAACCTCTTTGCCTTTCTTTCATTCAACTCAGTTTTCTCAGCATCTCTCTGATTTTTCACCAAAGGCTCACCAACCTCTTGCTCAAGACTTTTACCACTCCTCAAAACAATAGCATTGCAATGCTCTTTAGGATTGGTTTGAGTGTTACCTGAAAAACTGCTGCTAGATTGCTCTGCTAGGTGCTTTGCAATTTGTCCGACTTGTACCTACAAGTTTTTTATAGAAGCATCTGTATTTTTCTGGTTTGTCATGGACACTTGCATGAATTGATTGAGGGTGTTCTCCAATATAGAAATCCGGTCTTGAGGCGGTGGTGTGAGTTGAGGCTTGCTTGCTTGTCCGGCATATTGTTTCCAACCAAAACTCAGTTGATTCCTCCATCCTTGGTTGTAGTTGTTGGAGTATTGGTTGTTGCCTGGCCGCCCATAGTTCCCCATATAATTAGCTTCCTCATGGGAACTAGGTGGTGCCTCACATCTTCCATTATCATGATCTCCTCCACAAAAATCGCATCTCATTACCTACTGAGGAGGCATGGTTGTCCCTTGAACAGTTTGGAGTTGTTGTGGGAGTTGAGCGAGTTGCTTGGTTGACGGCCTCAATCCATTACAGAATGGACCCTCCAGCCGAGGCATCCAAAATATACCTGGTTGACGGCCTCAATCCATTACAGAATGTTTTCATTTGGGTATGATCATCAAACCCATGGGTTGGACATCTTCGGAGCAATTCCTTGAACCTTTCCCAGGCGTCATGAAGAGTCTCACCTTCTTGTTGAGCGAAGCTTATGATGTCACCCCTTGTCTTGACAAATCTTGAGGTGGGGAAGAACCTTGCCAGAAACTTTGCCTCTAAGTCATCCCATGTAGTAATTCTCCCCCTTGGTTGAGATTGGAGCCAAGCCTTGGCCCTATCTCTTAAAGAGAAGGGAAACGCCCTTAGGCGGATTGCATCCTCAGAGGCACCATTGTGCTTTATCGTATCACATATCTCAATGAAGTTGGAGATATGACTATTAGGATCTTCCTTTTCCAACCCGGTAAATTGATTCTGTGCAACCAAATTCAAGAGAGCTGGCTTGATTTCAAAAATGTTGCAGTTAATTGGGGGCCTCACTATGCTAGTGACATGCCGATTGACATTTGTATTGCCGTAGTCCCCAAGTGTCCTCCGTGGTGGAGCACCTTCACCATTGTCTGCCATTCTGAGTCTTTCTTGATGAACTTGAGAGGTGGAAGTCTCTTATTCTTCTTCTTGTTGTTCTAACAGTTTCTGCTCTCTTGCTTGCCTTCGGTTCTTCCTAGCTGTTCTTTCAATTTCAGGATCGTGGAGGAGTTGGTCAGCTGGGATAGTACCTCGCATACACAAATAGTCTAGCAAACAAGAGTGTTAGCAGTAAAGGTTAGCACACAACAGCAAACAAACCAGAAAATTGACAATAAAAACAGAACAGAAAATTAAGACAGAAAACAAATTATAACAGGAATTTTTTTTCTTCTTAAATTAGTAACTGAAATGGATATGCTAATATTGAAACGCAGTCTCCGGCAATGGCGCCAAAAACTTATTGAACGAATCTGGGCAAGTATACCCAGTCGTACAAGTAATACGGTGGTGAGACCGTTTTATCGTTCCCACGAGGACTGTGACAAGTACTAGCACGTACCGAATCAATTATTATCTAAGCGGATATTTGGATTGAAGGGGGACCAATACTAAATACCAAGCCCAAAACAGATTTAAAACCTAAAATAAACAAAATAGCAGAAAAAGTTCTTTGAGTAATTTTGTCGAACACTTGGGAGGCAGAGAAAAGGATTCTTCAAATATATAAAAGATGTTGGGATTAGGTTCACTAAACTTCATCCCCATGCAATGAAATGACTAATAACAGTTTCTACTTCAAATATGACAATCAATCCACTAGATTACTCAAGCCCCGATTCCTCAGATGACAAGAGCCTAAATTCACTAATAGACCCTAATTCCTTAGGTGGCCTAGATTAATGAATTTGCATGATGATTAGGGATTACGCGATTGCTAATAAACCTAGTTCCATTCCTAGATACAAGGTTTAATAGGTGATTAATTTCAGTTCCGTTTCTAATACGAATTTTCCAATTGCATATCAAAACACTAATCAAGTCATGGGGGTGCTAGCCACAACAAGCATTAAGCACAGAAAATCAATCACTCAATAAAGAAGCAAAAACCATACTATAAGATCAAGTCAGATACATGAGAATTCAGAAATAGCTACCCTAGCCCCAACAATGGAGGTTTAACTACTCATGATCATAGCCAAAACCAAAGAAATATAGATGGAAGGGAAGAGGAACGCCATGGAATCCTTGTGCAGCTGCCCCTGGTTCAGAGAGAGTCTTTAGGGTTTCCAAAACTCCTTCATCTGTTCTGCCCGTGCCTTTTTATAAATCAGGATTCGCGTCACGGCTGTGATGGCCGTCACGTCCTGGCCGTGACGCTTTCTGCCTTGGGTGTGCTTTCAAAATATTGGAGCATCACGGCCGTGATGCTCATCACGGGCAGGCCGTGATAGCTTCTGCCTTCACCAAATGATCTATCACGGCCGTGATGGCCGTCACGGCTTGGCCGTGACAGATTCTGCCAAGAGGGGGTCTGGCTCCATTAACATGTCACGGCTGTGATGGGTATCACGGCTAGGCCGTGACAGCTTCTGACTTTTACCTTCTTTTCTCTCAATTATTGCTCGATCACGGCCGTGAGGGTCATCACGGCTAGGCCGTGATGGGCTCTGCCTGGGTTATTTTCTTCACTTTTTAAGCTCTGTCTTCATCCAAGCTCCATCAAGGCTAATTCTGAGCATTTTTCCTTAAATTCCTGCAAAACAACACCAAGAAACCGCTTCACCCGTTCCAAGGGAAAAACTAACTAAAATCAAATAAAGAATGCCTAATCTATATGAAAAATGCATGCAAAAGTGTACAGGAAACACGATGTGAAATCACACTATCAAAGCTCGGGTTAAAATTTGGGTTTAACACTCAGACGGAAACGGGTCTGCATTTTTAACTGACAATATAATTTATACTGACAGAAAACCCTAATTTGACACGAAAACTGAAATTTGTAGATTTTTTATATTTTGTCCGTGAGGAATTCTACTTTCCAAATTTATGATCAGAAATAAAATATTATGTGTATTCGGACGAATTTTGGTGAAAGTTCGAATGGAAAACAGTCGATGTTTTCACTGACAATAAGTTTTTAATGATCAGAAAACCTAATTTTGACTCATGAACGAAATGGGTTATATTTAAATCATATTTCTAACGAGTTTGGTTGTTTTGAAAATTTTCAACCAAAAACGAAATATTATGCTTTTATTCGGTCATAAAACCCTACTCGGGTAATCGACGGAGCCAGGAACAGCTGAAAATATCTAGATATTTGTTGAGTCACCGACAAGTGTACCGGGTCGTTGTATGTAATAAACACGGTAATTAATTACCGAGGTTGGATACAGGGATTCGGCTACCAATCCTACCAATTTGCAAGAAATTCGATACGTTTGACCGAGTAAAAGTAAGTGGTTAAGAAGAGAGAGAAAATAGGATAGCAAATTAAATCAACAAATCAATTAGAGATCAAGTAGGTAGAGATAAGATAAGATAAGAGTTAAAATCTGGATTAAACATCTAAGGTCACAAATCCACTACCCAATCATGCATAGTACCAAAGTGATGATGATCCCCTCCCTAAGTTCAATTGCAATGTCAACCAGGACCCCCAAATTCTCCTAATGACACTATCGTGCTCAATAGGACGTATTCAACGATTGAATTAATTACTTGCTACGGTCTCATAACCCAATCATCAAACTCGATTAAATCTTGTTCCCTAAAAGGTTGCACTGATCTCCTACTCACTCTCGTGCAATATTCAATCAGTGATCCCAATTCAAGTTCTAAACGCGAATTACCTATCAAGTCTCATCACGTTAACTAGTCAATCATGCATGCTTATGATCAACGCAATACTTTCAGAATTGGAAAACATGAATTGAGGTAAAGGAGGGAAACATACATCACATTGAACACTACACCGTCATGGCTGGTTTCATTGATCCCTTAGACAAGGGAATTAGTTCCGCATGCTTGTAACAACGCACAAACAATTGGAGTTCATCATAATTGTCAAATAGGAAAAGAAATAGGGAGACGCAGCTCCAGAGAATAAGGATTCGTCTCTCAAAAACGATCTAAAACAAGTGGTGAACAAAAAGGTCCCTCAAATCTGCCCTAAAACTATCTATAAATAGAGGTTCTGTGTCTCGCCCGCTCGCGGGGCGAGCAAGCTCTCGCGAGACGAAATTCAGTTTTGGCTCCATCTTGATTTGAATACTCGCGAGGCGAGATGGTGATTCGCGAGGCGAGATAGAAAGGGTGACATCTCTGGCACAGTCAGGCCTTCAGTGTCACGAGTTGAGATTGTGATTCGCGAGGCGAGACAGAAAGGGTGACATTTCTTGTACAGTCGGGCCTTCAGGATCGCGAGGCGAGGTGGTGATTCACGAGGCGAGACAGATAGGGTGACTGTTGCTGTTCAGGCTGGTCTTCAGGCTCGCGAGGCGAGATCCTGTTTCGCGAGGCGAAACTTCCAGAATTGCTTTTCTGCTATTTTCTTCATTTCCTTGACTCTAAGAGCTTCACCTTTAACCTGAAACAATAAAAGGTAACGAAAAGCGTACTTCTACTCAAAATAAACTAAAAACTACTAAAAATGCATTAAACGAATCAAATTCTAACTTAGGAACAAAATAAGTCAAATTTGGGAGATTAGCGAGGTTGACCCGCCCAATTAGGCACAAAATCTACCCCTTTTCTAGATGGAAACTAGATGAGCCAGAGGCTTATCAAAACACCCCAAACTTAAACCTTGCTTGTCCCCAAGCAAACTAAAACTCAAAAAGACTCAAAACTTGGCAAGCTTAAAGGATTCAATCAAATTTTGCACAAATTTCATGCAATTTAACACAATGATTTTTCTTCAATGTTTTCCCCCCTTGCAAAAATGTAATCCCAACATTCATTTACTTTAAACAATTGAGAACTCCATCATTCATGAAATCAGTAATCTGAGTTGAGGATCCAAGTGACACACAAAAGGGAGATCACCAAATTCAAACAATTGCCTTCCTCACAAGGGCATTTAATATTTCACTCATTCGCTCAATTTGTGTATGTTAGCAACATTCACTCTATTTCACAATTCAAGAGCACTTTCCATGGATTTGATTTTCATCTAAACAAAGTTCCCACAAAAATATGTATGCATCATCAAAATGTCTTTCATAGGTTGTAATGAGGCCTGGCTCAGGGTAAGATATTCAAAGGATAGAGGCTTAGTCCCTAGGATCAATGAGAGCATGAAACTAGCATTGCAACAATTGAATTTACTCTCATATTATTATTCTATTCCTTGCATTGTGTGGCTACAAACCTCTTCCTTTTTGTACTTTTTTCACTTTGCCCTTTTTGCCATATTTTCAATATTTTTCATCACATTTTTTTTCCTCAAGCCTTCGGCCTTTAATTTTGCTTTTATTTTTCTCAACTATGATTCATGAACTTTGTAGCCACCCCAAACTTAGTTCCACAACAACACTCACAAAGCTAAAATTCCATGCTCTCCTAAATCCTAGGATAGGGGAAAATCATGGTTTTTCTGAGTTAATGGCTTGTAATGTAAGGTCATCAAGAACAATAGGCTTCAAGGCTCACTGTGACTAACTAAGGATCATTCATCAAGGTTGGTTCAAATTATGGCCAAGTTTTTATTTCAAAGAAAAATTGCCTAGATCATTTGATGCAACATATAAATTTGCAAACCATGCACAGATTCAAGCAAATCTGAGAAGGTGCAACTTAAAAGTGATTCACACAGTTAAAACAATTTTGGAGGCTCAAATTTCTCGCCTGGACATTTTTGAAAATTGTTTGACCGAGATACAATTCCTAGTGTGTGCACCCCTTCACCCCAAACTTGTCATAAATCAAGCAATCACAATAAAATATCTCAAAGTTCAATTTTCAATTTTTCACATGGGGATCAAATTTTCGATTTTCAGAACCTAGGGGGAAATCATCAATGGTCAACATAATTCATGCAGTCAATCTATGCTAAATTTAATTAAAATCCACCAAGCTTGCCGACTCAACACTCACACACATACTCTTGATCTTCTCAAATTATTCAAGAGCGAAATTCAAAAACAAATGGAAAAAGGGAAAGAAAACAAAAACAAAGCAATTGGTTCCCTCCCCCACACTTAAGGCATACATTGTCCTTGATCAGCCGCTGGCTAGTCTAGTTTTATAACTAGAAAAACCTTGGCTTTGTGCTAATTTTATATCATTTTCGCCCAAATTAGACTAGATTGTCCTTAAGCAGCATTTTGAGTCTGTAAAGTATTTTTAGGTTAATTTAGTTGATTTAGAGTTAAATAAAGCACTTATGCTATTTTCTGTTTTCAGGTTAATAAAAAGAAATAAATCTGGAGCTTTCGCCCCGCGAGAAGGCATTCGCCTCGCGAACCTGAAGGTGACTGTGCCAGAAAATTTGCATCCTTTCTGTGTCGCCCCGCGAATCCAATCCTCGCCTCGCGAGAGTGAAGACCAGAAGCCATGACCTTTCCATTCCTCGCCACGCGAGCTGTTCTTCGCCTCGCGAGAATACCAAACGTTGAAGACCGTTCGTGATATTCGCCTCGCGAGACAGTGTTCGCCTCGCGAGTCAGCTGATTCCAGAACTTGTATATAAGTCTGTTTTAGGCAGAACAAAGAAGTCAGTTAGTCAGGGAGCTAGCGTATAGCTAGTTTTTAGTCAGTAGTTAGTCTTTTGTTTTCTCTTTAGTTTATTGTTTGCCTTTGTAATGGAGAGCTAGTCTCCTTAGATTAATTTACTGTAATTGGTTTCCATTTACACTTAAGGTTTTGTAATTCCTGTTTCCATTTGCTTTTCTCTTTTCAATACTATGTTATATGTTTCTGTTTGCTTAATTCAGGAGTGTATAGTATTGTGTTGATTTATTTCGGTGATGTTATGTTCCTATACATAATCGCGTTTGCTTAATTCGCGTGTGTTCGTTCATGTTCGCTTAGTTCATGAGTGATTCACCCCGTTTGCTTAATTCGGGAATAGGGACATATATCTGTAGTAGTGGTTTCGCTTGTAAATTGTTGCTACAACCGGGAGGGGATTAGAATCTGCTTAGGGCTTGGAAGATACATGAACCAATGATAGTGGGAAACCGAGAACAGTAGATTAATCGTCTTTAGCTATTTGTCAATCTCTTAAATGGCTCTGTTTTCTATTTTGTTTCCTTAATTGCATTCAACCCAAACCCCCCAAAACTGATTTTCTGTTAACAACAACAACCAAGAGTCCTTGAGAGACGATACTCGAGTTGTCGCTTCCCTATCTACATTATTTTGTAAACGCTCGTTCTTTTTGGCGCGTGGCGACAGCGCGACCAGTCCTCAATGAAAGAACATAAATATAAAATAAGAGTGAGGGAAAGGATAAGAAATTTTTATCTCAAGGGGGTCCGAGCGGACCCCATGCTTTCAGTTGATTGCCTTGCCTCTTTTCATCTCTCTACTACCCCGCTTCACAGCGCGGCTAGTTTCGGCCTCATCCTCATCCAATTGGTTGGCCCATGATATTCCGGGCTCTCCATGTTGATCCATTCACAAGCAAACAAGAAAGTTAAAGCAATAACATAAAAAAAAAGTAAATATATACAACTATCCAAGTTTGCCAGTAAAAGGTCAGTAGACAGAGTTTCTAGCTATCTATCAGTGTACAACCATATCGAAAATACTAGCTAGAACTCTAAATAAAGTAATGCAGGGGCCTGGATCACTGATCAAAATCAATGTCGTCCGCCGGGTCACCCTGGTCCTCCGGTGCCTCTTCATCCTCTGGTCCTTCGGGCACCCCCCTATGGCATAGCACCCTGGTCCTCAGGGTAGTCCTTCCACCCAAGCCGAGGGGATAGCTCCTCCTCGGAGGGGTATGCGGGTACCCGACCCTCCTACTGGGCCAACGACATCTCCCGGAAGAACTCCCGCAGCACCTCTTGATCCCGCCTCATCGCCCGCTGGTTCTTCAAGAGCAGAGCCATGTCCGCTGATCGTGGCCTCTGAGTGGGTAGGGGTGGCGGCCTCCTAGGTGGGGCCGGGGCTAAGTAACAGAAACGCCGTATGTACTCCTGGTCGATGGGCTGCCGCGGGACCTTCTCCATCACTGTACTCACCGGCACCCCCGCCTGGCGGATGAGCTTGGTGATCAGCAGCCCATGCCCCAGGCTCCCCTTCAGCGCCCGGGAGTTCGCCTTCATCTGGATATCTGTGGCGATGACTCCCCCGACGTTGATCGTCCGGCCCGTCAGTATGCCGTAGAGGAGATGGGCTCTGGCGGCGGTGACTGTGGACTCATGAGAGCTCACTCGAAGGTTGGCGTGTAAGAACGCCGACCAGACCTTAGCATTCGGGGTGAGGTCCTGCCTCCTCAACCTCAAGAGGTTCCCCGACGTTCCCATCTCCCAGGCAGCTCCTTGGACACAACAGGTGTCGACGATGGCCTGAGCTAGGGCCTGCACCGCGGGGAGCTGCTCGTACTCGCAGGCCTCCTCTCCGATGGGGATCCCCAAGCATGAGTTAATATCCGATGCAGTGAATGTAATGGGGACCCCTTGAACGTCCGTCACACAGCTCAGGTCTGAAACCTCGAGTTTGAGAGCGTTGGCGTAAAATTCCTGCACCAGTTTGATATCATACCGGTGAGGAAGATCAGTCAACACCTCCCAACCTCGGTTGCGTATCTGCTCGGAGACGCGGGCGTAGATGTTGCCCACCAGGGACACACGCCGCTCTAAGACCATCTCATTTCTCACCACCAGGTCCCAATGCTTCCTATGCTCAGGAGAGCGGAACCTAGGAGACTAGGAGGTGGTCCTAGAGGAGGCACCCGGCCCTGAAGGCAACTCTATGTCGTCCCCCTGAGCAGATGCGCGCTTCTTGCGCTTAACCGGTTGCTTTTCGGCAGCGGTGTTCTTAGGCGGGGTCATAACCTGGAAATCAGAAAAATCCCAGTACAGTTCATAAATCAGTATTTCAAAATATGTATAACAAAGACACAAATTCAGTGTAATTTGTTGACGAATTTGGGCAAGTATACCCAGTCGTGCAAGTAATATGGTGGTAAGACCGGTTTATCGTATCCACAGGGATTGGATGTCAACTACCAATTCACAAGTTCAGCAACTATCTAGACTAAACAGAGAACTCAAATCAAACAAAAGAAAAGAAATAAAATCTTTTTGTCTTTTTGGGGATTTTTACCAAACACTTGGAGTGCAGAAAGATATGTTGGGACTAGACTTCACCAAACCTCTAACTCATGCAATATCAGGACTAGATACCTCCCATTCATGCTTCAGATATTAAAATCAATCCACTAAATTACTCAAACCCCGATTCCTCGGATGGCAAGAGCCTAAATCCACTAATAGACCCTAATTCCTTAGGTGGCCTAGATTAATGAATTTGCATTAAGATTAGGGATCATGTGATTACTAATAAAGCTAACTCCATTCCTAGATGAAAGGCTTACTAGGTGATTAAATTCAGTTCCGGTTCTGATACGAACGTCCCCATTTCATACCAAAACACAAATCGAGTCATGGGGGTGCTAGCCACAACAAGCATTAAGCACAGAAAATTAATCACTAATATGAAAAAATGAACATAGAATAATCAGTCAAGATAAATACACAATCAATTAGTTTGGTTACATCTAATCCCAACAACAGGGATTTAACTACTCATAAAAAGAGAATACAAAGAGAAGGAGAGAAGGGATGAAGCAAACTCCATAGAAGGATCCTCCAATCTTCTTTCAGTCCGAGAGCAAGGAAAACATCCCCCTTCAGGGTTGGAACCCTCTTCCAGCCGCAGCCTCCAAGTCTGCCTCCAATCCTCCAAGAGACTCTTTGGTTTCCAAACTCGTAGCCTCCAATGTCTCCTCCGTTCCCCCTCAGAAACGTGAATTTATATCAATTTATACCGGTTCTGCGCGGCTGCCAGCGCTGGGCGCCCCTGGCCTGTGCTGGGCGCCCAAAACAGTGCGCAAGTCCGATGTTTCTGACTCACCAGCGCTGGGCGCCCCCTCCTGGCGCTGGGCGCCCCATCAACTTCTCGGTTCCCGCGAGGCGAGACTGATCTTCGCGACGCGAAACTAGAATTTTTAGCCTATCACGGCCGTGATGTATATCACGCGCAGGCTTCTGACTTTTGCTTTCTGCTCTGCTTGATCATGGCCGTGATGGCCATCACGGCCAGGCCGTGATAGGCTCTGTTTGGCTTATATTCTTCACTTTTCAATCTCTGAAATCATCCAAGCTTCATTCTGGGAAAATCTGCACAATTTTCCTTCAATTTCTGCAAAACAACACACAGAAACCGCTTCACCCATTCCAAGGGAAAATCTAATAAAAAATCAAAGTAAGAATGCCTAATCTATATGAAAAATGCATGCAAAAGTATACAGCAAACATCATGTAAAATCACACTATCAAATCACCCCAAGCTTATTCAATTGCTTGTCCTCAAGCAATCACTAAGGCCAGTAGAAGAAAACAGAACATGGATAGTGAACTAAGAACCCGAGTAAATGATCCAAGTAATAGGCAATTCAAACAATTCAGCAAGAGACAATCAATTCAAGTCCAATTAGAGGCTTAGGTTCCTTAGACTCATGTTCTAAATTATTTGGGCACTCTTTCTCACTTGAAGCTCACCCCAAGCTTGTTCATTTGCTTGGCTCTCTTTCTCACCTCACTCAATTGTTTAGGGGATAAGACATTTCACTCAATTTTCCTCAAGGAATGAATCCTACCATAGGCTTGACTATCAACCAAATCTCTACTTTATTAATGAAAACACCTAAGAATCAAGAGGTCTTTATTTTGGTTGTAACGTGGCCATGGGATTAATCGTTAGGTGGGGATAACAAGAAAAGGACATTTCAAAAGGCTATACCAAGTATCAAACATTTCAACACATGACACCTTCTAAAATACCTTCTTGGGTTTTCGATTTATTTTTCCACCTTTCTTTTCTTTCTTTTTTTCTTTTTATTTCTTTTATTTCTTTTTGTCATCCCCTTCTCTTCTTATTTTTCTTTTTCTTTTCTTTTTCTTTTATTTGAAGAAGGGGAAATTTTTCAACTCAAGAGAATTAATTTTTTTTTTTTTATGATTCTTTTCCCAAACTTTCAACTACCTTTTTACCCTTTTATAATACTTTAGAAGGTATCCTATCAAACATTATTTATCAATAAATTTCAAGGTACCAAGAAATGTATTTTTTTTCATGTAGGCCCAAAATCGGGCAACTAAGGGGTAGCATTTAGTCATTCAAAACTCAGAAGGCCAGAAAAATACCTATTGCCTCAATCATTTTCAAAAATGTTCTCAAAAATTTTTTTAAGCTTCAAAATGGTTTCAAGTCAAGTTCTAGAGAAAACAAACCAAGAGGAATAACACTCTAACACAAAGAATGGGGTAAATTTTGTGAGTACCCCTTTGGCTCAAAATCTCACATTTTAGTTCAGATATCAATGAAAAACACAAATCCTAGAACCATATGCTAATTATCAACTATCCAAGATTATCTCAAACATTTTCATTTGCAGCCATATCACAAGAATAACAAATTAGGTTCAACAATTCACTATCACAAATTATTGGGCACTTAGTTCTCACAATTGGATGCAAAATTCAGTCAAGGGGCAATCTAATAATGTGAACATGCAAAGCTATCATGCAAAACTATATGAATGCAATATGAAAAAATGCAAAAATAAAATACCCCTACCCCAAGCTTAAGAATTTACATTTTCCCCAATGTAAACAATCAAGTTAGAGAGGAGAAAAAAAGAAAAAAAGAAAAATGGAACGGCTTACCGAGGCGGTAGCGGGTGCTGACTTTGCTTTTTTTCTGCCCCTTTTTGCTCTTCTCCTTATCTTCTTGCTCTCCCTTCCTTACTTCTTACCCTGCAACACTTGGCAATTCTAAATTTATTATTTTTCCTCTTGAGCTTCTCAAATTATTCAAGAGGTTAAAATTAAAAAAAAAATTATTAAGAAAATGAAAACAACTAAAGAGAAAGGTTAAGAAACTTGGGTTGCCTCCCAATAAGCGCTTCTTTAACGTCACTAGCTTGACGTTCTAGGATCCTCCTCCCGGATCAAATGGAACTTGGAGTGGAGATTGTAGCAGTAGAATGACTTTATCTTCAACTCCATCCAGCCAGTGTGTGAAAGCACCATTGACCTCTTCGACCATAATAATGCACTTACTTCCTAGCGGGTCAAATGGCATTTTCACCAGGAAGTTTGCCAGACAAGTGGAAGGGACTAACTTACCAATGTCCACACATGCATGCAAGCCGACATATTTGTCCAATGCAGAAATTTCAGATTCCTTAGCAAGCATGGTGGAATCCACTACCACTTCGTCTTCATCTTGAAATATCCCCCAAACCAGATTTTCCTCAAATTGGGCTTCAGGTGACTTTTGTACTAACTGGTTGCAAATCTCCTCAACTTTCGTTTTGAAGTTCTGCTTCACAGCTTCGATACTCTCATAATTGGCTCTTGCCTTGGCCTCAGAGGCGGATAGCTCTTGGGAATACTGTTCTAGAGCAGCTTTCAACGGTGTTTGCTCCTTCCATTCCCATTCTTCAATTTCCCAAGGACTTGTGGAAGGTACTTCCTCTTCTTGTGACTTATCCACCATCACCACTTCATCTTCAATTTGATCCATTCCCACAACCAGATTGTTCTCGCATTCTGCTTCATGTGGCTCTATGGGAATCAGACATGGTGGTGGAGGTGGTAAATATGAACAGAAGGTTTCCCAATCCTCCTCGGAGAAGTTATATATAAGCCTTCCCGTCATATAGTCAACTTGTGCGGGAGTAACATGATCCATCAAATCCATGCAGTCTCCCAAACACCAGTTGTCCTTCAAAGCGTGACTTGAGGCTTCCTCATCAGGTGGATAATAGTGATTGTCCATGAACTGCATCCACCTTGCACAAACACAACTCAAAAGAAAAAGATCAAATATATACAGAAAAATAAAAAAGAATAAAAATGTCTAAATTAGTTGCCTCCTCTGTTACTAATGATATTGGCAAACCCAATCCCCGGCAACGGCGCCAAAAACTTGTTGACGAATCTGGGCAAGTATACCCAGTCGTGCAAGTAATACGGTGGTAAGACCGGTTTATCGTATCCACGGGGATTGGATGTCAACTACCAATTCACAAGTTCAGCAACTATCTAGAGTGCAGAAAGATATGTTTTGTCTTTTTGGGGATTTTTACCAAACACTTGGAGTGCAGAAAGATATGTTGGGACTAGACTTCACCAAACCTCTAACTCATGCAATATCAGGACTAGATACCTCCCATTCATGCTTCAGATATTAAAATCAATCCACTAAATTACTCAAACCCCGATTCCTCGGATGGCAAGAGCCTAAATCCACTAATAGACCCTAATTCCTTAGGTGGCCTAGATTAATGAATTTGCATTAAGATTAGGGATCATGTGATTACTAATAAACCTAACTCCATTCCTAGATGAAAGGCTTACTAGGTGATTAAATTCAGTTCCAGTTCTGATACGAACGTCCCCATTGCATACCAAAACACAAATCGAGTCATGGGGGTGCTAGCCACAACAAGCATTAAGCACAGAAAATTAATCACTAATATGAAGACATGAACATAGAATAATCAGTCAAGATAAATACACAATCAATTAGTTTGGTTACATCTAATCCCAACAACAGGGATTTAACTACTCATAAAAAGAGAATACAAAGAGAAGGAGAGAAGGGATGAAGCAAACTCCATAGAAGGATCCTCCAATCTTCTTTCAGTCCCAGAGCAAGGAAAACATCCCCCTTCAGGGTTGGAACCCTCTTCCGGCCCAGACCTCCAAGTCCGCCTCCAATCCTCCAAGAGACTCTTTGGTTTCCAAACTCGTAGCCTCCAATGTCTCCTCCGTTCCCCCCCGAAACGTGAATTTATATCAATTTATACCGGTTACGCATGCACTGGCTGGCGCCCGGCTGTCTTTGGCGCCCAAAAAAGGCGTAAGTCCGATGTTTCGACTCACAGCCAGCTGGCGCCCCTCTGCGCTGGGCGCCCATCAACTTCCCGGTTCCGCGAGGCGAGATCTGATCTTCGCGACGCGAAACTAGAATTTTTAGCCTATCACGGCCGTGATGTATATCACGCGCAGGCTTCTGACTTTTGCTTTCTGCTCTGCTTGATCATGGCCGTGATGGCCATCACGGCCAGGCCGTGATAGGCTCTGTTTGGCTTATATTCTTCACTTTTCAATCTCTGAAATCATCCAAGCTTCATTCGGGAAAATCTGCACAATTTTCCTTCAATTTCTCGCAAAACAACACACAGAAACCGCTTCACCCATTCCAAGGGAAAATCTAATAAAAAATCAAACTAAGAATGCCTAATCTATATGAAAAATGCATGCAAAAGTATACAGCAAACATCATGTAAAATCACACTATCAAATCACCCCAAGCTTATTCAATTGCTTGTCCTCAAGCAATCACTAAGGCCAGTAGAAGAAAACAGAACATGGATAGTGAACTAAGAACCCGAGTAAATGATCCAAGTAATAGGCAATTCAAACAATTCAGCAAGAGACAATCAATTCAAGTCCAATTAGAGGCTTAGGTTCCTTAGACTCATGTTCTAAATTATTTGGGCACTCTTTCTCACTTGAAGCTCACCCCAAGCTTGTTCATTTGCTTGGCTCTCTTTCTCACCTCACTCAATTGTTTAGGGGATAAGACATTTCACTCAATTTTCCTCAAGGAATGAATCCTACCATAGGCTTGACTATCAACCAAATCTCTACTTTATTAATGAAAACACCTAAGAATCAAGAGGTCTTTATTTTGGTTGTAACGTGGCCATGGGATTAATCGTTAGGTGGGGATAACAAGAAAAGGACATTTCAAAAGGCTATACCAAGTATCAAACATTTCAACACATGACACCTTCTAAAATACCTTCTTGGGTTTTCGATTTATTTTTCCACCTTTCTTTTCTTTCTTTTTTTCTTTTTATTTCTTTTATTTCTTTTTGTCATCCCTTTCTCTACTTATTTTTCTTTTTCTTTTCTTTTTCTTTTATTTGAAGAAGGGGAAATTTTTCAACTCAAGAGAATTATTTTTTTTTTTTTCTGATTCTTTTCCCAAACTTTCAACTACCTTTTTACCCTTTTATAATACTTTAGAAGGTATCCTATCAAACATTATTTATCAATAAATTTCAAGGTACCAAGAAAAGTATTTTTTTTCATGTAGGCCCAAAATTGGGCAACTAAGGGGTAGCATTTAGTCATTCAAAACTCAGAAGGCCAGAAAAATACCTATTGCCTCAATCATTTTCAAAAATGTTCTCAAAAATTTTTTTAAGCTTCAAAATGGTTTCAAGTCAAGTTCTAGAGAAAACAAACCAAGAGGAATAACACTCTAACACAAAGAATGGGGTAAATTTTGTGAGTACCCCTTTGGCTCAAAATCTCACATTTTAGTTCAGATATCAATGAAAAACACAAATCCTAGAACCATATGCTAATTATCAACTATCCAAGATTATCTCAAACATTTTCATTTGCAGCCATATCACAAGAATAACAAATTAGGTTCAACAATTCACTATCACAAATTATTGGGCACTTAGTTCTCACAATTGGATGCAAAATTCAGTCAAGGGGCAATCTAATAATGTGAACATGCAAAGCTATCATGCAAAACTATATGAATGCAATATGAAAAAATGCAAAAATAAAATACCCCTACCCCAAGCTTAAGAATTTACATTTTCCCCAATGTAAACAATCAAGTTAGAGAGGAGAAAAAAAGAAAAAAAGAAAAATGGAACGGCTTACCGAGGCGGTAGCGGGTGCTGACTTTGCTTTTTTTACTTGCCTTTTTGCTCTTCTCCTTATCTTCTTGCTCTCCCTTCCTTACTTCTTACCCTGCAACACTTGGCAATTCTAAATTTATTATTTTTCCTCTTGAGCTTCTCAAATTATTCAAGAGGTTAAAATTAAAAACAAAATTATTAAGAAAATGAAAACAACTAAAGAGAAAGGTTAAGAAACTTGGGTTGCCTCCCAATAAGCGCTTCTTTAACGTCACTAGCTTGACGTTCTAGGATCCTCCTCCCGGATCAAATGGAACTTGGAGTGGAGATTGTAGCAGTAGAATGACTTTATCTTCAACTCCATCCAGCCAGTGTGTGAAAGCACCATTGACCTCTTCGACCACAATAATGCACTTACTTCCTAGCGGGTCAAATGGCATTTTCACCAGGAAGTTTGCCAGACAAGTGGAAGGGACTAACTTACCAATGTCCACA
The DNA here is from genome assembly GCA_030762895.1 of Sophora flavescens. Taxonomy (NCBI): domain Eukaryota; kingdom Viridiplantae; phylum Streptophyta; class Magnoliopsida; order Fabales; family Fabaceae; genus Sophora; species Sophora flavescens. The sequence goes on from CM061068.1 coordinate 134,981,738, forward strand.
CATGCATGCAAGCCGACATATTTGTCCAATGCAGAAATTTCAGATTCCTTAGCAAGCATGGTGGAATCCACTACCACTTCGTCTTCATCTTGAAATATCCCCCAAACCAGATTTTCCTCAAATTGGGCTTCAGGTGACTTTTTTACTAACTGGTTGCAAATCTCCTCAACTTTCGTTTTGAAGTTCTGCTTCACAGCTTCGATACTCTCATAATTGGCTCTTGCCTTGGCCTCAGAGGCGGATAGCTCTTGGGAATACTGTTCTAGAGCAGCTTTCAACGGTGTTTGCTCCTTCCATTCCCATTCTTCAATTTCCCAAGGACTTGTGGAAGGTACTTCCTCTTCTTGTGACTTATCCACCATCACCACTTCATCTTCAATTTGATCCATTCCCACAACCAGATTGTTCTCACATTCTGCTTCATGTGGCTCTATGGGAATCAGACATGGTGGTGGAGGTGGTAAATATGAACAGAAGGTTTCCCAATCCTCCTCGGAGAAGTTATATATAAGCCTTCCCGTCATATAGTCAACTTGTGCGGGAGTAACATGATCCATCAAATCCATGCAGTCTCCCAAACACCAGTTATCCTTCAAAGCGTGACTTGAGGCTTCCTCATCAGGTGGATAATAGTGATTGTCCATGAACTGCATCCACCTTGCACAAACACAACTCAAAAGAAAAAGATCAAATATATACAGAAAAATAAAAAAGAATAAAAATGTCTAAATTAGTTGCCTCCTCTGTTACTAATGATATTGGCAAACCCAATCCCCGGCAACGGCGCCAAAAACTTGTTGACGAATCTGGGCAAGTATACCCAGTCGTGCAAGTAATACGGTGGTAAGACCGGTTTATCGTATCCACGGGGATTGGATGTCAACTACCAATTCACAAGTTCAGCAACTATCTAGATTAAACAGAGAACTCAAATCAAACAAAAGAAAAGAAATAAAATCTTTTTGTCTTTTTGGGGATTTTTACCAAACACTTGGAGTGCAGAAAGATATGTTGGGACTAGACTTCACCAAACCTCTAACTCATGCAATATCAGGACTAGATACCTCCCATTCATGCTTCAGATATTAAAATCAATCCACTAAATTACTCAAACCCCGATTCCTCGGATGGCAAGAGCCTAAATCCACTAATAGACCCTAATTCCTTAGGTGGCCTAGATTAATGAATTTGCATTAAGATTAGGGATCATGTGATTACTAATAAACCAAACTCCATTCCTAGATGAAAGGCTTACTAGGTGATTAAATTCAGTTCCGGTTCTGATACGAACGTCCCCATTGCATACCAAAACACAAATCGAGTCATGGGGGTGCTAGCCACAACAAGCATTAAGCACAGAAAATTAATCACTAATATGAAGACATGAACATAGAATAATCAGTCAAGATAAATACGTAATCAATTAGTTTGGTTACATCTAATCCCAACAACAGGGATTTAACTACTCATAAAAAGAGAATACAAAGAGAAGGAGAGAAGGGATGAAGCAAACTCCATAGAAGGATCCTCCAATCTTCTTTCAGTCCCAGAGCAAGGAAAACATCCCCCTTCAGGGTTGGAACCCTCTTCCAGCCGCAGCCTCCAAGTCTGCCTCCAATCCTCCAAGAGACTCTTTGGTTTCCAAACTCGTAGCCTCCAATGTCTCCTCCGTTCCCCCTCAGAAACGTGAATTTATATCAATTTATACCGGTTCGCTGTCACGTGGCTGGCGCCAAAAGCAGGCGCAAGTCCGATGTTTCTGACTCACCAGCGCTGGGCGCCCCCTCCTGGCGCTGGGCGCCCCATCAACTTCTCGGTTCCCGCGAGGCGAGACTGATCTTCGCGACGCGAAACTAGAATTTTTAGCCTATCACGGCCGTGATGTATATCACGCGCAGGCTTCTGACTTTTGCTTTCTGCTCTGCTTGATCATGGCCGTGATGGCCATCACGGCCAGGCCGTGATAGGCTCTGTTTGGCTTATATTCTTCACTTTTCAATCTCTGAAATCATCCAAGCTTCATTCTGGGAAAATCTGCACAATTTTCCTTCAATTTCTGCAAAACAACACACAGAAACCGCTTCACCCATTCCAAGGGAAAATCTAATAAAAAATCAAACTAAGAATGCCTAATCTATATGAAAAATGCATGCAAAAGTATATAGCAAACATCATGTAAAATCACACTATCAAATCACCCCAAGCTTATTCAATTGCTTGTCCTCAAGCAATCACTAAGGCCAGTAGAAGAAAACAGAACATGGATAGTGAACTAAGAACCCGAGTAAATGATCCAAGTAATAGGCAATTCAAACAATTCAGCAAGAGACAATCAATTCAAGTCCAATTAGAGGCTTAGGTTCCTTAGACTCATGTTCTAAATTATTTGGGCACTCTTTCTCACTTGAAGCTCACCCCAAGCTTGTTCATTTGCTTGGCTCTCTTTCTCACCTCACTCAATTGTTTAGGGGATAAGACATTTCACTCAATTTTCCTCAAGGAATGAATCCTACCATAGGCTTGACTATCAACCAAATCTCTACTTTATTAATGAAAACACCTAAGAATCAAGAGGTCTTTATTTTGGTTGTAACGTGGCCATGGGATTAATCGTTAGGTGGGGATAACAAGAAAAGGACATTTCAAAAGGCTATACCAAGTATCAAACATTTCAACACATGACACCTTCTAAAATACCTTCTTGGGTTTTCGATTTATTTTTCCACCTTTCTTTTCTTTCTTTTTTTCTTTTTATTTCTTTTATTTCTTTTTGTCATCCCCTTCTCTACTTATTTTTCTTTTTCTTTTCTTTTTCTTTTATTTGAAGAAGGGGAAATTTTTCAACTCAAGAGAATTATTATTATTTTTTTTTATGATTCTTTTCCCAAACTTTCAACTACCTTTTTACCCTTTTATAATACTTTAGAAGGTATCCTATCAAACATTATTTATCAATAAATTTCAAGGTACCAAGAAAAGTATTTTTTTTCATGTAGGCCCAAAATTGGGCAACTAAGGGGTAGCATTTAGTCATTCAAAACTCAGAAGGCCAGAAAAATACCTATTGCCTCAATCATTTTCAAAAATGTTCTCAAAAATTTTTTTAAGCTTCAAAATGGTTTCAAGTCAAGTTCTAGAGAAAACAAACCAAGAGGAATAACACTCTAACACAAAGAATGGGGTAAATTTTGTGAGTACCCCTTTGGCTCAAAATCTCACATTTTAGTTCAGATATCAATGAAAAACACAAATCCTAGAACCATATGCTAATTATCAACTATCCAAGATTATCTCAAACATTTTCATTTGCAGCCATATCACAAGAATAACAAATTAGGTTCAACAATTCACTATCACAAATTATTGGGCACTTAGTTCTCACAATTGGATGCAAAATTCAGTCAAGGGGCAATCTAATAATGTGAACATGCAAAGCTATCATGCAAAACTATATGAATGCAATATGAAAAAATGAAAAAATAAAATACCCCTACCCCAAGCTTAAGAATTTACATTTTCCCCAATGTAAACAATCAAGTTAGAGAGGAGAAAAAAAGAAAAAAAGAAAAATGGAACGGCTTACCGAGGCGGTAGCGGGTGCTGACTTTGCTTTTTCTCTGCCCCTTTTTGCTCTTCTCCTTGTCTTCTTGCTCTCCCTTCCTTACTTCTTACCCTGCAACACTTGGCAATTCTAAATTTATTATTTTTCCTCTTGAGCTTCTCAAATTATTCAAGAGGTTAAAATTAAAAACAAAATTATTAAGAAAATGAAAACAACTAAAGAGAAAGGTTAAGAAACTTGGGTTGCCTCCCAATAAGCGCTTCTTTAACATCACTAGCTTGACGTTCTAGGATCCTCCTCCCGGATCAAATGGAACTTGGAGTGGAGATTGTCGCAGTAGAATGACTTTATCTTCAACTCCATCCAGCCAGTGTGTGAAAGCACCATTGACCTCTTCGACCATAATAATGCACTTACTTCCTAGCGGGTCAAATGGCATTTTCACCAGGAAGTTTGCCAGACAAGTGGAAGGGACTAACTTACCAATGTCCACACATGCATGCAAGCCGACATATTTGTCCAATGCAGAAATTTCAGATTCCTTAGCAAGCATGGTGGAATCCACTACCACTTCGTCTTCATCTTGAAATATCCCCCAAACCAGGTTTTCCTCAAATTGGGCTTCAGGTGACTTTTGTACTAACTGGTTGCAAATCTCCTCAACTTTCGTTTTGAAGTTCTGCTTCACAGCTTCGATATTCTCATAATTGGCTCTTGCCTTGGCCTCAGAGACGGATAGCTCTTGGGAATACTGTTCTAGAGCAGCTTTCAACGGTGTTTGCTCCTTCCATTCCCATTCTTCAATTTCCCAAGGACTTGTGGAAGGTACTTCCTCTTCTTGTGACTTATCCACCATCACCACTTCATCTTCAATTTGATCCATTCCCACAACCAGATTGTTCTCACATTCTGCTTCATGTGGCTCTATGGGAATCAGACATGGTGGTGGAGGTGGTAAATATGAACAGAAGGTTTCCCAATCCTCCTCGGAGAAGTTATATATAAGCCTTCCCGTCATATAGTCAACTTGTGCGGGAGTAACATGATCCATCAAATCCATGCAGTCTCCCAAACACCAGTTATCCTTCAAAGCGTGACTTGAGGCTTCCTCATCAGGTGGATAATAGTGATTGTCCATGAACTGCATCCACCTTGCACAAACACAACTCAAAAGAAAAAGATCAAATATATACAGAAAAATAAAAAAGAATAAAAATGTCTAAATTAGTTGCCTCCTCTGTTACTAATGATATTGGCAAACCCAATCCCCGGCAACGGCGCCAAAAACTTGTTGACGAATCTGGGCAAGTATACCCAGTCGTGCAAGTAATACGGTGGTAAGACCGGTTTATCGTATCCACGGGGATTGGATGTCAACTACCAATTCACAAGTTCAGCAACTATCTAGATTAAACAGAGAACTCAAATCAAACAAAAGAAAAGAAATAAAATCTTTTTGTCTTTTTGGGGATTTTTACCAAACACTTGGAGTGCAGAAAGATATGTTGGGACTAGACTTCACCAAACCTCTAACTCATGCAATATCAGGACTAGATACCTCCCATTCATGCTTCAGATATTAAAATCAATCCACTAAATTACTCAAACCCCGATTCCTCGGATGGCAAGAGCCTAAATCCACTAATAGACCCTAATTCCTTAGGTGGCCTAGATTAATGAATTTGCATTAAGATTAGGGATCATGTGATAACTAATAAACCTAACTCCATTCCTAGATGAAAGGCTTACTAGGTGATTAAATTCAGTTCCGGTTCTGATACGAACGTCCCCATTGCATACCAAAACACAAATCGAGTCATGGGGGTGCTAGCCACAACAAGCATTAAGCACAGAAAAATAATCACTAATATGAAAAAATGAACATAGAATAATCAGTCAAGATAAATACATAATCAATTAGTTTGGTTACATCTAATCCCAACAACAGGGATTTAACTACTCATAAAAAGAGAATACAAAGAGAAGGAGAGAAGGGATGAAGTAAACTCCATAGAAGGATCCTCCAATCTTCTTTCAGTCCCAGAGCAAGGAAAACATCCCCCTTCAGGGTTGGAACCCTCTTCCAGCCGCAGCCTCCAAGTCTGCTTCCAATCCTCCAAGAGACTCTTTGGTTTCCAAACTCGTAGCCTCCAATGTCTCCTCCGTTCCCCCTCAGAAACGTGAATTTATATCAATTTATACCGGTTCTGCTCGTCTGTCTGCCATTGGCGCCCGGCTCATGTTGGCGCCAAAACAGTGCGCAAGTCCGATGAATATCACGCGCAGGCCGTGACAGCTTCTGTCTTTTGCTTTCTGTTCTGCTTGATCATGGTCGTGATGGCCATCACGGCCAGGCCGTGATAGGCTCTGTTTGGCTTATATTCTTCACTTTTCAAGCTATGAAATCATCCAAGCTTCATTCTGGGCAAATCTGCACAATTTTCCTTCAATTTCTGCAAAACAACACACAGAAACCGCTTCACCCATTCCAAGGGAAAATCTAATAAAAAATCAAACTAAGAATGCCTAATCTATATGAAAAATGCATGCAAAAGTATACAGCAAATATCATGTAAAATCACACTATCATAATTCTATCCTGCTAAACAACCCAAATGCTCACCCCACTGTCCCACTAACATGCAAATATGCAACGAATACCCGGACAACATCGCAACTATATTCCTAACACAACTAACCATAATACTCAGATCAATCGTTAGGCAGTTAGTTTCAAATTGCATTAATTCGTGGAATATTAAAGGACTCTAAGCTTCATGATCAACATTCATCGTTTTACTCAGATCAGATGACAATGAGCAGTAACACTCCCTAGACTAGACAAGGTCATGATCATGGTGTCTACCCTACTACCAGTTATAACAGACAGTTGGTGCACAATGTGTGGTTGTGATTGTTTGAATTTCACAAAGCATAAACAAGCACAGAGGGAAGTCAAGTGAGATGTTACTTACCTTGTAGAGATGAAGGAGTGAGAATGAGTGAGGGTGAGAGTGTGAGAGTGAGTGAGGCAATGAAATGAGTGGGTAGGGGTTGAACCCACGTGAGAGAGAGGATGAACAGTGAAGGGTCGCGAAAGTTCTTCGCGATCCGCTCGCGGGGCTGATATAATTTTCAGCTTTCGCGAGGCGAGAGACTCCTCGCGACGCGAATTTTAAATTTCCCCCCAAATTGAATACCCTAATTGCAGATTCGCGAGGCGAAACATCACTCGTGAGGCGAGAATCTGGAAAAATTGTTCTTCACACTTTCCAGAATCGCGAGGAGAGACATCACTCGCGAGGCGAATCTGGAATTCCAACAGCTGATGATGCCCAGATTCGCGAGGCGAAAGTGGCTCTCACGACGCGAGACAGAAGCGTGAGCAAGCCTCTGAGATTCAGGGCTTCTATCTCGCGAGGCCACTGTGGATTCGCGGGGCAAATCTGGCATATTTTTCATTTTTTATTTTTATTTTTTTTGTATTTTTTTATTTTCTTTTAGAAGAGAAATTACAAAAACTTAAAAGAAATAAAGGATATCTAGCTTGGGTTGCCTCCCAAGTAGCGCTTGTTTAACGTCCCGAGCCTGAATCAAGTCACCCCTAAGGGTTAATCCAGAAGAACTTGCTTGCCATTTGGGATTGATTCCCCATGGTAATGCTTTAGCCTTTGACCATTTACCTTGAAGTTGCCAGAGGCCCCTTCTAATTCTACTACTCCGTGTGGAAAAACTTGGAGGACTTTGAATGGTCCCGACCACCTTGATTTTAGCTTTCCAGGAAAGAGTCTCAACCTTGAATTATAAAGAAGTACCATTTGTCCGGGCTCAAACCTCCTAGGCAAGATGTGCTTGTCATGCCATGCCTTAGTCCGCTCTTTGTAGATTCGTGCATTTTCATATGCTTGCATGCGGATCTCGGACAACTCATTTAAGTCCAAAAGCCTTTTTCACCGGCCTTCGTCAAATCAAAGTTGAGTTCTCGAATTGCCCAATAAGACTTTTCCTCCAATTCCACCGGCAAGTGGCATGCCTTTCCAAACACCAAATTGTTGGGAGACCTTCCAATTGGAGTCTTGAAGGCGGTCCTATAAGCCCATAGAGCATCATCTAACCTTTTTGACCAATCCTTCCATGAGGAGTTGACGGTTTTCTCAAGAATATGCTTCAACTCACGGTTGGATACCTCCGCTTGCCCATTTGTTTGGGGATGATAAGGAGTGGAGACTCTATGCTTGACCCCATACTTCTCAAGAAGCTTGTGCATTTGATTGTTGCAAAAGTGGGATCCCCCATCACTAATCAACACTCTAGGGACCCCAAACCTCGAGAAGATATTGCGCCTTAGGAATTCCATGACTACCCGCGCATCATCCGTAGTTGTTGGGATTGCTTCTACCCACTTTGACACGTAGTCCACCGCCACCAAAATGTATTGATAGGATAAAGATGGTGTGAATGGTCCCATGAAATCTATCCCTCACATATCAAAGAGCTCTACTTCAAGCATGCCATTCAAGGGGAGTTCATGCCGCTTAGAGATGTTACCAACTCTTTGGCAACGATCACAGTTCTCAACAAAGGTGTGGGCATCCTTGAAGAGCGTTGGCCAATAAAACCCGCTTTGGAGGATTTTTTTTGCTGTCTTCTTTTCCCCATAATGCCCACCATAATGCCACAACACGTTTCCGATTTGGTCATGGGGAATGCACCTTCTTAGGATCCCATCCGAGCATTGCTTGAAAAGATAGGGGTCCTCCCACACATAATACTTAGCATCCGAGAGGAACTTCTTCCTTTGTTGATTAGTCCAACCTTGCGGAACCACATTTGAAGATTTGAAGTTGGCCATGTCCGCGAACCAAGGAGAGAAATTTTCAATGAGTGCAAACAGTTTTTCATCAGGAAATTCTTCCTTGATGTCTAACAAATCCTCCTTGGTGTCGGGATTGACCAACCTAGATAAGTGGTCCGCCACACCATTGTCGGATCCCTTCCTGTCCTTAATCTCTAGATCAAATTCCTGCAAAAGAAGAATCCACCGAATTAATCTAGCTTTGGCCTCTTGTTTTGTCATCAAGTGTTTTATGGCCGCATGATTAGTGAAAACAACAATCTTAGACCCCACAATATAGGATCTAAACTTATCTAAAGCATAAACCACAGCAAGTAGTTCCTTTTCAGTGGTGGAATAATTAGCTTGTGCCTCATTCAAAACTTTACTTGCGTAATAAATGACATGGGCTAACTTTTCCACCCTTTGTCCCAAAACAGCCCCCACCGCATAATCACTAGCATCACACATGATTTCAAATGGTAAATTCCAATTAGGTGCAGTGATTATGGGTGCGGTGACAAGCATATTTTTCAAAATAGTGAAAGCATTTAATCAAGAATCATTAAACTCAAAGGATACATCCTTCGCAAGAAGGTCACAAAGCGGCTTTGCGATTTTGGAGAAGTCCTTGATGAATCTCAGGTAGAACCCGGCATGACCCAAGAAACTCCTCACCCCCTTTACATTGGTTGGTGGGGGAAGCTTCTCAATCAACTCAATCTTGGCTTTATCAACCTCAATCCCCCTTTGGGAGATTTTGTACCCCAAGACTATACCTTCCTTGACCATGAAGTGGCATTTCTCCCAATTGAGCACAAGGTTAGTCTCTTGGCACCTTTTAAGCACCAAAGTCAAGTTCTTCAAGCAATTGTCATATGAGGTCCCAAAGACCGAGAAGTCATCCATGAACACCTCAATGCATTTCTCCACTATGTCCAAGAAAACAGAAAGCATGCACCTTTGGAAAGTAGCAGGAGCATTGCACAATCCAAAGGGCATCCTCCTATAGGCAAAGACTCCATAGGGACAAGTGAAGGCCGTCTTCTCTTGGTCTTGAGGATCCACCAAAATTTGATTATAGCCGGAGTAACCATCTAAGAAACAATAGTACTCATATCCGGCTAACCTTTCAAGCATTTGATCAATGAAGGGTAGAGGGAACTGGTCCTTCCTTGTTGCCTCATTTAGCCTTCTATAATCGATACATACTCTCCACCCTGTGATGGTCCTTGTTGGGATCAACTCATTGCTTTCATTAACCACCACGGTTATGCCACCTTTCTTTGGGACCACATGAATTGGACTAACCCAATTGCTATCCGAGATTGGATAGATGATTTTGGCATCTAAAAGTTTAATCACTTCCTTACGCATGACTTCTTTCATGATGGGATTTAACCGTCTTTGTGGTTGAACCACCGGCTTATAATCATCCTCCATCAAAATCTTATGCATGCATAGGAAGGGCTTATACCTTTTAGGTCCTTAATCTTCCACCCAATGGCAGATTTGTGTTCCCTAAGAACTCTCAATAGCTTTTCCTCTTCATCCTTTTTCAAGGCATTGCTAATGATTACCGGATGTTGTCCCTTCTCCCCCAAGAATGCATACCTTAAGTGGGTTGGGAGTTGTTTCAACTCCGGTGCTTTGTTATCTTCTTCCATTCCTTCGTTGTTGAGCTTTTCCTTTGCACATTCATCCCTTGGGAGACTCGGTAAGGCTTCCATGTTTTTTAAGCACTCAAGATAGTCCTCATCCCCCAAAGGGTCTTCTTCCTCACTATCATCATCATGGGATTCTACCAACACTTGTGCAAGTGAAGAACCATGGGCTTCTCTAGTGGCCTTTGCCTTGACAATTGAGTCCACCATATCCACTCGATACACATCCGACCTCTCAGCGGGGTGCTTCATTGCTTCAAAGACATTGAAGACTACATTCTCATCTTGCACCCTTAGGGTGAGTTTCCCTTGTTGCACATCTATCAAAGCACGCCCAGTGGCCAAGAAGGGTCTACCCAATATGAGAGGGATCTCGACGTCTTCATTCATATCAAGCACCACAAAATCCACCGGAAATATAAACTTGTCCACTTTCACTAACAAATCTTCGACCACCCCATAAGGATATTTTATAGAACGATCGGCTAGTTGGAGTGACATCCGTGTATCTTTGGCTTCTTTGATCCCAAACTTCTTCATCATAGAGAGGGGCATCAAGTTGATGCTTTCCCCTAGATCACACAACGTCTTTCCTAGAGTCATCTCCCCAATGGTGCATGGTATAGAAAAAGAACCGGGATCCTTCAACTTTGGAGGTAGTTTTATTTAAAGAATGGCACTACACTCCTCGGTCAACGCAACCGTTTCCTCATCCACTATTTTCCACTTCTTGGAGAGAAGCTCCTTCATAAACCAGGCATAAGATGGAATTTGTTCCAAGGCTTCCACAAATGGAATGTTAATTTGAAGTTTGCGGAAGACATCAAGGAATTTATTGAACTGTTTATCTTGTAGAGGCTTCTTCAATCTTTCAGGATATGGTACCTTCATGAAGGGCGGGAGGTCTTTGGGTCCAACCCACTTCTTTCTTCGGAACTCTTCATCTACAAGTTTTAACCTTCCCCCTTGCTCCGGTGCCTTGTCACTTGCCAACTCCTCTTTCTTAGGTTGCTCTTCCTCAACATGTGGTTGTTCTTCCTCAACTTCCTGAGAACTAGTTGCAACCCTGTTATATCCCAACACCCTACCGCTTCTAGTTGCTACGACATTGCATTGGTTCTTAGGGTTGTTCTCGGTATCACCTGGGAAAGTGCCTGGGAGACGCTCATTTAGTTGCTTTGCGAGCTGAGCCATCTGTGTCTCTAGATTCTGAATTACCGACCATGTATGAGTTGCCAACTTGTCAATGGTTGTGCTTGTATTGATTGACAACTTCTCAATTGCCGCATTCGTCTTTTCTATAGCCAACTCCCAAGGTTGCCTTCCACTATCTGTTGTTTGCAATTGATTAGGCCCTGGAAAAGCCTGCTGACTATTGCGTTGATGGATTCCATAGTTTGGCCTCTGATTCTGTTGAGGTTGTTGTTGCCCGGCTAGACCACCACTAGAATTACTCCAAGCGAAACCCGGATGGTCTCTCCTCATATAACCCCTATTCCGATTCTCGATTGTAATCATTACATGCTTTTCCTCGATAGTTGTTTGGGGCACGCTGTCATAGAAATTGTGGCATGAGTCCACATGTTCTTGAGAGAAGTTGAACGGACAACTCTGAATGTCATGATCTCCATTACAATTATCACAACCCGGAGGCATTCCTTCATGTATCACATTAACCTTTTTGTTCCCAGACAATGCCGCATTTTGCATCTTCAACGGTTTATTTTGCTCTAGAATGACTTCTATTGTTGCAGAACTGACTCCACTTGAGGTTTCCCTACCACGGTTGTAATAATTGTTCGACATCTTCTCCAATAATGCCCATCCATCCTCAGCTGATAAATAAGAAAAAGAACCGCCTGCTGCGGCATCACAATTCATCTGGTAGCGCCCCCTTAACCCGTTAAAGAAATGTTGAACCTTGGAGACCGGGTCAAAGAAAGCCGAAGGACATCTTCTCAAGAGCACATTATACCTCTCCCAAGCTTCATTATAAGATTCATCTTCTGTCTGCCTGAAAGATGTGACGGCTACTCTTGCTTGTGCCGCTTTCTGAGGAGGAAAATATTTAATGAGGAACTTTTGGGCCAATTGCTCCCATGTTGTGATACTGTTGCGATCCAAGTTGTCAAACCAATCGCGAGCGGTATCCCTAAGAGAGAGAGGGAATAGCCGCAAGCGAAACTCATCTTGAGAAACTCCTCTTGTCTTCTGCACGTCACAAGCTTCAAGGAAGCGAGTGATGTGTCTATGGGGGTCTTGTTTGCCACCCCCATCAAATTGATTCTCTCGAATATGGGCTGTGACACATCCTTCCACTCTGAAGGAACCAGTATTAAGGTTGCCCCTCACAATAGAAGAAGCACAATCCTCAAAATTGGGTAGATTGTACTCGAAGAGAGGCTTGTAAGGAGGAGGAGGAGGAGGAGGGTTTGCGTCCTCCATCCTCTCAGAATTAATTGCTTTAAGCCTCTTTCGTTCTCTGGCTTCTTTCCTTAATCGCTTCTCGGTCTTGGTGATCTCCGAATCAAATAGCAAGTCCTCTTGTGAAAGGGTACCTCGCATACAAAAACTAGGCAAGACCAAGTGGAATCAAAGAAGTAGAGAGAAATAATAGTAAATAAATAACAGAAAATAAAATTAAAAACAGCTTAACCAAATAATCAAACTTCCCAAAAATTAGGAAATTTGGTTGTGCCAATCCCTGGCAACGGCGCCAAAAACTTGTTGAGTCACCGACAAGTGTACCGGGTCATCGTAAGTAATAAACACGGTAAGTAATTACCGAGGTCGGACACAGGGATTGGGCTTCCAATTCTACCAATTTGCAAGAAATTCGATACGTTTGACCAAGTAAAAGCAAGTGGTTAAGAAGAGAGAGAAAATAGGATAGCAAATTAAATCAACAAATCAATTAGAGATCAAGTAGGTAGCGATAAGATAAGATAAGATAAGAGTTAAAATCTGGATTAAACATCTAAGGTCACAAATCCACTACCCAATCATGCATAGTACCAAAGTGATGATGATCCCCTCCCTAAGTTCAATTGCAATGTCAACCAGGACCCCCAAATTCTCCTAATGACACTATCGTGCTCAATAGGACGTATTCAACGATTGAATTAATTACTTGCTACGGTCTCATAACCCAATCATCAAACTCGATTAAATCTTGTTCCCTATAAGGTTGCACTGATCTCCTACTCACTCTCGTGCAATATTCAATCAGTGATCCCAATTCAAGTTCTAAAAGCGAATTACCTATCAAGTCTCATCACGTTAACTAGTCAATCATGCATGCTTATGATCAACGCAATACTTTCAGAATTGGAAAACATGAATTGAGGTAAAGGAGGGAAACATACATCACATTGAACACTACACCGTCATGGCTGGTTTCATTGATCCCTTAGACAAGGGAATTAGTTCCTCATGCTTGTAACAACGCACAAACAATTGGAGTTCATCATAATTGTCAAATAGGAAAAGAAATAGGGTGACGCAGCTCCAGAGAATAAGGATTCGTCTCTCAAAAACGATCTAAAACAAGTGGTGAACAAAAAGGTCCCTCAAATCTGCCCTAAAAGAGCCTATAAATAGAGGTTCTGTGTCTCGTCCGCTCGCGGGGCGAGCAAGCTCTCGCGAGGAGAAATTCAGTTTTGGCTCCATCTTGATTTGAATACTCGCGAGGCGAGATGGTGATTCGCGAGGCGAGACAGAAAGGGTGACATCTCTGGCACAGTCAGGCCTTCAGTGTCGCGAGTTGAGATTGTGATTCGCGAGGCGAGACAGAAAGGGTGACATTTCTGGTACAGTCGGGCCTTCAGGATCGCGAGGCGAGGTGGTGATTCGCGAGGTGAGACAGAAAGGGTGACTGTTGCTGTTCAGGCTGGTCTTCTGTTTCGCGAGGCGAGATCCTGTTTCGCGAGGCGAAACTTCCATAATTGCTTTTCCGCTATTTTCTTCATTTTCCTTGACTCTAAGAGCTTCACCTTTAACCTGAAACAATAAAAGGAAACGAAAAGCGTAATTCTACTCAAAATAAACTAAAAACTACTAAAAATGCATTAAATGAATCAATTTCTAACTTAGGAACAAAATAAGGCAAATTTGGGAGATTAGCGAGGTTGACTCGCCCAATTAGGCACAAAATCTACCCCTTTTCTAGCTGGAAACTAGATGAGCCAGAGGCTTATCAATATATAGTAAAAAATATATATTTATTTGAATATATCTAGATATTTAGTGAAAATATGTAGATATTTATATTTTAACTTAACCATGATTAGCATTAACTTAACCTAAGTTTCCTATCTATAAAACCCCCCTACCCCCCCCCCCCCCCCTCCATCTCTTCTCCTTGATTTCTTCATTCATCTCCAACCTTCTAACATCTTCTTCCACTTTCTCTCATTTTCTTCCTTTTTCTCCAAAACCTCCATAACCAAGGTTTGAGGCAACTAGTAGATTTCTTGTTCATCTTCCATTTTCAAAAGGTAAACCTTGTTCCTCATCAAGAATAAACCCTGTGTTCTTCAATTATTTTCATGATCTAAGTTCATATTCAACTAGGTTCATATTAGGGTTCATAACTTTGAAAATCTCTAGAAATTTGTAGAAAAATTATTTTAATGTGAAACCAATTTCTATGATCCTTATATGTCTTCTATTTTCATCATCTTAGAGTATGTGAGCAAAATCATTTTCCTTCCTATTGTTCTAGACAGGGTGGAATCTATGTTAAGGTGGACAAATGATGTTTTGCTCAATTTTTAACTTAGATGAGGTTAGATCTAAGCTATTTAAGGGTTCTATGTTCCTAATTCTCAACTAATCGCAAGTTTCATCAATTTTTATCTATTTCAAGTCGTTGATCTATTTTTTAAAATATTATGTAAAAATGTTGAGAAAAGTATTTAATGAGTCACTAGTCAAAATAATGTAATATACGAGAACGTTTTACGTCAGTTAACCATATGTTTGATGTTAAAAATGAGGCGGTGGTAGTTTTGTAAATATCAGACTTCGTTAATTCAATTTTAACGTCAGTTGTTGTAAGGACTGACGTTAAAAGTGAAGTGACTCACTTTTAACGTCAGTTCAATAAACAACTGACGTTAAAAGTGAGTCACTTCACTTTTAACTTCTGTTCTTTCATCAACAGACGTTAAAGGTTATTTTTAATAAATTTTTTTATCTAGTATACGTACCCTTCCGCATTGCCTTCCTCAAAGTTTCAGTTTCACAATTGCTTTGATGTTTTGTGTTTCTGTTTTGAAAACTAAAATATATGTGCGAAGTATAAGTTGAATCAATAACCCAAACCGGATCTCATTCATGAAGTGTAATACAGACTAATACAGATGATTGAAAGGGTCTAAAATCCTATAAAAAGTTACATTGAAAGGGTTTAAAATCCTAAACATTTGTTGAGGCTTCGTTCCCTTCACGGGTGAGAAAGAGAGGAGAGTCGAGCGACTGATTTTTCCAGAGCGCCTGAGCAAGGGTGCACCTGATCTGTGTCAGCAATGGTCTTGGAACAGCCATTTGCTTCCAAAGTTGTCGATTCTCCGGAAAGATGATAAGGTGAGCAACTCACATTATGTGATTTACACAACCTTATCACCCATGTTATGTGATTTACACAACCTCAGAAGTTGTTTGACCATTAAGACAAAGATCTTTGAGTCTAGGAATAGGAAGAAAGAGTGATGAAGTTAATCTCCATGGCAGAGCCATATTGTGAAGCAGAAAATTAAAAGGATGGAAGGAAGCTATTTATAGGAGCAGGGGATGAAGTTACTAAGCTATTCTGATTTTCTTGAAAACTTATCTATAAACTTAATGCTCATTAAGAGGATTAAGTTACAAGGTGCATGGGTAAGTAGCACAGTAGTCAAAGGAATGAATGTTGTTGCAGAAACTTATATACACCTTTAACGTCAGTTGTTTAATACAACTGACGTTAAAAGTGTTTTTAAAATAAAAAATATTTATTTTTAACGTCAGTTTTTTATACAACTGACATTAAAAGTGTGGTTTTTACTTCAGTATAATAAATAGTTGACGTAAATAATCCTATATATTATAAACGTGCAGAATGAATATTGGAAATAATGTAATATACGGGAACTTGGCAGTCATAAACAAGTTGTGTAAAGAACTATTTGCGTCAGTTGTGTAAAGAACTTGTGTAAATATTAAACAAGTTTATTTTTAATGAAGATTAATTAGCTTGAATTAGTAAACATATTCTTGTGAAAATTAAAATAAATAAACACTTAACATAAAAGTGTTATATGTATAATCAAATCGTATCTCATTGAAGCGATTCATAAGTTACAATTACATGATTAAAAGATAAAAAATTTCTACAACATAGCACTAAAATATTAAAAAGTTTCTGCTTCAACATCAATTTCTTCTCAGTTATGTCTTCAGAAACTCCAATGGATGCATCGATCCCCTCCCTCATTTGATGAAGTCCTTGATGCTCCATCTATGCTTTATCCACAGTCACTTGGGGAGGAGATGGAATAAAGTGAGGGAGTCATATTATGTGATTTACTCAACCTCAGAAGTTTTTTGACCATTAAGACAGAGACCTTTAAGTCTAGGTATAGGAAGAAATAACAAAAGTCTCAAATGTGATAGAACCATATTGTGAAGGAATAGAAAACGCATGAAATATAGAGGAAAAGAAGAGGGTGTATTTACAGACTGATACAGAAGAATGACACTTTATATAGAGAATAGAGTCTCTCTGATTTTCTTGAAAACATATCTATAAACTTAATGCTCATTAAGAGGATTAAGTTACAAGGTGCATGGGTTAGCACATTAGTCAAAGGAATGAATTTTTTTGCAGAAACTTATACACTTTTAACGTCAGTTGCCTTCAACAACTGACGTTAAAAGTGATTTTAAAATAAAAAATATTTATTTTAACGTCGGTTGTTTAATACAACTGACGTTAAAAGTTTGATTTTTACTTCAATTAAATAAATAGTCAAAGGAATTAATGTTTTTGGATAAACGTCTACACTTTTAACGTCAGTTTCTTAAAACAACTGACGTTAAATATATGACCTTTAACGTCAGTTTTTACAAACAAATGACGTCAAATGTTGTTTTATTTTGGTTTACACCCGCGCGCCTTCTGCACTTCGCTCTGTACGTCTCTTTTCTCTTTTCATCACGCTCAACCCTCACTCTCAACCCTCACTCTCACTCTCACTCTCACTCTCACTATGCCCTAATCGCGAGCTCATCTCCACCGCAACCACCGCGAGGGCTTCTTCGCCACCACCGTGAGGTACACTCTTAACCCTAACTCTGTCTTTCCATTCATTCTTTGTAATAACTTGACATCTCTCTTTCCCCTTCACGCGCACTAACTCTCCTTGTCCCTCTGCTCTCAGTAACCACATCGAACGTTGGCCACCACTCGAGCTCCCCTCCCCACCACCACGCGAGCACCTATTTCTGGAGAGTCTTTAGGGCACATTTTTTTATTTTTGGTTTTGAGTGTATGTTGAAACTGTAGTCTCAGTAGTTGAAACTTGAAACCGTGAGTTTGAGTTGTTTGGAATGTCTCTATTTTTGGTTTTGAGTGCATGTTGCTCTGCTGGTTGATCTGTCGCGGCCGTGATGCTCATCACGGCTAGGCCGTGATCGATTTCACTGTGACGGTGCAGTTCGGATTGGCACGTTACGGCCGTGATGGACATCACTTCCAGGCCGTGACCAGTGCTTGGAAATCTTCAAAAACTATAGTTTTCAATCTCCCGTATTGTCCTTATATTGGATATATGTTTTGTATATCTACAGGACCTATCTAGTTATGGATCGTAGTTGGATGGTTTGTAAGCGCACTAGTGCTGAGTATTTGAAGGGGGTGGGAGAATTTATAGAATTTGCTCAAAGGAATGTTCCTAATAGTAATGGAATGTTCTGTTGTCCTTGTGTCAAGTGTTTGAATACGAGGAAATGTACGGTGAAGGATATACGTACTCATTTGATTTGTGAAGGGATTTGCTTGAGTTATACAAGATGGATATGGCATGGTGATGTGTTGTTGAGTAGTACGGCAAGTGTCTCCCAAAGTGAGGACGTTGACGTAGATATGGAGGATGATCGAGTAGAGGACATGATCCGTGATATTGGACAAGAATCTTTTCATCGAGCTCACGTGTATGATAGGTTGTGCGGTGATGCGGATAAGCCTTTATATCCAGGGTGTACTACTCATACACGGTTGTCGGCGGTGCTAAAATTGGTTTGTGTGAAGGCAAGAAATGGTTGGACCGATAAAAGCTTCACGGAATTGCTTGAAGTGTTGAAAGACTTGCTTCCGGAGGACAACACATTGCCTGACCATAACTATGAGGCCAAGAAGGTATTGTGTCCTATGGGTATAAAGTATAAGAAGATACACGCATTCCCCAATGATTGCATATTGTACACCGGTGTTCATGAAGACAATCACGATTGCCCCAAATGTGGGTTATCACGATACAAAGTGAAGGGTGGTGATGATGATGATGATCTTGATGATGTGAGAAAAAAGGGTCCTCCTGCGAAGGTGTTGTGGTATCTTCCAATAATTCCAAGGTTCAAGCGATTGTTTGCCAATACGAAAGATGCGAAGAATCTTAGATGGCATAATGATGAGAGGAAACGTGATGGGGAAAGGTTCGTCATCCTGCTGATTCTATGCAATGGAAGAATATTGATACTATGTTTCCGGATTTCGCCGATGAGCCAAGAAACCTAAGGCTTGGACTTGCTACGGATGGAATGAATCCTTATGGTAACATGAGTAGTATTCATAGTTCATGGCCTGTTCTGTTGGTAATTTACAACATGCCCCCTTGGTTGTGCATGAAGCGCAAATACATGATGTTGTCTATGATGATTTCGGGCCCAAAGCAACCAGGAAATGACTTAGATGTTTATCTACGTCCCTTGATTGAAGACTTGAAAACGCTGTGGGTGGAAGGTGTTGATGTAGTTTATGGGTATTCTCATGAGACTTTCAAGCTTCGTGCCATGTTATTTTGCACCATCAACGACTTTCCAACATACGGTAACTTGTCCGGGTACAGTGTCAAGGGGCATAAAGCATGCCCTATATGTGAAGAAGGCACATGCTACACTCAGTTGCATCATGGAAAGAAGACGGTTTACCTTGGGCATCGGAGATTTCTTAGACGTGATCACCCATATCGTAAGATGAAAAAAGCTTTTAATGGATGCCAAGAGACAGAAGAAGCGTCGACGGCCTTAATTGGAGAGCAGGCTTATCAGAGGGTAAAGGGCATCGATGTTATATTCGACAAGTCCAAAAAGAAAGGTAAACCTGCTGAGAAAAACATATGGAAGAAGAGGTCGATATTCTTTGATGTTCCATACTGGCGCAAGCTTGATGTCGATTCTTTGCATTGATGTGATGCATGTGGAGAAAAATGTGTGTGATAGTGTGATCGGGACGCTTCTCAACATTCGGGGCAAGACAAAGGATTGTGTGAATGATCGTCTCGACCTCGTTGCTTTGGGTATACGATATCAGTTTGATCTAGTTGTTGAGGATGGTAAGCGGACTTATTTGCCGCCAGCATGTCATACTTTGTCAAAAAAAAAGAGACAAAGTTTCTGCGGGTGTCTTCAGGGCATCAAAGTTCCACATGGTTACTCTTCAAATATGAAGAGGCTTGTCTCTAGTGATCATAAATTGGTTGGCTTAAAGTCTCGTGATTGTCACATCTTGATGCAACAACTTCTGCCCGTTGCTATTCGTGGTATTGCTCCAAAAAATGTGAGACATGCCATTACTCGGTTGTGCTCATTCTTCAATTCTATATGTAGCAAAGTCGTTGACCCCCGTATGTTGGATGACTTGGAAGTTGAGGCTGCTACAATCTTGTGCCAATTGGAGATGTATTTTCCTCCTTCCTTTTTCGACATAATGGTTCACTTAATTGTTCATTTGGTGAGGGAGATTAGATTATGTGGGCCGGTTTTTCTGAGATGGATGTACCCAGTTGAGCGCTACATGAAGATCTTGAAAGGGTACGTGAAGAATCCTCATCGTCCGGAAGCATCTATTGTTCAAAGGTATGTTGCAGAAGAATCCTCATCTAGGCATGATGAGATCAGATGTCAAGGTAAGGGTACACATGGCTTAAGAATTAATAGCAAGAAAACCCTCAAATGAGCGAAAGGTGGTTGTTAAACAAGCATAACAAGACTTTCTTACCATGGTTCATGGAAGAAATGCTTAAGGATGGTAGTACTGCTTCTGATGACGTAAGATGGCTAGCACGTGGGCCTAGCTTCAACGTCATATGTTGGAGCGGATACGACATAAATAACTTTTCCTTTTATACAAAGGAACAAGATAACAAGAGTACCATGCAAAATAGTGGGGTTATGATCGTGGCCGAAGCAATGCACTTCTCTAGTGCAAAGGACACAAAACCCGTTAAAGCACCGACACCTTACTTTGGATATATTGAATATATTTGGGTGCTCGATTACACTAAGCTTACGGTGCCGGTTTTTAAATGTAAGTGGGTTGATAGTAACGGTGGTGTACAAACCGACGAATTGGGGTTCACATTGGTAGACCTCAACAAGTTAGGTCATATAAATGAGCCTTTCATAATGGCTTCCCAAGCAAAACAAGTGTTCTACATCACTGATCCTTCTAACAAAAGGTTGTTTGTGGTTCTCCAAGGAAAAAGCATGTATAATGGTAGTGATGAAAATCAAGATTCAAATCTTGATATTCCTGAGACTCCTTCTTTTTCAACAAACATGCCTACTATAATCGAGGAGACACGGGTGGACGATGTACATGCCACTCGTGATGATCATCACGAAGGGATATTGATATAGGTAGTTTAAACTTAGTATACATTTATTTTTATTTATATTTCTGTATTTATTTTGAGTTATAACCTATGTTAATAAATATATATTGGTTCTGAACAGACATACATATGGATCATTGTTCCATTTTTCCTTTGAAATTCTGTAATGTGTGTGATATTCTGTGTTACTGGGATATTTACTGAATGCAGGGATAGCTGAGGGGGGTGATATTTTAAAACTGAATTTTTTTAAAAAAATCTATTAACGTCAGTTGTATCAAACAACTGACGTTAATAGTATTTTATAAAATATACAGTACACTATTAACGTCAGTTGTGTAAAACAACTGACGTTAAAATTAAAACCTTTAACGTCAGTTTCGTTATAACAAATGACGCTAGTTTAACAAAATTAACGTCTGTTGTCTTAAAGAACTGACGTTAATAGTTTTATGTTTAACGTCAGTTGTTTAAACAACTGACGTTAATTTTGACAAAATTAACGTCAGTTGTGTTAAAGAACCGACGTTAATAGTTTTATATTTAACGTCAGTTCTCAACTGACGTTAACATTTTAACTTTTAACGTCAGCTGTATTTACGTCAGTCAGTATTCTGACGTAAAAAATCAATTTTAACTTACGTAAAAAGCACTTATTGCACTAGTGAGTTAAGATTATGGTTTTTATTCTTTTTGGTATTTGTACTGTTATGATCTAATAGCTTGAATCCAAATAAATTTTCTCACCTATTTTTGTGCTCATGACCGAAACCCTAACCTTGGAGGTTAGAGAATTTTGTTTCATATTTTCAACTTCTAACAGTTTATCCTAGTTGTCCAAGACCTAAGCACCTAGAATCCAGAAGATTAAAATGAGAACATAACCCTAACCCTCATTTTAATTACCTGGCCGAACCTAACTAAAAGTTGTTAAGGGAGGGTTTGTTGATTAACTTATTGTTGTGTTGTTTGGATGAAGGTGAATTTGATAACGTGTGGCGTGATAATGAGGGACGTCAATTTCAGAATTCCAGTGATAACCCAGGTGGGGGAAAGAATCAACCTGCCGTCGAAATTGATACGTAATAGATTATATGATAATTGTGTAGGGCGACCTAAACCCTACTAGTGGTCGACTAATCGGCAATACCAAAATCACATTGGAAACCTTTTCTGTAAAACCAATGGTGATTAGGGGAATGAGTTGATGATGTCTGAATTTTATTGTTGTTGAATTTACTGTGATCCGCTGGTTGAGGTATTCCACCTGTATATTATCTTTGGTGTTTGAATATCTTTTGATGTTATGTTATCCATGATTTGCCTGGTTGTTAATATTGTGTTTAGTGGATTTTAAACAAAGATATATATGTTGTTCGAGAGATAGTTGTTTGCTTTGGGTGTGAGAATAATGGTGACTTAGAGGTGCCTAACCTAGATGATGTATTGTAATGAGGTGTGGTGACCTAGAAAATGTGTTGAGTTCTAGTGGAAGGTTAAGGCACTAGGATATTGTTAAAATGGCTTGGTGAGATTCACGTGTATTGGTAATATAATACACGAGGTTGTTGTTGGTGTTCACAACCATGTATTGGTAATATAATACATGAGGTCAACAGTTCTCGCTAGACCGTTTCACCTTAGAAATATGTTGTGCAGCTATAGTGTCACTGAATTTCATTGAGCACCCCCGGGAGTGGACGGGGTGAACCAGGTCATAATGCAGCTATAGTGCCATGCTTAGCGTGAGCGTTCTCACCTTGGAAGAGAATGTGCACCGGGAATTTGGAACATGTCGCTTGAACAATTGACTGACATTCCCCGAGAGTAATGCGTGAAAGAAATTAGTAGTGGCCACGTAAGTATGAAAGTCTAGTTGTACGAGTTTGGGGGTAGAGGATGATACATTAACTTGAGGATGCTTTGTTAGTTAGGTGTTGAATGATGTTATGTCTGTGACAATTACTCTATAATATGTTATGACACTTTTCTGCTTTTTGATGATAGAATTGCTTCTTATCCCCTATATTTCTGTATTTTTGTGGGTTTACTTTATTTACGTTAGAAGATCCGATTGAGGGTTATGTTGCTGAGGAGGTTGTGGAGGAGCTGGACGGAACTCCTTACGAACCAGAGGCTGGAGGTCGAGCTGTGACCCATGATGATTAGAGTATAGACGTTATGGCCAGTGTGTCTAAGGAGTATTTTTATATTTCCCGCTAAGTATGACTGTTGTTAAGTATATGCCTGTGAGGTATCATACTGAGAGGATATCCTCAAACAGTGTTTTGTAATATGTTTATAAGACTTAAGTGTGTATGTACCACCTAAATATGGTGTGTTGTTTTTTATGAACTAAAGTTGTAGGTTATTTAACCAAGTTTTAATTTTTACGTCTTTTCACGTTAAGCGCGTGATTAAGGAATTGATTAAGAAGGCTTTAATCAAATAAAACATCGGGGCACAACAAGATGTTTCATGTATTGCTGCTAGCACCAACCAATTCTAACATTCATGACTTTGAAAGAACACTACACAAAAGTTACAAAATATCTATAACACATGACCTATAAAGCTGCTTCAAACTCATAATAATAATAAATTTTAAATTTTTCTATAAATATAAATAATTTACAATAAAGACATAATTTCATTGAAACTTGCAAATAAAAGGATTCTGAAAGATAGTGTATAAATTTCTTTAACATTCTTCCACAGGAATCAAATATCCTAAAGCACTGTCAAACTCAGCATGAGATTAAATTGAAATATGAAGCCTTAGTTAAATGTACATCATTTCCAAACTTTTATCATAACTCAATTTTTGTTTTAATCATCTTAAATGCTTAGTTACAACCAGTGCCATGTCCCATTTTAACACAAACCAGTAAAAGCAAAAGAACACCCATGTTCATAACCAAGCAGTATAGAGGGAATAACAAAACAACATATATAACATCAAAATGACATAGAAACTTGCGTATGCACCCTTACCTTCAAAAATCAAAACTAAAATACTCTTGAGAGGTTGGGAGGACATCTCAAGCTCCACTTTGAGCTTATTATTCTTCTATCCTAGAATAGAGAAGATGAGAATGAGGATGGTGATTTTCCAAGAGGAAGAAGGAGGATGAAAGAGGAGACTTACCGTACTTCCTCATTTCTCCAAAACCCTAGCACACCCATTATTCCCTCTCCATTTAACAGGTTATACATTGGGTATAATGAGGGAGAGCAATCTTCCTTTCTTATTTCAATACATATTATTTCCATATATCAATTAGATCCCTTGACTTTTGTGTATTTGTGCCTTCTTCCCCACAGATTTGATAATTACTCCTTGGATTTATAACTAATGTTTAATCCTTTTATTCTTTCTTTTTAAAATTTAATTACCTTGGGTAAAAGAGGTAAAGTTCCTATTTACCCTGCATAATAGGGACGGGTTTCACAATCTACCTCCGTTAAAAAGAATTCGTCCCGAATTCCTAAATTTCCATCAACATCCAATAGTTGATCTTTAATTCGAAACATGCATTAGCAGGGCAAACTATAGGTGTTCATGCCCCCCTGCACTCTTTCAATAAAAATAAAAATCAAACACACTGAAAACAATCAAAACATCATCATTTAAAAAAAAAAAAATCAAACAATAGAACATTAAACATAAGTATACATCATACAGAATTGAGGTGTTCACATATTTTATTTTCCAACTTCTAATGTGTAGCAACTTAAACACAGTAATTGTAGCATAATATCGTGACAAAGAGCTGAACAAAGCTTTCGTGGTCCCCATTGAGCTTGTTAAGGCTCTCTCACCGGTCACCAAAATAACCATGTTCTGTCATGTAAAAACTGAAGACCAACTAGAGAAGGTTCAAACAATTTCTGAAGAGAGTGAGACAAAGGTTTACACATAAGCTTAACTTTCTAAGGTGGTGTTTGGTATCTGGAATGTTTTATTCCCAGGCAAACTACATCCTTGAGAATGTGATTCCCGGGAATAAAGTTTTCTCACTTTCATACATGGTAATAGAGTTTTCCCAAGTTTATAACTATCATTTACTAATTTTATTTCCACCAATCTTTTATGCCTGGGAATAACTTTTTAAAACTTGTAACAAACATGAGAAACTTTTATTCCCATACCTACGTTCCCGGAAATATTTTTATAAAACTTTTACCAAACGCTACCTAAGGAAATCAGGTTTGTTTCAAAAGAGCCATTATGCACGGGAAAAAAAAATTCAGTTCTGCTATCATTCAATAATTAGTTGATGCATGTTTTCCTTCCTTTGGAACTACTTGCCATAAGGTTAGCTGTGGTCAAGGTTAGATCAGTGCTTCCTTCTTTGCAACTGACTGCGACTATTAAGTAATTCTTGTTACGAGTCCGAAACAAGTGAATAGATTGGCCAGCTTGCACAAATCTAGGTCTCGAACAAACTCAAGGCAATTAAAAAAAATTTATTTTGTTGCACTTCTTTAAAAGACCAGATGGACAATTAAGTTGTTAAATAGGTTCTTGGAGCACCACAACAACACATTAGAATATGATTTTGAAGGTTGTAAACTTAAGGAAAACAAAATTCAGTTTTAGAAGAAGGGTTTTGTAGCAGGTTAGAGTGGACGTTCTCCAGAATGTATGTCACATTCAAACATATTATGATAATGAACCAATGATTCAAAAAATTCAAAAAACTTACAGAGTGAAATTAAGGTATTATTTTCAAATAAATCAAGTTCCAAGCGGTTTGGATGCCTACGCTATGCAATCTGGTGTTTTAGTCTAGTCAAGACTTAGTTCTACATCACTTGGTTTGACTTAAAGATAGAACTGAAACTAAACTAGCAGATAAAAAATTCTGAAATTTTAGACCATAATAACATAAGAATTCATCTTTCGAATGAAACAAGTTTCATTCAATTTGGACATTTGGGCTAAGAGTTATGAACTTTTTAGCCCAATGTGTCTTGTCTTTAAATTTAGCAGAAGAAAGTTTAACTTTGAGCACAACTAGTACCAAGTACCAACCTAGTTAACCATAAATTTTGAAAATTTAAACAGTTTTTGCTTAGGGTATCAACTTTCAAACAAGACTGGTATCTTTCAATCTGAACAACTATATCAAGAGATATGCAATTTACTTTACTACTTGTTCAAAATTGGATGCTGCAGAATGTGGTCTGAGTTAAAATTGAAACTGGTATTAATCTACCAATCAAGAAATTCTGAAATTTCAGTCACAAACTTTATGGTGTTAGTTATGCAACAAGGTCTGTATGCTGTTAAGGGCTGGATTCTGCAGAATTTTAGTCATGTTTTTACTGCAACTGGGAACAATTCATGCATCTATAATTTATGAAATCCTTTCAGGACCTATATGGGGATGGTAGCTCTCTTTCAAAATTGGTTTCGCTCTATTCGGACAGATATAGAAGAAGATATGCATCTTAAACAAGGTATCATAGACTAATCTATGCAAAAATATACAAGTCCAATACTATCTAACCTTGTTTTTTTTTTATTATTATTATTCCCCTCGTTCAAATAGGTAGTTCAGCATCACCTCAAGTATTTTCTTTCAATTAAGCATAATTGATATTTATCAACCAAAACCACAAGATAAAACCACAACTGTATATCATCACCATCACATACACATAAGGAAAGAAGTATCATCAGTTGTACCATAACTTACTATACATTTGCAAAGAAGAAAAGAGTCATGGCAAAAAAAGTCACCTCAATATGTACCATACAATACCAGATTAAACATTAGAAATAAAATATCCAACTCTAATGTTATAAAACCCTTACTTCTAGAACGTCTCATAATACGA
The DNA here is from genome assembly GCA_030762895.1 of Sophora flavescens. Taxonomy (NCBI): domain Eukaryota; kingdom Viridiplantae; phylum Streptophyta; class Magnoliopsida; order Fabales; family Fabaceae; genus Sophora; species Sophora flavescens. Next base: position 135,008,519 of record CM061068.1, read on the forward strand.
CCTTCATTTGGAATGAAAGCTATTTCAAATAATAACAGTATGCAAGCTATCTATTCTTCTTAAACCATCAAATTGCTAAACATTAGATGTTAATATCATAGAATTATAAAATAAAATTATAGGATCCTTCCTTCAATATTAAATCTATTCTTAGAGCATTCTATGTTTAACCTCCTATCTATTTACAAATTATGGCTATTTGATGAATTGACCTTTGATATTGTATTGTTGCTTATGGAAAACCATCACTGGACAAGTTATTTAAGCAGGGTCAAGGCTTTAAAATCATAAAAATGCCACGAACATATAATGTTTAATTAAGCCTAAAGGTCCACCTACTAGGAAACTATGCCGCAAAGCCAACTAAATTCATCTTGATCATTAAATGCTTGAAAGTGCTAAATCTAGAATAGATAACATATTAGTCGCAAAAATGAAGATAATTTCAATAGTATTCTACAATACATAAATCATACACCATTTAGTCTTTCCAATAGCACTAAACACCAACTACCAAAATTGCAATTTGTTAACTACTTGAAACAATACCCACGCTACATAGAAAATTTCCTAATTTGTGCCTTGAAACCAATTTTCACAGGTTAGTGATAATTACCTCGGATTGGAAAGGGGAATATTGGCGAGACCTCACAAGTCTGAAACACATTCTATTTGTAGATTCTCTAAGTTTTGATGATTCCAAAAAGATTAAGTATGGTAATATTGAACCATATGAAATTACTAATATATATGATAAGTGTGCAGGAAAATAGACTTAAGATCAATCGCCTATTTTATGACTCGTCTAAAAGCCACCCGTCTAATAATTCTGTCAACACAGTCAAAGAACAAGTCGACTCCCAGTCTATGATTCAAATATACTTGATGACGTGCCAACAAGCACCCGTCTAATTTGTAGACTGCACAAGCACCCGTCTAGTTTTTGGACTACACAAGCATCAGTCTAGTTTTTAGATTTTACAAGCACCCGTCTAGTTTTTGGATTGCTTTGCACCCGTCTAAATTTCCAATACCGCTACGATGTAATTTTGTCAAAATTAAGTCCAAGTCACCTTATTCAAAGTAAATGCCTTCCTTCAGGATCTCGAAGACCTCTGGACAATAGCACAAAGGATAAAAAATACAAAACGTTTATTCCAACGTTTTAAGGAATAAACACGCAATCTTTGTACCATAGCAGTCACTTTTTAGCTATTTTAGTACAAGTAAAAGTGCTTTCTTAAAATTTAACTGAGTGTTGCACTGAAAGAGGAAAGCTCTCTGCTACAAGTATAAGAAGCCTGCTGCTGCATACTCTAAAACAACAACTGCTCAGAATAAAGCGTACTCTTTGACAACCTTGTCAAAGCACAACGTTCTCAAGCATTTAATGTTTATACAGAACGACTCTTTAGCATTAATGGTGTCTTAGAAGCTCAAATCAGAAGAACACAAATTCTGAAGCCGTGCCTAATGGATTCATTTGATTGAAGTCTTTATATAGACCAAACCATGAAGATGAAGACAAGAAGTTGAATATCATTAAAAACATTGCGCAAGAAGCATTTACTCACTTCATTAACTTCTTCATTCCTCCATTGAATATTCATTCAATCATTTGAATTTAATTCACAGTCTTTCATACTTCATATTTATTCCACTCTCTGGGTGTAACCTGAAAGATTTTCAAGCTGTATTAAATACACAAAACCTTTACTTTTTTGAGTTGAGCCTGAAGAGGTTAGGTGAGCAAATAATACTTGTTTGAGTGATTGATCTTGGAGAGGCTAGATGTACAAAGAATACTTGTATTGCAATCTGATCAGTTATAGTGGAAACTTGGTGCTGCCAAGAAACTGGATGTAGCCCTGTGGATTTTGGGGTGAACCAGTATAAAACTCTTGAGTGATATTCTTCTTTCCTTATCTCTTTAATTTGCTTAAGTATTATTTGTTTAAGCTTTTAACTTGGGGAGTTAATATTGTGAATATCAAATTCTATTTTACCCTTCTATGTCTGCTCATGTGTTCTATCTTAAATTTAGACGTATCATCCATCTAAATTTCTGTTGTCTTGATTTTGCTTGTTGTGCTTGCGAAAGTATTTTTTCAAAATAACCTAAAAAGTTGGTAAACATAATTTAACCCCCTTCTTGTGTTAACTTTGGTTATTTCAAATATAGCAAGCCTGAGATAGAGTTTCTCATGCCATGACATTCTAGTCAAGGAGGATATTTTAAAACACTGTAGTGAATGTAGGTGGTTATTATTTATTCAATTAATTAAATTTTTTTTACTGAACCAGATCAGCATGGTTCTCGTATGCTACGTAAGTAACTGTTGTGAAAGGTTATTTCTTTAGGCCAATTCCCAAGGCCAATAAGAGCATGACAGCAAGGCATGACAAGGAAAAAAATGAAAATCAACAAGCAACTTGATTGAATTATTTGTCTGATTATCAATGATAATAATGCGCAAAAGCTTACCCATAACACCCACAACTCATATCAAGTAAGAAAATACAATAATTCCTCACACATGAATATCTTCTCAACCGTGTTTATATCCCTCCCATACCACAGTTCATTATATATAACAATCTTATTATGAGGGAATATCACAGTAGTCTTATCAGAACATGTTTTCATAGCAAATTCTTCTATCACGATGCTTGAATTACCTCTCAAACCATATTTACATTGTTCAGCTACACTATCAAGCGTTACGTGCATACATTTCATCCATCACCGGGTGTTACATCTCGCGGTCCCCATTGCGGTTTCATAATTGCTGGCATCCCCATAAATGGCAATCTCATCATATCTAAACTCTACTGGGTGTTACGTCTCGTCATCCCCTGTATGTTATTGTTAACGCTGATTTTTTTTTTGTGTCCAAAATCCTTGTTACAAATAATTTAAAGAATCAGACGAGTGTGGGGACGAACGAGTTATGCGGTAATCTCGTCAGAATTTGTGTGTTTGTCTGACAAGTATGAATTTGACAAATTAGTCAAATCTAGTAAATACTGGCAAGGACTTGGTTTTGCGATAGAAGTGTAAATGAATTTCTGATTTGAAAGGAAAACATCAGTTTTTTAAACAAAAGATACTTTGTAGTTGCATGACCTTACGAAAAGCAATAATTTAAAGACAGGAATAACAGTAATTTAAAAGGGCAATTTGTAAAAAGCGTGATTAAATGATTACTGAATGCAATAAAATAACAGAACTTGAATAAAGAACATGAAAGAAAGGCTAAAAGTAAAGAAGAACATGTAAAAAGACTTAAATAAATTCTGCAATAAAAGAACTTAAATGAAGAACATGAAAGAAATGCTGAAAGTAATGAAGAACATGTAAAAAGAAATGAAATAACCAGTACTGTATTGTAAATTGAACTGGAAATGAAAAAAGGATGGAGGGAATACTTGAGTATAATCCTTCAATCTGCTATGTGATCGCAATATGTAGGATATTGTATCAAGTAACCTCCTCTATTACATCATGATTAATAGTATTTATAAGCAAATAAAATAACTACCTAAAGATAACTTCCTATTCTTAAGATTGCCACCTGTATGGCAGTTTTGCTATGTTCAAATTCAAACTATTTGACAAGCAAACTTTCCTAACTGCTTATTTCTTTGAACCGTTTTATGCCAACTTGCTTGTTGTCTACGGTCTGGTCGTTTGACGGCTTATCTTGCTGATGTTGTCATCCTTGAAGACTTAGCCATTTCCACCCTTTTTGTACGTTCGACAATTCTTGTTACCACTCTTGTCAGAAGCTGGATTTTTAATTTACCTGTCATTACTTCGATTCCTTCGTCAGTCAGCTAAATATACCCGTCAGAAATTTTACTCTTGACAAATGTGTCCCTCATTTTGCTTTCTTGACGGCCTTGTCTGTCTGACATACCAACTCTTGTCAATTTTCCAAATCGTCGATTCTGCTGAATTCGACTCTCCTTTATGGTGGTTATCTTGACAATTCCCTCTTCACTTCTTCTGTCATCCTGTCAGAATTATTTCTGTCAAGAATTTGAAATTATTCTATTAACAGATGCCCCCAAATTTTGCTTTTCGACGGCTTTGCCTGAAAGAATAGCAAAATTTGAATTTCGAATTGCTACCAAATTATCTTAATTTTGTGTTCTTATCCGTTAATTAAACCTTGCTTTAATTTCATCCCTACTTAATAGGGATAATCATAACGCCGCAGATTTCTTGGAATTCGAACAAAAAGCTTTCATTTTTCTTTAAATTGCTATCACATCAGTATTGACTTTTTTCTCTTTATCTTTCCTTCTCCCCTAACAAAAACCTTTTCTAGAGAAAATCTTTTCCTCTCCCCTCGCGAAAACCCTTTCTGAAGGAAAAAATCCTTTCTTCCTCACTTCATTTAGTCTCTATGGCCACATCTTCCAGGATGCCGACCTCAGTACCTCATTCTACAGTCGTTCCTCCTAGAGCAGTGGTCCAAGACCCACTTCTGGAGGAATTTGAGTTATGGCAAGAATCCAAGGTAATTTACCATATTATTGATTCTTCTGTTGCTTTAAGTCCTCCTGCTGCTTTCTTGGGTCCTTTTGTAGCCAAAAATGAAATTTCTGAGGGTTTACGTTGTTCCTTTCCTTCTGCTAATTCAAATGATGCTATTTTATCTTCTTTTACTCCTATCCCCATCCATATCTTTAAAAAGAGCAATAGGATTTTCAGAATGTCCCCCTGCCACTCGGTTCGATGCTTACGTTAGTTGGCTTGACCGAGTTCAGGCTGAAAAACGCAGTGTGTGCGAGGAAGCTGGAATCTTTGAGTTCATTCAACTTTCTCGTCACGTTAAACTGGTAGACTTTTCTTTAATAGGAGCATCAGTTTTCTTTTGGAATAAAACAACAAATAATTTTCACTTTCCTTATGGGATGATGGGTCCGACTTTGTTTGACATGTCGGCTATTACTGGCCTTCGTCCAGATGGCCCCACCATGCATTCTGATGTAGAAATAGAAAATCAAATTGATGTCTATGTGCCAAAGTGTTCTTTCTCTAAATACATAGCAGATTTTAGAGGAGGAGCTCATGATCCTGTGACGGATACTGAGCACGTAGCCTTTTTGTTTCTTTGGCTATGTGCTTATGTCTTTTGTAGCAAATCTGCTTCTTTGATTGCTTCGTATGTTCCTCTAGCCAATCTTTTGTCAACTGGTAAAAGAGTAGCATTGGGACAATGTGTTTTAGCCAATCTTTATGACAGTATGAGCATGCTAGTTGATACTGTCAAGTCTAAAAAGAAAACCAATATAGGAGGGCCTCTTTGTCTTCTCCAACTATGGTTAAATGCTGTCTTGGAGCGTTAATTTTCATACAAAGCTCCTGCAGATTTGTCAATTGACACTTATGGCTCCTATCTTTGTTATGTGTCTGCCGAGTCTTTGTCAAGAGATGAAACTGCGAACTTCAAGTTTTACTTCAAAATTTTTCATTCTCCTTCATCTACATCTTCAAAGATCAACTTTTCTCCTTTTTTCCGACCGGAAATACGTCCAGAATGGTTTACGGAACTAAGCACTACCATCTCTAAATCCAATAAATCCATTTGGACCAAATTTCTTTGCCAGAAAATTCTTTTTGTTGATAGTCCTAGTTTTAAAACCCATAGGATCTATCTCCATTTGCCCAACACCGTTGCTTGTCAGCTCGGCTTTTACCAAGCTATCCCTGCTCCTTATTCGTCTGATCCTGATGAGAATTTTATTGGCGCCAAAGCCCCAACATATGAGCATATTGTCGCCATCAGTGATGAGGACAAAGTTTGTGGGACTTTCTTACAACCTATTTCATTTTCTGCCTTCCACGGAGTTACTCAAAGCTTTCTTGATTGGTGGGATGAATACTACTCCAACCACCGTCTAAGTTTAAAGACTTGCTTGAGTTGTATTGAAGACACCGTGGGTAACAGTGATGATTCTCCCCTGCAGGAACAGGATCCGGCAACCAAAACTCGAGGTGAACTTAAAAAAGAAATTCAAGCCTTTGAAAATTTTTATAAAATCAAGTGGAATCCCTTGAGACCATTTGATATGGTTCGTCATGTCAATAGTGTTTTAGCTGAAGCCAAAAGGAAGCATGATAATAAGGAATCTGAAAGGCTTGCCATGTATAGGAGTATTCCCAATATGACCAGGGAATACTTTGACAGTTTAAAGGCCCCTTTTCCTAAGCCAGTGCCTATTCCTTGTGCCCCTTTTGGTTTAGCTGATTCACATCCAGGAAAACCGTCGAAAGGAGGTAACTTTTTCTTTTTGGACAGCGTGAGTGCTTACGTTGACCCTTTTGAAAAACCAAATCCAGTTACCTTCACTCGTCGGTTTCTTTAATCTGATGACTTTGGATTCCATTCAAGAATTCTAACTTGTAATTCAGGTATTCATTTATCAAATAACTTATTTTTTCTTTTCCTTTTGGCTGACAATCAACTTATTTACGTCGCTATTGATAGCTATTCCTCTTGACAAACCTCTCCCTGGTAAGTCCAAGTCTGATGTACTGTCGGGAGAAGCTCCTGAAGATGACGATGAAGATGAACCCGTAATCCCTTTGGTGGCCAAAACTGTCAAAAAGAGCTCACGGCCAGCCAAAGCTTCTGTTTCTGATCCTCAGTCAAAAGGATCCAGAAAAATAAAAGAGAAAACGGTTCCTTCTGACCCCCTCTCCAAGAAATCAAAATCTACCAAGATTCTTTCAATTGTGACAGCATTTGATGCCGCCAAAGTCTCCACCGACTCTAAAGTCCAAGACGTTATGACTAGTTCCTCCAACACTTCTCCCTCCAACCAATCCAAGGTAACAGTTTAATTTAATCTGTCAAGTTACATCCTTTTGATCACATGCCTTCTATTCTTGACAAAAAAACAAACCCATCGAGACTATTCTGGTTACCGAGAAGACAAGTGTTGATGTCGACTTGATGTCTTCAGATTCTAATCTGGTACTTCCATTGACCTTGTCATTTTCCTTTATATACATGTATATATCTTATTTATTTATTTTTTATGTCAGGAAAAATCTCCTCAGTTTGATGATTCGATGACCATTCAGGAGATTCTCACAACTGTCGAGCCAGTGAATGTATCTGATTCAGAGTTGCATATTGACAGAAATTCAGGAGGTATTCTTATCGATACTAGGAGTTTGACAGGTGATCTTAAGGTTCTTGAATCTCATCCGGAAATGCCTCCCAGCCCTCATCATCCGACTTCAATCACTCCAATTCCAATAGCTGATAAACCAGTAGGAACTGTTGTCATGATTGAAATTCCAGATGAAGATATTGACATGGAGGCCCTACTGGCTGAAACAACTCCTGTCATTCCTTCTCCACCTGCTATCAGACCTCCTACTATGAAGTCTCCTGACCCCAAACCGGCCTTACACTTCAACACATGGATTAATATGCTGTCAGAAATAAGCTGGAAAGAGTCATCCCTTACTGCCACCTCTTCATCAACTCAACATGACTCCAGTGATTCTCGAGTCATCACTCTCATGCATGATCTCCAAGCTCTTCTTGTCAATCCTTTTGATGAAATTTTGTCTGATGTCAGGATTCAAAAAGAACTGTCTCGACTTATCAAGGAAATCACTCCTCTTCATTCTAATCTTCCCTTATCGAGCCGTACGCTTTTTATTTCTATTCAGACATTTTGGGAACGGCTCTCCAGTAAGTTAGAAAGGATGACTTCTGTCATTCCTTCTTACGAAGAGGAAGAAAAAACCAAGGATGATCTCTTAGTTCGATTTCAAGATCTTGAATCCTCTAAACAAAAAGAACTTGATCTTATCTCCATCGGGACTCGAACTAAAGAGAGCTTACTGGAGTATCGAAAGAAACATTTGGCCGAAGTTGAATTGACGGACCAAAAATGTGTCAAGTTTGACAAAGCGTTAGAAAATAGCAAGGATAAAGTCAAAGCTATTGACAATGAATCTGTCCAACTTGGTCAGAAAGCTGAAAGCGTAGTCAGCAAACTTCGTGCGTTGCAACCTGATTATGAAGCTGCTATTGCCAACAAAACTAACCTTTCCCTTGCATGGAATCAATTATCTTCAATTTAAGCCAAAACTGACAATTGTAACTCCTGTCCTTGTCAACCTTTAACGACAGTCATTGAATAATAATAAATGTTTCCTTTTGCACGTTTATCTATTTGATTTGACTGTATGTTTCCAATCAGCCTCGTAACTCATGCTTTATCAAATCAACATAAATGTCGTGATAAATCTCGAGACTTCGATAAACCAAACCACAATAAATGTCTTTCGAAATCAACTATAAATAATGAGATCTATAACTCCACGATTTCATAGTTGAACCTTTCACATAACATGCTTTCTCTTACAAAAGGCTTCCACCTATTCTTCTTTCTTCCTTCATGGGAATCTGACCTTATTCATCTTAAAGTTTCAAACCAAGGTTTCTGTCTTCATGGTCATATCCTCAGTGAAGGTCAATAACCAATGTAAAACATGTAGTGAAGGTCAGTAACCAATGTAACATTCAGAACTGACCTTACTGCACATCTGGGGAAAAACTGATCTTGATACAGAACGAGTGCATCTCACTCCAGTTCCATCATCTTCATCCTGGAAGGTAGTAGTTTTTCTTTGGTGTCATCTTTACTACACCATAGCAACAACAACCTTCTAAGTGAAATGATGGTGAGATCTGCTCGTGCTCATCCCTTTCTTGATGCATTTTCGACAAATGAGGCAATTGAAACTTCATCAAATGGGAAATGAAGTTTCAACAAATTGAGTTTTACCTCTACATTGTTGAAGGAAAATAAAGTTACCGACGCACTGCCTTGTATTCTAGGATTAGATTAACTTTACTCGACAACTTGATTTCTACTAGCAAATGACAATATTTCATTGTATTGCCAGTTTAGTGAATATGCTTATTCCCTTCATTTGTTGTCAATTCTTACTTCCAACATTGTCGGTTTATATTCTTTCAAGTACTTGCCATTAATTGACTTGACTATCAAGCCAGTATTAATATTGACAAGCGCATAGGCATTTCCAAAAAATACTTTATCAATTCTAAATGGCCCTTCCCATTTAGGTGACCATTTTCCGTATTCTCGACAACTTTTATCCATTGGCAATATGACTTTCCATACTAAATCATCTACCTTAAATGCTTTGAACTTAACTCGGCTATCATAAAATCTTGCAATTCTTTCTTTTTTCCGAATCAAATTTTCCAACGCAATCAATCTTTCATCACTTAATTCATCCAATTCGTCTAACATTGCATTCCAATACTGGTCAATAGGCAAGTCATCTTGCCTTTGAATGCGAGTGGATTGGAGATTGATTTCAACAGGTAGTACAGGATCGTGCCCATAAGTTAGCCGATATGGAGAGGTTCCTGTCGACTGTCTGGGTGAATTTCTATATGCCCATAATATTTGATCAAGGGTATTATGCCAACTCTTAGGTTGTCTGCCCATATTCTTTTTAATAAGATTAATAATAATCTTATTTATGGCCTCAACTTGGTCATTTGCTTGCGCATAAAATGGTGTAGATGTGAGCATTTTAATATGCCTAGAACTAACATATTCCACAACTTTCTTGCCGACAAATATTGATCCTTAATCTGTTGTTAGAGTCTGGGGTATGCCGAACCGACAGATGATGTGGTTTTCAATGAAATCAATTACGTCTTGTTGGGTGACTGCTTTGAGGCAAATTGCCTCTACCCATTTGGTAAAATAGTCAACTCCAACTAAAATGAACTGATGTCCTTTTGACGAAGAGGGATGTATCTGGCCAATTAAATCTAGAGCCCATCCTCTAAATGGCCAAGGCTTGACAATAGAATGTAACTCGCCAGCCGGCACGTTTTGTATATGGCCATGTTTCTGACATTGTTCACTAGACTTGGCAAATAAAATACAATCTTTAACCATAGTTGGCCAATAATACAAACTTCTTCGTAGAACCCATTTCATTTTATCACCTGCCTGATGAGCTCCACATATGCCCTCATGGACTTCTGATAGAGCTAAATAAGCATCTTGCTCACTCAGGCATTTGTGTAGAGTCCCGTCAACAGATTTTATGTATAACAGTCCTCCTTGCATCGTGTAATTCAATGCTTTATATTTTGTTTTTCTATCTACATTCTGACTTGGATTTTCCAAATATTTGATTATTGGCAATCTCCAATCATTAGGTAGAATTACATCATTAACTAAAATATCTCTTTCTTCTAATGGATACAATAATTCTCTGATTTCCATTAGTGTCGACAGAGTCTTTTGAGATATTTTATATCCTGAGGCTATCTGAGCTAACTCATTAGCCTCTTGATTTAAATTTTTGGGAATATATTCAACACTTACGTCATCAAATTTTTTCATCAACTTGCTAGCCACGATACAATACTTTGTCAAATTGTAGCTGACACACTTGTATTCTTGTATAAGTTGTTTGATGACTAATTGAGAATCCCCCAAAATATGCACATTTCGTGCTTTTAACTCTGTCAAAATTTCCAATCCGACAATCAAAGCTTCGTATTCAGCTTCATTGTTGGAACATGGATACTTAAGTTCAAACATGAACTTAGTAGGAGTTCCTTGTGGAGTCACGATTAAAACTCCTACTCCACTACCTCCTTGATGCCTTGATCCGTCAAAATAGAGTTTCCAGGGTTGTAAATTGACAACATTTATTTCCGGTACATCCAGTCCTGGATGTTCTACCAAAAAATCAGCCACCGCTTTCTGTCCTTTGTGACTTTAGCTGGTACGTATTGTAAAGAATACTCTGATAAGGCAATGGTCCATTTACCAATACGTCCATTAAGGACTGGTTTTGACAACATATACTTTATCACATCAGTTTTGGAAATAACTAATACATGACATGGCATCATATAATATTTAAGTTTTGTACAAGAAAAATATAATGCTAGACATAACTTCTCTATTGCACTATATCTTGTTTCAGCATCATTTAGGACTCTACTTAGATAATACACAGCCCTTTCAACATTGTCATCATCATCCTGGGTTAATAAGCACCCTATAGTGTCCTCAGATGCCGATATGTACAACTTCAACGGTCGACGAGGCACTACAGGCATCATGACCGGTGGATTAATTAGATACTGCTTGATCTGGTCAAAAGCCTCTTGGTGACAAGGCTCCCATGTGAAGCTTTGTTCTGATTTCAACTTGACCAATGGTGCAAATACTCTTGTCCTCCCTGACAGATTTGATATGAATCTTCTTAGAAAGTTAACCTTCCCTAAAAAGGATTGTAGTTCTTTCTTATTTGTCGGTGCCGAGGTTTCCATGACTGCTTTGGCTTTATTCTTGTCTACCTCAATTCCTTTTTTGTGGACCAAGAATCCTAGGAATTTGGCAGCCGACACTCCGAAGCTACACTTCTCTGGGTTCATTTTGAGGTTATGCTTTCTCATTCTCTCAAATCCTTGCTTCAGATGCTCCAAATGGTCATCTTTGGTTTCGGACTTAATGACCACATCATCAATATATACTTCTACAAATTTTCCAATAACATCATGGAAAATTGTATTCATTGCTCGTTGGTAGGTGGCCCCTGCATTATTTAAACCGAAAGGCATGACAATCCATTCATATGTCCCAATTGCTCCTGGACATTTGAAGGCAGTCTTTGACACATCTTCTTCGGCTATAAAGATTTGATTATATCCTGCATGGCCATCCATACAACTTAAAATCCCATTTCCTGATGCTGAGTGGACAAGCATGTCGGCTATTGGCATCGGATATTCATCTTTGGGGGTAGCCATATTTAAATTTCTGAAGTCTATGCATACCCTCATTTTACCATTTTTTTTTCATGACAGGGACTACATTAGAAAGCCAATCGACATACCTGGTCGTTCGAATGAACTTTGCTTTAAGCAGTCTTTGTACTTCCTCCTTGATTTTATGTACCACTTCTGGAGCAAACCTTCTACTTGCATGCTTGACGGGTTTGCAATCCTCCTTAAGTGGCAATCGGTGTTCGACAAGATCTCTGCTTAAACCAGGCATTTCATCATAGTCCCATGCAAAGCAATCTTTATACTCTACTATCAATCCGACAAGTTCTTGTTTATAATTCTCTGGCAGAAAAGACTGACAAAAATGGGACTTTTCTTTTCTTTCGTCCCCAAATTTATCTTTTCTAGAGGATCCTCTACTTCCACGTTTTGCTTGGCTTCGGCTCCCTTTTCAAAACCCAAAGGGCCGTCATCAATTATACAATCCGTCAACACACTCTCTTGAGTGTGTACTTCTCTGTCGGCCAGATAAGCCGACAATCTTCTCAAGTGGGTTTCAAGGGTCATTGTCGGATTCTGGCCGAGTCTTATCGGCCTCGCCCTTTATCTTAACTCCAAATTGGCTGAGAAGGATTGCTTCCAAGGTGTCCTTGTCAATGACCCCTTCATTGGCAGTTATAGGCCTGACATTTGGAGAATACACCCGGAAGTCAACATGTGATTGCTGAGCATAGCAAGCACTGTCATCTGCCTCCACAATCTCTACTTGATCATGTTCATTCCATAAAATCACCTTTTGATGCACTGTTGACGGAACTGCTCCTACAACGTGAATCCAATCCCTGCCAAGCAAAATGTTGTAGCTTGACTTAGCTGGAATTATTACGAACAGTGTCATCCTTTCAACAGTGCCAACTTGTATGTTCAATAAAGTGACGCCATCTGACGGAGAAGTTTTGCCACTGAAGTCGGTGACAACCATATCTGTCGGAATTAGATCTGACTGGTCCTTTCCTAATTTTTTGAACATCGCTCTTGGCATCAGGTTTACAGCAGCTCCTCCGTCAATTAAGACTCTGTTGGTAGGTCTTCCATCTATTATGGCCTTCACATGTAGAGGCCTTAAATGGTTTTTTTGCTCGTCAGTAGGCTTCTCCAACTGAGCTACGTTGTCAAATACGGTAACTAAATTCTCCTGAACACACATCCAACAATCACCTGGGTCTCCTGTATTACTGACGACATCATCCTCGCCGTTAGGGACATTAATTTCAAGATATCCCTCGTATTCTGCCGGAATAAATGAAATCAATCCTATCTTCATTCTCATCCCAGGCTCTAATATCACTTCATTGTCTGGATCCTCATCCAAGAATGCACCTCCGACCGTTCTACCGTGATTTCTTTTTAAATCACTTTCGTCGTCTGACCCTGACCTATCTAACAGAGGTCGGGCAATCCCTGCGCCACAGTTGTCTAGTGCCTCTATGATGTCGGCCCAATCCTCATTCTGGCCGTCTGTGTCCATGGCTCCGCTGATGTTCATATCATCATTCGGATCATTCAGTGCTTCAATGACAGCATCGAATGACATTTCCTCTTTGGTTAAATTGCATTCTGGCTTGAACGTTGTCAGTTGTTGTTTTTCTATTCTGGCCTCAACCTTTTTCTCGAGTCCTGCAACCTTCTCCACTTCTGTCAGCCCGACAGGCCATTTGCCAGTGGGCTTTACTGGTGAGGATGCTTGGCTTGAAGCCTTCTTCTTTTCTTTGAAAACCTGGGATGCAGGTTTATTTTGCCTGATTTGATTACTGGGTTTCTTCACATCAGTTTCCATGGGGTGGTTGACTATTACACTCTTCATCTTGGTATCTCCTCTATTGTCGACTTTGTTGTTAGCTGTTACAACCAAGCAACCAGTATCATGGGAAGGCATCTCTTTTATGATGACACCTCCTTGCCTGGCAATCTTCTTTTTCTGAGCCTGTCGGATCCTCTGCAGCCTCCTCTTTTGGCTCTTAGAGATATCCAATTGAGTCGAGGGCCCTGACAGACCAGGCCCTGCCATTTGAGCATTTTGAGCCAATTGGCCCTTTCGGTAATTTTCATTCCAAAAGGGTGGTCCACGATCACTGAACTTGTTTCTCCTGGTCCATGTCTGTTTTTGCAATTCTGGGTACTATGCCATGACCGAATTCCTTACCCACTGATCCACCATTACGTTGGACGGGGGTGTCTGGGTCTTGACAGGATTAAATCGGCCACTGGCAGAGTTACCTACTGCTGATCTTCTGATTGGCTCTTCAAGCCAACCTCCAGTATGGTGTTGTCCGGGTCTTGCCTGGTACACGTGTTGTTGACGGCTATTGGATGCAACACTTCTATGTATACTGTTGGACCCATCATGGCTATTTGAGTGTGAAAACCTGCCTTGGTTACCACCATCGCGAGGCTCAGTCCTGCCTCGTGGATGATACGGTGGTGGTTTCTGCCCCCTGGCTTTCTTGGCGGCTACTTCATCATAAAACGACAAGTGGTTCTCCTGCTTCGGATAAATATCAAACGGATCTGACAAATCCATTTGGATATTTTGTCCGGCCGTGATGTTGACCATGCCTACTCCCATAGGGACTTGGCGGTCTGCCTTGTTAGTTTCAGGACCAAAGGGTTCTGTGTCAATCTTCATTTCTGATTTCTTGTCTGAAAACTTCAATCTTCCGTCCGTCAAACCTTTTTGAACAATATCCCTGAAATGCATACAATCATTTGTCACATGACCAAAAGTATTATGATACTTACAGTATTTCTGATCTTTAATCTCATGGGCTTTCAAAAGCCTATGATCATCTGACAATTTTAATTGCTTATCTTTAAGTAATATGTCAAATATTTGATCGGCCTTGGTCACATCAAATGTATACACTTTCTTATTAATAAAAGGGATTCTTTCTTTGGCCCTCGTAGGCTTCAAAGCTTGGCATATATAAGGTGGACCATTTTTTAGTTCGACATAATCTACCTCATACTCCCCATAATCATTACTCTCTTCGTCGGATTCATTGCATCCGACAAAGTTAATCCTCTCTCTCTTAATGAATCTTTTTTGCTTGAAAACCTTTTCAGCTTTCAGTTGTTCAATTTGACGGACCTTATCCCCTAACTGGGCAAGATCTATCAGATGTTGGTTGACCAATTTCTTTCTAATATGGTAGTCCAAACCTCCGGCAACAATTTTTACAATTTCTGCCTCTGGGATAAGGGTGAAGCACCGACTCCTCATTTGACGGAATCGAGCAAGGTAGTCGTCAACAGATTCGTTATTCATTCTTTTAATTCCAAATAAATCTGTCAACCCTATTTTCAAGTCACCCCTGAAGAATTGGTCATGAAAACTTCTTTCTAATTGATTCCAAGAGTGGATAGAATTAGGCCTTAGGGCTGAAAACCAAGAAAAAACATTCTTAGTTAACGAGCTAGGGAAGAACCTCATTTTTAATCCTTCCTCTAAAGCCAAATCTCCCAACTCGATGGTATATCGGGCAATATGCTCGACTATCGATTCCCCACTCTCTCCTGAGAATTTTGACAATTTGGGTATTTTATATCCTCGAGGCATTTCTGCCTGTTGGACCCAATCAGGAAATGCCGATGCAAAAAATGGTTGATTGGCATAACCTATGTTAAAGCCAAACCTATTTAATTCTTACTCGACAACTTGATTGACGTTTTGATTTAGAACGTTTTGACGAACTAATCCAAAAGCACCCTGGTTTATGACCAAATCTTCGTCTTCCCCTGGTCGTAGAATATGTACATTTCCACGTCTCAAAGGAATCCGACGTTGGGGCTGTTACCGCTCATCATCTTGTTCAAATCTGTCAAGTTGTATAACTTGTGGTTCAACCTGTGGTTGATTATTCCTGTTGACATTTTCATTGAGATCTCTATTAGTATTTTGGTTATCACCCGGGGTTACCACACCCAAGGCTTTATTTAACCTACGTATCTCATTTGTCAACGCCAAACATGCATTGTTCGTGCTTTCCATTAATGGCGTAATTACTGTACTCATTTGTTGAGTAAATGTATTCACCATGTCATGGTTACTAGAATCAATATGTTGTCGGACATTGGCTAAGGTAGCCTCCGACAGACCAACAATACTTTGTGGGAGTTGTCTCAATGGGGATATATATGGCCTTTCTACCGGTTGTTCTTGTCGAGAATGGGTAATTATCATTGACCCCGTTATCTCATTCGCATGACTGGGAATTTGCCCCCCAGTCGATGGTCTTGCCTGCCCAGATGTATGGGCAGCCATCGTCATTCCATTTGGATATGGTATGTATGCAAATGGGGTATTTGGATTGACGGTTGTTGACCCATAAGGCATCCCATACAAAGGTTGTGAGAGAGGCTGTGTAGTCCCTCTTGGGTTTGAATTCACAACACTTCGTGACGACAATTCAGTAGTTAATGTATTTACTTGTTGTAAAACTGGGGAAGTCGGTGACGGGAGTGTTCCTTGACCAACTTCGTCAAATCTATTGACCACTTGGGCGTAAGAAACGCCTCTTCTTGCACCTAGACCATTAGTGCCATTTACCTCTGCATTAGTAGCATTAGCCCCGTTTGCAGGAATATTGTCAACTGGTGCAATAACATCCACTGTTGACACAGCGGCGTTAGTGTCTACTACGCCTGCATCACTTGCACTGCTCATATTTACAGAGTTCTGGGAAATAGATGATGTTTGAACCACCTTTCCGCTCCGTAAACGCATACAAATAAATTTGTATGGCAAATTCCTGACACTATACGAGTTACTCTAAACTCGTCCCACTGGGCGTGCCAATTTGTTAACGCTGGTTTTTGGTTAGTGACCAAAATCCTTGTTACAAATAATTTAAAGAATCAGACGAGTGTGGGGACGAACGAGTTATGCGGTAATCTCGTCATGATTTGTGTGTTTGTCTGCCAAGTATGAATTTGACAAATTAGTCAAATCTAGTAAATACTGGCAATGACTTGGTTTTGCGATAGAAGTGTAAATGAATTTCTGATTTGAAAGGAAAACATCAGTTTTTTAAACAAAAGATACTTTGTAGTTGCATGACTTTACGAAAAGCAATAATTTAAAGACAGGAATAACAGTAATTTAAAAGGGCAATTTGTAAAAAGGGTGATTAAATGATTACTAAATGCAATAAAATAACAGAACTTGAATAAAGACCATGAAAGAAAGGCTGAAAGTAAAGAAGAACATGTAAAAAGACTTAAATAAATTATGCAATAAAAGAACTTAAATGAAGAACATGAAAGAAATGCTGAAAGTAATGAAGAACATGTAAAAAGAAATGAAATAACTAGTACTGTATTGTAAATTGAACTGTAAATGAAAAAAGGATGGAGGGAATACTTAGTATAATCCTTCAATCTGCTATGTGATCGCAATATGTAGGATATTGTATCAAGTAACCTCCTCTATTACATCGTAATTAATAGTATTTATAAGCAAATAAAATAACTACCTAAAGATAACTTCCTATTCTTAAGATTGTCACCTGTATGGCAGTTTTGCTATGTTCAAATTCGAACTATTTGACAAGCAAACTTTCCTAACTGCTTATTTCTTTGAACCGTTTTATGCCAACTTGCTTGTTGTCTACGGTCTGGTCGTTTGACGGCTTATCTTGCTGATACTGTCATCCTTGAAGACTTAGCAATTTCCACCCTTTTTGTACGTTTGACAATTCTTGTTACCACTCTTGTCAGAAGCTAGATTTTTAATTTACCTGTCATTACTTCGATTCCTTCGTTAGTCAGCTAAATATACCCGTCAGAAATTTTACTCTTGACAAATGTGTCCCTCATTTTGCTTTCTTGACGGCCTTGTCTGTCTGACATACCAACTCTTATCAATTTTCCAAATCGTCGATTCTGCTGAATTCGACTCTCCTTTATGGTGGTTATCTTGACAATTCCCTCTTCACTTCTTCTGTCATCCTGTCAGAATTATTTCTGTCAAGAATTTGAAATTATTCTATTAACAGTTATTCATTCACTAGGTAATCTGAGCGTTACGTCTCGCCGTCCCTAATGTATTTCCGTAACCAGAATCTCGCGCAACTGGACGTGACGTCTTGCTGTCCCTAGTACGACTTTCAAGGGTCAATTCAAGCATCACATAGACCTACAATTCACATTCGTCTAACATAGTCATGTAAATTTATACATTGAAATTTAGTCAATATACACAACTAATCTCCCTTGCAAACTTGTACATCCACGAGCTAGTGCCATGCTAACCTCTAATGCAATCACAATATACTTACTAAGTGAAGTTTTGTTGTACATCCACGAGCTAGTGCCATGCTGATCTCTAATGCAATCACAATATACTTACTAGGTGAAGTTTTGTAATCCTAAGATTTCTTTTCTTCCGATTTTTCTTTTATAGAAAAAAAAACAATTTAAGCCTCAGTTCTGATACCAAATTTTGTCACGACCCAAAGTCAGAGCCGTGATCAGCCATAAAAAGGGCATGGCCCCGATCCCGAAGCCTCTCAGAACATATATTATAAGGATCCAAAACCATATCACAATGTATTTATGTACCATCATACCAAGGGGATAACCCCATAAAAGGGTTTACAAAAAATTTCCCAAATACACATTTAAGGAGAAGGAGCCCTTTTTACCAAAAAAAAGAGTTTAAATCCAAATCAAAAGGGTCTCTAAATAATACATATTTGACCCAAAAGGACATGAAAAAGAAACTAAAATCATTACCAAGATCACGACATGGCACTATATCCCCACACAAAGGAGTCGGGGAGCTCGGGATGGTCCAATTGCTTTTATACCTACAATTAAGCCAATAAGGGGGGTGAGTTACATAACTCGGGAACAACACATTAAAAAAAAAAAGATAAAAATTATAAATGAAGAACCAACTTACACCAATCCGGTGAACGAGCATAATGTGCCCACACTAGATTCTTTTACTATGATTCACCTCACAAACTTGTTTCGATCTAATCCATTTACACTACTCATCATCACGTAGGTTTTCATAACTTGTCATCATAGTCATTTCTCCAAACAAACAAATTTATCATCAAGTGGTGACTTTCCAATCAATGAACTTGATAATGTCTGCAAGCATGAGGACAAGGGATAACCAAGTAGGTGATAATCCAATATGATTCATGTCACAATTCTAGCTTACATAAACAAGTGCAAATGCTTTTGTTTGGCAATAAAATATTGGCAAACAACAAACGATATTAAAACTCTAAATTTACTTATATTACACTTTAGTACTTTACGACAACACTCTCAACAGTCAACAAATAAGAGATATAAAGTTATGAGTCAATGCAAAGCGGAAATATCGAAGAATAAATCTAATGATGAATATACTTCAATTTTCAAATCACCACATAAGGATATTCTGTCAATATAAGACTGAATTAAAGAGATATCAAGCCTAAGGCCCTATCTTAATAGATTTCATTCAAAGAGATTGAAATGAAAATAAATATTTCATTTATTTGAACCTTGTACTTTAAGGATATAGGCAAATGGAAATTTTGAACACTACAAGGCCAGCAAAAGAAATGGGTCATTTCAACTAGTTCACGTAAAAGCCAGCACTCTCAACAGTCAACAAATAAGAGATATAAAGTTATGAGTCAATGCAAAGCGGAAATATCGAAGAATAAATCTAATGATGAATATACTTCAATTTTCAAATCACCACATAAGGATATTCTGTCAATATAAGACTGAATTAAAGAGATATCAAGCCTAAGGAGAGATTGAAATGAAAATAAATATTTCATTTATTTGAACCTTGTACTTTAAGGATATAGGCAAATGGAAATTTTGAACACTACAAGGCCAGCAAAAGAAATGGGTCATTTCAACTAGTTCACGTAAAAGCCAGCAGAGAGGGAATAAAGAGAGGTTTCCCCAAACTAAAGTACCAAATGTTATGGAAATTCTTACAGTTGTAACTACCAAATTAATATAGGCTTCTCTAGTGCAGCTTTTCAATAGTATGCTTAGCTAATTATTGTCACTGAAGTTAAAAGCAATAGATCAAAAAATAGCAATTAAAAATCCTATCATCTCTTTCTAATCCTTGACATCTTACAAAGCACCAAATCAATTGAACATTCAGGGGTAAAAAGCCTCAAGTTAGACCAAGGATATAGGTACTGAAAATTTGTCAAGTGCCAACTAGTTTGAAAACAATTGTTCAACCACTTTTTATCATGTTCCAAATGTGACACTAAACCAAAATTTGAAACTACAAAATATGAACCTTCAACCCATACAAATCCAGTTCTTTCCTATTATGCTTACAAATATCTAAAAGTTTCAGTCAGTATCAACCACCTACTTTTACAAACTCAATCAACTATCAGTAATTAATATGTTGGTCTACTGCTGCTAGCACCACCAATTCTAACATTCATGACTTTGAAAGAACACTACACAAAAGTTACCAAATATCTATAACACAGGACCTATAGAGACACAATTTCATTGAAACTTGCAAATAAAAGGATTCTGAAAGACAATGTATAAATCTCTTTAACATTCTTCCACAGGAATCAAATATCCTAAAGCACTATCAAACTCGGCATGAGATTAAATTGAAATATGAAGCCTTAGTTAAATGTACATCATTCCCAAACTTTTATCATAATTCAATTTTTTTTTAATCATCTTAAATGGTTAGTTACAACCAGTGTCATGTCCAATTTTAACACAAACCAGTAAAAGCAAAGGAACACCCATATCCAGTTCATAACCAAGCAGTACAGAGGGAAAAAAACAACATAACATCAAAATGACATAGAAACTTGCGTATGAACCCTTACCTTCAAAAATCAAAACTAAAATACTCTTGAAAGGTTGGGAGGACTTCTCAAGCTCCACTTTGAGCTTCTTATTCTTCTATCCTAGAATAGAGAAGATGAGAATGAGGATGGTGATTTTCCAAGGGGAAGAAGGATGATGAAAGAGGAGACTTACCATACTTCCGCATTTCTCCAAAACCCTACCACATATTTGATACATATTATTTCAATACGTATTATTTGCTTATAGCAATTAGATCCCTTGACTTTTGTGTATTTGTGCCTTCCTCCCCACATATTTGATAACTACTCCTTGGATTTATAACTAATGTTTACTCCTTTTATTCTTTTTTTTCTAAAATTTAATTACCTTGGGTATAAGAGGTCAAGTTCCTTTTTACCCTGCAAAATAGGGACGGGTTTCACACCCTGTTGCCATGTTCACATGGTTAACCCCTGACCCCGTTGCTATGATCATATGGTGACCCATGACCCCATTGCCATAATCTCATGGTTAACCCATTACCCTCTTGTCATGTTCCCATGGTTAACACATGACCCTCTTGCCATGATCCCATGACCCTCTTGCCATGATCACATGCTTAACCCATGACCCCGTTGCCATGATCTCATGTTTAACCCATGACCCTATTGCCATGATTACATGGTTAACCCCTGACCCTGTTGCCATGATCACATGGTTAACCCATGATCCCATGTTTAACCCATGACTCTCTTGCCATGATCCCTTGGTTAACCCATAACCCTCTTGCCATTATCACATGGTTAACCCATGATCCTCTTGCCATGTTCCCATGGTTAACACATGACCCTCTTGCCATGATCCCATGATTAACCCATGACCCTCTTGCCATGATCACATGGTTTACTCATGACCCTGTTGCCATGATTGTTTCCATAAAAACAGTTGTTTTTATGCTTGTGCAAGCATACACAATCACAGCAAGTAGTATAGAAAGTAAACCAGAAATCGTTCCCACGAGGATTATAATGGTGTAGCAAAATTCAAATTTTGACAAAATTTGGTTGTGTGCAAAATAAATGTAAATTAAGGTGGAGACAATTAAAGCTTTAGAAGACGAAATTTAAAAGAGTTGAGTTGTCAAATATGAGAAAATAGCTCTAGGTATGCTCTTCCTGATAAATCATGCTTAGCCTCTATTATGCTCTGCCTATGGTCCAACATTTAACTCCAGAAAGTAAAAATGTGTTTTCCAACACTAAAGGACTAGGTTCATTAACTGTCTTCTATTCCTAGATTCAGATTAATTACACAATCCTCTTAATAAGCATGTTCCAGTTAGTTTAGAGACTTGAATAACCATTCATAGTCTATTCAACACCCCAATTAATCTTCCAATTGATGGTTTTATCCCTACCATTTATCTCATTCCACTTACTTAATTCTTCCAAACCAAGTAAGCTTGACATTCAATTAAGTTGATCAATCTTAACTAAACAACATTTCATGCATGATAAAGGAAAATGCAGAACATAACATTGCATAAAAACAACTAAACATTCATTACAATAGCATACCTAAAGCTCAAGAAGTTTACCTCATGTTGAACTTACAAAAATCAAAATGATAAGGAAGACATTACAATGGTGAAGAAAACCAAAAAGGGCAGCAGCTGGAGGTTTGAAGATGACTCGGTGCTGCTCAGTAAGTTAAGACAAGAGTGAGTATGTCATAAATGTGTCCAAGGTCCTCTTTTTAGGATTACCCAATTTGGTTATATACCCCATTCTATTTAATCCATTTTGGGCCAACAAATAACATTATTTAATAGAGTCCTGACCTATTTCCAAAAAACGCAAGAGAGCTGGTCCCTAGGCGCGTGTGCTCCACATTATCAAAGGTATCAGCACAGTGAGGAGAGAGAAAAGGTGTCCATGTCAGTTTTTTGTCTTCTAGTGCGGAGCTACTGAAGTTTGTCTTTGTTGTAGTAGTCAAGAAGTCCATTTTCCATGCTTTAATCATGCTCCAACACCTCGCTGCTTAAGCATGTAGAAAAATATGAGACAATGATAAAGCACAGAAGAGCATATAACTGGCATTCGTATGTTTCAATACCAAAATTTACCAAATAGCAAAATATCCACATAAATGCAAATTTAAATTTAGAAGGTAACAATAATTCAAGGTATGAAGTTAATGAATAACTCTTCTTACAAAGAGTTATCACACCCCAAACTTGAACTATTGCTTGTCCTCAAGCAATGCAAGAAAACATGACATCAAAACAATTCTGTCCTTTGTATGGCATACACTACTAGAAAATTGTCATTTTCAGACAGATTCACGGACGGATTTTAGACGGAATTTGGACACTTTTCCCACGAATTTTGGACGGACAATTAATTTCGGACGGATTTCAGACGGAACATCCCTCGTCCGAAAAAGCCCCGTTGCAAATTAAAAATTATGTCCAAAATTTCGTCCGAAATTAGTTCCAGGCAGATTTCGGACAGCTTTCAAACAAATGCAAAAATCTGAATTTTGGTTATATTGGCTTAATTTCGAACGAATTTTAGACGAATTCAATATTGCTATTCATGCAAATTTTGGACGGATTTCAGACGAATGTTATGATATTATTTTGGACAGATTTCCCACGGATTAGATAATCATATTTAAATAATATTTTTTGATAAACAAATCATGTTTATTAATAAAAAAGGGCCAAACTTAAATAATTATGCATACCAAATTTGGTACCTGGACTTGGAATATAATATAATATAATAAAAAATAATTATTATTAAGGTACCACTCTAGACAAGTATCAAGCTTCAAATAAACAAAAACACAAAGTATCTTGAAATACAAGAATGATATATTAAGATTCAAAGCATTAAAATATCATTACAAACATCGAAGACATAAATTTATTCCTCATTGTTACTTTGATCACTAAACTCTTCATCTTCATCTAGCACATCATCCATCATCTCCTCCTCATCATCAATTCATCGTCGTTGTCATCTAATCATCGTCGTCATTGATTAATTCGTGGCCACCATCATAAACGAGAAGGATGTTACTATAATCAAATAAAAGATAGCGAGTCCTTCCGAGAAAGCATTCATCACACTGTAACAAGATAATAGACATTATAACTAATTTAAATAACAAGATAGAAAATATGGATATTCTAACCATTTGGCTTGTACTCACATAACGGACACCATCACATTAAGATACTCTCTACTTTGAAACATGCTCGCTAAGGCTATATCAAGTTGAAGTCAAATTTGAAGAAACTACTAGGAATAGAACAAATGTGGGGATGTCAGGAAGATATTTGGGTTTTATGTAACAAACACCACTTCTGACAAACCAACAACAGCATGCATCAATCCAACATTAAACCATAAAGCCAACCTAATATAGATCATGCACCAAAGGGTACAACAAACATGAGGCAAACCAACAACAGCATACATCAACCCGAAATTAAACCATAATGCCAACCTAAAATAATCGAAGCACCAAAGGGCTTCCTAGGAGTGACCTAACAATCAGGCAATATAGAAGTTCATTGAAAAAAAAAATCCATCAAGATCCAACAAGACATGGAATCAGAAATTTAAAAAGAATATCCTTACGATTGCTAAGCACCTATTATCTCTGTCTTAATGAATTTCTTCTTTAATCCAAAAAAAAATGCTTAGAACCAATTAAATGGTTTTAGAATCCTAAACAGTACAAACCAAATATGACACTAACATGCTATACTACAAAGATGGCAATGACCATAATTGATTGACTATCTGCATCTCATTTAAGGGATTATTGACAATCACGAGACAATGGATTAAAATGCAATTTTAAATATTTAATCCCCCTTCACTGTGATTAGTACCTCATGTGGCCTGTCAGGTTGTATGTAATGCCTGAAGAAATGATATTGTTCATTCTTATTTGGGTACCTTCAATAAAAAACTGTTCAAGAACTAACAAATAAATCATGACTGAGCAAAGGAAGAGACGCAAGCATAAAGAACTTACAAGTTGTAGTCACATTCAAAGGCAGCATAGAATCAACAAGTTGTAGTCACATTGTTGTTTTATCGGTGCAAAATTCAACAATTTTGTTTTGAGTCCCTTTTTTTTAAGGATTTAATCCATGTAATCTAATTTTTTTTTTAAATAATCCTTATCTTCATCTTAGTCCATAGTTTGGTTCTTTTTTATGTTCCCCATTTGAGATAATAATACTCCCCAAGTTACTATTATCACTCTATGTATTTGCTTTCAAGAACTCGGTGCTTCACATTATGTTACTGTTTTTATGTAACTGAGATGCAGAAGCTTCTGTACAAAAAAACAGTACTACAATGATACAGTCATCTTCCTTTTGAGATAAAACTTTAATGGTTTTACTCACTGCATATATACTTTATGAATTTATGGTATTCAATTCAAACAAACTTATTGGTTCAACAATTTTCCAAATTCCTAAGGCGTTCTTGTGATGATAGTGATGCCAGCTTAAGCTACCTATTGATGTTTCTCAATTCAAAATAAAGATTAAGACTATTTAACAAAATTGCAGGCCTAAAGAAACCCCTATCCTCTGTTCCTCCCATCAACAGATATCAGAAATAAGAAAGAGGAATAAAGAAATAGGAGCTGCAACCAGAAACCATTAGAAGAGGAACTTCACCTTACCATAGGTACCGGGAAGGAGAAGTATGTCTCCAAGAACAAACACCCGCTATGGAAAAAGCAGAGAAAAGGAGCAGTCTTCGAAATTTACCATAGAAAAAGTCAGGAACAACAGAAGGATACCCAACAGCTCAAACCTTGTCAGCAGGTTATGTTTTTCAAAAATCCAACCAAGCATATAAAATTTCCCATTTGATATAAAATTTCACCTGATCAAGAATAACCAAACCTTAAAAACACCAGCTCTTCATCTATTGAAGCCAGCGCCATAACAACAGTGTAGTGGTAGCACACTTACAACCTAATTAGCACCGTCTTGTATCCTGCTAGTTTAATTAAAATGAAATAGCAATTAAAAATATAGACAAAAAAGTAGCAAACTTGTCCTATACTCCAAAACATTGGGTTAATCACAGTTCAAAATATCCTAGTGGAATGCATAGACTTTTGCAAAACCACTTCACCTACAAATGAAATAAGTAGTTGAACCAAATAGAAATTAAATATTAAACCAGAAAATATAAAAATAAAACAAAGTATTTTACACTAACCATTTTCATTTCATTTATATCCCTTTCCTTTTGTTTTATTTTATTTTTTTGCAGCACCTATCTTCAAACTTCAATAACCCTCCTTTGTTTTTCTTATTCCTATCTCTCTCTAACTCATTCTCACTTTCTCTCTCCGCATAGAAAAGCAATTAGCAAACAAAATGAAAGAAGAAACTTGGAAACTCCACCCATCCACCCATCATGCAAATGGACATATGTTTTCCTAGATCTTGCATCAGTCCTAGGGAAACACTAATTCACAGTCCCAATCGCATAAAAAGAAGTTTTAATTTCAAATTTCAGTATGAAATCAAAGAGCTATTGTTAGGGTTTCAAAATCAATTTGGAGATTTTCTTGAATCTGAGCAAAATAGAGTGTTTTCACTCACCCAATTATGAAAAAGAGATGACATGGTGGCTGGAGGTGGTGAGCGGCGGCAGCGGTGGCGACAATCCGTGTTCTGCACTAGCCAAGACCAGAAATAAGAACAACGACAAAAAGAGGTGAACTTGAAGGAAGAGGAAGGTTGAACTGAACAAGAATAAGGGTAAACCACCGTGAACGGCGGCTGAAGCCTTACCACCACGACGCGAACGGCCGGTGTCGCGTGGCTGCCTTCT
This sequence comes from Sophora flavescens, assembly GCA_030762895.1. Taxonomy (NCBI): domain Eukaryota; kingdom Viridiplantae; phylum Streptophyta; class Magnoliopsida; order Fabales; family Fabaceae; genus Sophora; species Sophora flavescens. Next base: position 135,035,088 of record CM061068.1, read on the forward strand.
CATCGAGCAGCGGTCGGACGGCGCGATGGCGCGCTGCTGGACGTTGACGTCAAGGTCGGTGGTTGCCGCCTGGTCCAAGAGTGAAGGAAGAAGGAGTTGAAGTTAGGGAGAGAGATGAGAAGAAGATGGGTTTGCTCAGTTGTTGAAGAAGGAGAAAAATAAAAGGAAAGAAAGAATGTGGGGACGTTTTGCGCGTGACCAGAGAAAATGAGGGGGGTCATTTCTTTTGTTTTCTTTTATTTTGGGTAGTAGGTAAAATGTGTGGTTGAAATTAAATTTAGAAAAAAAAAAATATATTAACATTAATCTAAAAACAACGAGTAACCAATATATACTTTTAAAATTTAAATTGGAGTAAAGATTGATGATTGAAATGGTCAACCAAAAAAATAAGTGATCCAAAATTAATCTCCAATTAACACTAAATTAATTTATTTTCAAATCTAAAATTAAATAGAATAAAATCTGAAAATAAATTCCTTTTAATCAAATTATTTAATACATTTTTCTAAGCGGATAATAATAGTAACAATAACATAATATTATTGTCCTGCAAGCGTGTATACACTGCAGTAGCACATTGCTAACGTAATCAATAAAATAATTTTAAATGAGTAAATATAATTATTCAAACTAAACAACATAAAATAAACAAACTTAAACATCCGGATAATTAATTACTCCAATAAAATAATCAAACATCTATATGAAAACTGGGATGTTACATATAACAAAATATACATACACATCCAAATAAAATAATTAATCATGTGTAAAAGCTAGAGTGTTACACGTGACACAAATTCTCGATTTGGTCCCTATACATAAAAAAATTATTAAAATGGTCCTTATACGTACAAAAAGTCCTCATTTGGTCTCTGCCGTACAAAATTTTAGGGACAAATTTAATTATGTTTTGCTCGTATTGGGATCAAACGGGTAATGTAGAGGGACCAAATGGAGATTTTTTGTACGTATAGAGACCATTTTAATAATTTTTTATGTATAGGGACCAAATCGATAATTCATGTCACGTATAGGGAATAAAGTATTACTTTAACCAAAGATTTTTTACAAGGAGGGAAGTGAGAAATTTGACTGAAAATTCCCTCGCCCCCCAGTGAAAAATTTATGGCGCCGTGATCATATTGCCTATTTTTTGTTATTGTATATTAGTTTATTGTTATAAATTTTTACAATAATTTAATTTCTAAAATTAAATTTTTGAATTTAGTTTTACATTTTACGTTTTATTAGTCTAAATATGTTTTTTAATTTTTTTTCATAAATCTTGTTTACTTTTAAATTTATTAAGATCAAATATTTTAATCATATTTGTAAGATAAATTATTTAATCTTTTTAAAGAAAAATATAAAAAATAACAAATCCGTGTGAAATCTGTCTCAAGTTTTCGGGCAGATTTCAGACGGATGTAAGATAAATTATTTAATCTTTTTCAAGAAAAATATAAAAATAGCAAATCCGTGTGAAATTTGTCTCAAATTTTCGGACAGATTTCAGACGGATGTAAGATAAATTATTTAATCTTTTCCAAGAAAAATATAAAAAATAACAAATCTGTGTGAAATCTGTCTCAAATTTTCGGACAGATTTCAGACGGATGTAAGATAAATTATTTAATCTTTTCCAAGAAAAATATAAAAATAACAAATCCGTGTGAAATCTGTCTCAAATTTTCGGACAGATTTCAAACGGATGGTTGAAAAGACCCAAGATAAAAAAAATATGAAACCGATCCGTGCGAAATCTATGGGAAATATTTTGGCGCGTCATTGGCACGAAAGTTTGGGACAAAGTAGAGACGGATTTGAGATGGAATCTAATTGAAAATTACTTTCGTCTCAAATCCGTCCGAAATGTTCATAAAATTTCACACGGAAACATTTTCGTCTGAAAATTCCGTATGAAAATTCAAGTTTTCTAGTAGTGATACATGGCTCACCCTAATTCTCCATTCTTTTAAGACACAAAATTCTACACTTGAAATCATAAAACAACACTCTTCCTATCATGCACACTTCAACAATTATCACAAAACTGATCTAAATTCAGATTAACATCTACTGCAGCAAAGTCACTCAGAATAGTTGGTTTTGTTTCTCACCCTCTCATCAGAATTTCACTCTCAACACAAACACACATCTCTGATTTAAGCCTGATAAGGTTCTATCACAAGCAAAACAACACAGAATAACACACAGCAAGAGGTCTTTTATGGATGTTAGGGGGCTTAGGACAGGTGAGGTTGAAATTTTTTGGATAAGTAGCTAAGTTCAAGGTATAGCAAAAAGATACTTTTCAAGTCAGCTCTATATTCCAAGTATTCCTACCATCCAAACCTTTGGTCCTTAAGCCATACTTTCCTTTCCTTTCTAGAACCCACGTTTTATTATTTTTGTTGAGAAGAAAGAACATATTATTGTTATACTTTCAGGTTTTTCATTGTTCTTTGATCTCATTTTTCAACATATATAATTTTTTTTCAGAGGGAAATGCAGCTTCACCTTTGTGAGGTTCTCATTTTCTTTACTGATTTCCCTTTTTTTTTTCCTATACAACTTTGCTGCACAGTTGCTACAGTACAACACCCCCAAACTTAAGCTGGTACTTGTCCTCAAGCCATCCCCAAACTTATGTTAGAACATAGCTACAAAAAGCATCCTTAAGCTCTACCTCAGGTATTCTTTGTTTTTCCAGTTAAGGGCTTGTAATGTGCTAGATATAAGAATAAAGGGCTCAAGCTCAAAGGGGCAACACTATGGACATGCAGAATGAGAAGGTTGACTGTTTAAGCTCTAGCTAAAATAAAAGCAAAACAAGAAAATGCCTCAAGCATAAAGTATGTGAAACCATATGTGGTTAGATTAAACTGAATTACTCAAGCTCACATTTATCTGTTAATGTTGCAGCATGTGTGTCCTCTTAGTTAAACCAGTGATGCAGCAAAGTCAAAATTGAGCAGTTAAGTCAGAGCATTAGGTTATTTAGCAAGTGTTTTAACCAAAGAGTCCTGTTTGAACACAGCAAAAAGGCCAGAGGCCACTTCCATTTAATCTTTATTCTTATGGAATCAACAAAGTGTGGCACATGCAAGCCAAGCATCAGGAAAAAAAATTAAAAGCATCTATGGCCCTAGTGGCCCTATACACAATCAGATATAAAAGGTCCTAATGACCACTACTTGCAGAAAATTAAAAAAAAATACATAGTGCTGGTAATGAAGTGGAAGGCTCAGAATGCTTCCTGAGGTGCTCTAACGTGTGAGCTCTTCCTAGTACCCCCAGTCTTGGTGGAAGGCACCTTGCTAGGTGTTTCGCTAGTGACCTGCACTTCATCATCTTCTTCATTTTCTTCTTCAGCCTCTCCTTCTTCATTCTCTTTTTCTTCATTCTCTTTTTCTTCCTCTTCTTCACCTACTTCAGCGTCTTCTTCCTCACTGCCTCCCTCTGCCTCAGCTTCTTCTTTAGTTCGCTCTGCTGCAGCAACCCCTTCCTTTTCAGCCTGCAATGCTGCAATCTTTTCTTGTTTAAGGCTGCAGTAGTTGGCACAACAGGCTTGAGTCTGTTGGAAATAGGGATTTCATCCTCCTCTTCTTCCGCTGCTTCAACATGCTCAGAAGTCATTTTCATTATAGTACTCCCATTTCCAACAGTGCTTTTGTCTTTCTTTGCTAGTTTGGGGGCTTGAGGGGAGGCTTTTACTGCAACCGGGGCAGATGAGAGAACTTTTTCTGGAGCTGCAGCACGAGGTCTTTTGGCACTCCCCTGATCTTGCTAGGAGCTATGAGGAGTGGGCTTTTTCTTCTTTGGCTCAGAGGCCACAATCACATTTTACTGTTAGGATGGAGCAACGCCCATCCACTCTTTGTCAGAGGAAGAACTATTTGAAGGGTAGTGTTGATGTTGATCTCAGGGTTCTCAGATGTAGGGTTGGGAACGGTTTTCTCAGGTGGAACTGGGTCATCTTCTTGCGTTGGTGGCAGAATCTCTCTTGTGAACTGGGGAATGGGAGTCTCTAGCTTCCAATTGTGGAGCTTCATCGTTTGCTTCTCCCACTGGTATTTGACAAAGCAGGACTCCCAGAAAACTTTTTCTCGCTGCACTTGTTGCTGCAGCATGTCTGTCAGTTGGTCAATCTTCTGCTCCAGCAACCCAGAGCGATCCTGCTGCTTCGGGGTGCCTGATCTACGGGGTTTGATGGCATTTATTTCAGTTTTGTCATAATTGGAGTACATCCTCAGGATGCAATTCATATCAATAGGGCCAAAGTTTTTTCTCTAGCCCCTCTCCAGGATTGTACTCCACACCCTTCTCTATGCACAACTTAGTGATAAGACAAGGAAAAATCAGATTACCTTTCTTTTTCATGGCACAGGTGGAGATTTGATCTTTGATCATCTCCCTGATGTTGATTTTCTCCTTTTGCCATGCCAAGCTTTGGTTTTTGCCGTCTAAGCTTCAGCGCTTTCATTGGAAAACAACCCGTGTTCTTCCAATTCATTAAGCTGCAGCATACGAGCTGCTCCAGTAGACAGAAGATCAAAGTTCAATTTTTTAACTGCTCAAAAAGCTTTGTGTTGTAATTCCAGGGGAAAATGGCAAGCATTCCCATACACCAGTTTATATGGGGACATTCCCAAGGGAGTCTTGAATGCAGTTCTGTATGCCCACAAGGCCTCATCCAGATGTGTGGACCAATCCTTCCTTGTGGGATTAACCATCTTTTCCAAGATTCTTTTGATTTCCCTGTTAGACAACTCAGCCTGCCCATTAGTTTGGGGATGATAGACAATGGCTACTTTATGTTTAACTCCATATTTTGCAAGTAGTTTGGAAAATACTTGGTTGCAAAAATGGGTTCCTTCATCACTTATGATGGCTCTAGGGGTGCCAACCCTAGAAAAAATATTTTTTTGTAAGAATTTGGTCACCACCCTAGCATCATTTTTTATTGTAGCCATAGCCTCCACCCATTTAGACACATAATCAACAACTACTAGAATATAGAGGTTGAAAAGGAAGGGGGAAATGGTCCTATAAAGTCAATACCCCACACATCAAAAAGTTCAATTTCTAAAATAGTGTTCAGGGGCATTTCATTTTTGTTGACAAATTTCCTACCCTTTGGCAACTATCATAGTGTTTTACAAATTCATGTGCATCTTTAAATAGAGTAGGCCAGAATAAACCTGATTGGAGAACCTTGCCAGCAGTTCTCATGACACCAAAGTGTCCACCATATGCTGAAGCATGGCACTGGGTCAGTATATCCTAGAACTCTTCATCTGCATCACATCTTCTGTTCAAGTTATCTGGGCACATCATGTAGAGGTATGGTTCATCCCAGACATACTATTTTTCTTGATGAAAGAATCTTCTCTTTTGCTAAAAGTTCATTCTTGGGGAAACCACAATACTAGCCAAAAAGTTCACCAGGTCAGCATACCATGGTGTTGCAACATCCTGTATTACTAGCAGTTGTTACCAAGGGAAAGATTCATCAATGGCTGTTCCCCTTGATGCTGCAACATCCTCTGGTAACCTTGAAAGATGATCTGCTACTTGGTTCTCCACTCCCTTCTTGTCTCTGATCTCTAAATCAAATTCTTACAGCAACAACACCCACCTTATGAGCCTCGATTTAGTATCCTTCTTATCAATAAGATATTTGATAGCTGAGTGGTCAATGTATACTATCACTTTTGTACCAACAAGATAGGATCTAAACTTCTCAAAGGCAAATACCACAGCTAGCAGCTCCTTCTCAGTGGTGGTATAGATTATTTGAGCAACAATCAGTGATTTACTAGCATAGTAAACAGGGTGAAACACCTTATTATACCTTTGTCCCAGGACTGCTCCTACTGCAAAGTCACTAGCATCACACATAAGCTCAAAAGGTTTCTCCTAATCAGGTGGAAATATGATAGGTACAGTAATGAGAGCATTTTTAAGAAGATCAAATGCTTTCAAACATTCAGATGAGAATTCAAAAGTCCTATCTTGCTCCAGCAACTTACACAGTGGCTTGGAGATCTTGGAGAAAACCTTAATGAACCTTCTGTAAAAACCAGTATGGCCAAGGAAATGCCCTTCACTGATGTGGGAGGAGGAAACTTTTCAATAACTTCAATCTTTGCCTTATTTACTTCAATGCCATTTCTGAAAATTTCGTGACCAAGTACAATTCCTTATGTCACCATGAAGTGGCATTCTCCCAGTTTAATACAAGATTAGTCTCTTCACATCTATCTAGAATTTGCTCTAAATTCACCAAAAAGTTTTGGAAAGTCTCCCCAAACAAATAAATCATCCATGGATTTCTCAATCAAATCAGAGAACATAGCCATCATACATCTCTTGAAGGTTGCTGGAGCATTGCATAGTCCGAATGGCATCCTTCTGAAAGCAAAGGTGCCATAAGGACAAGTGAAGGTTTTTTTCTCCTGATCTTCTGGTGCTATAGCAATCTGGTTGTAAGCAGAATAACAATCCATGAAGCAATAGAAATCCTTTCCAGCCAACCTATCCAACATTTGATCAATAAAAGGCAAGGGGAAGTGATCCTTTCTAGTTGCCTTATTTAACTTCTTATAATCCATGAATATCCTCCAACCAGTTACAGTTCTTGTTGGGATGACTTCATTCTTTTCATTTGTAATAACAGTCACCCCCCTTTCTTAGGCACACACTGGATAGGACTCACCCACACACTGTCTGAGATGGGGTAGAGGATTCCAGCATCCAGTCACTTGATGATCTCTTTCTTGACCACCTCCTTCATGATTGGATTCAGTCTCCTTTGGCTTTCAATGCTATTCTTTGAATTGTCCTCCAAAAGGATCCCATGCATGCAAATAGAGGGACTGATTTCCTTATTGTCTCCCATCTGCCATCCTATTGCCTTTTTATGCCTCTTTAAAACTGTTAGCAAATGTTCCTCTTGAGGACAGGTTAGTAAGGCAGAAATTTTCACAGACAATGTATCATTATCAACAAGATATGCATACTTCAAATGGGTTGGAAATTTTTTTATTTCCAAGGTGGGAGGTTTAATAGTAGAAGGAATATTATCCTTAAAATTACCATCAGTTACCTCCAATGACTCATATTTCCTGGACCATACATGTTGAGCTGCCTTGCTATCCAAGAATTCCACCACTTCCTCATCAGATGAGTTTTCAGCTTCTATGGATGCTACATCATTACAATAATCAGATCGACTCTGTAAGAAATGTTGTTGCACCAGTTCATCAAATGACTGAATGAATTGCCATTCTTCCATCCCTTCATCTGGGTACTTGAGGGAATTGAAAACATTGAAAGTGACCTGTTGATCATTAATCCTCATTGTGAGTTCTCCTTTCTGCATATCAATCAAAGTCTTCCCTGTTGTTAAAAATGGTCTCCCAAGAATAATAGGGACTTCCCAATCTGCCTCAAAATCCAAGATGATGAAGTCCATAGGGAATACAAATTTGTCAACTCTAATCAGAACATCTTCAATCTTTCCCTCTGGATAAGCAATAGATCTGTCTGCCGACTGAAGGGTAACAGATGTAGGACGAGCCTCTCCAATCCATAGCTTTATGAAAATAGACATTGGCATAAGGTTGATGCTTGCTCATAAGTCACATAGAGCTTTGCCACAATAAGTATCTCCAATGGAGCAGGGTATGGTGAAACTTCCAGGATCCTTCATCTTTTGTGGAACTTTGTTCTACAGCATCATACTGCATTCCTCAGTCATGGCCACAATTTCAAACTCTCCCAATCTCCTCTTCTTAGTTAGCACATCCTTCATGAACTTTGTATAATCAGGTATTTTTTCCAAAGCCTCCACCAAGGGTATGTTAATATGAAGTTGCTTCAGTACATCCAGAAACTTATTGAACTGCTTTTCTTGATGGACCTTCTTTAATATCTAAGGAAAATGTGGAGGAGGTCTTTCTGGAATCAGTTTAGAGGTAGTATGTGATGCTACAACATTAGGTATTTTCTCAGCAATTGCAGGTGATTCTGCTACAACATCTTCCCTCACTACTACATTCTCAGGTTCTACCTTCTTCACTTCTGTTTTCTTCTTTGCTTCAGCACCCTCTACATCTTTGCCACTCCTCAAGTGGATAACCTTACACTGCTCATTTCCTCCTCCAGAACTCGAGGCCTTTGGATTTTATGGTGTTACAGGTAATGTACCAATTTGCCTTGAGTTGAGTGTATTTGCAAGCTGTCCCACCCGAGTCTCCAAATTTAGGTTCTAGCCTTGGTCTCTGTCATAAATGCTTTCAGATTAGACTCTAAGGATGGTTCTGGGGCTTTCTGTTGAACTAGTGGTTGTTGATGAGGTTGTTGTTGCCTAGGTTGTTGCTGCGGGTTATAGCCAGTGGGTGGATTAAGAGTGTTAGTGTAATTGGAGTATGACAGATTAGGGTGCTGTTGCTTCCATCCTGCAGTGTATCCATTGTTGTATGAATTATTTCCTATGTTATTGTTGTTTCCTACATAGTTAACTGAGGCAGGATTTGCAGAACAATTTTCAAAAAGGTGCTCTCCACCATAATATACACAGGAAACAAAATCTGCACTGTAGATCTGCTGTTGCATCATTGCTTCAGTCTTGATAGGTGGAGCTACAGAATTTCCCTGATTCCCCATAGTCATCCCTTTTACCAAATTGGTCATGGCAAGCGCCTGTGCGGATAATGCAGATGCTTCACTCACTTCATAAGCCCCTGCTATAACATTGACCATGCCAGGAGGAAGTCTAGTTGTTGGCCACTGATAACTGTTAGCAGCAATTCCTTCTATCAGTGCATGGACTTCGTTGTAAGATTTAGTGAGCAAGCTGCCTCCAGCTGAGGCATCCAGCATCATCCTTGAACCAGGTAAGACACCATTGTAGAAGTGTTCCATCTGGATACAGATTGGATTACCATGATGAGGACACTTCTTCAACAGTTGTTTGAATCTCTTTCAAGCTTCAAATAATGGCTCATCTTCATGTTGCTTGAAAGAGGTGATGTATGTTCTCATATTTGCATTCATTGTAGGTGGGAATGCATCATCATTGATGCCTAGGATCTTGGAATTGCTTGCTACATCCAAAAATTGTTTCAGATGCAGGTGAGGTCCTTTGTTGCAGCCCCATTTAATTGTCCCATAGCTAGTAGCATCTGGAACATGACTGGCTTGAACTTAAACTGAGGTGCAGTGATTGGAGTCCTCACTTTCCCAGTATTCATGGCTTCAGGGTCAAAAACTGCATACCCCCAGATAGAACAGTTTCTGTCATTAGCCATAGCCATGCTATCCTGCTGCTCTTCTTCAGTCATTTCTGAGCTAGCAGCAGATGGTGATTCAGTGGAAGTTGGTGTGGAATTTGTTGGAGTATTCAACACCAACTCAGGTAAGATCTGAGTAGTTAATCCAGTTCTGATCTGCATACCCCCAGATAGCACAGTTTCTGTCATTAGCCATAGCCATGCTAACCTGCTGCTCTTCTTCAGTCATTTCTGAGCTAGTAGCAGATGGTGATTCAGTGGAAGTTGGTGTGGAATTTGTTGGAGTATTCAACACCAACTCAGGTAAGATCTGAGTAGTTAATCCACTTCTGATCCTCCTGAATGTCCTTTCAATCTCTGGATCAAATCTATAAACAGGTGACAGGAACCTGTGCATGCAGTTTTAGTACCTGATGCTACAGCAAATCACCCAGAGTATTATATATTCTAACTACAGAACTAATAATCTAAAAGTAGAATTTTAACACCATTAACAATCCCCGGCAACGGCACCAAAAACTTGTTGCCTTAAAAACAGTTGTTTTTAAGCTTGTGCAAGTATACACAATCACATCAAGAAGTATAGAAAGTAAGTCAGATATCATTCCTACGAGGATTATAATGCTGTAGCAAAATTCCAATTTAGACTATATGCTCTTGCAATTAGGTTGGTAACAAAAATCCTGCTTAACCTCTACTATGCTCTGCCTATGCTCCAGCATTTAACTCCAGGAAGTAAAAATCCATTTTCCAACACTAAAGGATTAGGTTCATTAACTGTCTTCTATTCCAAGATTCGGATTAATTACACCATCCTCTTAATAAGCATGTTCCGAGTCTATTTACCCTATGACCCTCTTGCCATGTTCCCATGATTCACCCATGAACCTCTTGCCATGATCACATGGTTAACCCTTGACCCTGTTGTCATGATCCCATGTTTAACCCATGACCCTCTTGCCATGATCACATGGTTAACCCATGACCTCTTGCCATGATCAAATGGTTAACCCATGACCCCATTGCCATGATCACATGGCACACGCATGACCTTGTTGCCATGATCACATGCTTAACCCATGACCCTCTTGCCATGATCTCTTGGTTAAACAATGACCCTGTAGCCACGATCACATTATTAACCCATGACTGCGTTGACATGATCGCATGGTTAAACCTTGACCCTCTTGCCATGATCCCATGGTTAACTAATGACCCTATTGCCATGATCCCCTGGTTAACCCATAACCCTCTTGCCATGATCCCACGGTTAACTCATGACTCTATTTCCATGATCCCCTAGTTAACCCATAACCCTCTTGCCATGATCCATTGTTAGCCCATAACCCTCTTTCCATGATCCCAAGGTTAACACATGACCCTCTTGCCATGATCCCATGGTTAACCCATGATCCTCTTGCCATGATCATACGGTTAACCCATGACCCTCTTGCCGTTATCCAATGGTTAACACATGCCCCTCTTGCCAAGATCCCATGGTTAACCCATGACATTCTTGCCATGATTCGATGGTTAACCCATGACCCTCTTGCCATGATCACATGGTAAACCCATAACCTCGTTGCCATGATCAAATGGTTAACCCTTGACCCTTTTGCCTTGATCCCATGGATAACACATAACCATCTTGCCATGATAAAATGGTTAACCCATGACACTCATCTCATGATCACATTGTAAACCTATGACCCCGTTGCCACGATCACAGGCATAACCCATGTCCCTCTTGCCATGATCCTTTGGTTAACCATTGACCCTGTTGCCATGTTCACATGGTTAACCCATGACCCCGTTGGCATGATCTCATGGTTAACCCATGATCCTCATGCCATGATCCCATGGTTAACTCATGACGCTTTTGCCATCATCACATGGTTAACGCATGACCTCGTTGCCATGATCACATGCTTAACCCATGACCCTCTTTCAATGTTCCCAGGTTAATACACGACCCTCCTGCCATGATCCCATGGTTAACCCATGACCTTCTTGCTACGATCCAATGATTAACACATGAACCTCTTGCCATGATCACATGGTTAACCCGTGACCCTCTTGCCATGATCACATTGTTAACCCCTGACCCGATTGCTATGATCACCTGGTTAACCCCTGACCCCGTTGCCATGATCACATGGTTAACCCATGACCTAATTGCCATAAACCCATGGTTAAGCCATGACCCTCTTGCCATGATCCAATGGTTAACCCGTGACCCTCTTGCCATGATCACATGGATAACTCGTGACCCTGTTGCCATGATCTCATGTTAAACCAATGACCCTATTGTCATGATCCCATGGTAAACCCAAGACCCCGTTGCCATGATCACATGCATAACCCATAACCCTCTTGCTATGATCTCTTGGTTAACCAATGACCTTGTTGCCATGATCACATGCACAACCCATGACCCCGTTGAAATGATCGAATGGTTAACCCTTGACCCTCTTGCCATGATCCTATGGTTAACTCATGACCCTATTGCCATGATCCCCTGGTTAACCCATAACCCTCTTGCCATGATCTCATGGTTAACCCATGACCCTCTTGCCATGATCAAATGCTTAAACCATAACCCCGTTGCCATGATCACATTGTTAACCATTGACCTTCTTGCATTGATACCAAGGATAACAGAAAACCCTCTTTTCATGATCACTTGGTTAACCCATGACTCTTGTCATGATCAAATGGTAAACCCATGACCCCGTTACCATGATCACATGCTTAACCCATGAACCTCTTGCCATGATTCCTTGGTTAACCAATGACCCTGTTGCCATAATCACATGGATAACCCATGACCCCGTTGCCATGATCTCATGGTTAACCCATGATCCTCTTGTCATGATCCCATGGTTAACGCAAGACCCTCTTGCCATGATCACATGGTTAACCCGTGACCCTCTGGCAATGTTCCCATGGTTAACACATGATCTCTTGCAAAGATCAAATGGTCAACCCGTGACCTTTTTGCCATGATCTCTTGGTTAACCAATGACCTTGTTGCCATGATCAAATGGTTAACCCATGACCACGTTGACATGATCGCAGGGTTACCTTTTGAAACTCTTGCCATGATCCCATGGCGAACTCATGACCCTATTGCCATGATCCTCTGGTTAACCCATAACCCTCTTGCCATTATCCCATGGTTAACTCATGACCCAATTGCCATGATCCCCGGGTTAACCCATAACCCTTTTGCCACGATCCCATGATTAACCCATAACCCCCTTAAAATGATCCCGTGGTTAACACATGACCCTCATGCCACGATCCCATGGTCAACCCATAACCCACTTGCGATGATCCCATGGTTAACACATGACCCTCATGCCACGATCCCATGGTTAACCCATGTCCGTCTTGCCATAACCACATGGTTATCCCACCCTATTGCCATGTTCCCATGGTTAACTCATGACCCTCTTGCCATGATCTCATGGTTAACCCATGACCCTCTTTACATGATGCCAATGTTAACCTTTAACCCTCTTCCCATTATCACTTGGTTAACCCATAACCCCGTTGCCATGATCACATAGTTAACCCTTGACCCTCTTGCCTTGATCCCATGGATAACACATGACCCTCTTGCCATGATCACATGGTTAACCAATGACACTCTTGTCCTGATTACATGGTAAACCCACGATCCCGTTGCCATGATCACATGCTTAACCCATGACACTCTTGCCATGATCCCTTGGTTAACCAATGACCGTGTTGCCATGATCACATGGTTAACCCATGACCCCGTTGCCCTGAATGCATGGTCAACCCATGACCCTCTTTCCATGATCCCATGGTTAACTCATGACCCTCTAGCCATGATCACTTGGTTAACCCGTGAACCTCGTGCCAAGATCACATGGATAACCCGTGACCCCGTTGCCATGATCCCATGTTAAACCCATGACCATCTAGCCATGATCCCATGGTTAACCCATGACCTCTTGCCATGATGACATGATTAACCCCTAACCCCGTTGCCATGATCACATGGTCAACCCATGACCCTCTTGCCATGATCCCATGGTTAACCCGTGACCCTCTTGCCATGATTACATGGTAAACCCATGACCCTGTTGCGGTGATCACAAGCTTAACCCATGACCATCTTGTCATGTTCCCTTGGTTAACACATGACCCTCTTGCCATGATCCTACAGTTGACAGATGACCCTCTTGTCATGATCACTTGGTTAACCCAATGACCCTTTTGCCTTGATCCCATTGATAACACATGATCCTTTTGCCATGATCACAGGCTTAAGCCATGACCCTATTGTCATGATCACAAGGTTAACCCATGAGCTCATTATCATGATCACATTGTTAACCCATGACCTCGTTGCCATTATCCAATGGTTAACTCATGACCCTCTTGCCATTATCCAATGGTTAACTCATGAACCACTTGCCATGATCATATGGTTAACCCATGACACTCTTTCCATGATCCCATGGTTAACCCATGGCCCTCTTGCCATGATCACATGGTTAACCTATGACCCTGTTGCCTTGATCCCATGTTTAACCTATGACCAGTTGCCATGATCACATGGTTAACCCATGACCTGGTTGGCATGATCATCTGGTTAACCGCAGACCTCGTTGCCATGATCACATGGTTAACCAATGACCCCATTGCCATGATCCCATGGTTCACCCATGACCTTCTTGCCATGATCGCATGGTTAAGCCACGTCCCTCTTGCCATAATCACATGGTAAACCCAGGACCCCGTTGCGATGATCACATGCTTAACCCATGACCCTATTTCCATGTTCCCATGGTTAAAACATGACTCTCTAGCCAAGATCACATGGTTAACCCATGAGCCCATTGCCATGATCACATAGTTAACCCGTGACGCTCTTGCCATGATCATATGGTTAACCCATGACCCGGTTGCCACAATCGCCTGGTTAACCCCTGACCCCGTCGCCATGATCACTTGGTTAACCCATGACCCCATTGCCATGAACCCATGGTTAAGCAGAGACCCACTTGCCATGATCCAATGGTTAACCCGTGACCCTCTTGCCATGATCACATGGATAACCCGTGACCCCGTTGCCATGATCCCATGTTTAACCCATGACCCTCTAGACATGATCCCATTGTTAACCCATGACCTCTTGCCATGATCACATGGTTAACCAATAACACTCATTCCATGATCAAATGGTAAACCCATGCCCCGTTGCCATGATCACATTCAAAATCGATGACCCTCATGCCATGATCTCCTGGTCAACCAATGACCTTGTTGCCATGATCGCATGGATAACCCATGACCCCGTTGACATGATCGTATGGTTAACCCTTGACCCTCTTGCCATGATCCCATGGTTAACTCATGACCCTATTGCCATGATCCCCTGGTTAACCCATAACCCTCTTGCCATGATCGTTAACATATGACCCTATTGCCATGACCACATGGTTATCCCATGAAACTCTTGTGATGATCACATGGTAAACCCAGGACCCCGTTACCATGATCACATGCTTAACCCATGACTTTCTGGCCATGATCCTTTGGTTAACCAATGATCCTGTTGCCATGATCACATGGTTAACGCATGACCCCGTTGCCATGATCTCATGGTTAACCCATGACCCTCTTGCCATGATCCCATGGTTAACTCATGACCCTCTTGCCAAGATCACATGGTTAACCCATGACCCCGTTGCCATGATTATATGCTTAACCCATGACCTTCTTGCCTTGTTCCCATGGTTAACACATGACCCTCTTGATATGATCTCATGGTAAACCCCTGACCCTCTTGCTATGATCCCATGGTTAACCCATGACCCTCTTACCATGATCACAAGGTTAACCCGTGACCCTCTTTCCATGATCACCTGGTTAACCCCAGACCCTGTTGCCATGATCACCTGGTTAACCCCTGACCCCGTTGCCATGATCCAATGGTTAACAAACAACCCTCTTGCCTTGATCCCACGTTTAACCCATGACCCTCTTGCCATGATCACAAGGTAAACGCATGACCCCGTTGCCTTTATCACATGGTAATCCCATAACCCCATTGCCATGATCACATGGTAAACCCATGACCCGTTGCCATGATCACATGCTTAACCAATGTCCCTCTTGCCATAATCCAATGGTTAACCCTTGACCTTCTTGCCATAATCATATGGATAACCCATGACCCCGTTGGCTTGATCCCATGTTTAACCCGTGACCCTCTTGCCATGATACCATTGTTAACCTTTGATCTCTTGCCATGATCACATGCTTAACCCATGACCTTCGTTCCATAATTTCTTGGTTAACCAATGACCCTATTGCCATGATCATATGGTTAACCCATGACCCTGTTGACGTGATCGCATGGTTAACCCTTGACCCTCTTGCCAAGATCCCTTGGTTAACTCATGACCCTCTTGCCATGATCACATGGTTAACTCATGACCCTATTGCTATGATCCCCTGGTTAACCCATAACCCTATTTCCATGATCCCATGGTTAACCCATGTCCCTCATGCCATGATCATATGGTTAGCCCATATCCCCATTGCCATGATCACATTGTTAACCCTTGACCTTCTTGCCATGATCACTTGGTTATCCATTGACACTCTTGTCAAGATCACATGGTAAACCCAGGTCCCCGTTGCAATGATCAAATGCTTAACCCATGACCCTCTTTCCAAGATCCCTTGGTTAACCCATGACCCCATTACCATGATCTCATGGTTAACCCCTGACCCTGTTGCCATGATCCCATGGTTAAATGATGACCCTCTTGCCAAGATCACATGGTTAACCCATGACCCCGTTGCCATGATTATATGCTTATCCCATGACCCTCTTGCCTTGTTCCCATGGTTAACACATGACCCTCTTGATATGATCCCATGGTTAACCCATTACCCTCTTGCCATGATCCCATGGTTAACCCATGACCCTCTTACCATGATCATATGGTTAACCCGTGACCCTCTTGCCATGATCCCACGGTTAACCTACGACCCACTTGCCATGATCCCTTGGTTAACCCTTGACCCTCTTGCCATGATCACAAGGTAAACCCAGGACGCCATTGCCATGATCACATGCTTAACCAATGTCCCTCTTGCCATGATCCAACGATTAACCCGTGACCCTCTTGCCATAATCATATTGATAACCCATGACCTCGTTGCCTCGATCCCATGTTTAACCCGTGACCCTCTTGCCATGATCTGATTGTTAATCTTTGATCTCTTGCCATGCTCAAATGGTAAACCGATGACCCTTTTGCCATGATCACATGCTTAACCCATGACCTTCATGCCATAATCTCTTGGTTAACCAATGACCCTATTGCCATGATCCCATGGTTAACTCATGACCTTCTGGCCATAATCACATGGTAAACCCCTGACCCTGTTGACATGATCGCATGGTTAACCCTTGACCCTCTTGCCATGATCCTTTGGTTAACTTATGTCCCTCTTGCCATGATCACATGGTTAACTCATGACCCTATTGCCATGATCCCCTGGTTAACCCATAACCCTCTTGCATGATCACACGGTTAACCCATAACCCCATTGCCATGATCACATTGTTAACCTTTGACCTTCTTGCCATGATCACTTGGTTATCCCATGACACTCTTGTCATGTTCCCATGGTTAACTCATGACCCTATTGCCACGATCAAATGGTTAACCCTGTTGCCATGATCAAATGGTTAACCCATGACCCCGTTGACATGATCGCATGGTTAAACCTTGACCTTCTTGCCATGATCCCATGGTTAACTCATGACCCTATTGCCATGATCCCCTGGTTAACCTATAACCCTCTTGCCATGATCATTTGCCTAACCCATGACCCTCTTGTCATGTTCCCATGGTTAACACAAGACCTTCTTGCCATGATCCCATGGTTAACCCATGACCTTGTTGCCATGATCTGTTGGTGACCCAATGACCTTGTTGCCATGATCACATGGATAACCCATGACCCCGTTGACATGATCGCATGGTTAACCCTTGACCCTATTGGAATGATCCCATGGTTAACTCATGACCCTATGGCCATGAACCCCTGGTTAACCGATATCCCTCTTGCCATGATCCCATGGTTAACCTATGACCCTATTGCCATGATCACATGGTTAACCCATAACCCCGTTGCTATGATCACATCGTTAACCCTTGAACCTCTTGCCATGATCACTTGGTTATCCCAGTTAACCCGTAACCCTGTTGCCATGATCCCATGGTTAACCTACGACCCTCTTTCCATGATCCCATGGTTAACCCATGACCCTCATGCCATGATCACAAGGTAAACCCCTGACCCCGTTGCCATGATCACATGGTAAACCCGTGACCCCGTTGTCATGATCACATGCTTAACCGATGTCCCTCTTGCCCTGCTCCAATGGTTAACCCGTGACCCTCTTGCCATGATCATATGGATAACCCATGACCCCGTTGACTTGATCCCAAGTTTAACCCGTGACCCTCATGCCACGATCCCATTATTAACCTTTGATCTTTTGCCATGCTCAAATGGTAAACCGATGACCCTTTTGCCATGATCACATGCTTAACTCATGACCTTCGTGCCATAATCTCTTGGTTAACCAATGACCCTACTCACGTGATCGCATGGTTAACCCTTGACCCTCTTGCCATGATCCCTTGGTTAACTCATGACCCTCTTGCCATGATCACATGGTTAACTCATGACCCTATTGCCATGATCCCCTGGTTAACCCATAACCCCCTTTCCATGATCCCATGGTTAACCCATGTACCTCATGCCAAGATCATATGGTTAACCCATAACCCCATTGCCATGATCACATAGTTAACCCTTGGCCTTTTTGCCATGATCACTTGGTTATCCCATGACACTCTTGTCATGATCACTTGGTAAACCCAGGTCCCCACTGCAATGATCAAATGCTTAACCCATGACCCTCTTGCCATGATCCTTTGGTTAACACATGACCTCGTTACGATGATCTCATGGTTAACCCCTGACCCTCTTGCCATTATCCCATGGTTAACTGATGACCCTCTTGCCAAGATCACATGGTTAACCTATGACCCCGTCGCCATGATTATATGCTTAACCAATGACCCTCTTGCCTTGTTCCCACGGTTAACACATGACCCTCTTGATCGATTTGATCCCTTGTTTAACCCATTAACCTCTTGCCATGATCCCATGGTTAACCCATGACCCTCTTACCATGATCACATGGTTAACCCGTGACCCTCTTGCCATGATCCCATGGTTAACCTACGACCCACTTGCCATGATCCCATGGTTAACCCATGACCCTCTAGCAATGATCACAAGGTAAACCCATGACCCCGTTGCCATGATCACATGGTAAACCCATGACCCCGTTGCCATGATCACATGCTTAAATAACGTCCCTCTTGCCATGATCCAATGGATAATTTAAATTGTGATCCTAATTTATTTCCAACCACTTTCTCTACTTAACCAACTTATCGGATTTCTCGCGAAATTAGTCGAATTGGTAACCCAATCCTTGTGTTCGACCTCGGTAGACTCTTACCGTGTTTTTATTACTTGCGACGACCCGGTACACTTGCCGGAGTCACAACAACAGCAAGATCACCAAAATCCGATATTTGTAGCTCTTGTTATGCTTTGCACAAGACAACAAGGTCAGGATGAGTGAAAAATCCGAAAATTAACAATGTTGAGCAAATAAGCCCAATTAAGCCCAATAATGTAAAAGCATAAACAATGATTGAAAAAGTTGTCTAATTTCCGTCTCTCTCTAACTTGTGCGGCTGTAAACAACTATTTATGATTATTGATCGTGACCTTACCCTAGACCAAATTAAGGGCCTCTCAATAAGCTTTCCAACAAGGTATCATATCCCTTAATTGGGCTTAAGAGGAGTAAGTTAGGCCCATTTAAGTGAAGGAACATCATGGACTACGCACTGATCCGTGCCAGAGAACTCGGGACCCAATTTAGCCATGATTTTGGCAAAATTTGACAATTCTAGTGAATAGTTAAAATTGTAGGTCTCTTCCTTATCTTTATAAGCACAGCAAGATCACAAAAGTCCGATATCTGTAGCTTTAGTTATGCTCTACGCAAGGCAACAAGGTCAGGATGAGTGAAAAATCCGAAAATTAACAATTTTTAGCAATTAAGCCCAATAATGTATAAGCAAAAACCATGATTGAAAAAGTTGTCTAATTTCCGTCTCTCTCTGACTTGTGCGGCTGTAAACAGTTATTTATGCTTATTAATCCTGACCAAACCCTAGACCAAATTAAGGGCCTCCGAATAAGCTTTCCAACAAGTTATCATATGCCTTAATTGGGCTTAAGATGGAGAAAGTTAGGGCCATTTAAGTGAAGGAACATCATGGACTGCGTACAGATCCGCACCAAAGAACTCGGGACCCAATTTAGCCATGATTTTGGCCTAATTTAACAATTCTATTGAAACCTGAAATTATACGTCTCTTTCGTATCTTTCAAGGGACAGCAAGATCACCAAAATCCGATATCTGTAGATCTAGTTATGCTCTGCGCAAGGCAACAAGGTCAGGATGAGTGAAAAATCCGAAAATCAACAATGTTTAGCAATTAAGCCCAATAATGTAAAAGTACAAACTTTGATTGTGAAAGTTGTCTAATTTCCGTCTCTCTCTGTCTTGTGTGGCTGTAAACTGTTATTTACGCTTATTAATCCTGACCTAACATTAGACCAAATTAAGGGCCTCTATATCAACTTTCCAACAAGGTATCATTTGCCTTAATTGGGCTTAAGATGAGTAAGTTAGGCCCATTTAAGTGTAGGAACATCATGGACTGCGCACTGATCCGCGCAAGAGAACTCGGGACCCAATTTAGCCTTGATTATGGCCTAATTTGACAATTCTTGTGAACCTGAAAATGTTGCTATCTTCCTTATCTTTCTAAGGATAGCAAGATCACCAAAATCCGATATTTGTAGCTCTAATTATGCTCTGCACAAGGCAACAAGATCAGGATGAGTGAAAAATCCAAAAATTAACAATGTTTAGCAATTAAGCCCAATAATGTAAAAGCAAAAACAATGATTGTAAAAGTTGTCTAATTTCCGTCTCTCTATGGCTTGTGCGGCAGTAAACTGCTATTTATGCTTATTAATCCTGACCTAACCCTAGACCAAAGTAAGGGTCTCTGAATAAGCTTTCCAACAAGGTATCATCTGCCTTAATTAGGCTTAAGATAAATAAGTAAGGCCCATTTAAGTGAAGGAACATCATGGACTGCGCACTGATCCGCGCCAGAGAACTCGGGACCCAATTTAGCCTTGATTTTGGCCTAATTTGACAATTCTTGTGAATCCTGAAAATGTAGGTATCTTCCTTATCTTTCTAGGGACAGCAAGATAACCCAAATCCGATATCTGTAGCTCAAGTAATGCTCTGCGTAAGGCAACAAGGTCAGGATGAGTGAAAAATCCGAAAATAAACAATGTTTAGCAATTAAACCCAATTAAGCCCAAAAATGTAAAAGCAAAAACAATGATTGTAAAAGTTGTTTAATTTCCGTCTCTCTATTGCTTCTGTGGCTGTAAACTGCAATTTATGCTTATTAATTCAGACCAAACCCTAGACCAACTTAAGGGCCTCTGAATAAGCTTTCCGCGCCAGATAACTCGGGACCCAATTTAGCCTTGATTTTGGCATAATTTGACAATTCTTGTGACACTTGAAATTGTAGGTCGCTTCCTTATATTTATAGTTACAGAATAATCACCAAAATCCGATATATGTAGCTCTAGTTATGTTATGCGCAATGCAAAAAGGTCAGGATGAGTGAAAAATTCGAAAATTAACAATGTTTAGCAATTAAGCCCAATAACATGAAAGCAAAAACAATGATTGTAAAAGTTGTCTAATTTCCACCTCTCTCTGGCTTGTGCAGCTATAAACTGTTATTTATGGTTATTAATCTTGACCTAACTGTAGACCAAATTAAGCCTCTGAATAAGTTTACAACAAGGTATCATATGCCTTAATTGGGGTTAAGATGAGTAAGTAGGCCCATTTAAGTGAAGGAACATCATGGACTGTGCACTGACCCGCGCCATAGAACCTGGGACCCAATTTAGCCCTGATTTTGGCCTAATTTGACAATTATTGTGAAACCTGAAATTGTAGGTCTCTTCCTTATCTTTCTATGGACATCAAGATCGCCAAAATCTTATATCTGTAGCTCTAGCTATGCTCTGCGCAAGGCAACAAGGTCAGGATGAGGAAAAAATCCGAAAATTAACAATGTCTAGCAATTAAGCCCAATAATGTAAAAGCGAAAACAATGATTATAAAAGTTGTCCAATTTCCGTCTCTCTATGGATTGTGCGACTGTAAGCTGTTTTTTATGCTTATTAATTCTATCCCAACCCTAGACCAAATTAAGGGCCTCTGAATAAGCTTTCCAACAAGATATCATATGCCTTAATTGAGCTAAAGATGACCAAATTAGGCCCATTTAAGTGAAGGAACATCATGGACAGTGCACTGATCCGCGCCAGAGAACTCGGGACCGAATTTATCCTTGATTTTGGCGTAATTTGACAATTCTTGTGAAACCTGAAAATATAGTTATCTTCCTTATCTTTCCAGGGACAGCAAGATCAACAAAATCCGATATCTGCAGCTCTAGTTATGCTCTGAAAAACGCAACAAGGTTAGGATTAGTGAAAAATCTGAAAATTAACAATGTTTATCAATTAAGCCCAATAATGTAAAATCAAAAACAATGATTGTAAAAGTTGTCTAATCTTAGTCTCTTTCTGTCTTGTGCGGCTGTAAACTTCTATTTATGCTTATTAATCCTGACGTAACCCTAGACCAAATTAAGGGCCTCTGAATAAGCTTTCCAACAAGGTATCATATGCCTTAATTGGGGTTAAGATGAGTAAGTTAGTCCCATTTAAGTGAAGGAACATCATGGACCGCGCACTGATCTGTGCCAGAGAACTCGGGACCCAATTTAGCCTTGATTTTGGCCTAATTTGACAATTATTGAGAAACGTGAAATTGTAGGTCTCTTCCTTATCTTTCTAGGGACAGCAAGATCACCAAATTCCGATATTTGTAGCTCTAGTTATGCTCTGCGCAAGGCAACAAGGTCAGGATGAGTGAAAAATCCGAAAATTAACAATGTTTAGCAATTAATCCCAATAATGTAAAAGCAAAAACAATGATTGTAAAAGTTGTCTAATCTCAGTCTCTCTCTGGCTTGTGCGGCTGTAAACTGCTATTTATGCTTATTAATCCTGACCTAACCCTAGACCAAATGAAGGGCCTCTGAATAAGCTTTCCAAAAAGGTTCATATGCATTAATTGGGCTTAAGATGAGTAAGTTAGTCCCATTTAAGTGAAGGAACATCATGGACCGCGCACTGATCTGTGCCAGAGAACTCGGGACCCAATTTAGCCTTGATTTTGGCCTAATTTGACAATTATTGAGAAACGTGAAATTGTAGGTCTCTTCCTTATCTTTCTAGGGACAGCAAGATCACCAAATTCCGATATTTGTAGCTCTAGTTATGCTCCAAAGCAACAAGTGATGAGTGAAAAATCCAAAATTAACAATACAATTAACCCAATAATTAAACAAAAACAATGATTAAAATTTCAATCCCCTCCCCAACAATAAACACCAACCCAACAAAAACCCAAAACAAAAAAAAAAAAAACCAAAAACTTCTTTTTTGCTATTATTTTGATTGTAGTCTCTTCCTTATTTTTCTAGGGACAATAAGATCACCAAAATCCGATATCTGTAGCTCTAGTTATGCTCTGCGCAAGGCAACAAGGTCAGGATGAGTGAAAATCCGAAAATTAACAATGTTTAGCAATTAAGCCCAATTAACCCCAATAATGTAAAAGGAAAAAACAATGATTGTAAAAGTTGTGTAATTTCAGTCTCTCTCTGGCTGGTGCGGGTGTAAACTGTTACTTATGCTTATTAATCCTGACCTAACCCTAGACCAAATTAAGGACCTCTGAATATGCTTTCCAACAAGGTATCATATGCCTTAATTTGGCTTAAGATGAGTAAGTTAGGCCCATTAAAGTGAAGGAACATCATGGACTGCACTCTATTCCGCGCCTGAGAACTCGGGACCCAATTTAGCCTAGATTTTGGCCTTATTTCACAATTCTTCTGACACCGGAAATTGTAGGTATCTTCCTTGTCTTTCTTGGGACAGCAAGATCACCAAAATCCGATATCTATAGCTCACGTTATGGTCTGCGCAAAGAAACTGGGTCAGGATGAGTGAAAAATCCAAAAATTAACAATGTTTAGCAATTAAGCCCAATAATGTAAAAGCAAAAACAATGATTGTAAAAGTTGTCTAATTTCCATCTCTCTCTGGCTTGTGCGGCTGTAAACTTCTAGTTATGCTTATTAATCCTAACCTAACCCTTGACCAAATTAAGGGCCTCCGAATAAGCTTTCCAACAAGGTATCATTAGCCTTAATTGGGCTTAAGATGAATAAGTTAGGCGCATTTAAGTGAAGGAACATCATGGACTGCATACTGATCTGTGTCAGAGAACTCTGGACCTAATTTAGCCTTGATTTTGGCGTAATTTGACAATTATTGTGAAACGTGATATTGTAGGTCTCTTCCTTATCTTTCTATGGACAGCAAGATCACCAAAATCCAATATCTGTAGCTCAGGTTATGCTCTGCGCGAGGCAACAAGGTTAGGATGAGTGAAAAATCCGAAAATTAACAATGTTTAGAAATTAAGCCCAATAATGTAAAAGAAAAAACAATGATTGTAAAAGTTGTCTAATTTTCGTCTCTCTTTGGATTTTGCGGCTGTAAACTCTTTTTTATGCTTATTAATCCTGACCTTACCCTAGACCAAATTAAGGACCTCTGAATAAGCTTTCCAACTACGTATCATATGCCTTAATTGGGGTTGAGATGAGTAAGTTAGGCCCATTTAAGTGACAGAACATCATGGAGCGCGCACTGATCCACGCCAGAGAACACGGGATCCAATTTAACCTTGATTTTGGCCTAATTTCACAATTGTTGTGAAACCTGAAAATGTAAGTATCTTCCTTATCTTTCTAGGGACAGCAAGATCACCAAAATCCGATATCTGTAGCTCTAGTTATGCTCCGCGCAAGGCAACAAGGTCTGGATGAGTGAAAAATCCGAAAGTTAACAATGTTTAGCAATTAAGCCCAATAATGTAAAAGCAAAAACAATGATTGTAAAAGTTGTGTAATTTCCGTCTCTCTCTGGCTTGTGCGGCTGTAAACTACTATTTATGCTTATTAATCCTTACCTAACCCTAGACCAAATTAAGGGCCTCTGAATGAGATTTCCAACAAGGTATCATATGCCTTAATTGGGGTTGAGATGAGTAAATTAGGCCCATTTAAGTGACGGAACATCATGGAGCACGCACTGATCCACGCCAGAGAACTCAGGATCCAATTTAACCTTGATTTTGGCCTAATTTGACAATTCTTGTGAAACATGAAATTGTAGGTCTCTTCCTTATCTTTCTTGGTACAACAAGATCACCAAATTCCGATATCTGTAGCTCAAGTTATGCTTTGCACAAGATACACAAGGTCAGGATGAGTGAAAAATCTGACAACTAACAATGTTTAGAAATTAAGCCCAATTAAGTCTAATAATGTAAAAGCAAAAACAATGATTGTAAAAGTTGTCTAATTTCCATCTCTCTGTGGCTTGTGCGGCTGTAAACTGCTATTTATGCTGTTTAATCGTGACCTAACCCTAGACCATATTAAGGTCCTCTGAATAAGCTTTCCAACAAGGTAGCATAAGCCTTAATTGGGCTTAAGATGAGTAAGTTAGGCCTATTTAAGTGAAGGAACATCATGGACGGCGCACTGATCCGCGCCAGAGAACTCGGGACCCAATTTAGCCTTGATTTTAGCCTAATTTGACAATTATTGTGAAACCTGAAAATGTAGGTGTCATCCCTATCTTTCTAGGGACAGTAATATCACCAAAATACGATATCTGTAGCTCTAGTTATGCTCTGTGCAAGGCAACAAGGTCAGGATGAGTGAAAAATCCGAAAATTAACAATGTTTAGCAATTAAGCCCAAAAAAGCCCAGTAATGTAAAATCAAAAACGATGATTGTAAAAGTTGTCTAATTTCCGTCTTTCTCTGGCTTGTGCGGCTGTAAACTGTTTTTTATGCTTATTAATCCTGACATAACCCTAGATCAAACTAAGGGCCTCTGAATAAGCTTACCAACAAGGTCTCATATGCCTTAATTGAGCTAAAGATGAGTAAGTTAGGCCCATTTAAGTGATGGAACATCATGGACTGTGCATTGATCCCCGCGAGAGAACTCGGGACCCAATTTAGCCTTGATTTTGGCCTTATTTGACAATTCTTGTGAAACCAGAAAATGTAGGTATCTTCCTTATCTTTCTAGGGACATCAAGATCACCAAAATCTGATATTTGTAGCTCTAGATATGCTCTGCGCAAGGCAACAAGGTCAGGATGAGTGAAAAATCCGAAAATTAAAAATGTTTAGCAATTATGCCCAATTAAGCCCAATAATGTAAAAGCAAAAACAATGATTGTAAAAGTTGCCTAATTTCCGTCTCTCTCTGGCTTGTGTGACTTTAAACTGCTATTTATGCTTATTAATGGTGAATAAACCCTAGACCAAATTTAGGTCTTGTGAATAAGCTTTCCAACAAGGTATCATATGCCTTAATTGGGCTTAAGATGAGTAAGTTAGGCCTATTTAAGTGAAGGAACATCACTGACTGCATACTGATCCGGGCCAGAGAACTCGGGTCCCAATTTAGCCTTGATTTTGGACTAATTTGACAATTATTGTGAAACCTGAAATTGTAGGTCTCTTCCTTATCTTTCTAGGGACAGTAAGATCACCAAAATCAGATATCTGTTGCTCTAGTTATGCTCTGCGCAAGGCAACAAGGTCAGGAATAGTGAAAAATCCAAAAATTAACAATGTTTAGCAATTAAGCCCAGTAATGTAAAAGCAATAACAATGATTGTAATAGTTGTCTAATTTCCGTCTCTCTCTGACTTGTGCGGCTGTAAACTGCTTTTTATGCTTATTAATCCTGACATAACCCAAGACCAAATTAAGGGACTCTTAATAAGCTTTCCAACAAGGTTTCATATGCCTTAATTGGGCTTAAGATAAGCAAGTTAGGCCCATTTAAGTAAAGGAAAATCATGGACTGCGCACTGATCCGCGCTAGAGAACTCGTGACCCAATTTAGCCTTGATTTTTGCCTAATTTGACAATTGTTGTGAAACATGAAATTGTAGGCCTCTTCCTTATCTTTCTAGGGACAATAAGATCACCTAAATCCAATATCTGTAGCTCTAGTTATGCTCTGCCCAAGGCAACAAGGTCAGGATGAGTGAAAAATCCGAAAATTAACAATGTTTAGCAATTAAGCCCAATAATGTAAAAGCAATAACAATGATTGTAAAAGTTGTTTAATTTCCATCTCTCTCTGACTTGTGCGGCTGTAAACTGCTTTTTATGCTTATTAATCCCGACCTAACCATAGACCAAATTAAGGGCCTCTGAATAAGCTTTCCAACAAGGTATCATATGCCTTAATTGAGCTAAAGACGAGTAAGTTAGGCCCATTTAAGTGAAGGAACATCATGGACTGCGCACTGATCTGTGCCAGAGAACTCGGGGCCCAATTTAGCCTTGATTTTGGACTAATTTGACAATTCTTGTGAAACTTGAAAATGTAGGTATCTTCCTTATCTTTCTAGGGACAACAAGATTACCAAAATGCGATATCTGTAGCTCACGTTATGCTCTGTGCAAAGAAACAAGGTCAGGATGAGTGAAAAATCTGAAAATTAACAATGTATAACAATTAAGCCCAATTAAGCCCAATAATGTAAAAGCAAAAACAATGATTGTAAAAGTTGTTTAATTTCCGTCTCTCTCTGGCTTGTACGGCTGTAAACTGCTATTTATGCTTATTAATCCTGACCTAACCCTTGATCAAATTAAGGGCATCTGAATAAGCTTTCCAACAAGGTATGATATGCCTTAATTGGGCTTAAGATGAGTAAGTGAGACTCATTTAAGTGAAGGAACATCATGGTCTGTGCACGGATCCGCGCTAGAGAAATCGGGACCCAATTTAGCCTTGATTTTGGCCTATTTTGACAATTCTAGTGAAACCTGAAATAGATGGTCTCTTCCTTATCTTTCTAGGGACAACAAGATCACCAAAATCCGATAGCTGTAGCTCTAGCTATGCTATGCGCAAGGCAACAAGGTCAGGATGAGTGAAAAGTCCGAAAATTAATAAAGTTTAGCAATTAAGCTCAATTAAGCCCAATAATGTAAAAGCAAAATCAATGATTGTAAAAGTTGTCTAATTTTCGTCTCTCTATGGCTTGTGCGGCAGTAAACTGCTATTATGCTTTTTAATCATGACCTAACCCTAGACCAAATTAAGGGTCTCTAAATAAGCTTTCTAACAAGGTTTCATATGCCTTAATTGGGCTTAAGATGCGTAAGTTAGGCCCATATAAGGGAAGGAACGTCATGGACTGTGCACTGATCCGCGCCAGAGAAATCGGCATCCAATTTAGCCTTGATTTTGGCCTATTTTGACAATTCTAGTGAAACCTGAAATAGAAGGTCTCTTCCTTATCTTTCTAGGGACAACAAGATCACCAAAATCCGATATCTGTAGCTCTAGATATGCTATTCGCAAGGCAACAAGGTCAGGATGAGTGAAAAATCCGAAAATTAATAAAGTTTAGCAAGTAAGCTCATTTAAGCCCAATAATGTAATAGCAAAAACAATGATTGGAAAAGTTGTCTAATTTCCGTCTCTCTCTGGCTTGTGCGGCAGTAAACTGCTATTATGCTTATTAATCTTGACCTAACCCTAGACCAAATAAACGGAATCTGAATAAGCTTTCTAACAAGGTATCATATGTTTAATTGGGGTTAAGATGAGTAAGTTAGGCCCATTTAAGTGAAGGAACATCATGGACTGCGCACTGATCCGTGCAAGAGAACTCGGGACCCAATTGAGCCTTGATTTGGACCTAATTTGACAATTTTTGTGAAAACTGAAATTATAGGTCTCTTCCTTATCTTTCTAGGGACAGCAAGATCACCAAAATCCGATATCTGTAGCTCTTGTTATGCTTTGCGGAAGACAACAAGGTCAGGATGAGTGAAAAATCCGAAAATTAACAATGTTGAGCAAATAAGCCCAATTAAGCCCAATAATGTAAAAGCAGAAACAATGATTGAAAAAGTTGTCTAATTTCCGTCTCTCTCTAACTTGTGCGACTGTAAACAACTATTTATGCTTATTAATTGTGACCTTACCCTAGACCAAATTAAGGGCCTCTCAATAAGCTTTCCAACAAGGTATCATATCCCTTAATTGGGCTTAAGAGGAGTAAGTTATGCCCATTTAAGTGAAGGAACATCATGGACTGCGCACTGATCCGTGCCAGAGAACTCGGGACCCAATTTAGCCATGATTTTGGAAAAATTTGACAATTCTAGTGAATACTGAAAATTGTAGGTCTCTTCCTTATCTTTATAAGGACAGCAAGATCACAAAAATCCGATATCTGTAGATCTAGTTATGCTCTGCGCAAGGCAACAAGGTCAGGATGTGTGAAAAATCCGAAAATCAACAATGTTTAGCAATTAAGCCCAATTAAGTCCAATAATGTAAAAGGACAAACTTTGATTGTGAAAGTTGTCTAATTTCCGTCTCTCTCTGTCTTGTGTGGCTGTAAACTGTTATTTACGCTTATTAATCCTGACCTAACGTTAGACCAAATTAAGGGCCTCTATATAAACTTTCCAACAAGGAATCATATGCCTTAATTGGGCTTAAGATGAGTAAGTTAGGCCCATTTAAGTGTAGGAACATCATGGACAGCGCACTGATCCGCGCAAGAGAACTCGGGACACAATTTAGCCTTGATTTTGGCCTAATTTGACAATTCTTGTGAAACCTGAAAATGTTGGTATCTTCCTTATCTTTCTAGGGACAGCAAGATCCCCAAAATCCAATATTTGTAGCAATTAAGCCCAATAATGTAAAAGCAAAAACAATGATTGTAAAAGTTGTCTAATTTCCATCTCTCTATGGCTTGTGCGGCAGTAAACTGCTATTTATGATTATTAATCCTGACCTAACCCTACACCAAAGTAAGGGTCTCTGAATAAGTTTTCCAACAAGGTATCATCTGCCTTAATTAGGCTTAAGATAAGTAAGTAAGGCCCATTTAAGTGAAGGAATATCATTGACTGCGCACTGATCCGTGCCAGAGAACTCAGGACCCAATTTAGCCTTGATTTTGGCATAATTTGACAATTCTTGTGAATCCTAAAAATGTAGGTATCTTCCTTATCTTTCTAGGGACAGCAAGATCACCAAAATCCGATATTTGTAGCTCAAGTAATGCTTTACGTAAGGCAACAAGGCCAGGATGAGTGAAAAATCCGAAAATTAACAATGTTTAGCAATTAAACCCAATTAAGCCCAATAATGTAAAAGCAAAAACAATGATTGTAAAAGTTGTTTAATTTCCGTCTCTCTATGGCTTGTGCGGCAATAAACTGCAATTTATGCTTATTAATTCAGACCAAACCCTAGACCAACTTAAGGGCCTCTGAATAATCTTTCCAACAAGGTATCATAAGCCTTAATTGGGCTTAAGATGAGTTAGTTTGGCCCATTTAAGTGTAGGAACGTCATGGACTGCGCACTGATCCGCGCCAGATAACTCGGGACCCAATTTAGCCTTGATTTTGGCATAATTTGACAATTCTTATGAAACCTGAAATTGTAGGTCTCTTCCTTATCTTTGTAGGGACAAAAAGATCACCAAAATCCGATATCTATAGCTCTAGTTATGCTCTGTGCAAGGTAACAAGGTCAGGATGAGTGAAAAATCCAAAAATTAACAATATTTAGCAATTAAGCCCAATAATGTAAAAGTAAAAACAATGATTGTAAGAGCTGTCTAATTTTCGTATCTCTCTGGCTTGTGCGGCTATAAACTGCTGTATATACTTGTTAATCCTTTCCTAAACCTAGACCAAATTAACGGCCTCTGAATAAGCTTTCCAACAAGGTATCATATGCCTTAATTGGCCTTAAGTTGAGTAAGTTAGGCCAATTTAAGTGAAGGAACATCATGGACTGTGCACTGATCCGGGCCAGAGAACTCGGGTCCCAATTTAACCTTGATTTTGGCCTAATTTGACAATTCTAGTGACACCTGAAATTGTAGGTCTCTTCCTTATATTTATAGTTACAGAATAATCACCAAAATCCGATATCTGTAGCTCTAGTTATGTTCTGCGCAAGGCAAAAAGGTCAGGATGAGTGAAAAAATCGAAAATTAACAATGTTTAGCAATTAAGCCCAATAATATGAAAGCAAAAACAATGATTGTAAAAGTTGTCTAATTTCCACCTCTCTCTGGCTTGTGCGGCTATAAACTGCTATTTATGGTTAATAATCCTGACCTAACCGTAGACCAAATTAAGCCTCTAAATAAGTTTACAACAAGATATCATATGCCTTAATTGGGGTTAAGATGAGTAAGTAGGCCTATTTAAGTGAAGGAACATCATGGACTGCGCACTGACCCGCGCCATAGAACCTGGGACCCAATTTAGCCCTGATTTTTGCCTAATTTGACAATTATTGTGAAACCTGAAATTGTAGGTCTCTTCCTTATCTTTCTATGGACATCAAGATCACCAAAATCTTATATCTGTAGCTCTAGTTATGCTCTGCGCAAGGCAACAAGGTCAGGATGAGGAAAAGATCCGAAAATTAACAATGTCTAGCAATTAAGCCCAATAATGTAAAAGCGAAAACAATGATTATAAAAGTTGTCCAATTTCCATCTCTCTGTGGATTGTGCGGCTGTAAACTGTTTTTTATGCTTATTAATCATATCCCAACCCTAGACCAAATTAAGGGCCTCTGAATAAGCTTTCCAACAAAATATCATATGCCTTAATTGAGCTAAAGATGACCAAATTAGGCCCATTTAAGTGAAGGAACATCATGGAAAGTGCACTAATCCGCACCAGAGAACTCGGGACCGAATTTAACCTTGATTTTCGCGTAATTTGACAATTCTTGTGAAACCTGAAAATATAGGTATCTTCCTTATCTTTCCAGGGACAGCAAGATCACCAAAATCCGATATCTGTAGCTCTAGTTATGCTCTGCACAACGCAACAAGGTCTGGATGAGTGAAAAATATGAAAATTAACAATGTTTATCAATTAAGCCCAATAATGTAAAATCAAAAACAATGATTGTAAAAGTTGTCTAATCTCAGTCTCTTTCTGTCTTGTGCGGCTTTAAACTTCTATTTATGCTTATTAATCCTGACGTAACCCTAGACCTAATTAAGGGCCTCTGAATAAGCTTTCCAACAAGGTATCATATGCCTTAATAGGGGTTAAGATGAGTAAGTTAGTCCCATTTAAGTGAAGGAAGATCATGGACCGCGCACTGATCTGTGCCAGAGAACTCGGGACCCAATTTAGCCTTGATTTTGGCCTAATTTAACAATTATTGAGAAACGTGAAATTGTAAGTCTCTTCCTTATCTTTCTAGGGACAGCAAGATCACCAAATTCCGATATTTGTAGCTCTAGTTATGCTCTGCGCAAGGCAACAAGGTCAGGATGAGTGAAAAATCCGAAAATTAACAATGTTTAGCAATTAAGCCCAATAATGTAAAAGCAAAAACAATGATTGTAAAAGTTGTCTAATCTCAGTCTCTCTCTGGCTTGTGCGGCTATAAACT
This sequence comes from Sophora flavescens, assembly GCA_030762895.1. NCBI lineage: Eukaryota > Viridiplantae > Streptophyta > Magnoliopsida > Fabales > Fabaceae > Sophora > Sophora flavescens. Next base: position 135,067,308 of record CM061068.1, read on the forward strand.
GCTATTTATGCTTATTAATCCTAACCTAACCCTAGACCAAATTAAGGGCCTCTGAATAAGCTTTCCAAAAAGGTATCATATGCATTAATTGGGCTTTAGATGAGTAAGTGAGGCTCATTTAAGTGAAGGAACATCGTGGACTGCCCACTGATCTGCGCCAGAGAACTCGAGACCCAATTTAGCCTTGATTTTGGCCTAATTTGACAATTATTGTGAATCCTGAAATTGTAGGTCTCTTCCTTATCTTTCTAGGGACAGTAAGATCACCAAAATCCGATATCTGTAGCTC